>OY728129.1:58098009-59348009 GCA_963277665.1 Viscum album
ATTCATTCCATATTGCCACCATCACCTTTTGTGTGGTGTGTGTACTACCCATAATTATATCCTTTATGTAATACACCATAATTTATGTGTATTTACATATTCATTGTATGATACCTCTTTCATGGGTTGTATGTTTCATAAGTTACCAAATTGGTAAGGGTTATTTCAGAATCTCTTCATTATCTGAGGTTGATTATATGTAATAATCTTCTGGGATCTCTTTACCATCCACATCCATGTTTTCTTAAAAATGTACTTCAAAACATTTTTATTATTTACAAAAATATGGGTTAAAGTCATTTATACCCTTGTTTGACTTTTTATAAGAGGAATCTTTCCGTGGTTTTCAAAACAAGGTCCTTTTTAACCTTTTCGACAAAATTAAGGTAAGAATGTTCTTTTTACTTATACGGCGGGTGCGGTTATTTTCTGCCGTTATAAAATCTTCAAAGCTTTCATTACAAGCTTATAAGAATATTTTCAAAGAAAATGTTTTATTTTATATGGCTCTTAAATGATTTCAAAAATAGAAAGAGATATTTCTCTAAAAAGTGTTTTTATCTCATCTATGTCAACACCCTTTGATGGATTTTACGATTATTTGAAGTTGATTTATTATGATACAAAACTTCCATATTGTAATGAAGTTTTGTGATATGTTTGATTGTGGATGTGCTATTTATATATCATTCATGGTTTATGAGTAAAGTGTTGACATTTCATATGCTAGTTCCAATAAGAATGTTTATGTTATATTTCAACCTTTACTTCATAAGAATTTGTTGGACAAGTATGTTCCAGGTTGGGGACTGGTTAAAGTAAGCCCTCCAGGTTGGGGACTGGTAAAAGTAAGCCCTCCAGGTTAGGGACTGGTAAAATTAAGCCCTCCGGTTTGGTCTTCGGTTATTAGAGAAACTCCGGGTTGGTGTCCGGTTATTAGAGGCACTCCGGGTTGGTGTCTGGTTATTAGAGGCACTCCGGGTTGGGTTCCGGTTACAGTTAGCCCCTAGGTCTTGGGACGAGGCCTTGACAAAGAAATTAAAGTTCAGCATTATGAATTCCATCATTATGAAAGTGGTTATTGATATTGCATGTGTTTATTCGATTGGTAGAATATCCATGTGAATAAGTAAATGGCATTATTCCATTTTACTTTTTCCATACTATGTTGAAGTTCATGTTTAAAAGGCTTTTGTTTTAGTTATACATTGCCTTAAATGTTTATGCTTATTTTTGAAAGTTTCCGCTATATTGTTATCCTTACTGGGCATTTGAGCTCACCCCTTTTCTATGTTTTATTTTTCCCGTGATGTGAAGAAGTAAGTTATGAATGACATGCAAGGATTTTATGTGGGTATATGAGTGTGAAATATGGAGACTATGTTGTTGTAGTAGTTTTTCACTTTATGATGTAATGTAAAACTTTATGAATATATCTAGTGTTTCCAAGGATACTAAACTAATCGGTCTTTCGAGATTTGATCTTTCTTATGATCATGCCAATGTTATGTAATAATGTACTGACTCTGGGTAACTAGGGTCGGGGCGTTATAGTTGGTATCAGAGGAAGTTTAGTACAAACCTTGGAAACTAGATTTAGATAAACTCTGATTAGAGCACGTAGACCTAAGATGAACTTTGAGGATTAGTATAGAAGAACTTCCTATAATTTTGGTGTTGTAGAGATTTTGTGAGTTTTCCGAGCAATACATCCCTGTCTAGATACGAGCAGGTAGAGGCGGCTCTGGCACAGATGTACCTAGGATAAAACCCGAAAACACCGCTTTGAGCTAGACTCGAACGGGAACTGGTGCACGACAACGGGCCTTGCTGCACTCTTGGTTACGACACTCCCAGGAGATATGCTTAGGATAACTATCATTTTCTTTACAAATCATTATGAAGGGTTTATGAGTATATACTTCCTCAAAGAAATTTTTTTTATGATTATGGATTATATCCATAAATAGTTCAATTTATGTTAAGTATTTTATAAGTATGGGATTATGTATTTTGATTCATAAACTGATCTAGTTTATACCATTGTTTAGAAATGGCGCCTAGTGGAAGAAATGGAAACCGTATCAATGCACGCACTCCATGTAGGGATTTCCCTCCTGCTCAAGATAATTATAGTGGAGCTGGTGATGCAACTGGTGCCGATCATCTAATCACCATACTGGGACAACTTACTCAGGTTATGAATAATAACCTTACCCGTATGGAGCACCCTGATCCGCAGCGTGGAGGATCAATGTTAGATCGATTCATGAGGAAACAACCACCAACGTTCAATGGGAGTACAAATCCCTTAGTAGCTAAGCAATGGATATTTTCCCTAGAGAAAATATTTCAGGCTTTGGGGAGCAGTGAAATGGAAAAAGTTATCATGGCAGTTTACCACCACACTGGAGATGCTGATCAATGGTGGTCATTGATTCAAAATACGAAGGAAGATGATGAAGTATCAAATATGGAATGGAGGGAGTTCAAAGATCTGTTTTTAGAAAAATACTTTCCTCGCGACCATCGAGCAGATATGGAAAGGCAATTTCTAAGTCTGAGACAGAAGGAGGATGAGAATGTCACAAAGTATGAGGCTAACTTTACAAGGTTAGCAAGGTACGCTGGTGATTATATACGTAACCAAAGAAGTAAGATTGATCGCTTCTTTGATGGGTTAAAAACATTTCTCTGTCGAGCATTAGTCTCACAATCCTTTTCGTCGTACGAAGACTTTGTATCATGTGCTATCAAGACCGAAAAGGAATTCTCTAAGTCATATGACTTTAAAGAAAAGCAAGAGAAGAAGAGACCTGCTGATCAATCTGGGAATGGAAATAAAGGGGAGAAGGGAAAGGTTGAATATCCATCCTGTGGTAAATGCGGGAAGAAACACCCTGGTACTTGCTTGAAGGGAATGGGATTCTGTTACAAGTGTGGTGAAAAAGGCCACCACGCTCATCATTGCAAGGGGAAGAAGGAAGCTACCAACGTTCAGTGCTATAATTGCAGGGAGATGGGGCATTATGCAAATTCATGTCCTAAGCATCAGGAGAACTTACCTCAGAAAAGGCCAAGGGATCAAGGCCAGGCTTATGCTATCACTACTGCTGAGGTAGAAGCTCCGAAAGACGTGGTGGCAGGTAATTTAATGGTTTCCTCAAGTTTAGGAAATGCATTATTTGATTCTGGATCATCACATTGTTTCATATATTCCCAGTTTGCTAAGAAAATTAGATATTTCCAATTTGATTTAATAAGGGAGTTGTTAGTTAAAACTCCTAAGGGAAGTATCATTGCAACAAAGTTTTGTGAATCAGTCCCCATTAGAGCACATAAATCTTCTTTATCTGCTGATCTCATCGTCATACCTATGATTGAGTTTGATATAATCCTCGGTATGGACTGGCTTTCGGACTATGATGCGAAGATTTATTGTAAGAAGAAAGAGGTTACGATTCTTGATGATAATGATAAGGAACACCTTATCTTTAGAGCAGAATCATCACCACTTAATTCTTATTTAGATCCACCCTCAGACAGATGGACAATCAGAACGGACTATTCAAACTTTAGAAGACATGTTGAGATCTTGCTCACTTGACTTTCAGGGTATGTGGGATCAATATTTACCTCTTGTAAAATTTTCCTATAACAATAGCTTCCATTCGAGTATTCAGATGGCACCATATGAAGCGTTATACGGAAAGAGATGTCGTACACCAACCTGTTGGGATGACGTCGGTGAAAGAAAACTTGTAGGTCCAGAACTGGTGGAGGAAACGATGGAAAAGGTGAAGGTAATCCAAAATCACATCAGAGCAGCTCAAAGTAGGCAGAAGAGCTATGCCGATAATCGAAGGAAGGATTTGGAATTTCAAGTCAGTGATCATGTTTTCTTGAAGGTATCTCCATGGAAGGGAGTCATAATTTTGGTAAGAAAGGTAAATTGAGTCCCAGGTACATCGGACCTTTCGAAATTCTAGAACGAATTGGGGTTGTAGCTTACCGATTGGCAATGCCGCCAAGTCTCTCTAAAGTTCACGATGTGTTCCACGTATCTCTGTTGAGGAAATACATGCCTGACCCAACGCATGAACTCACCTATGAGGAATTAGAACTGGAACCTGATCTGTCTTATTGCGAAGAGCCCATCAGGATTCTTGATACGAGAAAACAAGTACTGAGAAACCGGACGACGCGTCTGGTAAAAGTTTTGTGAAGAAACCATAAGATGGAAGAGGCAACGTGGGAACCCGAGGAACTTATGATGAAGAACCACCCGAGTCTTTTCATGTGATAAGTATTCTTGAAATTTTGAGGACGAAATTATTTGAAGGAGGGGAGAATGTAACACCCCAAGCTTCTACAGTACGCTTCTCTTTGAATAATGTGATAGCGTGTATTGTACGCAACACCGAGTTCTAACACACCATAACCAATCAAACTAGCCGTTATGAATAGTAATACCTACTTTTTGAAATTATATATATTTTATATTTCAAAATAGACTTCATTTTTGGATTTGGAAGATCGAATTTAGCCTAAGGTGAAATTTTGGTACATTTCGGATAACTTTCATATTTTGATGAATAGTGAAAATTACTAAATTTTAATTAAAAACAACTTTTTGAATCAAAATAATTAATAGTGATAAATTATGAATTTGAGTGGTTTTAAAGTATATTTAGAATATATTTTTACCATTTAATATAATTTTGGTCATTGGACATAATTTTACAATTAAACCGAACATAAACAAGTGTCAATCTTTTGATAGTTATTATCTCTTAAAAACAAGCTTTTTGTTTTGACATCGGGAATTAATTTTAAATTAATTTCTGCCACTTCTGTGCTTTGAATTTAGAAAAATGGATTCCATATTTGGAATCAGGATGTTCAAATTGTGTAAATAGGGAACTTTTATTTTTAGACATTTTGAATAATTACTGCGGTAAATATTTTATTTACCATGGTTAAGGGTAAATCCGGTAAATAAGGGTTAAAAAATAATATTATAATAATACTAAATTACCCTAAAACGTGTCCTAGACTTATTGGTTGATACATGTTCGACCATAGGCATCTTTGGGTCGATTTTGGGACCCCATGGTGCCACTTGTAGGTGATAAGGACACTTTATTTTAATTAAGTTAAAATGAATACAAAAATGACACAAGCATATATCTTTTAGAAAAACAATATTTACATAAGGTTATATATGTTGGATTTTTGATTATAAATATTAATTATAAAGATAAAAAGATTTCCTACATAATTATATTTTATTTATAATTTTTAGACATTAAATAATTTAATTTATTTATGAAACAATGATGATGAATTAATTACTATAATAGTGAAAAATTAAAATAATTGATATTATAAATACCCAAATAAATATAATATGAAACTTTTAATGAAATAAACTAATTTTATAGGATAATATGATATATTAGGATTGATTTAATTGACTTTGTTCGAAGTAATCAATCTGTTATGAGTTTCACAAAAATCAACTATTGAATAGTGTCAAAATTGACATAAAAGAGTTCTTAAAACAAATATTATATTATTAATTGATATTAAATTCCTAAAAATCTAAGGTTCGGCCAAGAGACTTATATAATGATAGGTTCATCATTAATGAACCACTTGGGGGTCGCTTGGATGTATATAGTAAGTTTATTAACCATATTATATAAAAATACAAAGAGACATTGTAAAAGTGAAACTAATTAACTTAGAGTTAATACTTAAAGATAAGGTTAATATAAGTACCCAAACCTGTCTAAATTCTATTGGTTGAGTTGTTTTATACCCATACCCACCTTAACCTTTTAATAGTAAACTTTGGAGCCATTTTAAACTGAATATGAATTTATTATAAACTAATATCTCTTGCTTTTCCAAAGGTGCCCCTCACCCCTCTTATAAAAGGGCACTCCTCCTTCTCATTTCTTCACACCGTCAAAGCCTTTTGGTTCGGCCAAACTCTGCCCAAATACTCTCCCAACATCCCTCACTACAACCTAGAGGCCTTAGTTTGATCAGAAAGCCAACCTAAGGAGCCCTTTTGATCAAATCAAAAGGAAGAACCCGAAGAAGAGGAGGTTAACCTACCCCAACCAAGGAAAAGTACAAGGTAAGGGGTTTTCATCTCACTCCTTATTCCCATGAGATTCATGCCATATTGCCACCATCACCTTTTGTGTGGTGTGTGTACTGCCCATAATTATATCCTTTATGTAATACACCCTAATTTATGTGTATTTACATATTCATTGTATGATACCTCTTTCATGGGTTGTATGTTTCATAAGTTACCAAATTGGTAAGGGTTATTTCCGAATCTCTTCATTATCCGAGGTTGTTTATATGTAATAATCTTCTGGGATCTCTTTACCATCCACATCCATGTTTTCTTAAAAATGTATTTCAAAACATTTTTATTATTTACAAGAATATGGGTTAAATTCATTTATACCCTTGTTTGACTTTTTATAAGAGGAATCTTTCCGTCGTTTTCAAAACAAGGTCCTTTTTAACCTTTTCGACAAAATTAAGGTAAGATTGTTTTTTTACTTATACGGCGGGTGCGGTTATTTTCCGCCATTATAAAATCTTCAAAGCTTTCCTTACAAACTTATAAGAATATTTTCAATGAAAATGTTTTATTTTATATGGCTCTTAAATGATTTCAAAAATAGAAAGAGATATTTCTCTAAAAAGTGTTTTTATTTCATCTATGTCAACACCCTTTGATGGATTTTACGATTATTTGAAGTTGATTTATTATGATACAAAACTTCCATATTGTAATGAAGTTTTGTGATATGTTTGACTGTGGATGTGCTATTTATATATCATTCATGGTTTATGAGTAATGTATTTACATTTCGTATGCTAGTTCCAATAAGAATGTTTATATTATATTTCAACCTTTACTTCATAAGAATGTGTTGTACAAGTATGTTCCAGGTTGGGGACTTGTTAAAGTAATCCCTCCAGGTTGGGGACTGGTAATAGTAAGCCCTCCAGGTTAGGGACTGGTAAAAGTAAGCCCTCCGGTTTGGTATCTGGTTATTAGAGGAACTTCGAGTTGGTGTCCGGTTATTAGAGGCACTCCGGGTTGGTGTCCGGTTATTAGAGGCACTCCGGGTTGGGTTCCGGTTAGAGTTAGCCCCTAGGTCTTGGGACGAGGCCTTGACAAAGAAATTAAAGTTCAGCATTATGCATTCCATCATTATGAAAGTGGTTATTGATATTGCATGTGATTATTCTATTAGTAGAATATCCATGTGAATAAGTAAATGGAATTATTCCATTTCACTTTTGCCATACTATGTTGAAGTTCATGTTTAAAAGGCTTTTGTTTTAGTTATACATTGCCTTAAATGTTTATGCTTATTTTTGAAAGTTTCTGCTATATTTTTATCCTTACTGGGCATTTGAGCTCACCCCTTTTCTATGTTTTATTTTTCCCAGGATTTGAAGAAGTAAGGTATGAATGACCTGCAGGGATTTTATGTGGGGATATGAGTGTGAAATATGGAGACTATGTTGTTGTAGTTGTTTTTCACTTTATGATGTAATGTAAAACTTTCTGAATATATCTAGTGTTTCCAAGGCTACTAAACTAATCGGTCTTTCGAGATTTGATCTTTCTTATGATCATGCCAATGTTATGTAATAATGTATCGACTCTGGGTAACTAGGGTCGGGGCGTTACAATATATTACAGACATAGATATTTCATCTAAATATATAAATATTCATTAAATAATATAAAAACATGCCAGAAACAGATAGATTTAGTTTCTTTGGAAATTTGGAACTATAAACAAGTAATTCATAAAACATCTACATCATCACCCACTTGTTCCTTCATAACTAAAACCCTTTTGGATGTATCATACTTAATACCTTTCTTCATATCCTGGAAAAAAGAAGCATATGAAAAGGGTGAGATTAGATTCTCAGTAAGGGTAATAAATGTAGATATTATAACATAATCATAAAGGCATAAAACATTTGAAAATTATACCCTATATATCCAAGATCATGATATTGTGTCTTGTAAATAAATATACAAGTTCATAAGACATGAATCATAAAATAATCAAAAAAATACTCCATGAGAGATTAACATAATTCATGAAATTGTGGAATACAAATAATCATAGAAAATAATTTTTATATTAGTTAAGGTTCATTTAAAAGATTATTATATCAGAAAAAATCCTTTATAGAAATGGGTTCACTCCTCAATCCATCCCTGAATTACTAAATAGCGTTTACTTCCCATTCCATCCCTATATTACTGAACTGAGTTCACTCCTCATTAAAATCCTATTTATCTCATGAGATATAAATATTTACCTAATAAATTGGTTATAGATATAGGTCCCACCCATCATATAATGAAAACCATATATATATAAGCCACATTAACATAAATAATTCATTATATCATAACCCATGAAAAGAAATGGGTTTCATTAAAATTTCATTTTTTCATAACCCATGGAAAAGTAGTAGAATTCATAAAAATCATTCCATAATAAACATAAATAATAAAAAGAAATATTACGGATTGTATCCTTAGATCATATCCCCAATAAATCATAAGTAACATCAAATAATATTATCTTATATGGAAAATGATTTTCAATGACCACTTGAAATAATTCTTGAGGAAAATATCCATTCCATTTTGAAAATATTGTTTTAATAAAAAACATGAAATTACAAAGTAAATAATTTAATTTAAAAAGAAACTTGTTATATTATATATTAATCTTCAATGAATTAATTAACTATAAAATTGGAAAATTATGTTCAGCATGTATAATATAAAAAACATTATTTTCATATTTTTTCTAGAAAAGTCACAAAGTACCTCATTTAGAAAATGAAAAAACGATTCCTTTCAAGTTGGTTAGAAAAGAATAACACTTGGGAAAAATTAATTTAAGAATTTTAGAAGAATATTAAAAATATTTGTGAAAACATTTTTAGGAAGCATAGACATGTAAGAGAAATATTCCCCAATAGGTACTCACAGATAAACAATCCCAAATATTAATGAGATTGTGAAATGAACCATTACCTTACGTCTGATTTACTTAATATGTATCTAAACCTCTTGTATAATATTTTAAAGAATATAATTAATTTATAAAAGACCATATTCTTATTTATGATATCATATTTTATCCTCTTATATCATCTTATCACCCATTTGTTAATAATATTTCATTATTACACTTCATTTAGTTATTAGCTCCTTAATTTTCCTATGCATGTTTTGTCATATAAGCCCTGATTCTTATGTATAGGATATAGATCCATCATATACAGGATGATATTAAGGCAATATGTATCATATTTATTCATTATATTCATTTATATAATCATTCTTGAATGGTGGGCATGGAAAATGATTCACATCACGTCTTGGAGATGGTAGGTCATACGTATGCATGAGCAACAATATCATTCCCTTAATGTTGAAAGGGGAAGAGAGTATATGGTATATTAATTTTATATAGAATCAATATCATTTTTTAATTATCATATATATCTATTATTTACATCATTATAACCATCCATGTAAAGTGGTGATGAAAAACATATTACACCATGGTGTGGAGATGGTAAGCCATACATATTTATGTGTGGTGTTTTAATTTTTCATAAGATGGATAAAAGGTATAATATAGTTTGACTATAATTATAATAAAATCTATGAATATAGTGTATACTAGAGACAATACTTTATAATGGAAACAACACATGAAGAGGAAGTATAATAAGAAATAAACATGAAAGATTCGATAAATATGATTACATATTCTTCAGTGAACTTCATTTAGATATCCTCTTGAGAAAACTAGGGTTGGTATTTTGATAATTAAATCACCTATATAATTTTTCTAATGAAGTTTATAAGATAAACTGGTTGGGTATGGTTGGTAACACCTCGAGATTTTGTGAAATGTTTTCTTTCAAAATAATTTAATCTCTTTGATATTTTTTATTTTACACAACACTGAAAATAGTTTATTTTATATGAAAACATTATGTATATATTGTGTTATATGAAAAATAAATTTAATCATTCACTACATACAACATAAATTTTAGCTTCCTCTACACAAAACATTGAGGTTAGCTTACATTACACGTAAGACCGAGTTTTTACCATTTTCAATGGAGCACGTATTTTAAAATGAAATTTTGATAATTTTATAAATTTTATATTCAAAAATAAACTTCATTTTTGTATTTAAAATATAAAAATTTTCTTAGGTTTAATTTTTTGGATTTTTTGAGAAAATTCATTTTTTGATGAATAGTGAAAAATACTGTATTTTAGTTAAAACCCGTCTCTTCGTTTAAATAATTTTTTATGTTAAGTTAAACATTAAATTTTTTTATAAAGTAAAAATATATTAATATAATATAGTTCATTCGAATCATTTTTAAATTTAAATTAGATATAAACACTTATTGAACTTATAAACGTTTTACTTTAAAAACCAGCTTTCTCGCCACGTCTACAGGATTAATGATAAAAAAATTCCCAATTTTGTGATTTTAATTTTTAGAAACCAACATAAATAACTGTAATAAGTATAATATTATTGGTCAAATAATATAAAATTAATTTTTGGCCAAAACAATTATGGAAAGTGATTAAAATTAATCATAGTGATTAAGGTAAGATTAAGCTTAATTAAGGACAAAACCATAACCATAAGGAAAAAATGAATTTAAAATTGGATTCCAATAATTATAAAATTTCCCTTATTAGTTATAATTTTATGGGTTATAGGGATATTATTAAATAGAAGTTCCTTGTATAAAATATTAAGTAAGTAAAAAGACCAAAAAGAAACTTTCCTTACCTTTAACATTTATAAAACTTTGAGATATGTAAAAAATAATAATTTAGGTTATACATATCCTTTTAGAATATAAATTTGTTATTTTAACCATAATAATTTATCAATAATTTTTATCAATGATTTCGTTTCTGAAAATTCTTATAAAATTCCAACATAGTGATTATTTAGTTAATAATTAACTAAACAAATAATACTATAAATGTTAAAAGTTAAGTGAATTGATTGAATTATTGTGTTTAGTTATTTTTTAAAATTATTATATCATTTAAAAAATTAAAGTTAATTTATTTTAATTCAAATATTATTTTGATATTTTAAAATTAAAATTAAATAAATAACATCAAAATTGGTATTATTGTTATTTTCAAATAAATGATATTTCATTAAAAGAATTACAAATAATCAAAATACAATATTCTGGAAAAACAAATTTAAGGGTTAAAAAATATTAAATATTTTCTATTAATGGACCAATTTGTCTTTTATAATTATGATATTGACCTAAGGATTGTAAAGACATTATTAGCACAATCCAGGTTTAAGCCATGTTTTCTGTGTCGCATGCACTTGTTTTATAAATTAATTTCCAAAAAATATAATATTTTTATTTTGTAAATTATGTATTATATTTAAAATTCATTGGATCTATATTTTATAATAAATATCACTTTATTTTAATCTTAATGTTTAAATTACTTAGGTTAGAAAACTAAATTCTTTAATAAAAACCAAAATAATAAAATTAAAAAATCTTAGAAGTTAAGGAACCATGTTATTAAAAGGAAAATATTTTTGTGTCATGTAGATCTTTTTCGACCATAAATTCACATTACTACATTATTTTTTTTATTTTGTAGGAACATTAGTTAAAGGATCCCTCTTATTATTGAATTACTTTTGGTATTTACAAGTTTGTCACTCCCCATCCAATATAAAAAGACTAACACTCTACCCCTTATTCACACATCTCAAACCAATTAGGTTTTTTCAAGATCTACCCCATATAATTAAAAAAAAGTACCTAACTTAATTATTTAAGCCTCCCCTTATATATAAATAAATCCAAAGAATCCTTTTGGAACAAACCAAAAGGAGTTACCAGATTAAGAGGTAATGACTTCTCTCAAGATCCTTTCTTTTATTTTCTTTATCAACCCCATACACTCTATTTATTCTATTATTGATTAAAAACAACATTATTTTAAATATAATAGAGTTCTTTTATGCTAATTTTTTCCCCACACTTACACACACCTTCTTATAACATGTAACGAACATACTCTTTATATGTACGATGAACTACCGCCTCACAAAACGATGATTGTTCATTTTTACTTACGGCCTATCATGGTGAAAATTATGATGTAAAATTTGTTTATATATGATATATATTATATTTATTACGAATTTAATCTTATTTAAAACTTTTATAACACTTATATTTATACTTTCCATTTGTTGTAAATATGATAATTTCGTTTGAGGATGTGTGGACTACTGCCCCCTCAAAGCAAAATGATTTGTTCACACACTACATAGAATGTATTAAGGATGGGTTTAGTGACATTATTTTAAATTTATGATATAATAATTATAATTTAATAATTATATATATATACATATATATATATATATACATATGTAATTTACCTCCTTTCTTTCAATACGACAATTAAGATAGAAACAACGTTCATGCATATGTACGGATTACCATCTCCATGAACGGTGTATTCCATTTCATAATTCTATATTAATACACATATAATAAATATAAATGATATTAACATCATTGTTTAAATGTTATAAATCATGATATAAGTATAATGTCTAAGGATATAAAAATTTAATACACATGTGAAAAACAAAGTGAATATTACCCAAAGTGAAACCTTAACATAGGATTGATAACAATAGGGTAATATAAGGTCATAATCAAACCATATATGGTATTATATACAATAATATGTCTATTTAAATTATTTATAATAAAATTATATTTATTTTACATGAGTTTTTAACAAGTACAATGGGATTCAAGACAAAAGGTAATCATATTTTATCTCACTTTTTATTTATGTGAGATACATGCTTTATTAACCACCCATTCCTTTTGTGTGGGATGTACAATACCTACAGATGTCCTAAATGATTCTTATACTTTTATTTGTGGTTATTTACATAAAAAAATATATGATATTTATTTCAAGGGGTTAATTTTTCAAAATCTACAAATTCTATAAGATAGTTTTGTCTCAATTTTTGTTCCTTGAGTCACATGTTTTATTATGCACCTGCATTATATTTTGAGTTGTATGTACTTACATTTAACATGTTATATCTTGAATAGTGTTCATCTAATGATATATTTATCTTCATGTTATTTCATTTTATTACATGGATAATTTGATTCCAAGTTACCATGTGGTAATAGTTTATTAAAATAATCTCATCATTTATTGATATTTCATTTGTTTTTTCAACTTTTGATGAAATATTATTATCCAAATCTCAAAAAAAATCATGAATTTTATTCTCCAACGGTTATTTATAATATATTAATGTACTAATACCATTTTTATACTCTATGGATCATAATATAATTAAGAAAGTGTTTCTAGGAAATCCTAACTTCACCCTCTCTTTAGTCTGAAATATGTGTTTCTTCATTACCATGTTTTCTAAAAAGGGTTTCAAAGAATATTATACTATTATACGATAATATTAAAAAAAATTACCCATTTTTGTCTTTTACCAATCTCCTAAATGGAAGATTCTTTTCACTTTCTGAACAAGTCATATTTATAATTTTTTTACCATGACAAAGGAATGTTCTTTTTATATCATACGACATGTATGGATTTATCCACCATCATTTATATGAGGATTCCTTAGCATGTTTAAAAGGATAATTTTTAATAAAATGTTTCTAAAAGTAATTTTCAAGGGAAATGGTTTTCAAAAAAATTCCATATTCCTTCATAATTATTCAAGTAAAAAAAAATCAAAACATTTTCATGATTTATTTATAATTTTTAGAAGTTATTTTTAAAAAAATGGTTTTCAAAACGTGTTCAATATTCTTTCATAAGTTTTATGTAAAATGGTTTTCAAAAAATTTTAAATATTTATTTATAAATTTTTAAATTAGTTTCAATGAAATGGTTTTCAAAAAAAATTCAAGCTTTATTTTAATATTTTCAAAGTGTTTTCAAATAAAAAAAAATTAAAATGTTTTGAATATTATTCTATATATTTTCATGTAAAAAAGGTTTTCAAATTAATTTCATGTCTTATTTATAATTTTTCAAGGTATTTTATAAGAAAATTATTTTCAAATGGTTTTATGAAATAAAAATACTTTTTTAAAGAAGAAATTATATTTTCCCCAATAAATTTTTTTAAAAGATATTTCAAAATTATTTTCCATATAAGATGAAATCTGTTAATGTTACTCATGCCTTTCTCAAAAATGATATAAATGTTGTATTCGTATTATTTCTCTGAATGGGTTATGCTTAATGTCATGGTCTTTATGAAACTGTTTATCTTTCCCGGGTTATATGTTTATGAAATTTTTTTCACATTCACATGTTATATGTTTATGAAAGACATTTATCTTTCACAGGTTATACTTTTGATGAATTAATTATGAATCCTCTGTCTTTTTCCATTGTTTTTATATGATTACATGTTTATAATACCCATTTCATTTAATGTGTTATGATGTGATTTTTAATGATATTATAGACCATGTATATATGATTTCATTATGATATTATTGGAACCTATATCTCCCTTCAATGCATTGGGTAAAGATTTACATCTCATTATATATACTAAAATAGTCTTGGTAATGAGCCTTGACTACTAAGATGGTCATGGGAGTGAACCATGACTACCAAAATAGTATGAGGAGTGAACTCGTGCTACCAAGATGGCCATGGGAGTGAACCATGACTACCAAGATGGTATGGGGATTGAAACTATACTACCAATATGGTATTGGTAGTGATTCCTTGGCTACTATGGAAATAATATTATATGATTATGTGTTTTCTAAAATTCCATGTTTTATTCCTACGTTATGCTTTCATGGATCATGTTTTTAATTTCCTTATGATTAATCTTTTATGAACTTCCAAGGCTTATTCCATGATTTAGGTTTATGATCTTTTATATTTAGGGTATGATATTCTATTTTTATGATCATGTTCTCATACCCTTGTTATCCAGATTATGCTTACATATCTCCCTTATTTATCACTATTGAGGATATGATCTCACCTGTTTTTTATTTCTCCTTCTCCCAGGTTATGAAGATATGTATTATGTTTGATGTGTTAAATAAAGGTGCTACTCAAGAAGAAAATAGTGGGATATGACATATCTCATTTATGTACTAGTGTTTATGTTTTTATGTTTCCAAAGACACTAAACTAGTATGGTATTTGGGCGTCTGTTTGTATAATGTTTTATGTTTTCTATAAAATTTATGTAATATTAATATATGAAAAACAAGGGTTATTGTAGTTGGTATTAGAGAAAATGTTTAGTTAACCATTGGAAACTAGGATGAGAAAAATTTAGTGAGATCCCTATGTATATTTCTAAGGATATGTCTTGGTATTTCTCTAAGGATAAGTATATGGATGAGTCAACATTTAGAAAAATGTAATAGAATTTTGGTAAGTGATAGAGTGAGTTGTTTCCTATAAATACATCCTAGTCTGGGTACTATATGTATATGTGGCTCTATAATAGATGCAACTTGGGGTTACCATTCTAAAAAAAATTCTAGGGCCTTACTCAGGGTGATCTGGTACACGAAAATGGGCCTTACTGCACACCCGATTTGTCACTCTCGGGAGATATGATTTGTGAATTAACAAACTCTTTACAAACCATCATGAAGGATTTAAATAGAGGATTATTATGAATAACCTAGGATAAACCTAAGGTTCCATAGATTAAAAAAGTAAGATCCATGATTTAGGATCTCTATAGGTATCTTTTCATGAATATATGGTATCATGATATGATAAATGTTTCTCACACTATAATTTTTAGTTTAGTCCATGGAAAGAACTTGAAGGAACATAGTTATCATTTACTGTTTCAGATGTGGAAAGTATGGGAGTTATTCAGTTATATTTCCCAAGTGGAAATATCTTAAAGTGAATTAGAAAGGTGGTGCGAGTATTGGTTATGCTTATGAAGAAAATATAACTACAAATGACATGTCAAAGGTATATGATGTTCTTCCAGTATTGTTTACATTCAACATAAGAATCATGATTAGATTGAGGTTGAGGAAACATAATAATGATTCATGTTTCATATTATATGGAATAGGTATTAAGTAATAAGTTGGCTAAGCCTAAGTAATGGTTTAATAATAATGTTGGATGAATGAAGTATTTATTTTTTTGAATTCAAAGATTATGTTATATAAATCATGAAATATATAAGTATTTTTAGTATATTTTTTCATTAAGGATTGAAAAGGATATGTTGAATGGTGATAAATACATTGAAAAGTGATTTCATGGAAAGGTAAAATTTTGATTAATAGAAGGTAAGCCTTAATTAATGACTGACATTAAGATAACGATGTTTTGATAAAGATATTCTTGATACGAATAAATAAATTGGATGGTATAGATTACCCTAGAACTGATTATTTACAAAGTTTTCTACATCACCAAGGATTAAATTTACAACTTCATGGATTTAAATAATATATCCAGTAATCATTTTAATAAGGAATCATGCATGTTTTACAACAGTATTTATGGTAATTAAGGTTTCTACCATGTTTCTAGGTAATATACGATGAGGGTATTCACATGTTTGGAATGTGACAACCAAGTGGTACTTTGTGATATAAGGGGGATCAATGTTAACATGATTTGATGACATTCTTTCAAAATCATTGAATTTTCATCTTTTAGAAGGATTATAAGGTTAACTATTTATGTAAATTTTAATTTAAACTTCATATAAAGTCAGAAAGATTAAATTTGTATCCCTCAATTTGAGGATTTGTACCTATTGGATAGCATGTTCAAACTACATTGTATTGATGATAAATAACAAAAAATGGGATAACATATTATGAATCTCATTGTATATTAGTACTTTAAGAATAAAAAATACATATTCCTTTTTAGAGAAATAGGTGAAGTGCATCAACAAACAACAAAGGGTGATGTTGTCCTAAAATCATGAAAGTATATAATTTCATAAAAATTATTCAACTTTTGGAAAAAGGACCTTGAAACCCAAAATGTTTCCCTAGTACCTCCATTTTTTATGAATCACAAGGTCCCTTTGGTCATCATAGATTTATGTCTTTGTGATTGTTAAATTTCTCCTAACCTTATTCAATATCAATATCCATCATAATATGATGGTATGATTTATCTTTTATGTCTAAGTTTTCACTTCCCACATTTTTTCTTATAATATACCAACCCGACTCACCTCTAAGACGATGGCCAGACTAGTGGGTCACATGATCACAGGCACAGCTTCTCATACGCCAGAGGCTACTGACTATTAACAAGGGTCTCGAGAGGTGATAGTTGGGAGATTATACCCTCTTATCAGATTTTCACAATGGTATATTAGAGTATAATTAAAAGACAACATCGATAGAAGAAAATAAAGAATATACAGTGGTAGAAGACAAAATAAATACTTGAAAAAGCAGCGAAAGACAATATTTAAGAAAATTAATAGATGTGGCCAACACCAAATTATATATAAGTTGAATTTATTTCATGATGATGGTACATACTGAGAGCATTTAACAATATAGCGTGCATGAAAACAGGGAGAAATAATAATGAAAAGATGGAAATTCCCCATGGGAGATCTCCTTGAGAATCCCAAGCTCCAGCTCAATATTTTTCTCCTAACTCCAAGACACAAACAACAAAACATGAGAAATCAATCACCATCCATAGTCCTGTGAACAAGAAAAGTCTAATCAGGTACCCCAGTGCAATGGCGGCCCGAGTAGGGTGTGAGATATAAATCTTAGTAGGCTGGCACCATCGGTGTCTAACCCAATCCAGACAATGAGTTACAAATTAAAAGGTGTTCCATATAAAATAATGGTGTGTGATTGCAATTAAAACTAGAAACTTGGTCTGGGTTTCTAAATGGACACCCTTCCCATACCATCTACTTTGGCCTAATCCAGAAATCTAAATTGAGTACCTATAAGAAGCATGATGTATATTTATATATAAAAAGACTATAAAATTTAAGTCAAAAAAAAAAATATACCCCAAATCAAGTGCTTTAACATTATGTCTAATATATGTATCAAAAAATAGTGTCATGGGAAATCAAAAAGGTTTCACAAACCACAATGGAATCCAAACATCATATTCATTGTCATTATGTTCAAGTTATAGATTCATAGTCTGATCTCATCCCAAAATGTATCGCTTCAGTACATCCTTAAAATTAATCAGTACCATTGATCCCATCTAAGGAAATCTTTTGAAAGACCAAGTATCACTTGGGGCATGTATTTACCATGAGATAATCCCAGTATCACACATAAGGGGTTGAGTATCACCCAAGTCTTGGCATAGCCACTTTTCCAATGAGTCCATCCTTGATAATTCCTTTGGGAATCGTTATCACTCATAGGTATTTATAAAGACCACATAAACCAAACATAATCTTCATTATCTCAAGAAGATATGTTTAGAGTGCAGGTCAAACCACTAGAATAGGGCATCACCATTTGGAACTTGCATGTACAATAGAATGTAAACAAAAGCATATATCCTAAACATGCCACAAAGATATGTTATTAAGGACATTAAATAGTACAAGATAACCAACTTGTTCAAGAAGGGCATTCAACTAAACCTATCCCATTACATTTATAACTTAAAGAACAAGGAAAGAGGTCATTTAGGTGGGAAACAACCAAAAGGGGTGGCTAAGAGGCAAGGAGAACACCCTTAATGGGTTTCACCATAAGCGAAGGCCACAACCACTCTGTTGAACAAACCATACAATTTAATAACCGATAATAAGGAATCGTCGGAAGGTTGCAGCGAACTGCACAAAGATGTGACATGACATAAGAAAAAAAGTCAAGATGAGAGGGTAGACACAATATATTGGTCATCCTAATTAAAAGTTGAGTCATGCACATATGATGTGTCTTGGGTATTCTATCATTTTTCAAAGAAGCATATCAATTTAAAAATATCCAAGAAGAGTCATGTACAATCATGTCATTTAAAAATTATAATGTCAAGCATAAAGAGACATAAGACATTAATGCATGCAATAATAATAGTCTACTACTAATTTTTTTTCTTGAAGACAGTTCACCTCCATTGGAAGAGTTTTATTAGAAAACATGTCATTAAATTATCAAACAATTCATTTTGTGATATTTAAAATTTATTTTAAAACTCGTTTAGAACTAAACCAAAGCAATAAGCCGAGCAACTAAAAAGAATCATAAATCATCGTTGTGAGTTTTTGAAAATAGTACACCTTTGTTGGAGGGGTTTTATTTTAAAACCCTGAATTTCTTATCAAGTAATCATTTATCACATTGAACACTTTTATCAGAAATCACACTCAATTAACATTAAAAAGGAATTTAATATATACTTTAATACATTAAGTAAAAACTAATAATAGTGTTGTAAGAAAATAATTAAAGATATAAATTAATTCATTCTTTAAACTAAAAGGAAAAGGAATGGGACCTACCTCAAACTGGATCCAAGCCATCCACTTCAGCTCTTGAATCGTTCTAACTAAAGGCTGATACTCTCCCACTAAGAATATGCACTTTAACATACATTCAAGGACACTTATCCCATATTCACACACTCACATGGCCACGGGTATGCGCAAGGGGATCCTTACAATAAGGCCCCAGCCTTAAACCTTACTTAATCTTGAGTTATTACAAGATTACACATTGAGGATCTTTTTGGGTTTAGAGTTTTAGAGAATTAGATCATAAAACATGCATTACATTCCACATATAAACAAAGTGGTTACATAAAGATAGTATTCTTCATTCCCATCAATGGAAACACATTTAAAATAAAACATGGATTATTTCTTGACACATCCTTAACTCTATCATCTTATCATGTACCTTTCCCTTGACCTGTGAAAAACATTTCAAAAACTTGGGATGAGCATAAAAACTCAGTATGGGTTATTAAAAAAACATGGAAAGGAAACATGAGTTCATATATACATAAAAATGAAATCATACTTTACCCATAAAACATAGGCACTTTAACATACCTCATAAAATCATGAATAAATCATAGAAATCATAAGACATAAAGGTAAATTGAGGAATTCATAACATTCTTATGTAGGGAGTAACCCTCTTGGTTATGTATGGAATAACCATCACAGTATATTCCCTAAATATCTTCGGAGAAACCTTAAAGTTTCACTCCTTCGCGTTACCCAATTCATTGGAGAGCTATAATGGGCTCACCCGCCCTTAGTTTATCACGGAACCACCCGTCTTCATAATAATGCCCAAGAACCATAACATAATCATATCACATCAAACATGCATAAAGGAAACATAACATTTCCACATTTCAATCACGAGATATCAATACAACACATTGATATAATAAAAACATTATGAAAACCATTTTCAATACCAAAGTAAATCATGGTATTTATTTTTCTTTTAAAAAAAAGGTCTGGCTTGTAGAGGAAGTCGAAACTCAAATAACGGTTACGACGGCGGACAAGTCGTTGTCACCGCATACGTACGACAAAAACATTCCCTTTTTTCGTTTAGTAAACGCTTCGTATAAAAAAAAGATTCCTTTTGAATAAACGTAAAAGTCAAAGGGGTTTATACACCGTATAAAGGAAAGTTGTGTATAAAATAAAATATGCCTCAACGAAAGGAGATTGAGACGAAGTCCCATACCTCGTATCCGACTTGACCCGACCGTTATTTAATATCCTGAATAATAAACTTGAGTTAATCTCTACTTTCTTATGAATATTTTTCAAGTTCATTATTCCTTTTATACCATGTTATGAACATCATGTAATCTGTTAAGTTAACAATGTTCATTTTGTCGGTATTTGGTTCTTAAGTCAAAAATAGACTTCTTACACTTACATGTTGTTAATTTGGTAAAAGGTTCATTATATCCAGAATGGTATTCATGATGTAGATATCATATATGTCATATATATCCAGTACTTACATGAATTTATAATATTACATAATCATTTAGAGGTAAGAAATGAAATGCACCGTTCATGGAGACGGTAAGCCGTACGTACGCATGAACGCCACTTTCATTTCTATTTCGTATTTTATAGAATGGAATCATAATGATATAAAGGTATATTATAATTCCAGTATAATATCATATATAATATCATAGTTTCATCCTTTATATGTCCCACATATGGTATTTAACGAATCAAATCACTTTGAGGGGGCGGTAGTCCGCACTTTCTAAAATGAAGATATCGTGTTTACCCATAATGGAAACCATAAAGGTATGCCCAAAATGGAAAAAACTGAGTCTTAAGGAAAACATAAACATATTATATATCATATATAAAAATAGTGACATCATAATGGCCACCTTTGAAGGTGTTAAATGAGTATTGAACAATCATCGTTTCGGGAGGCAGAATTTCGCCATCCACGGAAACCGTATGTTCTTTAACCATTTGACGTAGTTGTGTGAGAGTGTAGCTCAAATAAATCTTATAACAACATCCTAGTATATTTATGATACTGGTGTTGTTACAAAAGAAGTAAATAAAAAGAGTTTAGGGGGTTGAAGAAGCAAAATAAAACAAATGAACATGAGAGAATGAATTACCTTTAAAAGTGTAACTCCTTTTGAGTTGAGCCTAAATGCTTCCTTTGAAAGGATTCTGCCCAAAGGGAATCCTCTAGGATGAGGAGAGGGATGTGGAGAGAGCAAATGGGCAGGGTTTGGCCGAGCCAAAGGCTTTAAGAGTGTGTGAAATGAGGTAGAGGTGGGGGCCTTTTATAAGAGGAGAGGAGGGGCACTTTTGGAAAGTAAAGAAATATAAAAATGTGTTTCGGTTTTAAAAGGTCTCACATTGATAGAATTCGTGGATAAGGTGATAAGTGTTCTAAATCCACTCATACAATTGGTTTTGGACATGTGTAGTTCATAGATTTTACATTATCTTTCTATTCTATTTAAATCGTCAAATAATGATGTCATCGCTGCATCATTATTATGTCATAAATAATTAAATTTATTTAATGTCTAAAAATTATAAAAAAAATACTATGATATAGGAAATCTTGTTAGTTTTCCAATTACTATTTATAATCAAAATTTGGACTTGTATAACCCCACATAAAAATTGTTTTCGTAAAACATATTATGTTTGTGTCATTTTCACTTTAACATTAAATAAAAAGTAATTTATGTCATTTCCCAACAAAAGTGGATCCATGGGGTCCCCAAGTTGACTCATGGAATTTCATGGTCGGCCATGACACAACCTATGAGGTTGGGACATGTGTCTAGGTCATTTCATTTTATTAATGTATTATTTATACCTTAAACTACCCTAATTACCACTAATCGTGATTAAGAACTTAATAAGTTACTATTCACCAAAAAATTATTATAATCTCATTGAACCACATTTTACTTCTTAATGACAACCATGTATATCGGATTTTCAAAATTCAATACACATTAGTGGTAAACTGTCATTTAACTTAAAAATCAGTTTTCTTGATTACCACTTAGTGATTTCACTATTCATCAAAAATTGAAGTTTTTCAGAAAATTACCAAAAATTCACCCTAAGCTATATTTGATATTCCGAATTCAAAAATGAAGTCTATTTTACAAAATTCAAATCATATAAGTCACATTAATTAATTTAATAATTAATTCCCGCTGCCAGAGCAAATAGCGTGTTTTTACAAAACAATAAGTATCAAAAGATTGACACCAGTTTAAGTCTAATTTCAAAGTAAAATTGATTCCAATGACCACCATTGGATAAAATGGTAAAAATATATTCTAATTTCACTTCAAAACCAATTCAAAACATAATCTAATCATATAAATAAATTAGATTAAAAAGCAGTTTTGATGTAAAATGCAGCATTTTTCACTATTCATTAAAAAATGAACATTGTCAGAAAAATACCAAAAATTCACACAAAGTAAATTTTGATGTCCCAATCATAAAGGATAAGTTTATTTTGACAAACATAGTTTATAAAATTGTCAAAATATAGATTCAAAATGGTTTGCCATCAAAAGGCACTAAAATAATCTTTTAAGAATATTAGTGTATTCCATGCATAAGATTGTATTTATTTTCATTTTAAGCCTCTATAACACTATATTAATCATTAATAGACATAGATAAAAATATCTATTATTCATTACTTACTTGGTATGTTACATCCTTCCCCCCTTTAGAAAATTGTGTCCCCGCAATTTATTTACTTATCGAATAAATGGGGGTATATATCCCTCATTGCATTTTCAGATTCCCATGTTGCCTCTTCAATCATGTGGTTTTCCACAAAACCTTTACCTGCTTAATCACCTTATTCCGTAACACTTGCCCCCTGTGGTCAAGAATCTGGACCGGTTGTTCCTCATAAGATAGGTTCTCTTCCAACTGAACTACCTCTGGACTCAAAACATGAGATGGATCTGGCATATACTTTCTCAACATCGAAATGTGAAAAACATTGTGTACCTGAGATAAACTCGGAGGTAAAGCCACTCGGTATGCAACTGATCCAACTCTCTCTAGAATTTCATATGGTCCAATGAACCTTGGACTCAACTTTCCTTTCTTACCAAATCTCATCACACTTTTCCAAGGAGAAACCTTGAGAAAAACATGATCACCTACCTCGAAAGATAGATCCTTCCTCCGGTTATCCGCATAACTCTTCTGCCTGCTCTGAGCTGTTCTCATGTGTTTCTGAATCAGCTGAACTTTTTCTGCCATCTCTTCTACCAATTCTGGTCCCATCAACTTTCTTTCACCCACTTCATCCCAGAAAGCTGGAGTTCGACACCGCTTCCCATATAATGCCTGAAATGGTTCCATCTGTATACTGGAATGAAAACTGTTATTATATGAAAACTCAACCAAAGAAAGATGTTGGTCCCAACTTCCCTGATAATCCATAGAACAAGCTCATAGCATATCCTCCAATGTCTGAATTGTTCATTCTGACTACCCATCTGATTGAGGATGAAAAGCTGTACTAAAGTTTAATTCAGTACCCAACGACTTCTGAAGGACTTTCCAAAAGTTAGAAGTAAACCTGGGATCACGATCCGATAAAATGGAGAGAGGAACTCCATGTAACCTTACTATCTCTTTAAGATACAAACGGGAAAGTTGATCAAGAGAGAAAGTATCTCGTATAGCAAGGAAATGAGCAGATTTGGTCAAGCGATCAACAATAACCCAGATTGCATTATTACCTCGAGATGTCTTCGGTAATCCAACAAAAAAGTCCATGGATATATTCTCCCATTTCCACTCTGGCACTGGTAAAGGCTGAAGCATCCCTTTCGGTAACTACCGCTCTGCTTTAACCTGTTGACATGTCAAACACTTCACAGTAAAATCAGAAATATCTCTTTTCATTCCATCCCACCAGTAATACTCCCGCAGATCTCTATACATCTTAGTACTGCCCGGATGAACTGAAAACGGAGAACTATGAGCTTCACATAACAACTCTATCTTCAACTGTGAATCACAAGGCACAGACAATCTCTTCCCAAATCTCAAAACACAATCATTATCGATGTTGAATTCAGGCAACTTACCTTTCTGAACCAGCTCTACCTTTTTCTGCAACTCACTGTCTTGCTTCTGTGCTTGCTTGATTCTATCTGATAGAGAAGATCTCACTGATACCTGAAACAAAACAGAAGGACTTCCTGCACCAACAACTTCTATGCCAAAGTTCATCAAATCGTTAACCAAAGGATCACGTTCCAAAC
This sequence comes from Viscum album, assembly GCA_963277665.1. Classification (NCBI taxonomy): domain Eukaryota; kingdom Viridiplantae; phylum Streptophyta; class Magnoliopsida; order Santalales; family Viscaceae; genus Viscum; species Viscum album. The sequence continues at coordinate 58,122,965 of OY728129.1, forward strand.
GCAACATTGTTAATGAAGCATTACTTTTTCGACTCAAAGCATCAGCCACTTTATTTGCTTTTCCCGGATGGTAATGAATTTTACAATCATAATCCTTGATTAATTCCACCCATCTCCTTTGTCTCATGTTCAACTATTTCTGAGTGAATATATACTTTAAACTTTTGTGATCGGTATATATTTCCCACTTTACTCCATACAAATGATGCCTCCAAATTTTTAAAGCAAAAACAACAGCAGCTAGTTCCAAATCATGTGTAGGGTAATTTACCTCATGAGTTTTCAACTGTCGTGAAGCATAAGCAATTACCTGATCATTCTGCATTAGGACGCAACCAAGTTCTTTCAATGAAGCATCATTGTATATAACAAAATCACCATTCCTGGAAGGTAGTGCCAAAACTGGAGCATTCACCAATCTTCTTTTCAATTCCTGAAAACAATCATCACATTCTTTTGTCCAGATAAACTTAACACCCTTCCGAGTTAGCTTAGTCATTGGACTAGATAACCGTGAAAAATTTCTAACAAACCTTCGGTAATAGCCTGCCAAACCAAGGAAGCTACGAATCTCATTCACATTTGTGGGTCTTGGCCATTCTTCCACAACTTTTGTTTTTGCAGGATCAACAGTTATTCCATCTTTAGAAACAATGTGACCAAGGAAAGAAATTTGTTGCAACCAAAACTCACACTTGCTGAATTTCCCATACAATTTCTTTTCTTTTAAGGTTTGCAAGATAACCCTTAAATGTCTTTCATGCTCTTCTTTACTTTTAGAAAACACCAAAATATCATCAATGAAAACCACCACAAACTTATCCAAGAACTCATGGAAAATTCTATTCAATAAGTCCATGAATACAGCAGGTGCATTGGTTAGCCCAAAAGGCATTACTACAAATTCTTAATGGCCATATCTCGTACGGAACACGGTCTTCGGAATATCTGCCTCCTTAACCTTCAGCTGATGGTACCCCGATCTCAAGTCAATCTTTGAAAAAAACTGAGCTCCCTGGAGCTGATCAAACAAATCATCGATATGAGGCAAAGGATATTTGTTCTTAACAGTGATATTATTCAAGGCTCTATAATCAATGCAAAGTCTCATAGAACCATCTTTCTTTTTAACAAATAAAACAGGAGCACCCCATGGTGATGTGCTAGGTCTAATGAAACCTTTCTCTAATAAATCTTGCAATGGCTCCTTCAACTCTAAAAGTTCAATTTGTGCCATTCGATAAGGGGGTTTTGAAATTGGCTTAGCATCAGGAACTAAGTCAACAGTAAACTCAACTTCCCGATCTGGTATTATTCCAGGCAACTCATCAGGAAAAACATCAGGATACTCATTTACCACTGGCACATCATTAATCTGAACAGTTCCTTTATTTTCAACGACATGTGCAAGGTAACATTCATTTTCATCTTTTACAAGTTTCTCGGCCTCTTAATATGTTATAAAAAGTAAAGGTTCATTCTTGTAAACAAACTGAAAGTCTTTCTGAAAAGAAACTTCTTTAGCTCTACAGTCAATCTTAGCATGGTAAATAGAGAGCCAATCCATACCCAGGATAACATCAAACTCTACAAGAGGTAGAACAATAAGGTTTGCAAGTAGGTTCTTTCCACAGATAAGGATAGGAAGATTCTTATAAATTATTTTTTCCTCGACACTTCCCCCAGGTGTTTTTACCAAAAGTTCAGGAGTCATTTCTTGAGATGGTATTCCCATTTTACTAGAAAAGGTTTCAGAGATGAAAGAATGTGTAGACCCCGAATCAAACAACACACTGGCATAATCTGAAAAAACAAACAAATTACCTGATACAACTTCATTTGATGGCCCGACATCTGCTGAAGTAGTTGCAAAGTATTTCACCACCCCTTTTTGCTTGTAGTCTAACTGCTTCCCATCACTCAAGCTCCTTGTCGGACACTCGTTTGCATAGTGACCCATCTCATTGCACTTATAACATTTCACTAACTGTAAATCAAATTGGTTCTTACCTTCACCTTGATCCTTTTCAGTGCAATCACGAGACTTATGTCCCATCTTACCACATCGGTAGCACTTCCCAGAATTCAGAAGACATTCCCCAGCATGCCTTTTGCCACATTTATCACAAACTGAAAACTTAGTTCTCTTACCATCAGACTTTTTTGAAGAATTCTTACCTTTCTCCTGCCACCTCGGTCTCTTCTTCTGCTGGTTGTTATAGAAAACATGGTCATCGGAAAACTCCATTTCCACCTTCTCAGCACATCGAACAAGCTTTTCATAACTTTTAAACTCACGAGAAGCTAATGCCCTTCGATACTTTGGCTTTAATCCTGAGTAAAAACGATTGATTTTACTATCAAGGTCCCGGATAAAATTTGGAGCATACCTTGCCAATCGAGTGAACCTTTCTTCATAGGCAGCCACTGAGTCTTCCTCTTGCCTCAATTCCAAGAATTTATTTTCCATCCTAAGTCGAACAGCCTTAGGAAAATACTTCTCAAGAAACATACCTTTGAATTCATCCCAGTCAAGAGCATCAATCTCATCGGCGTCCCTGATATTTTTAACCATAGACCACCACTGATCTGCTTCTCCCTCCAAACGGTAAATAGCAAGACTAACCTTTTGATTGTCTGAACACCCCATGACATCAAAAATCTTCTCCAGTGCTTTAATCCACCCTTCAGCTAGCACAGAGTCAGATGATCCTCTGAATTATGGTGGATGTTGCCTCATGAAATGTTCCACCACTGACATGTTCCTCTGTGGTTGATCTGGCTGATCTCGTGCATGGATACCACCGCCATTTATCGCTTGAGTCAACTGCGCCATTACTACAACAAACTGTTCAGTTCCAATTCCGACCATTTCTGGATGCTGATTCGGAAGGTTATTTCCTTCTGTATGCCTTCCTAGCACTGCTTCCCTGTTTCCTCTACGGAAAACCATTCTGAACAAACATGTCTTAGATGAAGCAACATGGTAATCTTTAAATGCTATATCATTTCGAAAAAAAATATTTTTGGATAATCATTTAATAGAATTATAATTCCTAAAGTTATCTAAACCGACCTCTGATACCATCTATAAGGCCCCAACCTTAAACCTTACTTAATCTTGAGTTATTACAAGATTACACATTGAGGATCTTTTCGGGTTTAGAGTTTTAGAGAATTAGATCATAAAACTTGCATTACATTCCACATATAAACAAAGTGGTTACATAAAGATAGTATTCTTCATTCCCATCAATGGAAACACATTTAAAATAAAACATGGATTATTTCTTGACACATCCTTGACTCTATCATCTTATCATGTACCTTTCCCTTGACCTGTGAAAAACATTTCAAAAACTTGGGATGAGCATAAAAACTCAGTATGGGTTATTAAGAAAACATGGAAAGGAAACATGAGTTCATATATACATAAAAATAAAATCATACTTTACCCATAAAACATAGGCACTTTAACATACCTCATAAAATCATGAATAAATCATAGAAATCATAAGACATAAAGGTAACTTGAGGCATTCATAACATTCTTACGTAGGGAGTAACCCTCTTGGTTACGTATGGAATACCCATCACAGTATATTCCCTAAATCTCTTCGGGGAAACCTTAACGTTTCACTCCTTCGTGTTACCCAATGCATTGGAGAGCTATAACGGGCTCACCCACCCTTAGTTTATCACGGAACCACCCATCTTCATAATAATTCCCAAGAACCATAACATAATCATATCACATAAAACATGCATAAAGGAAACATAACATTTCCACATTTCAATCACGAGATATCAATACAACACATTGATATAATAAAAAAATTATGAAAACCATTTTCAATACCAAAGTAAATCATGGTATTTATTTTTCTTTTAAAAAAAGGTATGGCTTGTAGAGGAAGCCAAAACTCAAATAACGGTTATGACGGCGGAGAAGTCATTGTCGCCACATACGTACGACAAAAACATTACCTTTTGTCGTTTAGTAAACGCTTCGTATAAAAAAAGATTCCTTTTGAATAAACGTAAAAGTCAAAGGGGTTTATACACTGTATAAAGGAAAGTTGTGTATAAAATAAAATATGCCTCAATGAAAGGAGATTGAGACGAAGTCCCATACCTCGTATCCGACTTGACCAGACCGTTCTTTAATATCCTGAATAATAAACTTGAGTTAATCTCTACTTGCTTATGAATCTTTTTCAAGTTCATTATTCCTTTTATACCATGTTATGAACATCATGTAATCTGTTAAGTTAACAATGTTCATTTTGTCGGTATTTGGTTCTTAAGTCAAAAATAGACTTCTTACACTTACATGTTGTTAATTTGGTAAAAGGTTCATTATATCCAGAATGGTATTCATGATGTAGATATCATATATGTCATATATATCCAGTACTTACATGCATTTATAATATTACATAATCATTTAGAGGTAAGAAATGAAATGCACCGTTCATGGAGACGGTAAGCCGTACGTACGCATGAACGCTACTTTCATTTCTATTTCGTATTTTATAGAATGGAATCATAATGATATAAAGGTATATTATAATTCCAGAATAATATCATATATAATATCATAGTTCCATCCTTTATATGTCCCACATATGGTATTTAACGAATCAAATCACTTTGAGGGGGCGGTAGTCCGCACTTCCTAAAATGGAGATATCGTGTTTACCCATAATGGAAACCATAAAGGTATGCCCAAAATGGAAAAAACAGAACCTTAAGGAAAACATAAACATATTATATATCATATATAAAAATAGTGACATCATAATGGCCACCTTTGAAGGTGTTAAATGAGTATTGAACAATCATCGTTTCGGGAGGCAGAATTTCGCCACCCACGGAAACCATATGTTCTTTAACCATTTGATGTAGTTGTGTGAGAGTTTAGATCAAATAAATCTTATAACAACATCCTAGTATATTGATGATACTGGTGTTGTTACAAAAGAAGTAAATGAAAAGAGTTTAGGGGGTTGGAGAAGCAAAATAAAACAAATGAACATGAGAGAATGAATTACCTTTAAAAGTGTAACTCCTTTTGAGTTGAGCCTAAAGGATTCCTTTGAAAGGATTCTGCCCAAAGGGAATCCTCTAGGATGAGGAGAGGGATGTGGAGAGAGCAAATGGGCAGGGTTTGGCCGAGCCAAAGGCTTGAAGAGTGTGTGAAATGAGGTAGAGGTGGGGGCCTTTTATAAGAGGAGAGGAGGGGCACTTTTGGAAAGTAAAGAAATATAAAAATGTGTTTCGGTTTTAAAAGGTCCCAAATTGATATAATTAGTGGATAAGGTGATAAGGGTTCGAAATCCACTCATCCAATTGGTTTTGGACATGTGTAGTTCATAGATTTTACATTATCTATCTATTTTATTTAAATCGTCAAATAATGATGTCATCGCTGCATCATTATTATGTCATAAATACTTAAATTTATTGAATGTCTAAAAATTATAAAAAAAATACTATGATATAGGAAAGATTATTATCTTTCCAATGACTATTTATAATCAAAATTTTCACTTGTATAACCCCACTTAAAAATTATTTTCGTAAAACATATTATGTTTGTGTCATTTTCACTTTAACATTAAATAAAAAGTAATTTATGTCATTTCCCAAAAAAAGTGGATCCATGGGGTCCCCAAGTTGACCCATGGCATTTCATGGTCGGCCATTACACAAAAAATGAGGTTGGGACATGTTTCTAGGTCATTTCATTTTATTAAAGTATTATTTATACCTTAAACTACCCTAATTACCACTAATCGTGATTAAGAACTTAATAAGTTACTATTCACCAAAAAATTATTATAATCTCATTGAACCACATTTTACTTCTTAATGACAACCATGTATGTCGGATTTTCAAAATTCAATACACATTAGTGGTAAACTGTCATTTAACTGAGAAATCAGTTTGCTTGATTACCACTTAGTGGTTTCACTATTCATCAAAAATTGAAGTTTTTCAGAAAATTACCAAAAATTCACCCTAAGCTATATTTGATATTCTGAATTCAAAAATGAAGTCTATTTTACAAAATTCAAATCATATAAGTCACATTAATTAATTTAATAATTAATTCCCGCTGCCAGAGCAAATAGCGTGTTTTTACAAAACAATAAGTATCAAAAGATTGACACCAGTTTAAGTCTAATTTCAAAGTGAAATTGATTCCAATGACCACCATTGGATAAAATGGTAAAAATATATTCTAATTTCACTTCAAAACTAATTCAAAACATAATCTAATCATATAAATAAATTAGATTAAAAATCAGTTTTGATGTAAAATGCAGTATTTTTCACTATTCATTAAAAAATGAACATTGTCAGAAAAATACCAAGAATTCACACAAAGTAAATTTTGATGTCCCAATCATAAAGGATAAGTTTATTTTGACAAACATAGTTTATAAAATTGTCAAAATATAGATTCAAAAATGGTTTGCCATCAAAAGGCACTAAAACAATCCTTTTAAGAATATTAGTGTATTCCATGCATAAGATTGTATTTATTTTCATTTTAAGCCTCTATAACACTATCTTAATCATTAATAGACATAGATAAAAATATCTATTATTCATTACTTACTTGGGATGTTACACTTACATATATACTTATATGCATATTCCCATATCCAATCACCTACGTATGAATTTATATATATATACATGCGAACACCTAGCCCCATACATGTATAATCACTACCATGGATGATTTTACACGTAACGGGGGAACCCACATATATATAATTACTTATCTATGCACACGCAGGTGAGTCACCTTAGACTCTAGCGACTCAAAACCACTTTAAAGGGGCCAACGCATTATAAGGTAAATACTACCAACTCTAAGACACCCAAAGAACACCATATAAAATGGGAGAAACTAAATAGTATGTCTAAGTTTTTACCTCAGTTAGAAGCGGTGAACCAAATCACCCCAAAACCACATGGCGGAGTTCAACACACTATAAGAAACCTGTCATAGACTCATAAATCTCAAAATCTCTAAAATAAACAGGTGAAAAACCAAGAGACATGGGAAAATATTACCCTGAAACAAATCCAACAGATTGAAAACACCTGAAATGTCTTGCCTTTAGTGGCATTTGTCCGAACTCACACCAATGAGACCTAAGAGGCCTTCTGCACCAACCTAGAACAAAAAAAAACAAACCAAAAATGGAATCAACCCTAACCCTAGGCATTTGACCGAATCTCGCCGGGTGAAGAAGAGGCTGATACGAAGCAAGAAATTGAGAGGAGAAGGGAGAGAGAGACCTACTGTAGAGATTCAGTGAAGAATAAGAAGAAATCCAACCAGATTAGAGCAAGGGGAGAGGATGTCATAAAGGGGAGGTCACACGATGAAGGGAGGATTCTTATGGGGGTTGTGCGCTACAGGTAAAATATAAGTATGTGAGGGAGAGAGTTTAATTAGGTTTTATTTTTTCATTTAAAATAAAAACTTTTTTCTTTTTTCTCATTTTTATTTCCATTAAATTTATTTCCAAATTTAACTTTTAATTTAATTTAATTTAATTTAATTTTTTAAAATAATAACACCTTACAGCATCAACTCTATGAAAAGAAGAGTTTTGATGCTTGGATTTAATGAAAAGGCATGCCCATCTAAAGGAAATTTTAAATTCCATCACTTTTTGTCCAGTTCAAAATGTGGAATGTTACAGTTCTCTTATGTGGGAATCTCATTATGAGTTACTTTGGGTAACTATTATGGTTCCAACTTTCCATTTTTAAGGGAAGTTTTAGTATTCATTTTTACAAAGTGGGTTTATATGAATGAAACTTTCAAGTATTAAATATTTGATAACCCAGATGAATTTTGAGGGTGAAATTCATTTTAAGGGGGGTAGAATGTAACAGCATGAGATTTTGTGAAATAATTTTTTTCAAATCAATTTAATCTCATTGATATTTTTCATTTCACACAACACTGAAAATAGTATATTTTATAACAAAACACTATATATTTCTTGTGTTATATGCAACAACAAGTTAATCATGCAATAAACACAACATAAATTTTATCTTTCTCTACATGGAACACTGAGGTTAGCTAATGTTACACTCAAGCCAAGTTTTTACCGCTTTTAATTGTGCACCTATTAACTAAATTTTGAAAATGTTATATATTTTATATATTTGATTATTTATAATAAACATAATATTGTAATTAATAATATCAAAATTATTTGAGGGTTAATTTTTTTTATTTTTCTGAGAAACCTCTATTTTTTATGAATAGTGAAAAATATTATATTTTAGTTAAAAACACTTATTCATTTAAAAAATTATTAATGTTAAATTATATTTTAAACTGGTTTATAAAGTCACAATATATCAATTATACATATATTAATATAATTTAGGTCATTGGAATCATTTTTATATTGAAATTAGATTTAAATACATATTTAACTTTTGAACGTTTTACCTTAAAACCCCATTTTCTCGTTATGTCTTTGTGATTAGTGTAAAACTTAATATTTTCACTTATATGATTAGAATTTAAAAAAACATAAATGGTTATAATAAGTATAATAATTTTTTTCAAATAATATCAAATTAATTTTTGACAAAAATATTAGTGAAAGTGATTAAAATTAATCACAATGATTAAGGTAAGATAATGATTAATTAATGACTAAACCTTAACCATAATGACCAAAATGACTTGTACAATTATCCAAAGGAAATTAGATGCCAATAATTTGACCATATCCCCTATTAAATGTAATTTAATGGGTTATTAAGATATTATTAAATGGAAGTGCCATGTATAAAAGTTTAAGGAAAAAAGACAAAAAATGAACTTTCCTTACATTTAACATTTATAAAAGTTTGAGATATATATAGAACATCATATTTTAGGTTATAAATACCATTTTTAAATATAAATGGGTTATTTTAATCAAAATAATGTATCAATAATTTTTAGAGATGATTTATTTACTTAAAATTCTTACAAAATGCCAAAGTAGTGATTATTTAGTTAATAATTAACTAAAATAAATAATACTATAAATTTTAAAAGTGAAGTACATTGATTTAATTATTGTATTTAATTATTTTTTAAGATTAATATATCATTTTACACAACTTTAAACATAATTTATTTGAATTAAAATATTATTTTTATATTTTAAAATTAGAATTAAATAAATAATGCCAAAATTGACATTGTTGTTATTTTAAAATAAATGATATTTTGTTAAATTATTTAAAATTTATAAAAATAGAATATTCTGAAAAATTCTTTTTAAGGTTTAAAAAATATTGAATATTTCCTCTAAATGGACTAATTTATTATTTATAATTTATATATTGACCCATAGATTGTAAAAACATAGTTAGCACAGTCCGGGTTTAAGAATTTTTCTGCGCATCACATGCGCTTGTTTTAAAAATTAATTTGAAAAAAAGGAGTTTTTTATTTTTTTAAATTAGTTATAATATTTAAAATTAAGTGGTTCTATATTTTATAATAAATCTCACTTTATTTTATTCTTAATGGATGAATTACTTATGTTAGAAAACTAGATGCATTAATAAAAACCAAAATAATAATATTGATGAATCTTAGAAGTTAAGGAAAAAAATTATTAAAATGAAAATATTTTTGTGAGGTGTAGATTTGGTTATAACCTAAATTCACATAAATCCATTATTTTTTTCCATTTTGGAGGCACATTAGGTAAAAAAAGACCCCCCATTATTGAATACATTTTGGTATTTACAAGAGTGTCACACCCCCTCCACTATAAAAAGGCAAGAACTCTACCCCTTCTTCACACCTCTCAAAACACTTAGGTTCAGACAATATTTGACCAACCCACTTACCAAAATCCCTATACCCCTTCTAGAATCATCCCATTGTACAAAAATAAATCCATGTAATCCTTTTGGCACAAACTAAAAGGAGTTACCTCATTAAGAGGTAACGACTTTTCTTACTCTCCTTTATTTTATTTTCTTTCTCCACTCCCTCAACTCTCTTTATTCCATGATTTTATAAAAACACTAGTATCTTAAATATAATAATATTTTTTTTATTCTAATGGTTTAACCTAAACTTACACACACCTCCATCTAATGGGTAATGAACATACTCTTTATGTGTATGGAGAACTACTACCTCACATGGTAGATATTATAATGGAAACTTTGTTTATATATGTTATATATTATATTTATTATGTTTTTAATCTTATTTCCTCTCATTTTTTATTCTAATGGTTCAACCTAAACTTATACACAACTTCATTTTTTCGGACTGCCTTTCATAATAGACATTATAATGGAAACATTGTTTATATATGTTATATATTATATTTATTATGTATTTAATATTATGTAATCATTTTAAAACACATATCTTTATAATTTACAATTGGGGTCAATATGATAATTCTATTTGAGGAAGTGTGGACTATCTCTCCCTTAAAGTGAAGTGATTCATTCACACACTACATAGAATGTATTAATGATGAGTTTAGTGAAATTATATGATATATAGGATATAATAATACTACTAGATTATTGGTATTTATATATATATATATGTAAACATATTTTATTTACATTTTATCATTTAATACGACAATAAATACGGAAACAACATTTATGCGTACGTACGACTTACCGTCTCCATGAATGGTGTATTCCATTTCACAATTATATATTCTATAAATTATTATAAAAAAATATAATAAATAAAAATCATATTTATATCATGATTTACATTTTTTAAATCATGATATAAGTATAAGTACCAAAGATATAACAAATTAATACACATGTGAAGAACAAAGAGAATATTACCTGAAGTGAAACCTCAATATAGGATTGTTAACAAGGAGGTAATATAAGGTCATAATCAAACCATATATGGTATGAGATATAAAAGTATGTTTATTTAAAAGTTTTTTAATAAAATTATATTTATTATACAGGAGGTTTGAATGAGTACAATGATATTCAAGACACAAGGTAAGGGGATTTCATCTCACTTTTTATTTCTGCGAGATACATGCTTTATTCACCACCCATTCCATTTTTGTGGTGTGTATACTAACCATGGATGTATTAAGTGATTCTTATAATTAAATTTATGGATATTTAAATATCCCTTATGTATATTTATTTAATGGGGTTAATGTTTCAAAATCTACGAAATCAATGTGACATTTTTGTCCCAATTTTCCTTCTTTAAGACACATGTTTTATTTTGCACCTGCATTTTTTCAAGGTGTATATACTTCCATTTGATATGTTATATATTGTATCCTATTAATTTCATGATATATTAATATTTATATAATTTCATTTTATTACATGGAGATTATGACTCTAAGTTACCATGTGGTAATAGTTTATTGAAACAATATCATCATTTATCAAGATTGTTTATGTTTTTTGCTTCCTTTGATGAAATCTTATGATCCAACTCTCAAGATAATTCAAGAATTGTTTTCTACTCTGTTTACTCATAATATATTCATGTGTTGGTATAATTGTTCTACTATATGATACATAAGAAAGTTAAGAAAGTGTTTTTAGGAAATCCTGAATTTACCCTCTCTTTAGTTGGAAATCTGTGTTTTTAAAAAATCATATTTTCTATAAATGGTTTCCAAGAGTATTATTCTATTATCCTATAATATTTAATATAAATTTTACACCTTTTTTATTTTACCAATTCCTTCAATGGAATATTCTGGTCTCTTTCTAACCAGGGTATTTTTCTAACCTTTTTATCGTGAAAAATTAATGTTCTTTTTACATCGTACAACATGTAAAAATTTACCCACAATCATTTGTATGAGGATTCCTTTTCATGTCTAAAAGTTTATTTTTTAATAATTTTTTCTAAAAGTAATTATCAAAGAAAATTTTTTTGAAAAATTTTTCAATCTTATTTCATAAGTTTTAATGTAAAAAGTTTTTGAAAACATTTTCAATCTTTATTTATAAGTTTTCAATGTTACTTTAAAATAAATGGTATTCAAAAAATTTTCATGATTATTTCTTAAGTTTTAAAGTAAAAAGGTTATAAAAATATTTTCAATATTTCATTATAATTTTTTAAAGTATTTTCAATGAAATGGTTTTCAATAAAATTTCAATATTTAATTTTAGGTTATCGAATTTTTTTCAAAGAAAAATGTGTTTAAAATATTTTGAATCTTATTCAATAAGTTTTCAAGGAAAAAGGTTTTCAAAATGATATCAAGTCTTATTTATAATTTTTTAAGCTATTTTCTAGGAAAATAATGTTAAAATTGTTTTATTTATTAAAAATATTTTTTCAAATAAAAAAGGACATTTTCCTCAAGAAATATTTTTTGGAAGATATTTTAAAATTATTTTCCATACAAGATTACATCGGTTGATGTTACTCATATATTTCTATAAAATGATCTAATGGTTACATTTAAATTCTTTCTCTAAATGGGTTTTAATTAATATCATGGTCTTTATGAAACTTTTTTCTTATTCCTAGGTTATATTTTTATGAAATCCATTTCTCTTTCATAGGTTATATGTTTATGAAATTTATTTCTCTTTCAAAAGTAATGATTTTGATGAGTTGATTATGAAACTTGTATATTTTTCCATTGGTTATGATATGATTACATGTTTATGATACCCATTTTATTTCATGGGTTATAATATGATTTTTAATGATCTTGTTTCAAGGTATTTATGATTTTATTATGAGATGGGTGGGACCTATATCTCTCTCTAATTAATTGGTTAAATATTTATATCTCATGAGATAGACTAAGACAGTCTTGGGAATGAACCTTTACTACTAAGATATCCATGGGAGTGAACCATGACTACCAAGATGGTATGTGGAGTGAAATCGTGCGACTAAGATAGAAATGGGAGTAAAACATGACTACCAAGATGGTATGGGGAGTGAACCCATACTACCATGTTGGTATTAGAAATTATGCTTTGGCTACTATGGAAATAATATTATATTATTATGTGTTTGGGACAATTTCTTGTTTTATTCCTATGTTATCCTCTCATGGTTTATGTTATTCATTTACTTATGATTTATGTCTTATGAACTTCCGGGATTTATTCCATGATTCATGTTTATGATATTTTATATGTTGGTTATGTTATTCTATTTTCATGATCATGTTCTCATAACCTTATGCTCACGGTTATGATTTTGTATCTTGCTTGTTTACCCTTACTAAGCATCTGAGATCACCCCTTTATTATGTTCTTTCCCCCAGGTTATGAAGATATGTATTATCTTTTCTGTGTCTAAGAAATATTCTAGTCAAGAAGAACCTAGTGGGAGATGATGTATCTCATTTATATACCATTTTTTTATTTCCATGTTTCAAAATGCACTGGACTAGTACAGTCTTTGGGCACCTATTTTATATTTAAATAAAATTAATAATCGAATATATCTCCTAGTTAACCCGATATTAAAAATATTTTACTTATTAAAATACAAGTGTGGCATTTTGTCACTTTCATTGACTTTAATAATATCTATGTCATTTTTAAAGAAAGGTGTCTATTAAATTATTCAATTTATAACCTTAGGTATTAAGGGTCGAATTTTATTCATCCAATAATTTTTTATAAAGTGTAAGGGTCATTTTATAGTTCTAGTAATTTAATTCTTTACCTAAATTACCAAATTTTTCCCTTTACCATAGTAACAAAATTTACCAAATTTACTTTTCATATTAGCCAGAAATGAAAGGGACCTATTTGATAATTTTTTACCTTATGAATCTAAATTTGCAATAAATTTTGAAAAATTCAATTCATATAATTTTTATAATTTAATTTAAAATAAAATATATAAAATGCCTTGAAAAAACTATTTTTTTTTATTCTATTTTAAAACATAATGTTTTTATAATAAATTCATGTATAAAAAATTTTAAAAAACTGATAATTGGAATATTTTAAATAAACATAAACTAACTAAAATTTAAAACTAATCCAAAAAATAATTTCACCTTTAAAATATCTTGAAAGAAAATACATTTTTCAATAAAAATCAGTATTTTCACTTTTTCTTGGAAAAAAATGTTTAAGAAAAATTATATAAAGTAATTTTAAGATAAGGCTTCCATGATTAATTAAAAAAATGAAATACATTTTTTAAAATCCATTTTTTATAAATTTTAAAAATTAATATTCTCTCCTAAAAATAAGGTAAACTCGTTTTTAAAGAAAATGTATTTTTGAAGATTAAAGTGATTTTACTAAAAATTGTGTGATTATTTTATAAGCACTTACCGATAAATTCAAATTGAGTTAGAAATTTATATTTATTTCATAAATTAGTTATTAATATTTACTCCATCTATTTCTAAAGCTAGGTTATAACAGCCATTTTAAAATAATAATATTTTAATTGTGTCACACAGTTCGTTTAGAATCGGTGTTTCATGCAACAAAAGTTATCAAAGAAATAAAAAAAATTAAGAGAACAATTTCATGAAAATATCTAGGTATTAAATTATAACCCCTTAAAATTAATTTCTTTATTGTAATTATTCACTCCTATAAAAACATATGTGGGTAAATCTGCCTGATCACATCCTCAGGTTTCCACACAGCTTTTTCAAATTGATGGATTTTCCATAAAACTTTAACCAAGAAAGCGGTATTATTTTGTAGAAAATTTTCTCTATGACCCATAATATCTATCATTTATTCTTCATAAGAAATATCTTACTCCAGGGGTATGTATTTTGATTTAGTACGTGTGAAGGATCGTGTATGAACTTTCTCAAGAGATAGACATGGAACATATGATGAACTTGAGAGAGATTTGGTGGAAGTGACAATATATAAGCTACCTTACCAACACAATTAGTAATTTAAAAATGACGGATATACCTAGGTCTTAGATTACACTTATTCCCAAATCTTATCACTCTATTCATGGGATACATTCATAGAAATACCTTATCACCCACCTCAAACTATATGTCTTTGAATCGATTTTCAACATAACTTTTTCTAACTCTTAGTTTCTCTTATGTGTTGTTGAATAGATATTAATGTCTCCGTCATTATATCAACTAGATCAGGTCCCAATAGTTTTCTTCCCCTAAATACATTCCAATATGTTGTAGTTCTACACTTCTTACTATAGAGGGATTCATAAGGATCCATCTAAATATTGGAGTTAATGATATTGTTCTAATAAAATTATACCAAATATATGTGTTGACACCAAAAACATTTTAAAACCATGGAGAATGTTATGAACATGTATTCCAGAGTTTGAATTTTACTCTTATATTGACTATCTTTTGGAGGATGATAAGTGGTGTTGAAACATAACTTTGTATACAGACCCTACTAAAGACTTCTCTAGAACTTCAAGGTAAACCTCAAATCTAGATCAAATACAATGAAAAGTGGTACTCAAAGAAATATTACCACTTTCTTAATATATATTCTAGAAATATGATCAATATGGAAATATTATCTGATAATAATTAAGTGTTATTAGTTCATAAGGAGAACAACTATAATCCATATAGAATTATGGCATCATATGTTTTGAGAAGTCCGACGACAAAATCCATGATGATATTTTTTCCCATTTCAATTCTAGTATGGGTAATTTTTCAACATCCCCTTATACTTATATCTCTCATCCATAAATTACTGAAAACCAAACAATAAGAAATACGATAACCCTACTCTTTTATTACAAACTTAAACATTATTTATTACATAGAATATTCACTTGATACAATATAAAAGATCGATAGGTCCATTGTATTTAGGGCTTATGAACATTTCATAATGACTTAAAACATGAAACACAACATCTTCATTGAAAACTTCCTTTACATGACCACTATATTCCCTCATACTTAGCATTTCATAAGATAACCTAAGGACATGCATAAGAAAAGGGTGAGCTATAAAGCCCTATAATAAAGTAAGAAATGCATATTATTAATAATATAGTACATGTTAGGAAATAGTCATATCAATGGAGCATAAGAGAAACATGAACATAATAGAATGATATAGCATGATTATCATAACATGGAAATGTTGAAACAACATTTAACATTATATTAGCATGAGACAAGGCCCATTGCCCATGGAGAATGAGTAAACCCTCATTTCACTTGAATTATCATTGTTAAACCCTCATTTCACTTGAGGTATCATGATATTAATATTTACCTAATTCATTAGATCACTATCAGAGTTCATCCTTCTTAATCATTTCATTTCATGCATAAGTGTGCCACATGATTCATATATCATGGATTAATTAAACATCATAATTTATTCCATGATAAATTAATGTGGAATTAATACATGAATCTCTATAATCAATAAATAAATGTTCATAAATTTGAATACCCATAATAAAGAAATGAAAATTGTATTTACTACACAATGACTTTGGCATGGGAAATCACTGTGTAATTCTAGCACCATAAAGGCATGACATAAGAATTCATAAAAATTGTTGATGAGAAGGAAATGGTTGTCTCATCATATGTAAATTAAATATACAGTAATTGGGGTTATATATAATTTTTTCTCAACATATGTAATGGAATTTAGATTCATAATACAAAATAATTTCTGGAATGTAAATGAGGAGAGAGAAATACCTTACGGAATTTTGGCATGGTAACGGGTGTACATGGGAGAAATTAATGAGAGATAAATGGGTCTATAATAATTAAAACAAAAGGAGGTAATTATGGGGTAGTTTCAAAATCATAAATCAGCATTTGTAAGAGAAAATAAAAGGGTATAACAACATAAAGAAATTTAGAAAAAAATGAGAAATGAAGAAATCCCTTACTTGGAAGTGCGATCCCAAAAGCATTGGAGGGGATTGAAAAATGCTTATTTGGAGAATGGGGTGCCTTGGGAGTATTATAGAGAGATGATTTCAAAGGTTGGTCATGCTCCAAAGTCTTTTAGTGAAGAGGAAGTCGGAGCTTGGGTGGGCTTATATAGGAAAAGGGAGGGAATTATTTATTATTTAGGTTTTGGACCCTACACATTAATATAATAAAAACCACAAACCATACAATGGTTTTTTACTATATTTTTTACCAAAGTTGATTGGAATAATTATTTAATAATTTCAATGGATGAACTTATTAAAATATTATCCTTGCTTATGTGAAGGAGAGTCACACTCTCAAGGAAATCATTTTAGAAAGATAAAATGTTTTATAAGTCTTAGAGGGTCCACTAAGGCTTTTTAAAATAAATAAAATAAAAATAAAATCACATTAATATAACTTTATAACATATATTTTCCTAAAATATCATTTATAGTATTTTATTACGTCACTATTGGGTAATAATGATGTTATAAAACACATTATGTAAATAATCGGTATTTAATTTTTACCAACAAATTCGATTATCTTAGAAAATTATGAAAAATTCACCATTGGATAATTTCTACATCCTGATTCCAAAAAATAATAATAATTTTATCTAAATAAATTTCTATATATTTTAATTTTCAATTTTAAAATAAAAACCTACATTTATCGAAAATTCATGGGTTTTGTCAAAAACAGCTTTCAAACCTTAATAAAAATCCCAATTGTATTCAAAAAATTATATGATCATTTATATTTAATAAAAATTAATTTTGTAGTAATATTTTAATAAAATATTATTTTATTCAAAAAAACATTAATTCATCAAAATAAATTTCTTAATTGAATATTAACTAGAAATACTATTAGTGCTTTAAAATCCATTTACAAAGTAACAGTAATAAAATGAAGGTATATTCTATATTTTATTAGAAAAATAATGTATATAATAATAGTGCTAGAGTTGTAACACCCCGAGCTTCCATGATACGCTTCTCATTCAATAATGCAATAGCTTGCATTGTATGCAAATTCGAGTTCTAAAACACCGCGACTAATCAAAGTAGCTGTTATGAATAGTAATAACCACTTTTTAAAATTATAGAAATTTTATATTTCAAAATGGACTTCATTTTTGTATTCGTAATATTGAAATTAGCCTATGTTGAATTTTTTGTATTTTTCTGAGAACTTCTAATTTTTTATGAATAGTGAAAATTACTTAAAAACAACTTTTTAAATCAAAATAATTTATAGTGATAAATTATAATATTTAGTGGTTTTAAAGTATAATTAGAATATATTTTTACCATTTTATCTAATGGTGGTCATTAGAATTAATTTAACATTGAAATTGGACATAAACAATTGCCAATCTTTTGATATAAATTGTTTCTTAAAAACACGCTATTTGTTGTGATAGCGGGAATTAATTATAAAATTAATTAATTCAACTTATATGTTTGTAATTTTGTAAAATAGACATCATTTTTGAATTCGGAATATCAATTATAGCTTAGGGTAAAATTTTGGCATTGTTCTGAAAAACTTCAATTTTTGATAAATAGTGAAACCACTAAGTGGTAGTTAAATAACTGATTTTTCGTTTAAATGAAATATTACCACTTCTGTGATTTGATTTTCAAAAATCCGACATACATGGTTGTCATTAAGAAGTAAAATGTGGTTCAATGATATTAAAATAATTTTTTGGTGAATAGTAACTTTTAAGTTCTTAATCGCGATTAGAGGTAATTAGTGTAGTTTAAGGTAAAAACAACGTTTTAATAATATGATATGAGCTTGACACTTGTCCTACAACTATTGGATGAGTCATGGACGACCAAGACAACCCATGGGTCAACTTGGGGACCCCATGGAGCCACTTTGGTTGGAAAATGACATTAATATATATTTATTTAATGTTAAAATTAAATTGACACAAACATGAGTTGTTTTACTAAAACAGTTTTTAAGTGGGGTTACACAAGTCCAACTTTTGATTATAAATATTCATTAGAAAGATAAAAAGATTTCCTACATCATAGTATTTTTTTTTAAATTTTTAGACATTAAATAAATTAAATTATTTATAACATCATTATGATGCAGTGATGACCTCATTATTTAACGATTTAAATAAAATGAGAAGATAATGCAAAATCCAAGGCTTACACTTGTCCAAAGACTATTAGATGAGAATATTTCGAACCCTTATCACCTTATCCACGAATTATATAATTGTGGGACCTCTAAAATCCGAAACTCATTTTATAATAAAGTGACTTTTCTTTACTTTCCAAGAGTGCCCCTCCTCTCCACTTATAAAAGGCCCCCACCTCTCCCACCTCATTTACACTATGAAGCCATTTGGCTCGGCCAAACTCTACCCAAATACTCTCCCAACTTCCCCCTCTTACTCCTAGAAGCCTCACTTTGGGCAGAACTCTTCCCAAGGAAGCCTTTGGCTCAAATCAAAAAGAGTTACCCGATTTTGAGGTAATGTCTTCTCTAATGTTGTTTTGTTTTATTTTTCTTCTCCAACCCCCTAAACTCTTTTTATTCATTTCTTTTGTAACAACACCATTATCCTCAATATACTAGGATGTTTTTATAAGAAGTATTAGAGCTACACTTACACACACCTACATCTAATGGTTAAAGAACATACGGTTTCTGTGGATAGCGAATTTCTGCCTCATGAAACGATGATTGTTCAACACTCATATAACACCTTCAAAGGTGGCCATTAAGAAGTCACTATTTTTATATATGATATAGAATATGTTTATTTTTTACTTATGCTTCTGTATTTCTCATTTATGGCATACTTTATGATTTCCATTACGGGTAAAACGCGATAATTTCATTTTAGGAAGTGCGGACTACCGCCCCCTCAAAGTGATTTGAATCGTTAATGCCATATGTGGGATGTATAAAGGATGGAGTAAATGGTATTATACAATATATTATACTGGAATTATATTATACATTTATATCCTTATGATTTCGTTCCATTAAATATGAAATTGAAATGAAAGTAGCGTTCATGCGTACGTACGGCTTACAGTCTCCATGAACGGTGCATTTCATTTCTTACCTCTAAGTGTTATGTAATATTATAAATGAATGTATATACTGGATATATAAGATATATATGACATCTAAATCATGAATATAATTCTGGAGATAATGGATATTCTACCACATAAACAACTTGTAATTATAAGAAGTTTATTGTTGACTCAAGTACCAAAGATCGACAAAACGGCCGTTATTAACTTAAATAATTACATAATGTTCATATCATTGTAATAAGTGATATAATAAGGATAATTAAATTGAAAATGGTTCTTCATAAGGTATATATTAACTCTAGTTTATTATTCAGGAGGTTAAATAACGGTTGAGTCAAGTCAGACACGAGGTAAGGGAACTTCTTAACCCAATTTCCATTCTTTGGGTTAATCTCCTACTTTCAAATTATGTCATGATATAATTATGTCCTATATTGTATTTTTACATTATTTATGTGTAATTATAGTGAATACACAATATAGGTGTACTTTATTTAAAAAAATGATCTTTTTAAGGACTTCGTCTCAATCCCCTTTCATTGAGGCATATTTGGTTTTATACACAACTTTCTTTTATACGGTGTATAAACCCCTTTGACTTTTATGTTTATTCAAAATGAATCTTTTTTATACGAAGCATTTTGCTAAATGACAAAAGGGAGTTTTTTTCTTTCAGTACTTATGTGGAGACAACGACTTCTCCACCGCCATGACCATTATTTGAGTTTCGTCTTCCTCTACAAGCCATCTTTTTTTAATGATAAATAAATACAAAGTTTTAAATTTCTTTTATTTTGGTATTGAAAATGGTTTTGAAAGCATTTTTATTATATCAATGTGTTGTATTGATATCTTGTGATTGAAATGTGGAAATTTTATGTTTCCTTTATGCATGTTTTATGTGATACGATTATGTTATGGTTTATGATATGTTTAAACCTATTCATATGAGGAATGTATTGGACTTAATAAGTGACGGGTGGAGCCCTCTATAGCTCCTCGATGCATCGGTATGTCTCATGAGACAACTAGATGTGGAATTGGCCAAGGCCCTTTCCCAATTTGATTTATGGTTTTGGCCGAGGCCTTAATCATTTTAGACGTCTTGGCCGAGGCCTTGACAAAATGTTTCAGAATGTCTGGCATTATACATTCCCTCATTATGAAAGTGGTTATTGATATTGCATGTGATTATTCTAACAGTAGAATATCCATGTGAATAAGTAAATGGCATTATCTCATTTTACTTTTTCCATATTATGTTGAAGTTCATGTTTAAAAGGCTTTTGTTTTAGTTATACATTTCCTTAAAAGTTAATGTTTATTTATGAAAGCTTCCACAATATTGTTATCCTTACTGAGCATCTGAGCTCATCCCTTTCAATGTTTTAATATTTTCCAGGATGTGAAGAAGTATTTTATGAATGACCTGTAGGGATAGTCAGAAGAGGATATGAGTGTGGAATATGAAGACTTTGTTATTAGTTTTTCACTTTATGATGTAATGTAAGACTTATGAATGTATCTAGTGTTTCCAAGGCTACTAAACTAATCGGTCTTTCGAGACTTGATCTTTTGTGATCATGCCAATGTTACGAAGTAATGCACCGACTCTGGGTAGCTGGGGTTGGGGCGTTACAGTTGGTATCAGAGGCAGTTTAGTACTAACCTTGGAAGATAGATTTAGATAAACTCTGATTAGAGAACGTAGACCTAAGATGAACTTTGAGGATTAGTATAGAAGAACTTCCTAGAATTATGGTATTGTAGAGATTTTGTGAGTTTTCCAAGAAATACATCCTTGTCTGGATACGAGCAGGTAGAGGCGGCTCTGGCACAGATGTACCTAGGGGTAAAACCCGAAAACACCGCTTTGAGCTAGACTCGAACGGGAACTGGTGCACGACAACGGGCCTTGCTGCACTCTTGGTTACGACACTCCCGGGGGATATGCTTAGTATAATTCTCATTTTCTTTACAAACCACTATGAAGGGTTATGAGTATATACTTCCTCAAAGAAAACATTTATTTTTATGATTATGGATTATATCCATAAATAGTTCAATTTATGTAAAGTGTTTTACAAGTATGGAATTATGTATTTTGATTCATAAACTAATCTAGTTTATGCCATTGTTTAGAAATGGCGCCTAGTGGAAGGAATGGAAACCGTATCAATGCACGAACTCCGTGTAGGGATTTCCCTCCTGTTGAAGATAATTATTGTGGATCTGGAGATACAACTGGTGCTGATCAACTTAATACCATACTGGGACAACTCACTCAGGTTATGAATAAAAACCTTACTCGTAGGGAGCACCCTGATCCGCAACGTGGAGGATCAATGCTAGACCGTTTCATGAGGCAACAACCACCAACCTTCAATGGGAGTACAAATCCTATAGTAGCTGAGCAATGGATAAATTCCTTAGAGAAAATATTCCATGCCTTGGGGAGTAGTGAAAGGGAGAAGGTTGTCATGGCAGTTTACCGCCTCACTGGAGATGCCGATCAGTGGTGGTCGCTGATTCAAATAACAAAGGAAGATGATGACGTATCGAATATGGAATGGAGGGAGTTCAAAGATCTTTTCTTAGAAAAATACTTTCCTTGTGACCATCGAGCAGATATGGAAAGGCAATTTCTGAGTCTGAGGCAGAAGGAGGATGAGAATGTCGCAAAGTCTGAGGCTAACTTTACAAGGTTAGCGAGCCATGCTGCCGATTATATACGTAACCCAAGGAGTAAGATTGATCGTTTCTTTGATGGGTTAAAACCATTTCTCTGTCGAGCTTTAGTATCACAATCCTTCTCATCATATGAAGATATTGTCTCGTGTGCTATCAAGACAGAAAAGGAATTCTCTAAGTCTTATGAAAACAAAGTAAAGCAAGAGAAGAAGAGAACGGGGGAACAAGAGATAGATAAAGGGAAAAAGGGAAATAATGATTTTCCATTATGTGATAATTGTGGGAAGAATCACCCTGGTACGTGCCTAAAAGGAATGGGAGTTTGTTATAAATGTGGAGAAAAGGGTCACCAGGCTCGTGATTGCAAGGGAAAGAAAGAGGCTGTCAAAGTTGAATGCTACAATTGTAGGGAAATGGGGAATTATGCAAATGAATGTCCTAAGCGTCAGGGAAACTTACCTCAGAAAAGGCCAAGGGATCAAGGACAATCTTATGCTGTTACTATAGTTGAAGCAGAATAACTAATGTATTGGTTCTTTTGGACTCATGGATTATATTCTGGTTATTAGAATAATGTGATATATATATAAGGATTGTACTTCAGTACTTTTTGATTTCAGTAAGGTTTTAATATGATGAAGGTAATTATATTTTTAGTATGTGACAATATGAGAAACTTTACTTTTTTGGGGGAATCTGATAAATTGATTTTGGAATTAAGAGACCTTTTAGAGAAAGTCTGGACAGAGGTATTTTGGATAACTATAAAGGTTGGAGTGGATTAAGTTGATATTTGGATAGTATTGTTTAAGGTTAAAAAATTTATAAAGATTATTTTTGGAATATTATGATACTATAGTTTTAGGAAAAGGACAACCTGCAGGGTGGGGCATAACCCGTCGCGTCGGACAAAGCGGCAGGAATCGAACCCACAACCATAGTGCGAAAAGCCTTTATTTCCTACCACTAGCCTACAGGAAGTCCCTGGTTATTACAAAATAATTTTACTAATCTAAATTGTATGTGTTAACATTTGGAACCTTTTATAATTAGTATAAGTATAATATTTTTGAGTTCTATTATCTTTTTGAGTGAAAGATGAGTTGAAGGTTGAAACTCTAATTGTCAAGAATAAATATATATACATACCTATCTCTTATTCAATGAATGAATTAATTCTTAAACTTTAGTAAAGGGATATGAAAACAAAAAAATGTGTTATCCTAATACCTTATGTCTTGTTGAACTGATTATATTTTAAATCAACATAGATTGAAGGCTTTGAGGCCCTCAATTTGACAGTTGATTGTGATTGATGACCTCAATCACTCCCTACAAATATTTACGTTTTTCCTCCAATTATATGTCTCTAATTTCCACCAATGTTCTCCTAATCGAGATCATAATTGGGTGGTGACTTTTTCATTTCCCTTCCCCTCTTATTAAGGCTAAATTTTATTAATATTATTTTCGATGTGGGTTTTCCTCAAAGGTATTTTCTATTTTCAACCTTTTATTTTCAAAGAAAAAATTTCAAATTGCGAGGATGCAATTTATTCAAGGAGGGGATAATGTAACAACCCGAGCTTCCATGATACGCTTCTCATTCAATAATGCAATAGCTTGCATTGTACGCAACTTCGAGTTCTAAAACACCGCGACTAATCAAAGTAGCCGTTATGAATAGTAATAACCACTTTTTAAAATTATTGAAATTTTATATTTCAAAATGGACTTCATTTTTGTATTCGTATTATCGAAATTAGCCTATGTTGAATTTTTGGTATTTTTCTGAGAACTTCTAATTTTTTATGAATAGTGAAAATTACTTAAAAACAACTTTTTAAATCAAAATAATTTATAGTGATAAATTATAATATTTAGTGGTTTTAAAGTATAATTAGAATATATTTTTACCATTTTATCCAATGGTGGTCATTAGAATTAATTTAACATTGAAATTGGACATAAACAATTGCCAATCTTTTGATATAAATTGTTTCTTAAAAACATGTTATTTGTTGTGATAGCGGGAATTAATTATAAAATTAATTAATGCAACTTATATTTTTGGAATTTTGTAAAATATACATAATTTTTGAATTCGGAATATCAATTATAGCTTAGGGTAAAATTTTGGCATTGTTCTGAAAAACTTCAATTTTTGATGAATAGTGAAACCACTAAGTAGTAGTTAAATAACTGATTTTTCGTTTAAATGAAATATTACCACTTCTGTGATTTGATTTTCAAAAATCCAACATACATGGTTGTCATTAAGAAGTAAAATGTGGTTCAATGAGATTAAAATAATTTTTTGGTGAATAGTAACTTTTAAGTTCTTAATCGCGATTAGAGGTAATTAGTGTAGTTTAAGGTAAAAACAATGTTTTAATAATATGATATGAGCTTGAAACTTGTGATACACATATTAGATGAGTCATGGACGACCAATAAAACCCATGGGTCAACTTGGGGACCCCATGGAGCCACTTTGGTTGGAAAATGACATTAATATATATTTATTTAATGTTAAAATTAAATTGACACAAACATGAGTTGTTTTACTAAAACAGTTTTTAAGTGGGGTTACACAAGTTCAACTTTTGACTATAAATATTCATTAGAAAGATAAAAATATTTCCTACATCATAGTATTTTTTTTTAATAATTTTTAGGCATTAAATAAATTAAATTATTTATAACATCATTATGATGCAGTGATGACCTCATTATTTAACGATTTAAATAAAATGAGAAGATAATGCAAAATCCAAGGCTTACACTTGTCCAAAGACTATTAGATGAGAATATTTCGAACCCTTATCACCTTAGCCACGAATTATATAAGTGTGGGACCTCTAAAATCCGAAACTCATTTTATAATAAAGTGACTTTTCTTTACTTTCCAAGAGTGCCCCTCCTCTCCACTTATAAAAGGCCCCCACCTCTCCCACCTCATTTAAACTCTAAAGCCATTTGGCTCGGCCAACCTCTGCCCAAATACTCTCCCAACTTCCCCCTCTTACTCCTAGAAGTCTCACTTTGGGCAGAACTCTTCCCAAGGAAGCCTTTGGCTCAAATCAAAAAGAGTTACCCGATTTTGAGGTAATGTCTTCTCTAATGTTGTTTTGTTTTATTTTTCTTCTCCAACCCCCTAAACTCTTTTTATTCATTTCTTTTGTAACAACACCAGTATCCTCAATATACTAGGATGTTTTTATAAGAAGGATTAGAGCTACACTTACACACACCTACATCTAATGGTTAAAGAACATACGGTTTCTGTGGATGGCGAATTTCTGCCTCACGAAATGATGATTGTTCAACACTCATATAACACCTTAAAAGGTGGCCATTAAGATGTAACTATTTTTATATATGATATATAATATGTTTATGTTTTACTTATGCTTCTGTATTTCTCATTTATGGCATACTTTATGATTTCCATTACGGGTAAAACGCGATAATTTCATTTTAGGAAGTGCGGACTACCGCCCCCTCAAAGTGATTTGAATCGTTAATGCCATATGTGGGATGTATAAAGGATGGAGTAAATGGTATTATACACTATATTATACTGGAATTATATTATACATTTATATACTTAGGATTTCATTCCATTAAATATGAAATTGAAATGAAAGTAGCGTTCATGCGTACGTACGGCTTACCGTCTCCATGAACGGTGCATTTCATTTCTTACCTCTAAATGTTATGTAATATTATAAATGAATGTATATACTGGATATATAAGATATATATGACATCTAAATCATGAATATAATTCTGGAGATAATGGATATTCTACCACATAAACAACTTGTAATTATAAGAAGTTTATTGTTGACTCAAGTACCAAAGATCGACAAAACGGCCGTTATTAACATAAATAATTACACAATGTTCATATCATTGTAATAAGTGATATAATAAGGATAATGAAATTGAAAATGGTTCTTAATAAGGTATATATTATCTCTAGTTTATTATTCAGGAGGTTAAATAACGGTTGAGTCAAGTCAGACACGAGGTAAGGGAACTTCTTAACCCAATTTCCATTCTTTGGGTTAATCTCCTACTTTCAAATTATGTCATGATATAATTATGTCATATATTGTATTTTTACATTATTTATGTGTAATTATAGTGAATACACAATATAGGTGTACTTTATTTAAAAAAATGATCTTTTTAAGGACTTCGTCTCAATCCCCTTTCATTGAGGCATATTTGGTTTTATACACAACTTTCTTTTATACGGTGTATAAACCCCTTTGACTTTTATGTTTATTCAAAAGGAATCTTTTTTATACGAAGCATTTTGCTAAATGACAAAAGGGAGTTTTTTTCTTTCTGTACTTTTGTGGCGACAATGACTTCTCCACCGCCATGACCATTATTTGAGTTTCGTCTTCCTCTACAAGCCATCTTTTTTTTAATGATAAATAAATACAAAGTTTTAAATTTCTTTTATTTTGGTATTGAAAATGGTTTTGAAAGCATTTTTATTATATAAATGTGTTGTATTGATATCTTGTGATTGAAATGTGGAAATTTTATGTTTCCTTTATGCATGTTTTATGTGATACGATTATGTTATGGTTTATGATATGTTTAAACCTATTCATATGAGGAATGTATTGGACTTAAAAAGTGACGGGTGGAGCCCGCTATAGCTCCTCGATGCATCGGTAGGTCTCATGAGACAACTAGACGTGGAATTGGCTGAGGCCCTTTCCCAATTTGATTTATGGTTTTGGCCGAGGCCTTAATCATTTTAGACGTCTTGGCCGAGGCCTTGACAAAATGTTTCAGAATGTCTGGCATTATACATTCCCTCATTATGAAAGTGGTTATTGATATTGCATGTGATTATTCGGACAGTAGAATATCCATGTGAATAAGTAAATGGCATTATCTCATTTTACTTTTGCCATATTATGTTGAAGTTCATGTTTAAAAGGCTTTTGTTTTAGTTATACATTACCTTAAAAGTTAATGTTTATTTATGAAAGCTTCTGCAATATTGTTATCCTTACTGAGCATCTGAGCTCATCCCTTTCAATGTTTTAATATTTTCCAGGATGTGAAGAAGTATTTTATGAATGACCTGTAGGGATAGTCAGAAGAGGATATGAGTGTGGAATATGAAGACTTTGTTATTAGTTTTTCACTTTATGATGTAATGTAAGATTTATGAATGTATCTAGTGTTTCCAAGGCTACTAAACTAATCGGTCTTTCGAGACTTGATCTTTTGTGATCATGCCAATGTTACGAAGTAATGCACCGACTCTGGGTAGCTAGGGTCGGGGCGTTACAAGAGTCATGTTACATAACCCCGTATAACACCCGTATATGACCTAAGGGTAAGGTGTGCAATGATGACAGACTCATGGGGAGGCTCAGATAACATCGCTCGGGTGGTAATCTCTACCAACTTTTATTTCTCTCGTAGGCGGTTACATTCAAGATTAACATGTTGAAGCTTAGCTTGAGATTGATCAAGAGATAATCCTAGTGATGCCAACTCCTTTCTGAGCTGTGAAAAATGGGCCTCGTACGAAACAATTATACTAGATGAGGCCATCGCTTTCTTTGTCTGAGTAAATTGGATTTGTTAAATCTCTATATTTATACTAATCATGTGATCACTGTTTAGTTGCTATATTAGTAACAGTAACACTTTTTAATGGTATTTTAAAATCCAAAAACATAAAACCAAGGAAGTTCATATTTTATATAAATATAAGATATTTAATTATATCAAGAGGAATTTTCATTAATAAAAATTTGGGTTGTTACAATCTTCCCCACTTACGAAATTTCACCCTCGAAATTTCCTTTTCCCACACTAAAAAGATGAGGGTAACTCTGCTTCATCACTTACTCTAATTCCCACATTGCTTCTCCAAACATGTGGTTATGCCACAACACCTTGACGGGGGGAATTATCTTATTTTGTAGAACTTTTTCCCTATGATCTAAGATCTTCATCAGCTTTTCCTCATAAGAGAGGTCATTTTCCAATTGTACCACCTCTTGATTGAGAACAGTCAATGGGTTTGGTATGTACTTCCTCAACAGTGATACAAGGAATACATCATATACTTGAGATAGGTTCAGTGCAAGTACAAGTCGATAGGCCACTACTCCAATGCGATCAAGGATCTCAAAAGGTCTTATGTTCCATGGACTAATCTTTCCATTCTTCTCAAATATCATAACTCTATTCCATAGTGATATGCAGAGGAATACCACGTCTCCAACATCAAACTCTATGTCACATCAATGATTGTCAGCATAGATTTTTTGTTGACTTTGAACATCTTTGATGTGCTACTGGATGGTCTTAACCTGCTCCACCATTTCTTCAACCATTTCTGGACCTAGGAGTTTTTTCTCCCCAACTTCATCCCAACATGTTGGTGTCCTTCACCTATTCTCATAAAGGGCTTCATAAGGATCCATTTGGATGCATGAGTGGAAACTGTTATTGTAAGAGAACTCAACCAGAAGAAGATGTTGATCCCATCCTCCTTTGAAGTCCATTGATCATTCTCTCAACATGTCCTCTAGTATCTAGATAGTCTGCTCAGATTGGCCATTAGTTTGAGTATGATAAGTCATACTTAAGTTTTTCTCAGTATTTAGAGCACATTGAAGACTCTTCCAAAACATAGGGGTGAATTTTGGATCTCGATCAGATACAATATATAGTGGTACCCCATGTAGCCTTACCACTTCTCTGATATATATCCATTCCAATTGATCCAATGAGAAATCCTCTCAAAATGAAATGAAATGTGTTGTCTTTGTAAGATGATCCACAACAACCCAGATAGTGTTGTTTCCTTTGGATGTCTTTGTATTTCTGGTTACAAAGTCCATGGTGATGTTCTCCCATTTACATACTAGTATGTGTAATGGTTTCATGATCCCCTTAGACTTCTTCCTCTTAGACTTCACTTGCTAACATACCTTGCACTTTGATATATACTCCGCAATATCCTTCTTCGTGTTATCCCACAAATAATGCTCTTAGAGATATTGATACATCTTTATGTTTCCTAGGTGAATGGAGAAATTTGAACTATGTGCATCATCCAAAATTTCTTTCTTTAATTTTGGATTTTATGGAACACATAGTCTTGACCCAAATCTCACAATTCGTTCTTTATTAACATTCAACTTTGAGGATTTCCCTTTTCTAATAGTTTCAACTTTTTTCTAAATTTCCACATCATCATTTTGAGAATCCTTTTTTCCTTTCCAAAAGATACTCTTGAGAAATAATTTGTGAAAGTATTAATGATGTTCCCTTATTTATTATTCCCATGTCCATATTTGTCAAATCTAAGAAGGTTTATTCCTTTTCAATTCTCATCAATGATAGAATCACTGGGTATTTTCTACTTAGAGCATCTTCCACTTTGTTCCCTTTCCTAGGGTGGTAATGGATTGGCTAGTGATAGTCTTTGATCAGCTCTATCCATCTTCATTGGTGTATATTCAACTCTTTCTATGTGAATATATACTTGAGGATTTTGTTATCCGTGTATATTTCACACTTCTCCCCAAATTGGTAATGCCGCTAAATTTTTAAAGTGAAAATTACTTTATCTAACTCCATATCTTGTGTTGGATAGTTTTTCTCATGAACTTTCAATTTCATTGATGTATAGGTAATGAATTTGTCATTCTGCATCATCATACAACCCAGGTCCTTCTTTGAAGCATCACTAAATACCATAAAAAGTTCTCCACTTGTGGGTAATGTGAGCATGGGAATAGTGATAATCCACCTTTTCAAATCCTTGAATATCTATTCGCATTCATCACTCCAAGAAAACTTGACTCCCTTCTGAGTTAGCTTGGTAAGAGGGTTGGATAATCATGAGAAATTTCACACAAATCGACGATAATATACAGCTAACCCTAGGAAGCTACAAATATCGGTTAGTGATGTTGGCATTGGTCATACATCAATTTCAACTATATTATAGGGATTCACTGATATCCCATTACTTGTGATGGTATGACCCAATAATGAGACATCCTTCAACTAGAACTCGCACTTGTTGTACTTATCGTAAAACTTCTCCTTTCACAAGGTCTCCAGTATTGTGCTTAGATGTTTCTCATGATCCTCCTTATATTTGGAGAATATTAGAATATTGTATATAAAGACTACCACAAATTTGTCAAGTTAATCTCTAAAGACTCTATTCATCAAGTCCATGAAGATTTCTAGGGAATTAGTGAGTCTGAAAGGCATTACTATGAATTCATAGTGCTCATACCTTGTACGAAAAGTAGTCTTGGGGATATCCTCCTTCTTCACCCTTACTTGGTAATATCCCAACCAAAAATTCACCTTGGGAAAGTATTTTTCTCTATGTAGCTGATTGAATAAGTCATCAATTCAGGGTAGAGGATACTTGTTCTTTATTGTGATTTTTTTGTGCTCATGATAATCAATGCAAAGGTGCATTGACCCATCCTTCTTCTTGACAAAGAGGACCGGTGCACCCCATGGTGAAGCACTTGGGTGTATAAACACTTTATCCAGATTCTCCAATAGTTGTTTCTTCAACTCCTCAAGATTCACAAAAACCATTCTATATGGAGTCTTGGATATTGAAAATTCCCCATGTATAAGATCAATTAAGAATTCAACATCCCGTCTAGGAGGAAGACCATGAAATTCCTCAGGAAACACATCAGCAAATTCCCTCACAATAGGTATGTCATCAAGGATAGTTTCATCCTTAGAATCAATCATTTAAGTCATATATTCATTCTCATAGGGATGTAATATCCATTCTTGAGATGATGGTGAAAAATATGATTCATCCTCCTCCTTGTACTTATACAAAATCGGGGGTCGATTCGCCATATGGAGAGTGATTTCCCTCTCACAGAAATTTATGTTGGATATATATAAGGAAATACAATCCATGCCAAGAATTGAATAAAATCGCATCAGTGGTAGTATGATGAGGTTTACTAGAAAGTTCAATGCAAGAATTATAATAGGGGAGGATTTATATTCATGGGTTTCAATGATTTCCCCATTTGTCGTACTCACCGAAATCTTTACTTAAAAGATTTATGGTGGTGTTGAGATTGTTATACTCAAATTTTCGGATATAAAAGAATGCATAGAACTAGAATAAAAAATTATATTCTCTATTATTGAATGAATAACTAGCATACATGTCACCATTTCACTATTGGGATTCACTTCAGCGGTAGTGAGGGAAAAAGCACTTCCTTTCTTCCTTGGAGTTTGCTGGTTGCCCCCGAAAAACCTTGGCTTAGGAAACTGGTTTGAAAAGTGCCCTTGTTATTTTTAGTTGAAGTAATGAACAATGCATTTAGGTTAGAATGGAGCGTTCCTCTCCTATTTCATAGTTGTGGGTTTCTCTTGTCGACAGCTAATAACTAGGTACCCTTATCTTTCACACCTAAAGAATTTCCTCATCCCCTTCAAGAAATTTCCAAGGTGCTTCTTTCCACACATTTGGCATGTGGGGTGCTATATTTTGTTAGCATCATTGTATTTATCCATCGAACCACCAGAATTAAATTCCACCTTACACTTCTTATCCTCATCACACACATGAGATTCACTGATCCCTATTTCAACTTTGAGGGAACATCAAACAATTTCTTCATAGCTCTTGAAGTCACGGATCTCTTGGGATTTCTGTAGGCTAGGTTTTAGCCCACCAAAGAAGTGTCCAACCTTGCATTTGGGGGAAATGACAAATACAGATTCATATCATGCAAGCCTTGTGAATTTTTCCTCATATGATCTGATGGATTCGTTTTCTTTTTTTTAAGGTAAAGGAAGTCCCTTTCCATATTAATTCGGAGGGTGCAGGGAAAATATTTATCGAAAAACATTTTTTGGAAATCATTCCATTCCAATACCTCAATCTCTTCCTCAGACATCATATTTTTTATTAATTTCCACCATTGATTGGCTTCACCCTCCATACGATAAGAATCCAGATTAACCTTCTCTTTTTCAAAACATTGAATGATGAAAAATATATTTTCAATGGAGTTAATACATTATTATAAAATAGATGGATTAGATGATCCAATAAAAGTAGGAGGCCTTTGTCTTATGAAGCTCTCGATAGCGAATTGTTCTTTATTAGGTGGGTTGAATGCTCTTCTTGATCCCTGTTTCTATTCAAAACATGAGTTAACTGAGAGAGTATCATGAAAAATTTTGTGATTTCTACTCCCATCAGATTGGGCATCTCATTAGAACAGTAATCACATTGATCTTTGCATCAGTTGTTAGCATGATTCCTCCTATTAAAAGCCATTGGAAAGAATAAAAGGAATGTTTGGGGTAACACATAAAGGGTAATGAAAATAAAAAAAATAGATGAATTATAACTTACTTTTATTTTCTTAACTTATGAATTTATAGGCTTGAATCTATGTTATCCATGATTTACCTCCCAAAACATATTCTAAGGGACATTTTTTTAATTCCCTTAATAATTGTTCATATGAACCTTATGATTTTACCAAATCATATCCCCTAAGAGTTTCATATCCAATAGTGTAGTAAGGCTCTTTCTCAAGCACCAGTCCCCATTCGAGTATATCTCAAAGTGGTTTTTTCGGGTTTTACCCTAGGATACATATCTGCCAGAGTTGCATCTACCTACTCATATCCAGATTGTAATATATTTTCGTAATAAACCATTTACTCAATACTCGCCAAAATTTAGGGATGTTTTTTTATTATACTTTGTCTTATCCCTAAGTCTTTCACTAGGGTTTTCTAATCCTAATCCCAAAAATAACTAAACCTATCCTCTAATACCAACTATGACAACCCTGATCTTTTATTACAAATTTAAACATGATTTATTACATAAACTCTTCAGTTGATAAAAAATAAAATATAGGGAGTTCTAGTGTCTTTGGATCTTATGAATAATACATAATGACTTAAAACATGAAACCCAACATTTTTATTGAAAACTCTCTTTACATGACCACTAAATTCCCTCATACTTAGCATTACATGGGATAACTTAAGGGAATTCATAAGAAAAGGGTGGGATATAATATAACGCCCTGACCCCAGTTACCCAGAGTCGGTGCATTATTATGTAACACTAGCATGATCACAAAAGATCAAGTCCTGAAAGACCGATTAGTTTAGTAGCCTTGGAAACACTAGATACATTCGTAAATGTTACATTACATCATAAAGTGAAAAACTACAATAACATGGTCTTCATAGTCTACACTCAAATCTCCTTCAGAACATCCCTGCAAGTCAGTCATAAAATATTTCTTCACATCCTGGGAAAAATAAAACATAGAAAGTGGTGAGCTCAAATGCTCAGTAAGGATAACAATATAGCGGAAACTTTTATAAATAAATATAAACATTTAAGGCAATGTATAACTAAAACAAAAGCCTTTTAAACTTGAACTTCATCATAATATGGAAAAAATAAAATGAAATAATTCCATTTACTTATTCACATGGATATTCTACTAGTAGAATAATCACATGCAATATCAATAATCACTTTCAAAATGATGGAATGAATAATGCCAGACTATCATAACCACATAGTCAAGGCCTTGTGCCAAGACTACAAATAAGATTTTGTCAAGGCCTTGTGCCAAGACACTAGTTTGTCTCATGAGACCTACCGATGCATCGAGGAGCTATAGAGGGCTCCACCCGTCACTTATAAAGTCCAATGAATTCCTTATATGAAAGGGTTTAAACATATCATAAACCATAACATAATCGTATCACATAAAACGTGCATAAAGGAAACATAACATTTCCACCTTTCAATCACAATATATCAATACAACAAATTGATATAATAAAAAAATTATCAAAAAGATTTTCAAAACCATAATAAAAGAAAATTAAAACATGGTATTTATTTTTCATTTAAAAAATTTATGGCTTGTAGAGGAAGCTGAAACTCAAATAATGGTCACGGCGGCGGAGAAGTCATCGTCGCCGCATACGTACGACAAAAAACATTCCCTTCTGTCATTTAGTAAAACGATTCATATAAAAAATATTCATTTTGAAAAAAATATAAAATTGAAATGGTATTATACACCGTATAAAATAAAGTCTTGTATTAAAACAAAATATGCATCAATGAAAGAAGATTTAGATTAAGTCCCTTACGAAATTTCAGCAGCCTAACGGCGCCACTTAAAACTTCCAAAAATGGATTGATGAGCTCAAATAGGGTCTCTAATCATATGAACATAAAATTTATAGTAATGGGAATATAGTATAACATCCCCCAGCATAAGTAAGAGGAGCTTAAAAGAAGTGACATAAAAGAGAGTACTTAAAAAGAAAGAGACAGGTTGGATCCCTTACCGATTTGGGTAACTTTTGAAACGTACACCCCATAAATAAGGATAATAAAATAAAGATTTAAATACCCATAAATTAAAGTATATTACCAAATAATACAATCATGGGCAGTAGATACACCACACAAAAGGAAATAGTGTCAAATGTAGCATGAATCTCACGGGAACAAAAAGTGAGATAAAAAAGTCTCTTACCTCGTGTCCGACTTCACTCGATCATTCCTTAATCTCTTGAATAATAAACTAGAGTTAATTTATAATTTATTAAGAACCTTTTTAAAGTTCATTATTCCTTTTATATTACTTATTACAATGTTATTAACATTATGTAATTATTAAAGTTAATAACGGTCGTTTTGTCGATCTTTGGTACTTGAGTCAAAAATAAACTTCTTATAATTAAAAGTTGTTCATGTGGTAAAATATCCATTATATCAAGAATTATATTCAGGATGTAGATATCATATATATCATATATATCCAGTATATACATGCATTTATAATATTACATAACATTTAGAGGTAAGAAATGAAATGCACCGTTCATGGAGACGGTAAGTCGTACGTACGCATGAATGCTAAATTCATGTCTATTTCATATTTAATGGAATGAAATCATAATCATATAAAGGTATATTATAATTCTAGTATAATATCATATATAATATCATTTAATCCATCCTTTATACATCCCACATATGGCATTAACGATTCAAATCACTTTGAGGGGGCGGTAGTACGCACTTCCTAAAATGAAATTATCGTGTTTACCCATAATGGAAATCATAAAGGTATGCCATAAATAAAAAATAAATAAGAATAAGAAAAACATAAACATAATATATATCATATATAAAAATATTTTCATCATAAATGCCACCATGAGAGGTGTTAAAAGAAGATTTAACAATCATCGTTTCGTGAGGCAGTAATTCGCCACCCACGGAAACAGTATGTTCTTTAACCATTAGACGAAGGTGTGTGTAAGTGTAAATAAAATCATTCTCATAACAACATCCAAGTATATTTAGGATACACGTGATGTTATAAAATAAAGTAATAAAAAGATTTTAGGGGGTTGGAGAAGCAAAATAAAACAAAACAACATAAGAGAAGACATTACCTTTAAATCGGGTAACTCCCCACGGTTTGAAAAACAATGGTTTCTTGAAGAGATTTCTGCCTAAGTTAAGGCTTCTAGGATGAAGGTAGGAATTTTGAATGGTTATTTGGGTAGAGTTTTCCCAAGCCAAAAGGCTTTGAAGGTGTGAATAAGGTGGTATACGTGGGGGCCTTTTATAAGAGGAGAGAAGGGGCTCTTTTGGAAAGTCATGAAATGTTACTTTATTATGAAATGATTTTCGGATTTTAAAGGTCTCACGATGATATATTTTTAGGATAAGGTGATAAGGGTTCGAAATCCACCCATCCAATAGGTTTTATCCAAGTTTAAGTCTTAGATTTTACCTTATCTTTTCATTTTATTTAAATTGTTCATTAATGAGGCAATCACTACATCATCATGGTGTCATAAATAAATTTATTTATTTAATGTATAAAAATTATAAAAAATACCATGATGTATGAAATATTTTTTTCTTTAAAATGAATACTTATAGTAGAAATGTTAACTTATATAACCCCATGTAATAATTGTTTTAGTAAAACAACACATGTTTGTGACAATTTTATTTTTTACTTTAAATAAAAAGTTATTAATGTCATTTTCTTACCCAAGTGGCTCCATGGGGTCCCCAAGTTGACCCATGGATTGTCTTGGTCGGCCATGACTCATCCAATAAGGGTATGATAAGTGTAAAGGTAATTTCATATTATTATAATATTATATTTGCCATAAATTACACTAATTACCTTTAATCACGATTAATAGAACTTAAAAGTTACTATTCACAAAAAATTATTTTAATCCCATTTAACCACATTTTACTTCCTAATGACAATGATTTATGTTGGATTTTTGAAATTCAAATCACAGAGGTGGTAAAATTTCATTTAAACGAAAAATTATTTTTTTAACTACCACTTAGTGGTTTCACTATTCATTAAAAATTGAAGTTTCTCAGAACAATACCAAAAATACACCCTAAGATATATTTGATATTACTAATTAAAAAATGATGTCTATTTTACAAAATTCAAAACATATAATTTGAATTAATTAATTTAATAATTAATTCTCGTTGTCACAACAAATAGTGTGTTTTTAAGAAACAATATATATCAAAATATTGACAATTCTTTATGTCCAATTTCAAAGTGAAATTAATTCTAATGACCAACATTGGATAAAATGGTAAAAATATATTCTAATTATACATTAAAACCACTCAATAGTATAATTTATCACTATAAAATATCATTATTAAAAAAATTGTTTTTAAGTATTTCTTTTATTCATAGAAAATTGAAAGTTCTCAGAAAATTACAAAAAATTCAACTTAGGCTAATTTTGATATTCCGAATAAAAAATGAAGTCCATTTTGAAATATAAAATTTATATAATTTCAAAAAGTGGGTATAACTATTCATAACTGCTACTTTGATTGGTCGTAGTGTGTTAGAATCTCAAACTTGCGTACAATACAAGCTATTGCATTATTGAAAGAGAAGCGTACAGTGGAAGCTTGGGGTGTTACATTATTCCCTCATTCAATAAATTGCGTCCTCACAATTTTAAAATGTTCTTTGAGAATAAAAGGTTGGAAATAGAAAATACCTTTGTGGAAAACCCATATCGGAAATACGGTTAATAAAAATATAACTTTAAAAGAAGGAAAGAGAAGTAAAAATGTCACCCGAGATAGCCCATACTAGGATTCTATGAAAACATGGATATGGAGGAGAAACAAGCCATCAAGGTTTGATATAGAGTTCTAGAAAACAGGATTAGGAGAAAGTTAACTATAAGAAAATCACAAACTTGTGATTGGTTAAACGATCATTGATTCCCCAATAGGAAAAGTTAACCAACAATGTTTTTGTTTTAAGTTACCTTTCATACAGTTGAGGAATTTATTTAGGAGATTTACTAAGAACGTAAAGAAATATACATATTTGTCACGTAAACTTTCATTCCTTAATAAAGTTTTACCACAAATCCATCATTCACTCAAAAAGATAATATAACTCAAAAATATTATATTTATCCTAATCGTACAAGGTTAAAAATAATAACACATACCATTTAGATTAGGAAAACTATTTTTTAATAATCAGGGACTTCCTATAGGCTAGTGGTAGGTAATAAAGGCATGTCTCACTATGGTTGTAGATTCGATTCCTGCAGCTTCGTCTGACGCGACGGGTTATCCCCCGACTTGCAGGTTGCCCTTTTCCTAATAATATTCCAAAAATAGTCTTCAAAAATGTTTTAACCATAAATAATACTATCCAAAGTTCAACTTAATCAATTCCAACCTTTATAGTTATCCAAAATACCTCTGTCCAGACTTTCTCTAAAAGGTCTCTAAATTCCAAAATCAATTGTAACATCAGATTCCCCAAAAAAAGTAAAGTTTATCTTATTGTCACATACTAAAAATATGATTACCTTCATCATATTGAAACCTTAATGAATATAACAAGTACTGCAGTACATTCCTTTTATACATTTCACATTATTCTTATAACCATAATATAGTTATTGAGTCCAAAAACACAAATACAATAATTATTCAACTTCATCTGTAGTAGTAGCATAAGCTTGGCCTTGATCCCTTGGCCTTTTCTGAGGTAAGTTTCCTTGATGCTTAGGATATTCATTTTCATAATGCCCCATTTCTCTACAATTTTAGCATTCAACATTGATAGCCTCTTTCCTTCCCTGGCAATCACGAGCCTGGTGACCTTTTTCTCAACATTTATAACAAACTCCCAATCCTTTTAGGCAAGTACCGGGGTGATTCTTCCTATAATTATTGCATAATGGAAAATCCTTTTTCCATTTTTCCCTTTATCTGTCTCTTGTTCCACTGTTATCTTCTTCTCTTGCTTTACTTTGTTGTCATAAGACTTAGAGAACTCCTTTTCTATCAAGATAGCACACAAGACAATGTCTTCATATGACGAGAAGGATTGTGAAACCAATGCTCGATGGAGAAATGGTTTTAACCCATCAAATAAATGATCAATCTTACTTCTTGGGTTACGTATATAATCTGCAGCATACTTCACTAACCTTGTAAAGTTGGACTCATACATTGCGACATTCTCATCCTCCTTTTTCCTCAGACTCAGAAATTGCCTTTCCATATCTGCTCGATGGTCACGAGAAAAGTATTTTTCTAAGAAAGGATCTTTTAACTCTCTCCATTCCATAATTGATACTTATCTATCTTCCTTTTTATTTTGAATCAATGACCATCATTGATTAGCATCTCCAGTGAGGTAGAAAACTGCCTTGATAACTTTTTCCCTTCCACTACTCCCCAAGGCGTGGAATATTTTATCTAAGGAGTTTATCCATTGCTCAGATACTAATGGATTTGTAACCCCATTAAATGTTGGTGGTTGTTTCCTCATGAAGCGGTCTAACATTGGTCCTCCACGTTGTGGATCAGGGTGCTCCATACGAGTAAGGTTATTATTCATAACCTGAGTGATTTTTCCCAATATAGTGATAAGATGATCAGCACCAATTGTATCACCAACTCCATTATAATTATCCTGAGTAGGAGGGAAATCCTTACATGGAGTGCGTGCATTGATACAGTTTCCATTCCTTCCACTAGGAACCATTTATAAACATTGTCATAAACTAGATTAGTTTATGAATCAAAATACATAATTCCATACTTGTAAAACACTTAACATAAATTGAACTATTTATGGATATAATCCATACAAAAAATGTTTTGTTTGAGGAAGTATAAACTCATAAACCCTTCATAATGGTTTGTAAAGAAATCGTGAATTATCCTAAGCATATCCCTAGGGAGTGTCGTAACCAAGAGTGTAGCAAGGCCTGTTTTCGTGCACCAGTTCCTGTTCGAGTCTAGCTCAAAGTGGTGTTTTCGGGTTTTACCCCTAGGTACATCTGGGCTAGAGCCGCCTCTACCTACTCATATCCAGACAGGGATGTATTGCTCAGAAAATACACAAAATCTATACTTTTCCAAAATTCTAGGATGTTCTTCTATACTAATCCTCAAAGTCTATCTTAGGGTTATGTGCTCTAATCAGAGTTTATCTAAATCTAGATTCCAATGTTAGTACTAAACTTCCTATGATACCAATTTTAATACCCCTACCCCAGTTACACAGAGTCAGTGCATTTTTACGTAACATTAGCATGACCACAAAATATTAAGTCTCGAAAGACCGATTAGTTTAGTAGCCTTGGAAACACTAGATACATTCTTAAATGTTACATTACATCATAAAGTGAAAAACGACAATAACATGGTCTCCATAGTCCACACTCATATCCCCTTCAGACTACCCCTACATGTAAATCATTAAATATTTCTTCACATCCTAGGAAAAATAAAACATATAAAGGGGTGAGCTCAGATGCTCAGTAAGGATAACAATATAGTGGAAACATTCATAAATAAACATAAACATTTAAGGCAATGTATAACTAAAACAAAAGCCTTTTAAACTTGAACTTCAGCATAATATGGAAAACATAAAATGAAATAATGCCATTTACTTATTCACATGGATATTCTACTATTAGAATAATCACATGCAATGTCAATAACCACTTACATAATGATGGAATGCATAATGCCAGACTATCATAACCACATAGTCAAGGCCTTGTGCCAAGACTACAAATAAGATTTTTTCAAGGCCTTGTGCCAAGACACTAGTTTGTCTCATGAGACCTACCGATTCATTGAGGAGATATAGCGGACTCCATCCATCACTTATTAAGTCCAATTCATTCCTTATATGAAAAGGTTTAAACATATCATAAACCCTAACATAATCGTATCACATAAAACATGCATAAAGGAAACATAACATTTTCACATTTCAATCACAAGATATCAATACAACACATTGATATAATAAAAACATTATCAAAACCATTTTCAATAAAAAAATAAAATAAAATTAAAACATGGTATTTATTTTTCATTTAAAAAAAGTTTTGTCTTGTAGAGGAATCTGAAACTCAAATAATGGTCACGGCGGCGGAGAAGTCGTTGTCGCCGCATACATACGACAAAAAAACATTCCCTTTTGTCATTTAGTAAAACACTTCGTATAAAAATGATTCTTTTTGAATAAATGTAAAATTAAAATGGGTTTATACACCATATAAAATAAATTCTTGTATTAAAACAAAATATGCCTCAATGAAAGAAGATCGAGATGAAGTCCCTTACGAAATTTCGGCAACCTAACGGTGCCACTTAAAACTTCCGAAAATGGATTGATAAGATAAAATAGGGTCTCTAATCATATTAACATAAAATTTACAGTAATGGGAATATATGAGAACATCCCCAACATAAGTAAGAGGATCTTAAAAGAAGCGACATAAAAGAGAGTACTTAAAATGAAAGAGAGAGGTTGGATCCCTTACCGATTTGGGTAACTTATGAAACGTACACCCCATGAAACACATATCATAAAATAAAGATGTAAATCCCCATAAATTAAATTATATTACCCAAATAATACAATCATGGTCAGTACATACACCAAACAAAAGGAAATAGTGGCAAATGTAGCATGAATCTCACGGGAACAAAAAGTGAGATAAAAAGTCTCTTACCTCGTGTCTGACTTGACTTGATCGTTATTTAATATCCTGAATAATAAACTAGAGATAATTTCTACATTCTCAAGAACCTATTTCAAGTTCATTACTCCTTTTATATCACTTGTTACCATGTTATGAACATTATGTAATTATTTAAGTTAATAATGGTCGTTTTGTCGATCTTTGGTACTTGAGTCAAAAATAAACTTCTTATAATTACAAGTTGTTCATGTGGTAAAATATCCATTATATCCAGAATTATATTCATCATGTAGATATCATATATATCATTTATATCTAGTATATACATACATTTATAATATTACATAACATTTAGAGGTAAGAAATGAAATGCACCGTTCATGGAGACGGTAAGCCGTACGTACGCATGAACGCTACTTTCATTTCTATTTCATATTTAATGGAATGAAATCATAATGATATAAAGGTATATTATAATTCCTGTATAATATCATATATAATATCATTTACTCCATCCTTTATACATCCCAGATATGTCATTAACTATTCAAATCACTTTGAGGGGGCGGTAGTCCGCACTTCCTAAAATGAAATTATCGTGTTTACCCATAATGGAAATCATAAAGGTATGCCATAAATGAAAAATACAGAAGCATAATAAAAACATAAAAATAATATATATCATATATAAAAATAGTTTCATTATAATGGCCACCATGAGAGGTGTTAGAAGAATATTAAACAATCATCATTTCGTGAGGCTGTAGTTCGCTACCCACAGAAACAGTATGTTCTTTAAACATTAGACGAAGGTGTGTGTAAGTGTAAATAAAATCATTCTCATAACGACATCCAAGTATATTGAGTATACTGGTTTTGTTACAAAATAAATGAATAAAAATATTTTAGGGGGTTAGAGAAGCAAAATAAAACAAAACAACATAAGAGAAGACATTACCTTTAAATCGGGTAACTCCCATCAGTTTGAACCAAAAAGGTTTCTTGAAGAGCATTATGACTAAGTTAAGTCTTCTAGGATGAAGGGAGAAATGTTTAAATAGTATTTGGGAAGAGTTTGGCTGAGAAAAAAGGCTTTTATGGTGTGGATAAGGTAGTATAGGTGGGGGCCTTTTATAAGAGGAGAGGAGGGGCTCTTTTGGAAAGTCATGAAATGTTACTTTATTATGAAATGCTTTTCAGATTTTAAAGGTCCCACAATGATATATTTCAAGTATAAAGTGATAATGGTTCGAAATCCACCCATACAATAGGTTTTATACAAGTGTATGTCTTAGATTTTACCTTATTGTTTAATTTTATTTAAATTGTTCATTAATGAGGTAATCAAGGCATCATCATGGTGTCATAAATAAATTTATTTATTCAATGTATAAAAATTATAAAAAAAATTACCATGATGTAGGAAATCTTTTTATATTTCCAATGAAAATTTATATTCTAAAAGTTAACTTATATAACCCCATGTAATAATTTGTTTAGTAAAACAACACATGTTTGTGACAATTTTATTT
The DNA here is from genome assembly GCA_963277665.1 of Viscum album. Taxonomy (NCBI): domain Eukaryota; kingdom Viridiplantae; phylum Streptophyta; class Magnoliopsida; order Santalales; family Viscaceae; genus Viscum; species Viscum album. Next base: position 58,166,337 of record OY728129.1, read on the forward strand.
TTACTTTAAATAAAAAGTTATTAATGTCATTTTCTTACCCAAGTGGATCCATGGGGTCCCCAAGTTAACCCATGGATTTTATTGTTCGTCCATGACTCATCCAATAAGGGTTGGACAAGTGTAAAGTTAATTTCATATTATTATGACATTATATTTACCTTAAATTACACTAATTACCTTTAATCGAGATTAATAGAACTTAAAAGTTACTATTCACCAAAAATAATTTTAATCCCATTGAACTACATTTTACTTTCTAATGACAATGATTTATGTCGTATTTTTTAAATTCAAATCACAGAGGTGGTAAAATTTCATTTAAATGAAAAATTAGTTTTTTAACTACCACTTAGTGGTTTCACTATTCATTAAAAATTGAAGTTTCTCAGAACAATACCAAAAATACACCCTAATCTATATTTGATATTCCTAATTCAAAAACGATGTCTATTTTACAAAATTCAAAACATATAAGTTGAATTAATTAATTTAATAATTAATTCACGTTGTCACAACAAATAGTGTGTTTTTAAGAAATAATATATATCATAAGAAGTACAATTATTTATGTCCAATTTCAAAGTGAAATTATTTATAATGACCACCATTTGATAAAATGGTAAAAATATATTCTAATTATACTTTAAAACCACTCAATAGTCTAATTTATCGCTATAAATTATTTTGATTAAAATAGTTTTTTTTAAGTATTTTTTCTATTCATAGAAAATTGGAAGTTCTCAGAAAATTACAAAAAAAATCAACTTAGGATAATTTGGATATTCTGAATAAAAAAATGAAGTCCATTTTAAAATATAAAATTTATATAATTTCAAAAAGTGGGTATTATTATTCATAACTCCTACTTAGATTGGTCGCGGTGTGTTAGAATCTCGGACTTGCGTACAATACAAGCTATTTCATTATTGAAAGAGAAGCGTACCGTGGAAGCTTGAGGTGTTACATATAAAGCCTAGTAAGGGATTAATAAAGGAGTAGGATGAATAATATAGTACATGTTAGGATATAGTCATATCAATGGATCATAATACAAACATGAACATAAATACATGATACAGCATGATTATCAGAACTTGGAAATGTGGAAACAACATTTAACATGATATTAGTATGAGCCAAGGCCCATTGAACATGAATCATGATTAAAACTTAATTTCACTTGACGTATCATGATATTAATCTTTAACCAATGCATTTGAGTGCTATTAGGGCGCACCCTTAATAATCATTTCATTTCATGCATAAGTGTTCCACATGCATCATATAACATGGAATAATTAAACATCATCATTTATTCCAAAATAAAGGAATGTGGAATTCATACATGAATATCTATAATCAATAAGTATATGTGCGTAAATGTGAATACCCTTGATATATAAATGGTCATGGTATTCACTACACAATGACTTTGGCTTGGAAAATCATGGTGTAATTTCGGCAGCATAACAGCATGACGTAAGAATTCATAAAAATGGTTGATAAGAGAGAAAGGGGTGTATCATCATATTTACATGAAATGTAAATTAAGGGGGTCATATAGAAACGTTTCCCAACATATTTAATGAAATTTAGATTCATAATACAACAAAATTTCTTGAATGTAATTGTGGAGAGAGAAATCTCTTACGAAATTTCGGCATTGTAACAGGTGTACATGGGAAGCATTAATGAGAGATAAATGGGTATAGCATCATTCCAACATAATGAGGGAAGTATGGGAGAGGTTATAAATCATAACTACACATTTTTAATTGATAATAAAATTTCATAACAACATAATGAAATTTAGACAAAAATGAGAAAGGAAGAAATCCCTTACTTGGACGTGTGATCCCAAAGACTTGGGAGGGGATTGAGAGATGATTATTGGGAGCTTGGGGAACCTTTGGAGGATTATATAGATAGGACTACAGGGGTTTGTAGAGATCTATATACTTTTAGTGAAGAGGAAGTGGGAGCTTAGGTGGGCTTATATAGGAAAAGGGAGGGAATTCTTTATTATTTAGGTTTTAGACCCTACACATTAAACTTTTAAAAACCACAAACCATCCCATGGTTTGTGCCCATGGTTTTTTCAAAATGGGGGTGAAAAACATTATTTTATAAGGCCAATGTCAAAACTTATTAAAATATTATCCTAGATTATGTGTATATGGGTCACACTCTCAAATAAATCATTTTAAAAAGATAAAATGTTTGATAGGTCTTGAGGGTCCACTAAGGCTTCATAAAATAAATAAAATAAACCTAAAATCACATTATTATAATGGTAAAACATATATTGTACTAACATATAATTTTATTATTTTATTACATCATTATTGGGTCATTATGATGTTATAAAATACACTATATAATTAAATGGTATTTAATTTTTACCCAAAAATTTGATTGTCTCAGAAAATTATGAAAAAATCACCATTGGATAATTTCGACATCATGATCCCAAAAATAATATTCATTTTATATGAATAATTTCCTATATATGTGAATTTTTACCTTTAAAATATAAACTTACATTTATAAAAAATTCATGGGTTTTGTCAAAAACGGATTTCAAACCATAATAAAAATCACAATTTTATTCATAAAAATTATATGATCATTTATATTTAATAAAAATTAATTTTGTAATAATATTTTATTAAAATATTTTTTAATTAAAAAATCAATTAATTCATCAAAATAGATTTCTTAATTGAATATTAACTAAAAATACTCTTTGTTCTTTAAAAACTATTTACAAAGTAATAATAATAAAATGAATGTATATTCCTTATTCTATAAACAAAATAATGCACATAATCATAGTGCTAGGGTATAGTTACACAACCCCTTATAACACTCGTATATGACCTAAGGGTAAGGTGTGCGATGATGATAGACTCTTGGGGAGGCTCAGATAACATCGCTCAGGTGGTAATCGCTACCAACTTATATTTCTCCCGTAGGTTGTTTCATTCATGCTTAAAGTGTTGAACCTTGGATTGTAATTGGTCAAGAGCAAACCCCAGTGACACCACCTCCTTTTTTAGCTCTGAAAAATGGGCCTCATATGGAGCAATTCTACTAGATGAGGATATCTCTTCCATTTTCTAAGTAAATTGGATTTGTTAAAGCCCTATATTTATACTAATCATGTGATCACTATATAATGGATATATTTGTAATGGTAGAAATTCTTAAGGATTTTTTGAAATCCATTAACATAAAACCAAGGAAGTTCATATTTTATATAAACATAAGAAATTTAATTTGATCAATAGGAATTTTCATTAATAAAGGTTTGTGTCATTACAAGAAACATACTCTACAATATCTATTTTCATGTATCCCACTAGAAATACTCTTTCATGTCTATATACTTCTTAGTGCTTCTAGGATGAATACATAATGATAAACAATGATCCTCATACAACATATCCTTATTTAAATCTGGTATAGGATGGATAAAGACATGATTCCGAAACTTTATTATTCCATCACAATCATAGTTGAACTCATGAACATTTCTCACCTTCTTTTTCATCTCTATATCTTCCCTTTACGCCTCCTTAATCTTCACTTGTATAATGGTTAAAAATTTATTTAAAAAAGATATGTTTTATCTCCTTAATGTTTTCATATTCATCCTTAGAAACTACATAAATATTTTATCTTTTATAATCCTTATCATAGATAGGCTTGCATGATTCTTTAGACTCAAAGTATATGCCACCTTGTCCTCTTTCACATGGTGGTAATGTATTGAGAAGTCATAATATTTAAAAAACTCCAACCATATTCTTTGGTCCATATTCATCTCAGTTTGAGGGAAAATATACTTTAAAATTTTATTATCAGTATATATGTCACACCTTTATCTATATAGATAATTCCTCTATATTTTTAATACAAAATATTACTGTAGTTAAATCCAAATCATGAGTTGGGTAATTTTTCTCATGGATTTTTAATTTTAATGATGCATAAGCTATCACCATATCATTTTTCATAAGAACACATTTCATCCCATTCGATGATTCATCACTATAGATCAAAAACCATTCTCCAGTATAGGGTAGTGTGATCATAGTTTCACTCACTAATATTCTACTCATCTCCTAGAAATTATCTTCACATTCCTCTGCCCATATGAACATAACTCCCATCCAAGTAAACATGGTGAGTGGATTATATAATCATGAGAAATATTTAACAAAACATATATAATATCCAACCAAACAAAGAAAAATTTGGATCTCAGTTACTATTATTGGTCTAGGAAAACATTCAATAACTTTGGTCTTTGCTGGATCCACAGATATAACCTATATTGAGATTATGTGGCCCAAAAAAACTTTATAAAGACAAAATTCACACCTAGTAAATTTTTTATAAATCTCATCTTTTCTTCGGTACTTCAATATAACCCTTAATTGATCATCATGGTCTTCCTTGTTCTTTGAATTTATATGAATATAATCGAAAAAGATAACCAAAAATTGATCAATATGGTCTCTAAAGACTCTATTAATTAAAAACATGATGATAAAAGGAGAATTAGTAATATCAAAAGTAATCACTATAAAATCAAAATGTTCATACCTTGTATGGAATTTCGTCTTGAGTATACTAACTTCGTTACCCTTAGTTTATGATATCTAGAACTAAGATAAATCTTAGAAAAGTATTGATATCCGCATAGTTGATCAAATAAGTCATCAATATAGGGGGAGATGATATTTGTTCTAGATAGTGATATTATTAAGTTCTTGATAATAAATTAAAAGTCTCATTGACCCATATTTATTCTTAATAAATAGAACACGTGAAACCTGAGGTGATGAACTAGGGAATATGAATCCCTTGTAAATATTCTCTTAGTGTTTCTTCATCAATCCCTACAATTCAATTGGGGCCATTATGTCACATACAAGACATATTTTAAAGGTATTGTTTCATTCAATTTACATACTTGCTTTGTTTTGTGGGTTTCCCTAGGTTTTTGGGAGGAATAGATGAGTATTCATGAATTGGGCCAAACCGTGAGCCGAATTCCAGATTAAAAAAAATTGTATCTTTTATAACCTTTTCATTTTTAAATATTTTTCATCCATTAAAATTCTTACTTGACCTCCCCTAACCTATTAACACCACCAAGGTAATTTGGAGCTTTTAGAAATCCATAACCAGGGTTTATTTGGGTTTTTATCTAAGGGGTTGGGACTGCCCAAAAGCCCAATTCCTATTTTAAAAATAAATTTTGATTATGTTATAACATATTCAATTTTTCGGCTGTTTTGGTGATTCCAAGTCTCACCCAAGACCAATTAGCCCAGAAGCGCCTCTGAACTCTCTCCCCCAATTTTGGAGCTCTAGTTAATCGCAAATTTGTGCCGATCTTCATAGGCTTCCTCAAATCGACCAGATTTGAAGAGGTAAAGTCTTTCTTTCATAACTCTCTCAATTATCAATATTTTTCCTCCATTCCAGTTCCTAATTGACTTAATAAATCTTGTTCAAACGAAACATAAATTTTGGCTCTTTTAAATTTCATATACTTGTGTTTTGGAGTGATTATTTCAAGATACTTCAATTAAATATGCCCTTTTCTTTCCTCTTCCAGAATACTTGGGGTTTGATTCATTTTTCTTAGGGTTTCTTCGGTTATCATTGAGTTTCATAATGTCCAGAAACTAGGTTTTCAAACCTAGGGTTTAACATTGGGCTTTATTGGCCTATTCTTGTGGTTTTAGGTTTGATCTAGGTCTATCTTGGTCTGGCGGGGGTGCGATTTGATTTTCACACGGAGATTCAAGTGTTTTGGTTACTTTGGTAGGTGATTCCATTTTGTGTGAAATTTTTGTGAATTATATTTATATTTTCAGGGTACCTTAATGTTTACTTAACTTGAATGATTCCGTAAAAATTGGTTTTAGTTGCATTTATAATGCAAATGAATTTTAAGTTCCAATTTTTGGTGAAATTGGGGGTTTTTCATTCAAATCTTTTATTGGTTCATTTTGGTCTGACCTATAATTACTTAGTTGATTTTATTGAACTGTATTAGGACTAAAAATCATGTTTTTATTGTTTATTCTTTTTTTTTGTTGCTGTGAAAGTTTGTTTAAATGGTGTTTGGGAAGAAAATGGGCTTTATGTGCCATGTTTGTGTGAAAATGGTGGTTTTTAAAAGATATAACTTCTTGGTTCACATTGGGATGCCCCATAACTGAATTGTTGGTTTCATTAAATGTTATTGAACTGAAATTTTGTTTTAATGACTTACAAGTGTTCACATAGTGTGCAAAGTGGATATCTTAAAGTGCTTTGGGTGCAAAACAATGTGATGTTTTGAGAGGTTTTTTATTGAAAATAAAATTATTTTATTGTGTGTTTTAAATGGTATAAAATGTGTGTATGTACTATAATATTTTTTGTGAACAGTAGTGACATTTTATATTCAAAAGGATTTTTGTTGTTTGCTGAAATTTTTTGAGCACAAAAGGGGAAGCACGGGTACCTAGGTGGGGCGGATTTGTACTAGTACAGCTAGTGGATCCGATGGGTTTTGTCTCTGTTCCACTTAGCATTTGAATAACGACAACTCTAAATAAACTATGTGGATGATGATTGGGAAACACTAAGTTATGGGTATGTTCCCTACTAGTGGCTCGTGCATGAGAACAGATTTTTATGGTTACTCTACACCGAGGTACGAGGTACATAGGGCCCAAGACAACCTAGTGCTTAGGGGTGTTCCTGATTTTGATGCTCATTGGATTTGTGTTATTTACCCTTGTTGTGGGGTGTTTTTGGCATTACTTTATAGTATCTCACATGTCTATTTAATGTGTTAAAATTCTGAAATTCTCGGATTGAAAACTGTTTTCATTTGAAAGTTGAATTTCTTTGAATTTTAACATTGTTTCACCTTGTGTATTAAAATTGCTTGTTTTGTTCACATTGTATTGCATGATCTTTAGAAGAATATGGTGGTATCCTATTGGGATTGGGCTCAAACCCTAATTACACCCCTTGGGTGTAATTAGACCTGTTTATGCTTGACTCAAGTAAAGGGAAGGCTAAGGGTGATGGCGGTTCAAGGTGTTAGTCCCCATCGTTGGGGCGGAGTTGCGGAGAAGGCTTGCGGGTGATGACCCCCTTGTCGTGTGGAGTCCATGGGGATGTATTTATGTTGTTGTTATTTGTTTTTATACCACTTGTAGTGTCTTTAAACATATGTATTCAGATTTGGTTTTGTTAAGAATTTTTTAGCATGAAAATTTCAGATTCTAATAATTGATTGTTTTTTTTATGATTTATGCTTTCATACTCGGGTAAATCATTCCCAAACCAGATTTTTTTGATACCCGGGCACTTGTTCTAGCCCATGGGGATAGGGAAAGCCCTTTAGGCCTTTCCATGGGCCAAGTTTGGTGCCGTTAATGGTGGCGACCAGATCCTGTTCGTGACAAAATGGTATCAGAGGAGGTTAATGTTTTTGGGTTATATTGTTATTTTGGGATGAGTCGGGATAGACTGGAGCGAAGACTGTCGGGGCTCGGGGTATTGGTTGTGAGTAGGGTTCCTATCCTGCACCTCTCATGACAGACCTTGAGTCACCAGGGGATGTGGTAATTTCTGGATTGACTTCACTTCCAGGTGAGACATGTGGGCTGCAGACCACATGTGGACATCAGGAAGATGTGGAGTTGTTGTTTATTTTATTACTAGAATGTGTTTAGTTTATTTATATTCGATGTATTTTATTACAATTTTAAGAATTGTGGTATTGACTATTGTTTTGTGACTGTTGCATTTTGTAGCAACATGCCTCCCCGCAAAGCTCCCGCGCGCCCACAGGAGGAAGCTGGAGAGAGTTCTCCCACATCGATTGATCATAGGCTTGTGGAGGCTGTGGTTCAGGCTATCCAAGCATTGGGACAGGGACCAGCTCTTACTCCTATTCTATTTAGGTCAGAATAGACAGGTCCTATAAAAGATAAAGCACAAGAGTTTCTGAAAAACAAGCCTCCTACCTTCTGAGGTAGCTCAGAACCCCAAGAAGCAGAAGAATGGATAGAGAAGATAGAGCATCTGTTTGAGTTCCTAGAATTCCCCACGGAGCTCAGGGTGAAGTGTTCCTCCTTTCTGTTGGAGGGTCCTAGCTTTAAGTGGTGGGAGTCGGTGCTTCAGTCTGGGAATAATGAGCAGATGCACTGGGGAGATTTCAAGGCTGTCTTTAATGAACAGTACTACCCTGAGGTGTTGGCTTGTGACAGGTCTAGAGAGTTCATGGAACTTGTTCAGGGGAATCTATTTGTGATGGAGTATGCCAACTGTTTCACTGAGTTGGTTCGGTATGCTCCAGAAATTGCCTCTAATGAGCAAGCGAAGCCCTAGAGGTTTGAGAAAGGCTTGCGAACAGAGATATACTCCCAGGTGTTCTTGTTTAATCTAAGGACCTATGCTGAGGTCATTGATCGGGCATGCATAATGAATATTGATAGGAAAGGTAGGGCTGGTTTCTATGGTTCAGTATCAGTAGTGGGCAGTGGCAGCTCCTTAGAGAAGAAAAGGAAGCTAGAGGATCATGTGAAGAAAGGAGGGGGCAGTTCAGGCCACTCTTCCCGGCAGTTTTCTTCTGCGGCTTCTGATGCGAGATCGGTCGTGTGCCACCAATGTGGGTGGCTTGGGAATATCCGACCAGCATTTCCACTTCCTCCGATGCCCTGTTAGTAGTGTGGAGGTATAGGGCATTTGCAGCGCTTCTACGGTGTGGCACGTCCACTCCCCAGTGGGGCAGGGTCAGTGGCTTCAAGAGGAGTGACAACATAGTCTGAGCCATCGAGGACTGGGGGATCTCAATTTGGTGGTCATGGTGGTAGGGTTGGATCATCTTCTGGGTAGAGCTAGTTCAGGGCACAGTCGAAGACTAGCGGTCGTCCTCAAGCAGGTACTGGACATCTGCATGTAGTGGATCAGTCACCAGCCGGATCAGAGGCGGGACCATCGACAGTTCGAGTTACCGTTCTGATCGCATCTTCTATAGCTACTGCTCTTTTTGATACAGGTGCCTCTGTTTCATTCATTTCTACGCATTTTGTGTACATTCTGAATTTTCCAACTGATTTGACATCTTTCGTGATGGAGTTGGTGACACCGCTGTTAAAGAAGAAGGAGCAGGGCCTTAGGTGCCCCTCATGTGCACTTTCTATGTCAGGGGTCGAGATAGAGTTGGACCTCTTGGTCTTGGATATGGACCTTTTTGATGTCATACTTGGGATGGATTGGATAGTACACTTCCAGGCACACATCGATTTCTACAGACGGCGTGTGAGTTTCACGGCACCTGATGGGAGTCGTCAGGTTTTTCATGGAGAATGGGATCCTCGATCAGGTCCCGCAGGGCCTCCACTCCCAAAGCTGGGAAGTGTTATATTCCATTTATCTTCGCTAGTGCTATAGGATGGTCATTCCCCTTAAGGTGTACTACCTCATGTAGTGAATGAGTTTCCATAGGTATTCCCAGATGATTTTTCAGGTTTTCCCCTAGAGCGGGATGTGGAGTTTTCGATTGATCTGGTGTCGAGAACACATCTGATATCTCTTCCCTCTTATCGCATGTCCCCCACCGAGTGGAGGGAATTAAAGATATAGTTGGAAGACTTATAATCTAAAGGATTCATTCGCCTAAGCATCTCTCCTTGGGCTTCTCCTGTGTTGTTCGAAAAAAAGGCTGATGGATCCCTGCGGTTTTGTATTGACTACCGGAAGCTAAATAAGGTAACAATTAAAAACAAATACCCTCTGCCCAAAATAGATGATTTGTTTGATCAGATGAAGGGGGAAATTGGTTCTCAAAGATATACATGCGTTTAGGGTATCATTAACTCAGGGTGAAGAAGTCAGATATCCCAAAGAGAGCCTTCCGAAGCAGGTACGGCCACTTTGAGTATTTGGTCATGCCCTTCGGATTGACCAATGCTCCAGTGGTCTTTATGGAACTTATGAATAGGTTGTTCCATCAGTATCACTATTCCCTTGTTGTGGTGTTCGTGGATGACATTCTAGTATACTCTTTCTCTAAGGAGGAACATGAACATCACTTGAGGATCGTTTTGGGTACATTATGGGATCACCGTCTCTATGAAAAGTTGTCAAAGTTCACTTTCTAGATCAGAGAGGTGATATTTCTAGGGCATGTGATCTCAGATCATGGAGTTTCAGCGGATCCTGGAAAAATTAGTGCAGTCATGTCGTGGGAGAAACTGAAGAATGTGTTTGAGATCAAGAGTTTTCATGGCTTGGCTGGTTATTACAGGCGATTCATTCGGGATTTCTCTAGGCTTGCTTCACCGATGACTTCCCTCACCTGGAAAGGGGTGAAGTTTGTATGGGTTCCAGAATTTCAGGGGTCATTCGAGGAGCTGAAGAGGCAGTTGACTACCGCCCCTATGCTGATTTTTCCAGAGGCTGGAAAGGGATACGTGGTCTATTGTGATGCTTCAGGTATGGGTCTTGGGTGCGTGCTTATACAGGATGATCATGTGGTCACGTATGGCTCTCACCAACTTCGACCACATGAAAAAAACTACCCGACCCATGAATTGGATTTGGCAGTGGTGATGCATGCTTTGAAGACTTGGTGTCACTACCTCTTTGGGGAGAAGTTTGTGGTATACTCTAATCACAAAATCATGGCTTATATCTTCTCCCAGAATGACCTCAACTTGAGGCAACGTTGCTGGATCCAGTTCTTACTGGGGTTTGACTTTGACATTTTCTATACCCCAAGAAAGGGTAATGTAGTGGCCGACGCTTTGAGCCGAAGAGTTCCTATGCAGGCTTTGAGGAAGTATAGTGATGAGTGGACATTGATGGGGCTCTTTTCTCAAATTCATGTGGAGACCAGGGAACACAGTGGAGGGGCATTCTTGGAAAGCGTCCAGTTGACTCCTTCTCTATTGGAGTTGATTCATCATAAACAGCCCAGTGATGATCTTTGTAAGTGGTCGAAGCAGTTCCTTCATGGTGGGGAGACATCCTCTTATTGGTCGTCGTCTCCTGAGGGCATCTTTTTCTTCAAGGGCCGTTCCATAGTGCCATTATCTCTGTGTAAGGTGGTGATGCAAGATAGCCACTAGTCTCAGTGGTTTGTCCATCTGGGTACCACTAAGATGTATTATGATGTCTGTCGACAGTTTTAGTGGCTTGGTATGAGACGGGACATAGCAGGCTTTGTTTCGAGATGCTGCACAAGTCAGCAGGTGAAAGCAGAGCACCATAGGCCTTCTGGTTTGCTCCAACCACTACCCATTCCTACTTGGAAGTGGGACGATGTCACCATGGACTTCATTGTTGGCTTACCTCGTACACCTCGGGGTAATAAGGCCATTTGGGTGGTGATTGATCGTCTGACGAAATCAGCCCACTTCATTCCGATAAAAGATACAACTAAAGTAGATGAGTTGGGCCATTAGTATCTTCAGGAAGTGGTGAGACTCCATGGTGTACCATCAGCTGTTGTCTCAGATAGAGACCCCCGCTTCACTTTTCGATTTTGGGAAGGCCTTCAGAAGGCCTTGGGGTCTCAGATTAAGATGAGGATAGCATACCACCCTCAGACGGATAGTCAGACAGAGCGAGCGAATCAGATTTTGGAGGACATGCTTCGTGCATGTGTCCTGGACTTTGGAGGTTCTTGGGATAGCCATTTGGGATTGGTTTAGTTTTCTTATAATAATTTTTACCAATCCACGATTCTAATGGCCCCTTTTGAGGCGCTCTATGGTCGGCCTTGTCGGTCCCCACTATGTTGGACTGAGGTAGGAGAGACTTCACTGTTGGGGCCGAGCCTTGTGCAGGAGACTTCTGAGAAGGTCAATTTGATCAGGAAGTGCTTATTGACAGCTCATAGTTGTCATAAATCTTATGCTGACCAGAGGTGTCGAGACCTAGAGTTTTTTGTGGGTGACAGGGTATTCTTAAAAGTGGCCCCTCCTCTAGGCCATCGTTGATTGGGGAAGCAAGGTAAGCTGATGCCACAGTATGTCGGGCCCTTTGAGATCACCGAGAATATTGGAAAGGTGGCATAAAGGTTGGCCTTACCTTCTCAGTTGACGTCTATCCATGATGTCTTCCACATCTCTCGGTTGAAGAAATACAACCCGGATCCATCCCATGTGTTGAGTTGGGAAGAACTAGAAATAGAGCCTGACTTGCCTATTGTTGAGAGGCTAGTGAAAATAGTGGACTCCCAAGAGAAGATACTTTGAGGGAAGTCTATTCCATTAGCCCGGGTTTTATGGCAGCATGGGAATGATACACATGAGACATGGGAGCGAAAGTCATGGGTCGAGGAAGAGTACCCATTCTTGTTTTCCAACCAAGCTTCATGTTGACCTTCCAGGGCAGTAATTCCTTCATGGTGGGCAGAATTGTCACATATAAGACATATTTTAAAGGTATTTTTTCATTTAATTTACATACTTTCTTTTTTGGGGGGCCTTCCCTATGTTTTAGGGAGGAATAGATGAGTATTCATGAATTGGGCCAAACCGTGAGCCCAATTCCAGATTAAAAAAAATAAATTTTGTATCTTTTATAAAATTTTCATTTTTAAATATTTTTCATCCATTAAAATTCCTAATTGACCTCACCTAACCTATTAACACCACCAAGGTAATTTGGAGCTTTTAGAAATCCATAACCAGGGTTTATTTGGGTTTTTATCTAAGGGGTTGGGCCTGCCTGAAAACCCAATTCCTTTTTTAAAAATAAATTTTGATTATGTTATAACTTTTTCACTTTTTGGGATGCTTCGGTGATTACAAGTCTCACACAAGACCAATTAACCCAGAAGTGCGTCGGAACTCTTTCCCTCCTCTTTAGAGCTCTGGTAAATTGCGATTTGGTTCCGAACTTCATAGACTTTCTCAAATCGCCCATATTTGAATAGGTAAAGTCTTTCTTTCATAACTCTCTCAATTCTCAATATTTTTCCTCCATTCTAGTTCCTAATTGACCTAATAAATCTTGTTAGAACGAAACATAAATTTTGGATCTTTTAAATTTCAGATACTGGTTTTTTAGAGTGATTAATTCAAGATACTTCAAGTAAATGATCCCTTTTCTTTCCTCTTCAAAACTTCTTTGGGTTTCATTCATTGTTCTTAGGGATTCTTCGGTTATCATTGAGTTTAATAATGTCCAGAAACTAGGTTTTCGAACCTAGGGTTTAACATTGGGCTTTATTGGCCTATTCTTGTGGTTTTAGGTTTGATCTACGTCTCTCTTGGTGTGGCGGGGGTGCGATTTGATTTTCGCACGGAGATTCAAGGGTTTTTTTTACTTTGGTAGGTGATTCCATTGTGTGTGAAATTTTTGTGAATTAGCTTGCTGTTTTCATGGTACCTTAATGTTTATTTCACTTGAATGTTTCTGTAAAAATTGGTTTTAGTTTCATTTATAATGAAAATGAATTTTAAGTTCCAATTTTTGGTGAAATTGGGGGTTTTTCATTCAAATCTTTTATTGGTTCATTTTGGGATGACCTATAATTACTTAGTTGATTTTATTGAACTTTATTAGGACTGAAAATCATGTTTTTAATGTTTATTATTTTTTTTGTTGGTGTGAGGGTTTGTTTAAATGGTGTTTGGGAAGCAAATGGGCTTTAAGTGCCATGTTTGTGTGAAAATGGTGGTTTTTAAAATATATAACTTCTTGGTTCACATTGGGATGCCCCATTACTGAATTTTTGGTTTCATTAATGGTTATTGAACTGAAATTTTATTTTAATGACTTAAAAGTGTTCACATAGTGTGCAAAGTGGATATCTTAAAGAGCTTTGGGTGCAAAACAATGTGATGTTTTGAGAGGTTGTTTTATTGAAAATAAAATTATTTTATTGTGTGTTTTAAATGGTATAAAATGTGTGTAGCTACTGTAATATTTTTTTGTGACCATTAGTGATATTTTTTATTAAAAATTATGTGCTTTGTTTGCAGAAATTTTTTGAGCACAAAAGGGGAAGCACAGGTACCTAGGTAGGGCGGATTTGTACTAGTACGGCTAGTGGATCGGATGGGTTTTGTCCCTGTTCCACTTAGCATTTGGATAATGACAAATCTAACTAAACTATGTGGATGATGATTGGGGACCACTGGGTTATGGGTATGTTCCCTACTAGTGGCTCTTGCACGATAATAGATTTTCTATGGTTACTCTACACCGAGGTACAATGTACATAGGGCCCGAGACAACCTAGTGCTTAAGGGTGTTCCTGATTTTGATGCTCATTGGATTTGTGGTATTTACCCTTGTTGTGGGGTGTTTTTTTCAGTACTTTACAGTATATAACATGTCTACTTAATGTGTTAACATTCTGAAATTCTTGAATTGAAAATTGTTTTCATTTGGAAGTTGCATTTCTTTGAATTTTAACATTGTTTCACCTTGTGTATTAAAATTGACTGTTTTGTTCACATTGTATTGCATGCTCTTTGGAAGCATCGAGTGGTATCCTATTGGGCTTAGTATCACACCCTACATACACCCCTTGGGTGTAAGTATACCTGCTTATGCTTGACTCAGGTAAAGGGAAGGCTAAGGGTGATGGTGGTTCAGGGTGTTAGTCCCCATCGTTGGGGCGGAGTTGCGAAGAAGGCTTGCGGGTGATGACCCCCTTATCGTGTGGAGTCCATGGGGATGTCTTTATGTTTTCATTATTTGTTTTTAGACCACTTTTAGTGTCTTTAAACATATGTATTTATATCTAGTTTTGTTAAGAATTGTTTAGCATGAAAATTTCAGATTCTAATAATTGATTGTTTTTTTTGATTTATGCTTTCATACTCGGGTAAATCGTTCCCAGCCCATATTTGTTTGATACTCGGACACTTGTGACAGCCTGTGGGGATAGGGAAACCCGTTTGGTCCTTGCCATGGGCTGGGTTTGGTGACGTTAATGGTGGTGACCAGATCTGGTTCGTGACACATTCTATATGAAGTCTTTGAAATAGGCATAGCTTCAGGCATGAATTCTATTGAAAAATAAACTTCATGATTCAGTGAAAAACATGGAAATTCGTCTGCAAATAAGTCAAAAAGAACCCATAAAATAGGTTTATCCTTAATATTCAGTTTCTCCCCAACCATATGAGATAGATAATCTTCTTTTATAGTAATTAATACCGACAAGATATAAGTAATTTCCATTAGAAGTTCATATTCATCCTTGCATCGATATATGATCATATGTTCATTCAGAATATGAAATATAACTTCCATTACTCATAAATTAGTATGGTATCCATATAGATAAGTCCAATCCATGCTAATAATGACATAAAATTTAACTGTAGTAAGAATATCGAGATTTATTGGAAGCACTTTCCCACAAACTGCAACTAGATAATAATTATAAACATGTGATGTGACCATTGTCCCATTAAGAGTTTTCACTTCTTACTCAACATCTAGTTATTGAGATAATACATTGATAATATTAAAAAATTATATATATATATAAGAGTGGTTGGATCCAGAATCAAATAAAAGAGTATCTTCTTTAGAGTCGATGGTAAGTGTACCTTTCACCACTTCGTTATCGTACTTTACATTTCCATTAGTGATCACATGTGATTTTCCTTTATCTTTATCCTTAAGAGGTTACTAGCATTGATCATCCTAAATAACCCTCAAATTTGGGCATTGATTAGCTTAATTCCCATTTTTCTTTCACTTTAATCATTAAAGTGTCCCATGTGCATTTTTTTGATGTATTTTATCTCTTCACATCATTAATTAACTTATTACCATCATGTTGATAATCAATTTCTCAACGACCTTCCCTTCCACACATAAAACATTTAATAGTCGTCTTAAAAATTTTTCCTCTAGGTTTATTTCCACACTTTTATCATAATGATATACTAATCTTCTTTTCACCATGGTTTTTATATTTTCTCTTCAATTGCATTTTTCTCTTCTTATTGAACCCATAAGATTGATTGGTAACTCCATTCTCCACCTCAACCTTGAGATTACATCAAACAATGTATTCATATCTACTAAATTACCTTATGGTTAATACCCTTCAAAGACTTAGTTTTAAGCCACTATAGAATCAATAAACCTCACTTTTAGGTTGGATGATAATTCTAGAAGCGTGCCTTTTAAGTTTTGTAAAATTTTTCTTCTTAGGTATACATAGATTCATTATCCTTTGGCTTAATCTCAAGGAAATCCTTCTCCATATTTGTATAAAGAATATGAGGAATGTACATATTGAAAAATAATTTCTTGAACTCATCCCATTCCATGGAGTCAATTTCATCTCATTGCCTTGTATTTTTAATAATATTACACCATTGATCTCCTTCACCTTCCAAATGATGAAATGCCAAAATGAATTTCTCATGTTCTGAACAATAGATAACGGAAAATATATTTTCAATGGAACCGATCCATTTATCATCCACTACTAGATAAAAATACCCACTTAAAAAGGAATAATCTGCCTAATAAATGATTCACCAGAATTTTGATCCCTCCTTTTCTCATTTAGAAGTCCAACATTATTCATAACTTCAGAATGTTTTGTGGTTATAGAAACAAGATATCACATTCTATCTCCCATAATATTTGGTTTTTCAGGAGTACAATCATGGCATCTCCCATCAAATTCAGCATTAACATGGTTCTTTTTGGTTTCATCCATTGACTAAAACCAAAAATCATACTATGAACATCACTAATTATAATCAATAGAAATTTATTATATAGTTCCAACTTATAACACCTTAGGTTTACTCATAGGTTATTAATGATCATTAAAAAAATCTAGGATTGTAAGTTATACTTAGACTTGTAATTAGGGTTATTACTAAGGTTTTCTTATCCATGTTTCTAAAGGTTAACTAAACCTTACTCGGATACCAACTGTATTGTATCATACTTTACATACATATATATTTTATATAAATAAATCAACATTCATTACATAACATAAAAAACCATGCCAGAATAGTATAGTTTTAATTTCTTTGTAAACTTGTAAACATAAACAATTGATTCATAAAACAAAAACATCATCTCCTACTTATTACTTCATAACTAGAACCCTTTTTGATATATCATACTTAATACCTTTCTTCATATCCTAGGTAAAAGAAACATATGAAAAAGGTGATCTCAAATGATCAGTAAGGGTAATCAAGGGTGATATTATAATATAATCACAAAGTTATAAAACATTTGAAAATTATATCATACATAACAAATATCATGATATTGTGTCATGGAAATAAACATATAATTTGTTAATACATGAATCATAAAATAATCAAAGAACATATTCCATGAGAGAATAACATAATACATGAAATTTTGGCATGCACATAAGCATATAAAATCATTTACATATTAGTAAAGGCTCATTTCCAAGTCCATTATAATGGAAAAATTCCTTTATTAAACTATTTCCACTCCCTGAACCCAGTTTACTTATCGTTCCATCCCTATATTACTGAACTGAGTTCACTCCTCATTAGAGTCTTGTTTATCTCATGAGATATAAATCATTACCCAATACATTGGAGGGTTATATAGGTCCCACCCATCATATAATTAAAATTATACATATGTGTGTCACATTAACATAATTTATTCATCCTATTATAATGCATGAAAAGAAATGAGTTTCATAAACATTTCATTATTTCATAACCCATAGAAAAGTAGCAGAATTCATAAACATTATGACATCATAAACTTAAACCAACCAATGAGATAATAAGGATGGTATCATTAGATCATATCCTGAATAAATCATAAGTAACATAAAATAATATTTTCTTATATAGAAAATGATTTTGAAATGTCTATGTAAATAATTCTTGAAGGATTTCCATTTTGAAAGTATTTTTTAATAAAAACTGTGCAATTACTAGGTAAAAATTTTTCCTTAAAAAGAACCTTTTAATATTGTAAAAGAAGATTCAAATCATTAACTCATCATCAAACAAGAAAAAACAATTCATTTAGTATATGTTTAAATATTATTTTCATATTTTTTGGGGAAAATTCACAAAGTACCTCATTTGGAAAATTAAAAAAAAAGATTCATTACAAATTAATTAGTAAAAATTCACACATGGGTAAAAATGATTTTAAAAAAAATGTATAATATTATTAAAAATATTTTTGAAAATATTTTCAGAAAACATCGACATAGAAGATAAATATTCCCCAATATATACGTATATATAAACAATCCCAAATAATAATAAGATTGTGAAATTAACCCTTACCATTGGTCTGATTTCCTTAGTATGCATCTGAATGTTATGTATAATGGTTTAATGAATATTATTAATTTATTCTAGAACCATATTAATATTTATAATATAATATATATTCCTATTATATCATCTTATAACCCATTTTTTAATAATATTTTGTTATTATTGTTGTTTCAGGTGTTAACAGCTTTATTTTCTTATACATGTTTTGTCATATAAGTCACAGTTCTCATTTATAGAATATTTTTCCACAATATCCAGAATTATATTGAGTAAATATATATCATATTTATTCATTATATACATTTATAAAATAATTATTTAATGGTTATAATGTAAAATAAACCGCATCGCATCGTGGAGACGATAGGCTGAACATGCTTATAAGCAACATTGTCATTCCCTTAGTGGTGAAAGGGGAAAGAAGTGGATGGTATATTATTTTTTGTTAGAATCAATATAATGTTATAATTATCGTATATATATATATATATATATATATATATTATTTCCATCATTATCCCCATCCAAGTAAAGTGGTGATGAAACACATATTACAGCACAGTGTGAAGACGGTAAGTCATATATATGCATGCATGATACTTTTTTTCATAAGGTGGATAAAAGGTGGAATATGGTTATTCCATAAACATAATAAAATCTGAAAATATATTTTATACGTTATTTATTACTTTAAAATGGAAAAGACACATGAATAGTAAGTATAAGAATAAATAAACTTGAAAGAGTCGGTAAAGACGATTACCTCTTCTTCGGTGAACATCCTTTAGATCTCCTCATATGAACACTATAGTTTGTATTCTGATAATACCATAAACTCTATAATGTGTATAAGAAAGTTTATAAAAGATAATTTTAGGGAATGGTTGAGATTAAAGGCTTAAAGTGATGTGAGGAAGTTAGGGAGGTGGTGTCCTTTTATAATTGAGGTGAGGGGTACTTTCAAAATTTCTCAAAAGATTAAATTGTAATAAATTTATTTGTTACACAAATTCCAAAAAAAATTAAATGGGTTATAAAATAAGATATTATATCTTTATAATATTATTAAAAAATATATTTTTGAAAATTTTTGGTATTATTTTAAATCTTATCATTTTGATTATTCCTTAGTTAACCGATTTCAATGTTAACTATGGTAAAAATTTATTTAATATTAAAAGGTTGTAATTTTTACATATTTGAAGTCAATTGAACCATAAATGAACCATTTATGACATTTTATACCGTATTATAATTATTTTTTATTTTTAAATATGTGTTATTATTTTTAAATAATTTAATAAAATATCATTAGTGTCAATTTTGATAATATTTATTACTTAGAATTTTAAAAATATCAATATTACAAGTTAAATTAGAAAAAAAATATATTATTATATTCCTAAGTGATCAAGTTCATCTATGAAATTCTTTTATCATGTCAATAATCTCAAATTATATTAATTTTAAAAAATTTAAAAACATTTATTTGATATTTCCATTAATAAAATAATTATTACATCCGAGGTGTGTAAGAATTTAAGGTAATTATTAATTTACTAAAAATTATAAATATATTACCATGACTTGGATAAATCTTTTATATTTCAAAATTAAAATTTTAATCTAATAAATATTTTGTTTAACCCTATATTAAAAATACAGTACTTATTAAAATAATAGTGAAATTTTGTCACATTATTTGATTATAATAACATCTATGTGATGATTATCCTTGAAACATATGTCTCATATCCCCAACATGGCGTTTTGCAGAGACGGCGACTCGCGGTGACTCGTGGCTTGGCAATGGAATTTTGCGGTGCTGAAACCCTAGATGAAGCTTGGGGATGACTTCCCTCCCCTTCCAGTAGGTGGGAGGGGGGTGAAGGAACGGGTCTCACAGCCTCCAACCCCACAGAAAACCTTTCATTCCTTTCTCAAACCCTAGTTTTCTCCCAGATTTATCAATGATTTCTTTATGCCCGAAAGTTCCTGATCTTCATCAGGGTGATCCTCAGCTACCGATCTCTTCATCGGTGTTCTTGGAAGCATCGAGTCACTTGGAACTAACATTGGTAGCATGCTTCGATCAGAGAAGTCCTTTGGTTGATGATTTTGACCTCTTCATCTTTGGTAAGTTGGATTTGCAAGAACACGTAGTTGATAGGCTTCTCGATAATCTCCAATTCATGATTTGGTTTTCCTCGGAAGATGATTTGATCTGACCCTGGTCCAGTACCCCTTGTAGATGCAACAGATTTCATTTCTTCCTCCTTCATTGTTCGTTTGATTTATGCATGAATCGTGATTCGTCAACCATTGCGGCATGGGTTAGTCTTCCTCATCTCCCTCTTCCTTTATAAAATCCTACAATTATTCGAATGATTGGTAATATGGTGGGTAGATACCTCTGTTCTGACGTCCGAACTTCCACCGTAAGTCATCCGGTGAATCATCGTCTCTGTGTGGAGGTGGATGTCGCAAGGCCCTCAGTCAATTGGGTATGGATTACCATTGTTGAAGAGTTCAGATGGATGCAGCCTGTGGTTTTTGAATCGTGGGTTGGATACTATAATACTTGTTTTCATCTGGGGAATATGGATTCAGAGTGTCGCTCTGAGGTGTTGAACAGAAGTTCTTCAAATTGAAGGGAGAGGGTAGGCGAGTCCCCCAGGCTGAGGTTGATGTCTGATGGAGGTGTGGCTTTTGGAAATGCGGATGCTGCGGAGAATCGGGCTGTAGTAACTTCGAGGATATATGTGGCCCCTTCAAATCCAGAAGTTTCTGCAGTGTTCAGTAGGCTCCGCCATGATCTGCAGTTGGGTGATAGGGTGCTTCAAGCTAGTGCAAAGAAGGCTTCTGGTTCTGGCGAAATGGGATGTACAACAGGTGTTAATGCTGTTGTGAGGGAGTTACAGCATGAGGTGTGTGTGTCTGTATCTATTGAAAAGGCTAGTATTTTGTGTAAGGGATCAGTGGATGTGGTTGATAGAATACTGGATGATGTTGGTGGTGGTAGTGATCCAATGGAGGTTTCGGATGTTAGCAATGGGGCACAAGGAAGGGCTGTGATTGATGGGGATGTGGGATTTACAGTTGCTACTGGAAATCGGTTCTAGGAGTTGGAGAAAGATCTTTTAAAGGAGGAAACTTTAATGATTGAGTTTTAGCATGAGTCTCCTTTACAGGAGGGTGTAAATGGATAAAAAGATGTGAAACAGGGGACATTGGTTAATCAGGAGTCCCTGGAACAGCCAAGGTGTCTTGTTGTGATTGACACCAATTGTCAATTCTAGAAGAGTAGTGGAGGGGAAGATAAATTTCATAAGGTGATTATCCATGGGAAATGGGGGAATTGCTCTGAGAGTGATCAAGAAAACTATGGTGGTATGATCAGGCCTTCTTTTAGTGATGTGGTCCAAGTTGGGAAGAAGAAGGTGATTGGGACTCAAGAAATCTTGATTGCTCTGCCACGACGCGGTTCAAGGAAAGATTACTCCTATCTACCAAAGATGTTTGCCACTAGGACCTTCGGTGGCAATGAGGTGCTCTTATCCTTGGAACGGATGAATATGCAAAGAAAATATGCTAAGGTTCTGAAGCACTATGATATCTCGAAATGGGAAATGGCTACTATGGAGGAAGATTATAGAGATGGGTATGTTTTTTGTGACATGTAATTTATTTTCTTTTTGGCTTATGGTGCTTGACTACTGTCCTTTTATTTTATTTTAATAAATGGTGTGGGGGTTATCCTCTCGCTGAGATTTTCTGGTAACATTTATGTTATTTTTAAGGAAAACTGTCCATTAAATGATTAAATTTAAAAAAATAGGTTTAAGGGTTGAACTTAATTCACCAAATAAAATTTTATCATGTTTTAGGGTCATTGTTTAGTCCTTATAATTTTCTTTTTAACATAAATTTCCCAATTTACCCTTTACCATGGTAACAAAATTTACTAATGTTACTATTCATATTTTCCAAAAAATAAAGGGTAGATATTTACTAAATTTGAACCTTATGAAACCAAATTTTGAATCCATCTTTTAAAATTAAAAACATATAATTTTTAGAATTTAATTCAAAATAAAACCTTTAAAATTCCATGAAAAAATGTTTTTTCAAAAAAATACCCTTTTTAAACATAAAATATTTTTATAATAAATTAATGTTTAAAATAATTTAAAAAAAATTGAATTATTTTAAATAAAAATTAAAAAAAATTACAATTTAAAGATAATAAAAAAATTACTTTTTAGGTATTTTAAAGGAAAATAAAATTTCAATAAAAATTAGTATTTTCACTCTTTCTTTAAAACAAATAAATGTTTTCAGAAAACTATATAAAATAATTTAAAGATAATTTTTTCATGATAAATTATAAAAAATGAAATACATTTTGTTAAATATATTTTCTATAAATTTTAAACATCTATATTCACTCATAAAAAGAAGATAATTTTAATTTTGAAGAAAATGTTTTTTTGAAGAATAAAGTGATTTTACTAAAAATTGTGTGATTATTTTATAAGCACTTACCAATAAATTCATATTGATTTTTACCTTTATATTTATTTTATAAATTATTTATTCATATTTATTCCCTCCAATTAGACGGCTAGGTTATAGTGGTCATTTTAAACTAATAATATTTTAATAGTGTCTCACAGTTCGCTTAAACTCAATGTTGCGTGCAATGCAAGCTATAAAAGAAATAAAATTGTTTAAAAATAAAAATATCATCAAAATATCTATGTGTTATAGTTTATCCCCACCCATTTTATATAAATACCTCCCAAAATAGGTAATAATACCCATATAATTTAATTAGTTTCCATTATAGGTTCATATAAACACTCACTTTGATAGACAATCACTGGTTTATTCAGAATATGAAAAATGACTTCCCTTCATTGAAAATTAATATGGGATATATATATATATATATTCAATCCATGCTCAAAATCAAATCAAATTCAATTGTTGGACTAATCAAAATATTTTTAGGAATAACATTCCCACAAATTTCTATCATAGAGTAATTATACACTTGAGATACGATAATCATACCATTAAAGGTTTTCACCAATAATTCAATATCGAATAGTTGAGGTATTTATTTGATACCATTATTATATTATTATTATATAAAAGTGTGGTTAAATTTTTAATCAAACAAAACATTTTTAGTTCTAGAGTGGATAATGATTGTAACTTTCACCACTTCATTCTCGTGAACCACTTTGGTGATTGTGATCACATGCGATTTCCCTTTATCTCTTGGATTATGATTTTTTTGACCCCTAATGTCATCATTAACCCTTAAATCAATGCACTAGTTAGAATAATTTCCATACTCCTTATAATTTTGGTGTGTGGGTGGTTCAATTGGTGGAGGTCTCTCCATATTCATTTCATTTTCATTCTATTTTACATCTTTTCTACATTTACTTACTCGATGGCCTTATTTTTTATACTTAAAATATTTACTAAATCCCTTAATAAAATTTCCCCAATGCCTATTTACAAAATTGTGGAATAAAGTTATATTGATATTCTTTCCTCCATGGGTTTAATGATTAAAATTTCTATAAAAATACATCTTTATATTCTTTTTAGAACCCTGATAATGATGGGAATCTCCACCATACATTTCTAACTTGACAGAACATCGAAAAATTTATTCATAGCTACTAAATTCCCTTGTGTATAATGCTTTTCAGAGACTTTGTTTTAATCCACTGAATAACTTGTCAATTTTTATTTTAGGTTCAATAATAAAACCATAAGCATACCTCATAAGTCTTGTAAATTTTTCCTCATAGGTGCCAATAGATTCATTATCCTTCTACTTAAGCTTAAGGAATTCCATTTCCATTTTCATGTGAAGATTTTAGATAAACTACTTACTGAAAAATTCCCTCTTAAACCCATCCCATTCTAGGAATTTAATTTATTCCTCTTTCATCATATTATTATTATAATTTCACTATTTATCTGATTTCCCTTCCAAATGATACACCATTAAGAAAACATTTTCTTGCTCTTAGAACCGGAGAATTGAAAATATATTTTTAGTGGTACGGATCCATTGCTCATCCCCTAGCAGATCATAGGACCCACTAAAAGAAGGTTAATGTTGCCTCATGGAATAGTCAATACTGTTTTGGTATCTCTTTTTCTCATTTGGCAGATTAACATAATTCGTGGCTTGATAGAGTTTCATGATCAGAGAAATAATATTTTCTATTTCATCTCCCATTCCATTCAGTTTCACAAGAGAAAAATCATTCCATTGTATGACACATTCATTGTTATCATGATTCCTCCTAGTTCCAACCATAAACCAAAAATAAATATAATAGTGTAGGAATTAAGCTATAATAATCAGAGTGAGATATCATATAATCATTAATATCATTCATGATATGTCTTAAATTATAACATCTTCTTATCAACCTATTAAACTTTAAGGTTCAACCTATATCAATTTTACTTCATGATAGTTTGTCTTAATTTATATCCTTATTTTCATCATACCCTAATCTAAAAAGATAGAAAAACCCTACTCTAATACCAACTAAGGAAACTAGAGTATTACATACATAATATTGCGTCATTTTAGATGAATAGTCAATACATTTTATAATAATACATTCCCAAGAAAACATAAAGGTTTAGTGTCTTTAAAAACTAGATACATAATCAAATTATTTTATGAAATATATTCAAAATATCCCATAAATATCTTGACTTATATAACCCTTATTAAAAATTTCATACTTAATACCTTTCTCCATAACTTAGGGGAAATGGAAATATAAGAAAGTGTGAGCTTAAATGATTAGTAAGGGTAAACATGGGAGATATCAACCAATGGTCATATGAAATAATGAGATAATCATAATGGTATGAGAACATTATCATAAATTAAATTTTTTATACCCAATCAGTCATAGAATATAAGTCATGAATCATGGAATAATGGTTTATCATTTAAAAATTCATGGGTAATAGGAGTGAGGAATCATCATTAATCAATCTTGATCCATGAGAGAATATCATAAACATAAGAACATGTAATAGGAATTGTGTTATAATTATAATCATATAAACCCATTTCCTTAGTCAATAATCAATTACAAGATTATCATTACATAGTAGGAAAAGGCCCATAATGGATTGGGTTCACTCCTAGTAAGATCCTAGTTTTTATATATGATTTAGATCCACTGAATTTAAATTTGAAACTCTTATTTAATCCTTTTGTTTTTTCTTATGGTACCAAGAAATGGTTCAGGATCATCTAGGGTTGTTCAGAGCCAAGAGCTCCAGTTTTTTAGAAACAGTTTGAGGTGCACAATTAGTAGTAATTGTGAGGCCCAACCGTGCATCCTAATAATGGCAGTACATAGTTATTATAACTATGTGATAGGATGTTTATGTCCATAAAAACTATAATAAATTGTAGGTATATTGATCATGGTTTTTTCATGGTTTATTTAACTATGTGTCTTATCGTACACGGGGGTGGAGGCTTTGGATAGGAAGCACACACGGGCTATACATAGTTTTTCAAATCGTACACCAAGTTGTGTGAGGGGTGGGCCACTTAAATAGTGGTGGAAGATTATTAGTGAACAATTTTTTCAACTGTGTGTCCAAACCATGCACCCTTAAAATGTGGATGAAATTACCTTTTTACGCCATGATTCTTTAACCTTACTTCCTCCTTTTTTCTCCCATTCATTCACAACACCTCCTCAAGATATAGTAGCTCTCTATTCTCCCTTGAGCTAGGATTTAAGCCTCCTCCTTTATAAAAAAATTTATTCAATTTATTTCGGTCATGTTTGATCACTCTCGATAAGACTATAAGTCCCCTTGATTCTTTTTTTATCTCGTTGTATCGAATGTAATATTCATGTAAGCTAATATGTCCCATTTTCAAGGTGTTTGACTAGTTTTGTTATTTATCCCATTCACGTACTATAAATTTACTTGCATTGAATCTAAAAATATGTTTTTATTTTAAATTAAATATCTTTCTCATGTTATAGACATTCCCATAGGTCCTTGACATTGTCGGAGGTTTTCGACCTTGAATAGAACTACCCTAGTGGGTGTTTTTAAATGAATGATCTTGTCGCACCCTTAAATTCCTTATGAACAACCCACTATCTAAGTGGGTTTGGCATAATTTCTATTCTAACTAGAATATATAACTTGGATAGAAAGTGAATGGTAAAAACATGCAACTTGAACCTTATTAAATTCTGAGATTATTCCCATGAATAAATGGGATTAAATGGTATTATAAATGGTTTGGAATTCATATCTTGGATTATGATAAATAATTGCATGAAATTTTTAATTATTATTTTTATTATTTAACCTTATAATTTGGTCATATTTAAATGGTTATGGGAAGTTTTGTACATGACGCTTAACAATCCCTTGATGTGAGATGTTAGAAAATATCATCTTCTTAATTTATTGAGATGTTGTACATGATGTTTCATGATACCTTGGATAGGATGTTGAACATGATGCTTCGCATCATTTATTTATATTTAACAGAGTTGATATTTCATATCCCTAGTTAAATGTTGGGGTTGATGCCATTATTTAAATATGAGACCTCTATGGAACTATACAAGGATTCCTGGTTTATAAGCCTCAGTTCCTCACCTGTGTTTAGACACTTATCTCTATATATATATATATATACCCACATCTACATATTTGACATGCATCATGGAACTTTATCAAATACATTTCATCTTAGGCCAATGCATGTGTTATTGGATGGGTAATCTATAGGGAACCCAACCAACATGGTTTATTTATTTACTATAATTACTCATTATACCTACACACTACTCATTTTATATTTATGGATTGGATAGTTCTAGACACCATTGTTGGTGGCCTACAAAGTTTAACTCACACCCTATTTGGGGTGCCAATTAGTACCTAGATAGACTTCATGGATATAGGTAGAGAAAAAGGGAATAATCTTACCATGGATGCCTGATTTTTCTATATTAGGATGGAGTATGGGAGTATAGGACTAATCTAGTCCTCATGATTCAATTAGAGATAAATTTGGTCTTCTATGTATTTTGTATACCTTGTATTATTTATGCCTATTTTTGGTTCCACATAACTCCCATTTTTTGTAGCATCATGTCACTATCATCTTTTTTATATGATACTGGTTATTATTGATTTCATCTATCATTATTTATCTAATGTTTCACCTCTTCCATAGATCCTCTTTTATTATGTTCCCACTATTTATTCATTCTTATCATCATTGTGTTGTGATTTGGTTAAAAAGGGTATTGTATCCCCCACCATACTCTTATAGACCCTCACTACTAGTTAGTAACCTCTAGTATATGGGGAGGCACGCTTGAGGCCAAGTGGACATAGAATCTAGATACTTATAAGTGATCCAATTACTGGACATTAAAAGTGGTTTCAGAGATTTATTTTCCATTATATTATTATTTTGGGTTGGTAGACAAGTTACTAGGATGTGTCAGAATTTGGTAATAAACCTGTGCCATGGAGTAGGTGACCCACGTATAGGGAAAATTCATGTTTCTAAGTATGGGACTTTTTGTTCTAGTTTTTTCTATTGCAATTGTATTGATTTCACCATTGGGTTATTCACATGATTTTTGGAATTAATTATTATTATTTTATATCCTCTTCTTCCCTTTCCCTAACACAGTAAGGAATAGTATGTCCCATGAATCATTATAAGAACCTGAGGATTTATAGGTTATGCATATTCCATTCCATGTATACTTTATTGTGTTCATTATCAATATTACGTCTGAGTTCCATGATTTCTATATATATGAATTGGATTAACATTTATTATAGGAATATGGGATAAAAAATTGATTGAGTAAATTTTCATCATCAACCTAATTTGTGTTTTCCCACATATCATGATAATGGAATCTTAACTAACCAATTATGTGATGTTTGAGCCATGGAACCTAAAGTTCATCGGCTGAAATGTTAGTTGACTGTGATAATATGGATGAAAATTTTTAATTTATAAATTTTTTACTTATATAAATTGGAAATGTTGATCCATGTAATCAAGTCATCATATATAGATTTTAACACCCTAAGACAGATTGTAAAAATTCGGGTTCCAAGCCAATTGTAACTTATAAACCAAGGGAATGTATAACTTTGGAATGAAAACTCATCTAACTAGAACATGATACATATAAATATACATATTAGATTATTTATTTTTAAAAAGGTGATATAAATGTTTGTCTTTAAAAGGGGATACTAATTGTAACTTAAAGTGTGTTTTACTCCTTAAATTTCAATTTAAACTCTATATATCAGGATCTATTTTATAATATATGAGACCTTGACCATGACTCGACCTTATAAGTGGGTAGTTAGGAGTGTCTCTTGTAACCTTTCATGATCTTCTGAGTTACCTAGATATAGATTTTGGAGTAGGTAGTTGGGCCTTGACTCTTATGTAGGAAGTCTTATAGTTATCCTATTCCTTATCTGTGATCTTTCTGTTATTGAATTATGTACTAATCCATGTGTTTGGAATTGTAGAAATATTCCACCATTGTGGCCTTAGGTTGGAGTCCAGGAGGGTGGAGACAACCATTCTCTGGAGGTGGTGGGACCTAAACCACAAGTGTTACCTCATTTAGTTCCACATGTGGCACCACCTTCTATTAATAATGTGGTAACTGATACTCAGTTTTGAGAGGGTTTCATATGAATAGTGTAGTGTATATAGGGAGTTATGTGGTCTTATCATTCTATGTCTGATTTGAAGCTAGAGTTACAATGTAAAAATCCATATATGTTCTCTAGGTATGGTGTCCCCCGGGCTAAGGAGACATGTCTAGAGATGATGTTATTTATTTTTTAGAAATTGGAAACACCTCCTAAAAGGATAGCAAACTCACAATATATATGCTTTGAGGATATACTAAGAATAGGTGGGATTTTATTACCCAGGTATAGAATCATCTGGATATATTCTAGAGGTGCTTCTATATTATCTTCTATGACTACTTGATTCCCTACATGCTAAGAGTTAACCAGGATAGAGACTTCCGAAATTTAGAGCATAGTTCTATGTCTATGCTGGATTATTCTTATTGTTTCACTGATCTCTATAATTTCACATCAACTTATGTCATTGACGAGCTATTTAGAGGGATACTCTTTGAATATGGGCTCATATATGCTATTTTATATTTGGTTAACATCTTCTAGTTCACTACCATTTCTAAAATAGTAAACTAGGACCTCATCACGAAGAGAAACCTGATGGAAGGAGAAGGTGTGAGGCATGATGGTCCATTATCAAGGTAGTAAAGTGGTTTATCTTGTGGCTAGAAGAATCATCTTGATTCTACTCATGGATGCAGTAGTATTCAGATGGCACATATTGATGGTTATGTGATATGCCACCAATGATGGAAGCTAGGTCAGATAAACTCCCAATGCAACAAGGACCCCGTTGAGTGTCAGGATTATGGTAGAATGGTATATATTCATCACTTTTATAGAACCTTTCCTCCAACACCTAGTGTAAGAGGATTTGTATTAGATCTAGATATAGGAGTGGGATCTAGAGCTTTGTGCCATGTAGGAAGCTAGAGTACTACCAACTCTTTATTTTGGGGAGGTGGTCATGGTCATGGTGACAAGACACGGGATATACAACACCTGTAGGGTGGACCTACATAAGGTATTCAGGTTGTATCTTAGGGTTATGTATCGGTCTAGTTATACATTGTGTAGAATAAACCTTTGGAATAGAGTTTTGATCCATATAAAATATAATTATGGTTTTAATATCCTCCAATTTAGTATCTTACTTATTCAATAAAGGTTCTATTAATTCATTCATATATGTGGAAATTATGGAAATTCTTGGCCTCAATATCAACTTCCCTTATGGGGTAATGACTCTCAATACCCCATTGGAAATTTTATAAGAGAGTTTGTGCTGATGTGGGGAATTCCAGCTTGAGGTAGGTGTCTATCGCTTGGTATGAAACCTTTTCCCCCTTGAGATGATAGGATTTTACATCATTTGAAAGATTGAATAGTTAGTATTCTATCATTATCATATTTACTATTATCATGGAATGGTGTCTTTATTGTCACCCAAGGTTGGTAACTAAATCCACAGTGGATAATGGGATGTCTAAGCTAGTTGAGCTAGATCTGGTCATCATAGACTAGGTGGAGTGACAAAACATATTTTGAATCCTTTCTTAGATGATCAGAGAATGTGTCAAATATATTTTCCTTTAGTAGTGAATCATTTCAATGAATTATTCCCAGATGAATTTTCTGGGCTACCTCTAGAGAGGGGGTAGATTTCACCATTAATCTTGTTCAAGGAGAAACACCAGTATCTATTTCTCTATATAGGATGAAATATACTGAATTTTAGGAGCTCAAGAAGAATTTTAAGGATCTAGAAGCCAGAGGGTAATTCGAACCAGTACCTATCCTTGGGGTTAACTCATCCTTTTCACTAATAAGTTAGATGAAACCCTCAGGATCTATGTGTATTATTGAAAAATGAACCATCTTATAGTTAAAAATTGATATCCATTACCTCGTATAGATGACATCATTGACCACTTATGAGGAACTTGGGTTTTCTTAAAGATTGATTCAAGGTAGGAAATCATCAGGTTCATGTTAAACCCTTGGATATACCATGTACACCATTCTATATCATATGTGGATTGTATGAGTATTTGTTAATATCATTCAATCTCAAGAATTGTTTTTGAAATTTTTATGGATCTGGTGATTTCAGTTTTCCACCCATACCTAGATTAATTCATTTTGTTTTTTTTGGTTGATATCATAGTATATTATCATATTCAATACAATAATTCTAAACATCTTGACATAAAATTGAGTACACTTAGAGGGAATGGGTTATATACCAAGATCACTAAATGCTACTTCAAGATTTACAAATTTTACTTTTTGGGTCACATTATATCTAAAGATCGATTATCTAAGGATCCAGTGAAAGTGGGAGTTGTGGTTTACAAAGAGAAACCTAAGAATGTCTATGATATTTGGAGTTTCATGGGGATGGTTGGATATTATAGGTTATTTAAATAGTATTTATCTCACATTAAACCACCTCTTATGGGATTGACCAAGTAGGGTTTTAAATTCATATGGTCTAAATATTGTTAAAAAATATTTCAAGAGTTAAACAGAAGGATGAATTCAACGCAGATCTTGATTTTTCTAGAGTCAGTTAAAAGATATATATATTATTATGACACATTAAGTCATGCTGGGAGTAATTATGGTACAATATGAGTGAGTCTTGGTGTACAATTTTCATTAGTTTAGGCCTCACAAGAGAAATTACCCAATTCATTACCTCAAGCTAGCATCAGTATTTCATTCATTACAATGATAGATATATTATATTCTAGGAGAGATATTTGTGGTTTATATGACTAAAAAGAACCTAAAATATATATTTAATCAGTGAGATTTGAACATTGTATGGTGAATATGGGTTTTGTACCTTTATTCCTTCAATTAAGAGCATGATTATATGTATGGGAAAGGTAAACCAGTGGATGATTCTCTAAGACAGGATACTCAGAAGAAAGTAGTTTAGGAAGCCAGTAGTGAATAGAAGTTAATGGATTTGTTTTTTGAGAAGAATTTAGAGGTGTAGAACCACCCCAGGTAGCTTGTACTTGAATTTTTATTAATGGTATCTTTACTGTTGGATCAAGTGAAGATGGGATAGCTTTCAACTCTATAAATCCTGGTCTAAATGGAAAGCATATCAAGTGAGGTTATTTTTCCTTGATGGTTCATTGACTAGGTTGATATCCTGTGTATTAATAGAAAATTTTGGGTTCCTGTAGATATATGGGATGATTTTATGTGAGAGTCTCACACCTCTTCTTGGTCACTACATCCTAGACTCACCAATATCTACTGTGACTTACACTACCAGTATTGGTGGCCTAGTATCAAATGAGAGATCATAGGTTTTTTCACTCAGTGTTCCACCTATCATCATGTGAAGTTGGAACAATATTTACCTATGAAAATATATATTAATTACCTATAGATGAGTGTAAATGGGATGAAATCAATATATATTCCATGTTGGGATCAATAAAGTCCCTCCAAGGTAGTGATGTTGTATGGGTTATTATGGATAGGTTGACGAAGTTCTACCACGTACTACCTATCAGGGAGACCTCCCTAGTAGAAGATCCTGGGAGGATGTGTGTTAATTAAATTATACACCTTCATGGGGTTCCACATACCATTTCATCAAATAGGTAATCATGTTTTATGTTGTGGTTTTAATAGGGGTTATAAAAGGGGATCTATATTCATATGTACTTCTAAGTATAGCCTATCACCCTCAAATAGATGGCTAGTCTGACCATACTGTAAAGGTATTAGAGGAAATGATGTGAGCATGTATCCTTTATTTTTGAGGTTCTGGGGAGAAATATATACCTATTTCTAAATTAAATTATAATAATATTTTTTAAGTGAATATACAGATGGATTCATATGAGGCCTTATACAGTAGGGAATTTTGTTCACCCTTGTGCAAGTTGGAGGTGGGTGAGGTAGTGCTACTAGGACCTTGTCTCATTCGAGAGAAATCAGAGAAGGTATATATTATTATGAATCATATGAATATGGATTAGTCTTGGAATATGTATTATATTAATCTTCACTGCTAACCATCAAAATTTGAGATGGGGGATTTAGTTTTCTTGTATGTTTTCATAAGACTGCAACATCGAAAGTTTAGGAAGAAAGGTAAGATAACACATCGGTCTGTCAAAAATTTTGAAATTTTCAAGAGGTTCAAACTATTGTATTATCAGATATAACTCAATTATAGATACAGGGCTATGCATAAAATTTATCATGTTTCTTAGTCAAATCATTATCATTTAGAAGCATCTAATACCCTTTATCCTAATGAGGTTGAGTTAGATATTGATGCTTATTTTGAGGAGTACCAGGTTTTTATTGTTGTTCATAGAAAAAAGGATCCACATGGAAGGTTAGTTCCTCTTGTGTGGGTGATATATCCACATAACCATCTATAGGAAAAGGATTGGGATATACTCAGTGGTCGAAGTTATTCTCAGATAATGATTAACCAACCTCATGGAAACTCATGGATTAATTGTTTTATTGATGGGAGGTTGTAATATCCTAATTTTTTTTAAGTTACAGATACCTTAAATTTTAGTTTTAATCTATTATTTAATCCTTGTAATATCACTTAAGAAACAAAGAAAGGTTCTTGGAATTTATGGGGCTTCTTCAGATCCCAAAGATCCATATTTTTGTAGAAATAGTTTGTGGCACACGGTTGGTGCATGGTTAGTATTAACCATGTGACTCAACTATAAAACCCAAGAATTAAGGTGTATGATTAGTATAAACATGTTAGAGGAGAAATAATTCGATGAAAAACATGCAATAAATTTCAAGTATGTTGATCATGGTTGGTGCATGTTTTGTTTATCCATGTTTCAAACCATATGAGGGGGTGGAGGCTTCTGATAGTAATAATGCATGGGATGTGCATAGCTTGTCAAACAGTGTGCCTAGACATGAGAGGGGGTGTGAAAAATTTGTATTGTTGGTGCACGGTTGGTTCATGGTTTGTACAATCGTGTGGCCAAACCGTGTGCCCTATAAAAGTGGGTGAAATTGGCTTTCTTACTATTTAGTATTTAACCTTACATACTCCTCTTTCTTCTCCCAATCACACATAGCACCTCTTCTAGATATGGGAGCTCTCCTATCTCCCACAAGCTAGGATTTGAGCCACCTCGCTCATAAATTTTCTAATTCTAGTTTTTTCAGTCACATTTTATCACTCTCGATAAGACTATGACTCCTCTTGGTTTTTTTCTTATTTATATCACTATATTGAATGTTATATTTATGTGAGCTAATATGACCTATTTTCAGGGGGTTTGTATAGTTTTTTATTTCTCCCATTCTAGACCAAATCTGAAGCTGGTATTGGATGGGGATTCATCTACCAATATAAGTTAGGTTTTATAACACTTGTCCCTTAAATACATGATGTTTATAACATGTGTCGTTGTGTTGAACTCCATACATTTCAATACATTATCTCTATAATTGTGTATTTATTTTAAATTAAATATATATATCATGTTATAAATACTATCATAGTTTCTTAAAGTTATTGTAGGGTGTCAACCTCAACTAGAAACACCCCAATGGGTGTGTTAAATTTAATTCTCTTATCATTCCCTTAAATTCCATGTGACCAAACAACCATCTAAGTGGGTTTGGATAACTTTCTATTTTAATTGTCCAAGATCAATTAGATGGAAATTGAATGCTAATACCATGAAACCTAAACATTATTAAATTATGAAATTAAACCCATGGTTAAATGGTATTAAATTTAATGTTAAATGGGTTGGAAACAATCTCTTGGATTATTATAAATAATTGTATGAAATGTTAAATTATTATTTTTATAATCTGACCATGGAATTTGGACATTGTGACATGATTAAAGAAATTAATGGACATGATGATTCACACTCCTTTGATATGAGATGTTGGAAAACATGCTCTTATTCACTTATTAGTAAATTGGACATATGGTTTCACACTGCATTAGAAAGGATTTTGAACATGAAACTTTATATAATTGAATGATATTTAATAGAGATGATATTATATAACCCTGGTTAAATTCTAGGTATGATGCCATTCTTTAAATATGATACCTCGATGGCACTATACATGGACACCTGGGTTATAGGACCTGGGTCCTCTCTAGTTTTTATACTCTTATATATATATATATATATCCCACATTTATCATGACACTTGCTCAAAGAAATTTTAGCTTAGGCCAATGCAAGTAGTATTAGAAGGGTAACCTATGGGGAACCCAGACTGATATAGTTTAATTATTTATTATTCTTACTCATTACACATGCACACTTCTCATTTTATATTTAGGGATTGGATAGTGATAGACACTGTTAGTGGTGGAAAATTGAGTTTTACTCGCACCTTTTCCATCCCATTGATTGGCACCTAAAAAGACTTCATGTAAGTGGGTTGGAATAAAAGTATTCATCTAGCTATAGATTTCTGATTTTTGTATATGATGATGGAGTGTGGGAGTAGAGGATTGAGTCAGTTCTTATTATGATATTAAACATAAATTTGGTCTTTTGTGTATTTTTTATACCATGTATTTTGTATGTCTTTTGTCTGTTCCATTTTAATCTCATTTTGTATATCATCATGACATCATCATATTTTTTATATTATATTGGTTATTATTTATTTTTTCTATCAATATATATATATGATGGTTCACCTCTTCCACAATTAATCTTTTATTATGTTTCTTTTATTTATTCATTATTTTCAACACTGTGATTCACTTTTATAAAATAAAGTATTATATCCCCACCATAATCTTAAAGTAACTTGATACTACTTAGTAACCTCTGGTATACTGGTAGGTTCACTTGAGGCCATGTGTCCACCAGGTCAAGCTATTTATAAGTGAGCTGATTTGGGGAAATCACACTCCCTAACCACTTTTCATCCCTATAATGGGATCACTCCCCATTATATTTCATATAATATCGTGATATATCAATCATTTCCAAATCAATTGGTGGGATTTAATAGAACCACCAATCACATAATAAAAACCATACATATGTGTTCTACAAGATCATAGAAACATTCATTATTCCATCTGATCATAAATCATGGAAAAGAAATGGGTTTTATAAATATTTGATCATCACATAATCATATGTCATATAGAGAAATAACATGGTTAATATTATTAGATATTATCCCCATGAAATCATATGAAACATCAATGTATGTTTACATAAATGTAAAATACCTTTAAAAGAATATTCGAACCTTTCTTTGAAAACACGTGAACCGTATAATTTTCTTTTGATAACATTTAAAATAAAAAATCACAAAATATTGAGAAAAAAATTTATTTTCAGATAACCATGGAAACTTATATAAGATTATTTAAATAAAATAAAATTGAAGGAAATTGAAAAAAAAATAGTGTGGTAAATGTTAAAAAATATATTCCTTTAACACATTTTATAAAAATTCATAAATAACATTTTTAGAAAACATTGTAAGAAATAATTTTTAATAATTTAAAAGGAAATTAAAATATGTTTGAAAATGAATTTAAACATTCATGAGGTTATATAACATAACATTCATGAAAACATTTTAAATAACATGGACAATGAATAAAAAGTTCATTGACTAAAGATGAAATAAAGTCAACTTTTCTTTAAAACATTTTCCAAATAGTTATAAGTACCAAAGACAAGGGAATTAAAGGAAAACATGAAAACCCATAAAAATAACTATAGGATAAGAAAATATGTGCAGTTTAAGATATAAACCTAATATAATTATACTAGGGTATATTCAAGTATAAACAATCCTGATTAAAAATGATATTGTAATGTAATACCTTACCACATGTCTCGACTTTCTTCGTGTGTGATATTATAAACATTTGGGTGAAAACTGGTATATTTTCCATGCATGTTTTTGTTTGATATTTCTAGTCCTTGAACCTTGTTCATGGTATAATAAGATATATAATCTTAATAATGTTTTATGAATCATATTTATTTATTATAAAAATTTATATAACCATTCATATATGGTTGTTATGAAATATGAATTATATCACTTTAGTGAGACGATTGTCTGCACGTACGCACGTGTGATGTTTTCACTTTTTAATGGATGGAATGAAAGAAATATGAATAATAATTAACCTTTATAGAATCATTATTATATCATAAATATCATATATATTAATTAAATCGATACATATAACCAACCTTGTTTGGAAAATAATAAAAATGAATTACATCACTTCATGGGGGTAGTAGTTCACAAGTACGAATGAATGATGTTATCATTTCTCATATGATGGAAAGAAGGTAGAAAATTTTCTCACCATTAAAATAAAAAAATTAAATATAATAATGAAACTAATTTATTATTTTTAATAAGTTTATATAAAAATTTTAGGAGGCTTAGGAAGAAAGAAACTTTAAATAGATCGGTAAAGACAATTACATCTTCTTTGAGAAACCTCATTTGTATTACACCTTAAGCCTACAAAGGTTCATCTTTTGGGAATATGGGAAGCTCTAGGAAATGAGTAGGGAAGTGAAAAAGATATTTGGGTAGGTATTGTCTGAACTATATAACTAAAATTTTGTAAATAAGTGAATAAAGGTGGTGCCATTTTATAAGTGAGGTGGATGAAACTCTTATAAATACTTAAAAAATTAAAATATAATAGGTTAATATTCAAGTGAAAGTGGAACCAAGGAAGTAAAAATTAAAATATAATATTATTTTAGTTATAAAAAAATTCAACTAATAGTATTTAGATAAGTTTTTATGTTATTCTAAAGCTTATCTCTTTAGTTTAACCCTTTATTAACCCTTTTATCCTTTACCACAGTAACAAAGTTTTACCGTGGTAATTATTTATTATGAAAAAAATTGAAAATAAACTCACTGAGAATTTTTTAAATTTTGATTAAAAATATGGATATAATTTCATAAAATTAAATTTCTTTATGTGGTATAAATTTATTTTAGAATAATCATAGAAAACACAATGAAAACTATTTTTAGAAAAAGGGATTTTTAAGTATAAAAATGAATTCAATCCAATTAATTGATAGATAAAAATAATTAAATGAATTTGTTTAAAAAAATACTGAATATATTATCAAAAAAATCATTAAAATCAATCAAAAATAGTGATTAATTTAATTTATTGAGATAAAAATGCATTGCAACCAAATAAGAAATTTTCAGAAAAAATGGATTTTATTTTCATTTCTAACCAATGAATTCATTTTATACATGCATAAACAATACTTTTTTATTTCATTGATACAATAAATAAATTTTAAAGTAAAAAAATATGACATAAAAAATTATCTTAAAAAAATATTTCAAAATATTTCATGAGGATCAATATTATTTCCTAAGTGAATTAGAAATTATTTTAAACAATTATATTTAATTTAAATACCATATAATGTGGTTAATTATATAATGTATGAGCATTGTTCACATAAGTTCAAGGTTAAATTATTTTAAATTTATTGAACACATTTATTTATTAAATATAAATATTTTCTAAAAGCTCGGGATGTTACATCAACCACGAATCATATATCTAGTATAATTGTGTATTATGAACGTGAAGGATGGTAACCTCATTCCCTCATCCTACTAGGAATGAAACCACTATATATAACACATAATCATCCCATAATTATCACATAAATAACATTTTAAATTTATATATATATATATATATCACATTCATACCGCATCTAAAGGGATAATAAGGAATAGGGGTATTCAGTCATTTATTCCCTCACCAACCTGTATATTGGGGAAAACACATGGAACCCAAAAAAATTTGGTGACAATGAGGTTATATGAATCGGGTGGGGGTGTGTATGAAAACAAAACAAAATAAAAATATATATCCACCCACAACCTAACCTAATAAGGTTTCTACCAAGACATCACTACCAAAACAATCACAACCTTTACATAATGCCATTATTACCAAGCCATTATTACCATCTATAAAAAATAACTAATTCCATACTTTACATGAAATGGTAACTTCATTATTCAAAAATTCTCATTTAGGTTTCACCACTAATCCATTACCATAATTTTCCATTTTACAAACTATATTACATTAATTATTCTATTAATTAACTGTAATCAATACCATGGCATTCATTTTACCACTTACAGTCATTAACGTCCATTACAAATTCAATTACATCCCATATTCATTATCAATTGGTTATTTCCTTAAATTTAATTTAATTTAATCCCTTACCCATTTAATTCCATCCCTTACCAATTCACCAACATCCATATTAAATTTTTTCTAACCCATCACCATTCCTATTATTACCAATCATATCCATGTCATCTAGATTCTATAACACAATCCCATATTAGCCACATAACCACACAATAATCATATAAATAACTCCCCACACATTCCAAGATAATAACCATAAAAATAACCCATCACTTTTCACATCATTCACTTCAATCCTACCACTTCATTATTCTTCCATTATAAATTGGTATCTATATCCAATTATATTACCAAAAAATTTATCTTTCCACATATCTAGTTTATTACACATTTTACATTATTCATCTTAATATCATGGTGAATAGAAAAACAGCAATAGTTTTCAAAGTTTTTATAGTAATACACATTATTTACCCACATAATCATTGAAACTAAAAACAATAAAATTGTAGGACATCAATAATTCACACGAAGGGGTCCATATTCAATCATTCTTTTGTAAGAATTTAAGTTTTGTTATTGAAACATTATTACCATTACTCTGGGTTATCAAGAAGCCATTTCATTATCATATTTAAAATATTGTCATTTTATAAAGGGTGAATCAAGTGCATAACAACATAGTAGCATAGAATACATGGTAGTAAACTAAACTTCTAGAAGAAAAAATAATCAAACAATAATCACGTGAGAAAAATAATAAAACATATAACCACATGTGAATCACCCCTCATGATTAATTAATTTTATTACACTTTTTTATATTTATTAATACAATCCACATTATCCACCCACTAAAATTAAGAGAATATTAATTCATCAATTTCACATAAATAAAGGGGAGAGAAGTCTTAAATCTCCTACCTCAACCAAAGATTTAACGACCTTTATACAATAAAGAGAAGGGGTAAGTTCTTAATTAGGCCAGAACCATAAAAGAGAATAATTAAAAACCTATGGAAAAAATACCTATAAAAACCATGACTAAATATGCCTCAATATAATCCATAACCTCTATCACAGCCTCTAAGAAATGAAAAATAGGGAGATGACCAATAATTATAGGGGAATAAATCACCTAGGGTCACCAATAATTGATATCCTGAATCCAAGGATCAAATACAATAAAATCATATAAAAGATCCCACAAAAAATTCCCCAAAGAACTCCCAAGATTAAATAGAAAGGAAGTAAATAAAATAGATGTTGGAGGGGAACCCAAATTTATACAATGACTGGAAAAACATAATACCATGGTGTAAGGGTATATGGTATGGTGAAATTATTTAGATTCTTTCAAAACCATGGTACACCATGATTGAACACACCTTAATGGGTCTAAGTCAAACAAATCCCCAAAAATCATATCACATATCACTCTATTTAATACTCAATAAACCACCAAGTCTAATAAATCTAAGAGAAGTACACTACAAAATGTTCATTTTCATGCTACATGGTCCAAACTCTCAAACCCAACCATGGAAAAACATGAGAAACACATCACATAGACACCCAAAATGGAAGAATGTCCAAAATAATATATCCTAGACTTCATTACATAGAGATTATGACCACATCGCAAACCTCACCACCCATTTTCATCTAAATTAATCCAAAACCATAGCCATAGGGTAGCCAAAGATCCATGTCATAAGTACTCTCAAAATCGCAGAACCCCCAAACTCAACACCTTAAGACTCTATGCCACAACCAATCCAACAACACTATAATCATAACCTCCAACCAAACTTTCAAGGCTTAGAACATACCTTCATTCCACAAAACTAACTCCCATCATAAATCTTTATCTCTAACTTCATCTTCTTTCCTCAATATTTTTTCCATCATGTTCAGCACCAACAACCTGAAAAGTAATGGTTCAAAAAGGTCTATCCCATTACATTAAGGATATTACCATTAGTTATCATATCTCATGAAACTAATTCTTTATATTTTAAATTTTTCATGAAAGAACAATTATTCTTGAATGTTCCCCATTTTCATCATTATAAAGTTATGGAATATTCAAAAAATTGTGTTTTATCCCATAAATGAATATATAATTTTTTTATTTAGTTTTATTTGGGATAATTTGTTCTACTCCAACACCCTTAATCATTATTTAGATATCATTACTCAAGGTAAAATCTCCACCTTCATATTTTCCAAAAAAATAAAAATTTTCAAATTAGTTCTCATGTGTGATGAGAAAACACTTTCAATAATCCAAGAATTATCAATCATGTAATACTTGAAATCAACTTCAACAATATTTTCTTATTGTTTCGATTTATTCCACTTCTAAACATTTTATTAATTTAACCTCAAATTCAATTGTACTATAAGAATAGTAATGCGCTCATTCAAAATGTGACCTTCTTGGAAACACCTTCCGCACACTTCTTTGAGTTCTTTAAACCTATTTTCATCTAAAATATATACTAAACTTATTGAGACCTTATGTATATCTTTTATTATTATGGTATCCCCCTTGTATTATGATATCACTTTTGTCTATATAGAGACATATTATACCATAGTACGTATGTTTTTTTTCCAGAAAAACATTGACAATTACAATAACATTAAAATATACTTATTTAATAAAATTTATAATCTTATATGGGTTTTTATCTGATAACCTTTCTAGTCCTCTGATGTGATGGTCTCACAAAACCCTTTTGTTGGACTCTCCCATGGGTAGTTGTGGCTGGAATAAGGATTTTTTTTATAATTTTTACCCTCCATATGTGAATGAATTTCGACTTCTATTCAGAATTTTTTTATTATGGTATCCCCCTTGGATTATTCCCTCTCATTTTTTCATA
This sequence comes from Viscum album, assembly GCA_963277665.1. Classification (NCBI taxonomy): domain Eukaryota; kingdom Viridiplantae; phylum Streptophyta; class Magnoliopsida; order Santalales; family Viscaceae; genus Viscum; species Viscum album. The sequence continues at coordinate 58,208,507 of OY728129.1, forward strand.
TTGAGATATATTATACCAACATATGTAAGCTTTATGGCCAAAAAAAATACAAAATACAAAAAACCCTCAAATATCCTTATTTAGTAAAGGTTATGTCTCTACCTATGTTGATATCCAAACTCCTTTTTAGGCCTGTGATGCTATGGTTTCCCCAAAATATTTTTTTAGAATCTTTATTGTGTATTTGGTACTAATATAAGGATTTTTCAATAATTTTTATCCCTTTATATATGATAAAATTTTAACTTCTATTTAGACTTTAAAACGGGTGAAATATCATATGTAAACTGGATTCATCTATAATGATGCTAGTGGAAGTCATATCAGCAATGATCTTTACTCTCTTAGTATTCTCAAGATTTAACATCACAACTTCCTTGATCAGATATTTGTTTTCAACATGGATTTTATTTCATTCATCAATATTTTCTTTCAGAATTGAATTTTCATATATTATCCTTCCAATATTATTCTAGGATATCTTGATTTCAATTCTCATAGTTTACTCTATGAAAAATTCACCTTCTTTACATAAACCTCGCAATCAATTTATATATCATACTTTGAAGATATACTTTCTTTATCTTCTTGAGAAATAATAACTTTTTAAATATTTTATTCAAAGGTGTCCTCATAATAGCTTCTCTCCTTACTATCAGAAGAATATTTATTCAAATATATAATATTTATTTTAAATAATTTGAAAGATATATTCTTTTTTTATTTGGATTATAGATGATTTATTTTTAAGGGATATCATTTCATGAAGACACATTCACCATATTCATCATACTTGTTGATTATCAAAGGAAAAGTGGTAGAAAAAAATAAATTTTACCATATTTAAAACATTTAAAAGGTATTTTATATTTATATTTACCTTCTCCCCTTTTGAAATTTCATGAAAATAAAAAGATAATTTCATCAAAGCCTTCCATGTTTTTATCTTTATTAAAAAATCTGATCATCTTTAATATTTATATTTTTGAACTCAATGAATATAATCTCATTCTATTTTTTAACCTTTAATTTAAGTGTAGCATCACTTCTCATCACATAGGCTATAAGAGTGCTATGAAGTTCATAAATTGTTAAGTTGTAAAGATATCTATTGTAAAGAGTTTATGTCTTGGCATCAAACTTATTTAGAAGATTTATCATGAGTTTCTTCACCATTATAGAGTCTTCAAGTGTTTCTTCATATCATTTGTGGGGATAAATATCATGTTTACTCTGTTAAATAAATCATAAATTAATTCATCTTCCTACATTATCATATATTTAATACAAATTATTTTCATGACCAAACATACCCAAGCGATAAACCTAGTGAGCTGATCCCATGAGTGTCCTATAATAATTTGGTTTCTTTCCTAGTATATCATAGGCTATTACCCACTAGGGTAACTTTAAACTAAATATTATCCCCATAAACAAACACATGTTCATTCGGTGTTCATTTTCATCACTCAAACAAACATTAGGACACTACCCAGGAGGTCACCCATCCTAACACTTGTCCAATCCAACCATACTTAACTATAGAGTTATTATCAAAAGGGATCTTGAAAATAAAGGTCCACCTTATTGACATGCATGTTAAATTTTAGTAATTTAAGTATCACTTTTATAGGGTTGTTATATCCCCCCCCCCTTTAAATTGAAACATTCTTGTTATGAACCAAAAACCTCAAACTCAGGCAGTGCCTCTACACTTCTATATGGGTATTGGAACTGATGCCATTTTTTCATGAACTAACTCAATCCACCCTTAACTCAGGCTTGTGATATTGTCAATAAGAATATATGAAGGTAATTCCCAATCCCAATGAGATTAAATCTATTTTATGAAGATTAAGAACACTATTTGAGGATGGTTTCACCAAAAAAATCCAACCACCAAGTCCATAACTGGGGACCCAACAAGACCTTTCTGTTCATTGGTGTAATGACCCTAATTTTCAAGAAGGTTCAGATCATTTGTTTTTCATTTAAATTCCTTAATTCGGATCATATAATTTTACCTAATGGAGTCAGAATGTTTATTGGAATGTCTATGGATTGTTCAAATCCCAAAACCATGGGTTTTGGAGAAACAGATTGGGTTGCACAGTTAGGAGAAACAGTGCTGCCCAAAACACATAGTTTCCCCTAACTGTGTGGGGATAAATAGTAAGGGTAGGAGGGTGTATGGCCTTATGAAACATTTCAAAATCAGGCTCACACCCATGTGAGGAACCTTTAATTTTTAGCAGATCCAAAATTCACGATTGTTGTATGATATGTCAAACCATACACCATGACCCTGCGAGGTTCCCCTTAAAGTAGTGAGGTGCGCACAGTTGATGCATAGTTTGGCCAACTGTGTAGACAAACCATATGACCTAGGGATTTTGGGTAGAATAAATATTTTTCATTTAATGAACTTAAAACATAAACCCCTTTCTTTCCTCCTCCCATTCCCATCAGATGGCTCCTCCTCCTCTCACCCATGAGCTCTCCCTCTCCCTAATTCAGGATTATTGATATCTATTAAATCCAAATTCTAAATCAATATTCATCAAAAGAATTATATTTTGAATGATAAACTCTCAAATACACTTTCTTCCTTTCATAGTTTCTCTCATAATCGCTTTCAATATTTTGGTGAGATCTCATTCGCACTATTTTCTCGGCATTGGAAAGTTCTTCATTTTTCTTCCGATCTACTTCAAATATGAAGCTGATATTGGATGAGGAGTCGTATATGACCCTGAGGCAGGTGGTCTAGTTTTTTTCCCTATAATTTATAATGTTTTCATAGATCCACCATTGTTTTGTATTCCATTCATTATTGCATGTTTCTTTCAAATGTGTTCTTCCTCTTTAAATTGATATACGCGTGTTTTCTTACTCCCGATAATCATTGATAAGTGATTACAGGATGTCAACCTCAGCCATAGACATACCTATGGATGTGATGATTGAATTTAACTATTTAATATAATTGTTTAAATGGACCAAAGGTATTATAAAAAAATTTATTGGGTTGTAAATGGAATTTTTCCCCTTTTGGGTAATTTATTAATTGATAATACCATCTTCTAAGTGTTTGGTTGAACCTTAAAATTGATTTTCCTTGCCTTATGATTAAATGATTTAGCTTCAAGATGGTAAATTTTGAACACATGTGAATCTAAATAAAATTACATTATAAAGCATATAACTTAACCTATACCTGACGTTAGTAGTGGGTAGATGGGAGTCTCTTATGTTATTATGGCATGTTAAGGTCTTTTTCCTTAACACATATGCCTATATTTTGCATTAGGTATAGAGGTGTGATATATTCTATAGGAAGTATATGTACTTGTCCTAAATATATATCTATAAATATTTTGAATTTTATGTTATCTTCTGAGGAGTTTGTTTAACATTATAGAATCATTAAACCATGAAATCCTCAGGTTGTATGCCTTGAAGGTTGTAAAAACCAAACACTAGGGATGGTAGTCTATGAGCCACATGTGATCCCTCTTATAGTCCCGCCTATGGAACCTCTTGTTGTTCCTCAGATGGGCACTGATGACCAATTTTGTGAGGGTTTCTTCTACATGATAAAAAATATGCAAGGTGTTTATCGACCTACCACGACTATGGAAAAGTTGACTTAGGTGTTTCAGAAGCAGTATCATTCCACCTTTTTAGGGGATAGAGGAACAAATGTTGTATATTCATGGATAGAGGTCATGCTTTCTATCTTTGATCATCGGGATATTCCTCTAGAGTAGACGATCAAACTTTCCACTTACATGCTATGTGATTCTTCCAAGAGATGGTGGATTGTTATTAAATATGAAGACTAGCATCAAGATATGATCAATATGGATTCCCAAAAAATCTTTTATGAATACATCCTTCCAAAAAACTCTGAGGTATGACTGGGCTAGAGAGTTTACGAACCTTCAATGGGGAGCCATGTCTTTCATGGAATATTCTTCTTATTTCACTAAGCTACAACATTTTCTCCTACTTTATCTAGGGATGATATAATGAATGTGATGAAATTTGAGGATGGTATGGTATATGAAATCCAATCATAGGTCAATGTTTTTTGGCTGACTACCATTTCTGAGATATTTAAGTAGACCCTCATTACTGGGTGAAATTTGAGGGAAGAAAATGCTATGAACCAATGCAGTTCAGTACCTAGATCTATCAGGGGTTCTTCTAGTGGAAGAAAGTGACATTTTGAGGTTTCTCACAGGGGTAGAAGCAGTCTTGAAGTTTGATCTGACAACATTATTATATTTCATTAGTGTGCAAAGCTAGAGAATATGAAAACCTTAGTGCTTACGAGATCTATTCAAGTGCAAAGGCTATGGTAGAATGGGACACATCAAATGATTCTATAGTACTTTTCCATTATTTCCTAGTTAGTGGATATCTACACCTACCCCATATTCCAGAGTGGGTCTAATAGTATCTTGCTAGTAAGGTAGGTGGAATACCACAGACAGTTCTGGCTGAGGTGGTGGTCAATGAAAAGGTAGTCATACACATTATCCTCAGCACTAGCAGATCCGGATTTCTTAGGGTAGTCAATGTGTGACCCAAGGATTTTGTACAAACTAGTTACATGTAGTGTAACCTATTTCAATAGAGAAGAGCATTAAATATTCTAATGTGTGAGGTACTATTCTAGTTGCCTCTACTTTAGTGTATTCTTTATTTGGAATAGGCACATCTCATTTCTTTTTATCATAGGTAATTATAGAGATTCTGGGCCACGAGATAAAATACTCATGTGTTGTGATGATACTCAATACCCTGTTGGGTTTTTTATTAGAGCGTGTTCATCATTGTAGATATGGTCCCATAGAGATAGTAATATATCTCTTCATATAGGATCTTTTTATCCTCAACATGTTAGGTTTTTACGTAAATATTGGGATGGACTAGTTAGTTCCCTATCAAGATCACATTGACTGCTATCATTAGAGGGTAATATTTACATAACTATAAGGTGTTAAGAACGTTTATAAGTGGGAATGGGACATCAAATAATCTTGATTAGGACCTGAGCAGTAAGGGTTGGGTAGTGTGATAGCTTAGAATGCCAGTCTTTTCTTGGATGATCAGGGTTTATGACATATTATTTTCCCTCCTGTAGTCAATAATTTTTTGTATTTCTTCCCTGATGACTTTTTTGGGATACCTCAAATGAGAGAGGTAAAATTAACCATTGAGATAGTGTTAAGAGTAGGAACGGTGACCATTCCTCCTTATAGGATGTCAATTGTGGATCGTATGGAGATGAAGAAACAGTTGGAGGACCTAGTTGATAAGGGATTTATACACCCTGGAACATCTCCTTGGGGTTCACCTATCCTTTTTCTAAGAAGGAGGATGGATGCCTTAGGTTTTTCATGGATTACAATCGATTGAACCAGCTTATGGTAAAGAACTGGTATATGCTTCCTATAATAGATGACATCTTTGATCAACTTTTAGGAGTGAGGGTGTTTTAAAATATTTATTTGAGTTTGGGATATCATCAGGTGTTTATAAAGTCTTTAAACATACCTCTCACATATTTTAGGAGTAGGTATGGTCCATATGAGTACAAGGTAATGTCATTTTGTCTCATGGGATCACCTATAGTTTTCGTGCCTTTAATGAATTATGTTTTACACACATATCTAGATTCATTTATGTTAGTTTTGTAGATGACATCTTGGTCTATGCTCATTCTCGACATCGCCATGCCGATCACCTTGAGATCTTGGTGAATACACTAAGAGAGAATCATCTTTATATAAAGCATAAAAAATGACACTTATAGATTGAAAAATTATTCTTCCTAGGTTCTATCATCTTAGAGTCTGGAGTATTAGTATACCTATAGAAAGTGAGATATATAGTTTCCTAGGTGCATCCTAAGACCATCTTTGATATATGGAGTTTCTTAGGGATAACTGGGTATTGAAAATTATTCATTCAAGATTTACCACAGATTGTATTGACAATTAAAGGTTTATAAAATTAGTGTTTCAACTTTATATGGTCAGAATCTCATCATGAATCCTTTTAGGAGTTTAAGGGTGGATTGACTTCTACGTCGATCGTAATTCTTCCAGAGCCGGCCAGGATTCTTAATGTTTATTTTGACACATCAAGTTTTAGGCTTGGAGTTGTTCTGATATAGGATGATAAACTCCTAGCATATAGGTATCTTCATTTGAGGCCTCACAAGTATAATTACCCAATGTATAACCTCAAGCTAGCTATAATTTTCCATGATTTTTTTTGTTGGAGACATTATTTTCTAGGAGATTTTTTTGTATTTACTATTCAAAAAATCCTCAGGTACATCTTTATACGAAGATATATGAATCTTAGGTACTACTAATGGGTTTTGTACCTATAATCCTTTGATTTCTCGCTTTCTTACACACTTGGGAAAGGTAATGTTGTATCCAATGTTCTGAGCTGAAAGTCTCAAGAACATGTTTTTTAGGAGGCTAGTGAAAAGTGGCAGCTCTTGGACATGTTTTCAGAAATTCATGTTGAGGTTCAAGGGGATCATGGTCAGAGTATCCTCTCAGCTTTAGTAGTTAAATCTTCCCTTATGGAATGGGTGAGAATGAGGAAACTATCTAGTCATAAGGGATTATTAATAAGGGAAACCATCTTAGATGATGATTCATATTCTAGTTAGACTATAGATAAGGGAGACATTAAATTATCATGGACATGTTTGGGTTCTAGTAGACATCACAGAGGAGATGATATTGGAATTTCATGCCTTGTTTTGGGTAGTACATTTCGATGTCACCAAGATGTATTGAGAATTACATTGCTAGTATTAGTGGATTGATATGAAATGAGATATTTTAGGCTTTATTACATGATGTTCCACCTGTCAAAAGGTAACAATGGATCATCCACGACTGATGTGACTTTTGTAGGAGTTTTCTATTGTTGACTGGAAGTGGGACTATGTCTCTATGGATTTTGTTATAGGTTTTCCTAGATCACTTCAAGGAAATGATACAGTTTGGGTTATCATTGACTATTTGATGAAGGTCTTACACTTTTTACCTATTCGAAATACCTTCTCGGTGGATGAGCTAGGGAGACTATTCATTAGGGAGGTTTTCTGTATTTCTAGAGCTCCACAATCTATCATTTATAATAGATATTCTCAATTTGTTTCATGGTTCTATCAAGGGTTGTAGAGGGCCCTGGGTACATAGGTGCTTCTGAGCATGACCTATCAACTGCATACCAATGGATAGACATAGCATACAATTCAAATGTTAGAGGACATTCTCTATTCATTTGTCCTTGACTTTGTAGGTTCTTTGGTGAAACACATACCCATTATTGAGTTCTATTATAATAATGGTTTTCACGCTACCATCGATATTGATCCTTATAAAGCCTTATATAGTATGCCTTTCTGATCACCTCGTTGCTGACTAGAGGCAGGGGAGGCAGCTTTTCTTAGACTGTGTCTCATTCAAGAGACTATAGAGGAGGTACAGATGATTAGAAAGTGCATGTTGATAGATCATTCCAGATAGCAGTCATATGCTAATTGATGTCGATGAAATCTTGATTTTGAGGTTGGGGATTGGTTTTTCATGAAATTTTCACCTAGGTTGGTCCATCGAGAAATTCAGATGTAGGGTAAGTGTTCACCTAGATTTTTTGGTCCTTTTGAGATCCTGTATAAGATTGGACCAGTGGATTATAAGACAACATTTACTTAGAGATTTTAGTCTATTCATGATTTCTCTCATGTATCCCAGCTTCAACGGTATTATCTAGACACGTTTAATGTTTTCCAGCATAATGACATTGATTTAGAGATAGATTCTTCTTTTGAGGAGTACCTAGTACGTATTGTGGATTAGAGCATGAAGGAACTATGAGGTAGGTCAGTTCCTTTAATATGAGTGTTATGATAGTATGACCGAGTATCGGAAAATACCTAGGAGTGGTAAGATGATATATGATCTCAACGGCTAAATATTTTATCTGATGATCTCTCTTTACCCGTAGATGGCCAACTCAGGGATGAGTGTATTTATGGGGGGGAGGCTGTAACGACAAAAAATTTCATAAAGGCAGGGATAATTATTTTTAATTCCTTGTTCATCCTCTTATAATGTTACCTAGTGGAGTCACATAGGTCACAAGGGTGTCTAAGTATTATTCAGATCACAAAACCATGGGTTTTGGAGAAATAGACTGGGCCGCATGGTTACGAGAAACTATGCAGCCCAGATTGCACATTTCCCCTAAATGTGTTGGGATTGACAGTGGGGTGTAGAAGGCCACATTGTTTTATGAAACTGTTAAACCTCGTGAGCTTTTCCATGCAAGGAACCTTAAATTTTTATCAAAGAAAAAATTCATGATCAGTTCATAGTTTTTTAAATTGTGCACCATAATTGTGTGAGGTTCTCCTTAAAGTAGTGAGGTAAGTACAGTTGGTGCATGGTTTGCACAACCATGTATCCAAATCGTGAAACCCCGTGATTTTTTTAAAATAACCATTTTACCCTTAATGAACTTAAAACCCAAACCCCTTTATTTCCTCCTCCAATTTCCAATAGTTGGATCCTCCTCCTATCACCTGTGAGCTCACCGTCTCCCTGATCTAGGGATCTTGGTATCTCTTAGATACGAACTCCAAATCAAGGTCTATTGGAAGAATTATATTCACATTGGTAATCTCTCAAATACTATTTCTTCCTTTCATAGTTTCTCTTTCCATCTGTTGCACTATTTTAGTGCGAGATCATTCACCCTATTTTTATGGAATTGGATAGTTCTTAATTTTTCTTCTGATCTACATTGAATTGAAGCTAATATTGAATGATGATTTATTTGTATCTCTAGGGTAGGTGGTCAAGTTTTTTCCCTAAAATTTATTTTTTTTCATAGATCCTTCATTATGTCGCATGTAGTCGATTATCAGGCATTACCTCAAAATGTGTTCTTCCTCTTTGAATTGATATACTCATGTTGTCTTACTCACGACAATCATTACTAAGCAAATAAAGGATATAGACCTAAACTATAGCCATCCCCTTGGGTGTGAAAAATGAATTTCCATCTTTAATGTAATTTTTTAAATGGACTAAATTCCTTATAATCTCTCGTGTTGGGTTATAAATTGAATTCCCCCACTTGTGGGTAATTTCATAATTGAAAATGACATCTTCTAAGTGTTTGGATGAACATTATAATTGATTTTCCTTACCTTATCATTAAACAACATAGCTTTAATATGGGTTTCCTTTTTTAAATGAATTAAATGGGTAAATTTACCTAAATGGAAATTCTTCCCCTTGCTTTATTAATTTAAGGGATTGATTATAATGAATTATAATGGGTGGTAAGGCCATTCCAATTGATGCATGTTCTTACATATGGATTATATGAATTAAGAAACCCATTTATATAGTAGGGAATTATGATTATAATGTCAAATAGGTTACCCATAATATTAGTATTATTGTAATTATTATTAGGAAATTTTATTGGTTGTGGAACTATCATTAAGGGGCCCATTGTTCATGCCATTTAACGCACCCTTACATTAGGTGTTGAGAAATATGTCTCTTTACATTATAAATTTAATCTGGCGATGGTCATAACATTCCATATTCCTTTATATCGGGTTTTGGGCATGAAATCTCACCCCACCTATATCGAGTGATTATCATCATGTCTCTCATTCATTATTATATTTTTGGATTGAACCCTCTATTAGAGCCTATAGGCTCATTATACTGGTTATAGATGCCTAAGTTATGCCCAGTTCCAACCAAACCTTGTATCTTGGTATATTCCTACTTATTTCCTCACGTACTTATGTATATAGGTGGATGAAATATATATAACTATACTATATATATATATATATATTATTTCTATATATATATGTATATTTACTGATCGGACTTCTACCGACCTATTACAAAGTAGGTAGAGCCATACAGGTGTCCTGTAGGAACCTGATCTGGTAGGTATTTATTATTAATAATTGTTTACTATTCTTATAATTGCACAGTACTCTTTCTAGATACACATACTAGATTATCCTAGACATCATTGTTATTGTCCTATTGGGAATTAATCTCACACCCTTCTCGGGCCACCATTGATACCATAATAGATTACATGTCTATAGGTATGGATAACGGAAAGAACCACATTACCGAAGTTTTATTCATTTATCTTATTGCTTGGATCATGGGATTAGAGGATTGAGAAAATGCTCATGATTCTAATGGAGAAACATTTTTTCCTTTTTTTATTTTTTTATAGCGTAATATATATGTCTATCCCATGTTTCTTCTTTTTGTATATCAACATGGAATGACATCATTGTATATGAATCATACTATTGTATTTTGATATTCTTAAAGTATATTGGTAATTTACATATTCACACTTTATCATATGTGTTTCTTTTGTTTCATTATATTATATCATGCTTCTGCTACAGTGGTCTACTAGTCCAGTTGTTCTGTTTATATATGGTTTTTTTGTTTTATTATTATTTATTATATATAATGTGCCACTTTGATATATGGTTATAATATCCCCATCATACCACTATGTACCCTTATTGATAGTCAAAATCCTCTGACATATGAGGATTTGCGCTTGAGGCCATGTGACCCACCGGCTTAGGGCCCAATTTAAGGGGGATCCCAGGTCGAGATGTTAAAATTGGATAGTCATGCACCCAAATAAATGTCTCAAACACGTGATATGACATTAAATAAAATAATATAAACATATAAACATTTCATGATGATATCAAACTGAAATATTCAGGCATAACTAATGATGAAAAAAATTAGAGGATAGGATGTGGAGCTAAATAGGTTATACAAAGAAGGTATACACAAGATAAAAGATACATAAAAAATGAAAAAAAAAATACTAATCATCTCCATGTGACACAAGTTCTATCATCCCACTATGTCACCTCCATATAATTTGAATAGATAACATGAGTACCCACTATTTCTAATAGGAACCCTTCCTTTACCTGTATCAATGAAAAATAAGTTTATATACACCCATTGGGTGTAAGTGGGGTGTGATCATAAAAATCATGGTGGGATCTCACCAAGTTTTGCATGAATATAATTTTTTAGGAAAATAAAAAACATCTAGTTTGAAAGTAGACACATTAAAATAATACTTTGAAATTTTTTAAGAAATTATGTAGAATTATTAAATAATTTTTAAAGTAAAGTAGTCATATGAAATCTATAAAATTAATCACTTATAAAAAAAATAAACATGGTATATACCATTATTTAACTAAGTATAGGTTCACCTAATGTAATAAATTCACTAGTTAAGAAAAACCCAAAAAAAGTGGGTGTAACATCCTAGATCTGGAAGCCACTCAACTGGTGCCCCGTACCCAATTGGCCAAAAGGCCTCAAGCACATTTCTGTAAATGAAAAAGGATAATGACTAGAAGAAAGGGACTAGGGTGTGATAGTGGGGAAATTATTTTCTCATTGTCAAAGTGTAACACAAAGGAATAAATAATAATAATAGCGGAAGTAGTAAGCAGCATACAACTGAAGTAACCAATGGAAGACTGAAAGATAAAGATTACTATAAAGCATGTAATATCAAAATGATGTATCATGTCACATGGTTTAAGAAAACAACAAAAATAGGATACATTGTAATCAAGTACAATAAAATACCAAAGTACGATAACACAAAATGAAACTCAGCAGCATTGTAAGCCTTGGCATGGTCCCATGCTCTCCTGCTCCTAATAAGCAACCAAGTACCTAAAAAAGGGGACTCACCCCTATTGACACCTGCAACAATATAGTCTGTTTAAGCCCAAAAACATGACCCAAATAGGGTTTGAGAAATAAATCCTAATAGAAAACCACCTATGGTCGGTCTCAATCTGTTAATGAGTATATGTGGCAGTAGTGTACAAAGTAAATGCAGTAAACTAAGAAGTACTCAAAATTAAACAATCCTACAAGTACTGGAATTCATTTATAGAGTTTATTATAAATCCAATTACCTGAAGTATTTATGTCTTGGAATTTGGCCTAAGCATGACATTCCCAACAGCAAGTAAGCATAACGAAAGTCTCAGAAGACCTTCTAAACAAATAAGTGAAGACTAAATCCAAGCTTGTGGTTGGCTTGTAATACATGTCCCAATTCATTCCATTAAATTGTTTAAATATAAATTGATTCTATTATTGAGATTCATAATCTGTAATTCAAGTATCAATCCAGGTGAAATTCAACCGACATACTACAAGTCTATTCTCAGTGGTCCTACATGGGATCCCTGAGTATCACTCTAGAATTTGGTAGAAGTTTGTGTCAGTTTAGTCTATACATGGTAGGCCTACTAGGGATCCCAAGTGTCACTAATGACATATAAAACAAGGTCTCTTGATTCTATCCATCGTGTTCTAATTTGAACCCATGTTTCACCCAAGGTGTATTATAAGATCATGTCAATCTAGTCTATTCTCGGTAGTCCTACTAGGGAGCAAAAGAATCACTAGTGACATATAAATCAAAGCCTCTCAATTTCATCCAAGGAATTCTAAGTTGATCCCATGTCTCTCCCAAGGTGCAAGGTAAAATAGTTACATGGGTTAATTCATGGTGTTCTAAACTGAACCCATGTATCACGCAATTCTATTTACAATTAAATCATTAAAATTGAATAAAACATTCCAACATGCTTAAATGATAGAAACCACAACATGGGAAAAGGGTAAAACACAATCTGTATGCCATAATCAAAATAATTACAATTCTATCACAAATGAAATCTCATTTAATAACCATGTTCATTTTAAATAACCCTAAAAAGGGATCAAAGGCATTCCCATATACATCCTTGTCTAAAATAGCTAATAATATTTATTTGAGGGAAACACACCCGTGGGGTGGAACTTAATCAAAAACAATCCAAACATGCTTTAATTCGTTGAATTAATTACCAAAAAATGTTAGGTAATAAAAAGAATCAATTTCCTTTCTATGTGACACCCTAAACATGGGCATGAAGCACAATGACACATATAAATATCTTAACATTTAATGAGAGGGGCAAGACCACCTACCTCATTCTAGTATGACTCTCCTCATCTAGCCTCAAATTCTAATTCAAACTGAAAAGGTATTGATATATAAAGAAAGGATATTATCTGAACCTTCAATAACTCAGTTGAGAACAAAAATCACCAAGAATGGCTCAAGAATAAATGATCACTCGCCAAGAGGATTCCAATAGATCTGACGGTGTTTTAATTGGCTTCCGGTCAACAAAACGGGAGAAGAGATCAGTTCTAGCACTACTTGTTCATCCGCCCAATGAGACTTCTATCCAAATGAAAGAAGAACGATGATAATACCCATTTTAAGAGAAAAATAAAATAAAATACATTTGGTGGTATATCATTTAACAATTCATTTGGTGTGTATATCATTTAACTATTCATTTGTTGGTTCAATTTCGTCGACTTCCTTTCTAGGGTCTTCCAACATGACTACATGGCGTGTACTTGTTAGTACATGGTGTGTAGTTGGTTTTCCCCTTTTCTTGATGACATAAATACACAACATGTATTCCTATCATACACGGAAAACCTATATAGCACGTAACCTTAAGTCAGGCTGTGGGATAGTATGTTTTCAATACTTGTCTATTTTTTACTTATTTTCTCAAAAACAAATCAAAGGAATATGAAGAAAAGAAACCATACCTCCAAGTAATAATTGGGTCCTTAAAAAATTCTCCCCTTAGATAAAATTTTCCTCGAATTTCCCTTCAAAGGGTGGTGGAGAAATATCTGAGAATAACTCCATCCACTAATCATGTACTTCAGCCTCCATCTCCCAAGTATTTTTATGTACTCAAATGTGCTTCAAGAGAACTTATATGAGAGGAACTAATCGGCCTCGTAGAACCTTCATGCTCATATAAACTATACGAATCAGATGCTCCTCAAAGGATGCATCAACCTGAAGCTCAACATCCTCAGGCTGAAAAATGTGAGATGGTTCTGAGTGATAGCAACATAGCTGAGATACGTGGAAGATGCCATTCATGGATTGGTACCTCTAAGGTAACTATAAACAATAGGCAACTAGCCCGACTCTCTCCATAATCACAAAAAAAATTGGCATATCTCAGTGAAAGCTTACGCTCTCTCTTGATCCTCTTGTGTCCCTACCTCAGAGCGACACGAAGGAAAACTCAATCCCCAACCTCAAACTCCAATGGTCATCTCCTGCGATCGGCATATGATTTATTATGAGACTTTGTAGTATCTATCAGATTCTAAATCAAATGAACTTGCTTAGTGGTTTCGTGGACAAGATGAGGTCCCAGCATAGCTACCTCTCCTGCCTCCAGTCAATATAGGGGTGATCGGAAAGTTCTATCATAGAATGCCTCATATGGTGCCATCTGAATAGTAATTTGGAAGCTACTATTATAGGTGAAATCAACCAGGGGTATGTGTCTCTCCCAAGAACCCCAAAAATCCATAATGCATGCCCTAATCATGTTCTCCAGCACCTGAATCGTGCACTCAGACCTGCCATCTATCTAGGGATGGTAATTTGTACTCAAAAGTACCTGTATACCCAAATCCCTTTGTAATCCTTACCAAACATCAGAAATATACCAGGCATCCCTATCTGAAATGATAGAGTGTGTAACTCCCTGAAAACATATAATCTCTTGGATGTATAACCTTCCAAACTCATCAACACTGAAGGTTTCCTTAATTGTCTAGAAGTTCGCAACCTTTATGATTCTATCGACAAAAACCCAAACTACATAATTACCTTAAAGAGACCTCGGTAAACCTATCATAAAATCTATTATGACATCATTCCACTTCCACTCAGGAATGGGTAACTACTGTAAAAGTTTTACTAGTTGTTGGTGTTCTTTCATCACCTACTGGCAGGTGGAGCACCTCATGACAAAACCAACTATGTCTCTCTTCATACCTGATCACCAATAGTGATGATGTAAATCTTGATAAATCTTGGTGAAACTAAGATGCACTATCCATACAGAGGTATAAAAATCCCACATCATCTCCTTGAGTGTGTCCCCTAGAACCCAAACACGTCCATGGATACGCAGGATCTCATCATCACCTACTATAAAACTAAGAGGAGGGTCCTCACCTGCCACACACTCTTGTAGAACTAGGACTTCAGAATCTGATAGATGCCTCGTCCTCACTCTATCCAACAGGGTAGAGGTAAAATCCAAAGATGAAAGAAAATTTTGTCCTTATCTGTCATGCACCTCTAGATGCATCTCATAGAACAATGTTATAAGCTGCCACTCACCACTGGCCTCCTGTACTGCCTGTATCTAAGTCCTTCTGCTCAGTACATCATCCACTGCATTACCTTTCCCAGGCATATAGGCAAGATCAAATTCAAATGAATGAAGGTATTCCTCCAACCCTCACTATATTAGATTCAAATCATGCTGAGTAAAGATGTATTTGAGATTTTTTGGTTTGTGTATACCACAAAATTCTCTCCAAATAAATAATGTCTCTAACAGCACAAGGCATGACCAACTGTGGGTAACTCGAGATCAAGAATTGGGTAATTCATCTCATGTGGCCTAAACTACCATGGCCCATACACAACAACTCGATACCCTTGCATAAGCAATGCTCCCATCCTAATACATGATGCCTCACAGTATATGGTGTAACTCTTTCCCAGATCTGGGAATATCAGAATCAGTGCTCAATTCAAACACTCTTTCATCTCATGAAAGGCTATATCACAGGAATCTAACCACACAAACTTCACACTCTTCTTAGTCAAGCCCATTAGCGACACTGCCAAGCGTGAAAAGTCCTTTATAAAACACTTGTAGTAACTAGATAGCCCCAAGAAACTATACACCTAAAAAATGTTCTTGGTATTCTCCCAGTTAACTACTGCTCTCACCTTCTCTAGGTCCACTGATGCTCCTATCATCAAGATGACGTGATCCATGAAGTGAATATGATCCATTCAAAAGTTTCATTTTTCAAGAATAACATATAACAGATGCTTCCTCAGTGTATTTAAAATGATCTCAAGGTGTTTGGAATGGTCGTGTCGATTTTGAGAATACACCAAGTTATCATCCATGAAAACTGCCAAAAAGGAATCTAGGTAAGGATAGAATAATCTATTCCTTAGCACCATAACAAATGTAGGCATATTCATGAGAACAAATGGTATAACCAAGAACTCATATAGACCATACCTGCTACGAAAGTCTATAAGTGGTACGTCTTCAGGTTGAACATGTACCTGATGATATACTAACCTTAAGTCGATATTTGAGAACACTTGATCTCATCGAATCTTATCAAACATGTCATATATCCGTGGAAATGGAAATCAGGTTTTAACCATTAACTGGTTCAGTTTTTGATAGTCTACGCATAGACTAAGGGTACCATCTTCCTTTTTGCGAAAAGGACTGGTGAACCCCAAGGAGAAGTATTGGGTCAGATAAAACCATTATCTTATAGATATTCCAATTTTTTCTTGAGCTCTTTTAACTCTATCATAAACATCCTATATAGAGGAATGGATAATGGTGTAGCTCCTGGCACTAGATAAATAGTGAACTCCACCTATCTGACAAGAGGTAAGCCTAGAAAGTCATTCAGAAAAAAAATCCCTAAAATGATCGACCACTTGAGGTAAATCTTACAGACATTTCCCCTGGTCATCTGGATATAAAATCACAATTTGTAATGTTTCCTTCCCAATCCACAATTCTTGGGTCCAGCTCAGCTCTCCTTGACATCCAATTCACCCTTGTGTAGAAAAGACACACCCTCGGTTGATGTGAAACTCACCCAGTGGTGATAGCAGTCAACAAAGTCTAGAAAGGATAATAAACAGTCCATTATGAGAATGAAATCAAAGACTATCATCTCTAAGAAATAGAGGTCCCATAAGAAATTACACCCACCAACCTCAAGAGGTCACTCTTTACACTGACACACACCTACTGTTCGTCTCCCTAATAGAGTGTCTAGTGTAATAACATCATCATATGTAAGGATACAGAGCCCAAGGATCTCCATAATAGAAAATGATATGAAAATATGTGAAGAACCTATATTAAAAAGTGTGGAAGATAAAATAGAGGTGACTAAAATAGTACCTCTGCCAGTAGAAAGTTTGGGATCCTGCTCATGTTGGTTCTATTGCATTACATAAGTCTAACCTATACCGTGGCCCTGTGACATAGCCTAACTACCCTAAGCTAACATTCCCTATTATCACTAAGATCCAAGGGTTTGGCTATTATGTCCATGACAACCACCTTGGGTCAAATGCCCTGACATACCCCAGTTACCTATCTGAGGAGAAATTACAGACATTTCTCCTGAGCATGGGGTTGAAAAAAATACCCTCTCTAGAAAATGGTGGAAACATCTTGTAGAAGCATTATAGATGGCCCATACTACCATAATATCAACACTCAACTAGTTCCTTTGTGCACTAAGGCCTCGTATGCCCCATCCTAGCAAACTGGTAGCACAACACCTGATTACCGGAAGAAAGGTTCTGACAACTACTTTCACAACGAGAAAACTCTAGAAGACACTTCTTCTTGCTGGTTGAGACAGTATCAGAAAATAGTGTCAAGACACCCTGGCTCGTACCACTAGCTTCCTATAGATTTTGCTCAGTGATTAATGCCTGATTCATGATAGCGGAGACATAAGTAAACCTAAATACATTCACCTATGTTTGGATGTCAATCTTGAGACCATCCACAAATCATCTATATTTTGATAAGTCATATCCCATCATAATAGATGTGAATCACTGAAGCTCACTAAACTAGGAAGAATAGTCCATAACTTACTATGTTCCTTATTCCATGTGCTTGAACTCTAAGGCTCAGTCAGCCCTCAGCATCTTGGGAAAATAATAATCATAAAAGGCTTCTTGAAAGTCTTCCCATGTCATATCCCAATGACACCATGCCTAAGTTGTAGCATCCCACCATCTCTTAGTAGAATCACACAGCATATATGTTTTGAGATTAACCCACCTATCAAGAGTCGTCTCCAAGTGCTCGAAGATAGAAAGAGTTACCTCCATCCATGATTCTGTAGACTCTGGTCTACCATCCTCTAAAAAAGTAGGCAGATGATGCTGCTGGAACACTCATTTAAGCTCTTCCTTAGACGTGGTAGGTTGTGGTAATCCCTGAAACATCTGTATAAACCTGATAAAGACTTCATAGAAATGTTCATCTTCACCTGCATCTGGTATAACAGTTTGTTCCATGACTGGCACATCTAGAGGATTCATTGGTATCTCGTGGCCTACCACCTCTAGGGTATGATCATCACCACTTTCATAGAGTACAGCTTGAGGTTTTCATGGAAGCATGAAAATTCATGGTCAATCATATGTCTCAGTTCGATCTCATTATCAAGGTTTCCCATTCAAGAGTTCCAAAAATAAATAGGAAAAGACCACATAAATTTCTCAAAAAGGAAATAAATGGTGTGTAAAAATCATACACAACATGTACCCTTAAGTCTCTACATGCTCGTTTAGTCTCTCCAGCCTGGGCATGTATCAACCCTAGGTACACAGAATGTTAAAAGAGTACACAGCGTGTACCCAAATCCTTCTACTGTCCATGTACTCCCACATGCCTAGGTCCACACTGGTTCTACTTGAGTAATCCCACACAACATGTACCGAAGGTACATGGTCGTGTACTTATGAAACCCATAACCCTATATTCCTTCTCACATGATCAAAAACATGGTCTCTAACCACATGGTGTGTACATATGGTACACAGATTATACATCTTAAAACTTAGAACATCATCTTCCTTGAACAGGAAAAACACATGGCATGTTTGGTTAAACTACATGTTGTGTATACTAGGTTTTTCATGATAGAAACTATAGATTTCCCAAAAAACCCATGTTCTATAGAAAACCCAACTAGTGGTATTCCAAATTCTAATCCATGAGAGCCCATACTCCCTATGAATCAAAGTCTGGCACTCAAGAAGAACATATCACAATACAATTCTATACAAAAGGATGAAACATGATCCACCAAATTATGATCCAAAAGGGATCATACACGTCATAGATCAAAATTTGGAATCCATCCAATTCGAATCATATAATGTACTAATACACCTATCATAACAATAGGAATATCTATCAAGGTAATATCACAACAACATGCATCCCTAGAAAAATATCTATCACAACAGCCTGAAATCAGTAGTGCTCCCTAAATGGCATGGAATGTATGCATGACATGTGAATTCTAACAAGTTTCTATATGATGAATGAGATTCCATACCCTCATCTTATCAGGTTGCAACAAAAATAGAACCACAATGATATCAATCATAACTACACAAATCAAGTGAATCACCTAGTGGTGAAATCAAATCAAGTGTAACAATTGAAAAAACATGAAAATTGAAATATTTGAGGTAACTTGGATTTTACCTACACATGGGTTAGCTACTATTGACCACATATTATTACCAACTACCTATTCTTGACTATAAAAATATATTGGCTCCAAATAGTATGCCAAATTAGAAAGGAAACCTTTGATACCACTTTGTAACGTCCCAGAACTGGAAGCCAGTCAACTGGTTCCCCGTACCCGATTGGCCACATGGCATCAAGCTCATTTCCCCAAATCCCATAGGCTACCAAATAGAAGTAAGGGCCTAGGGTGTGTAATAGGGAATGTATACCCTCATTAGAAAAGTTTAACATAGCTGAATAAATTATAACAATAGCGGAAGTAGTAAGCAGTATGAAACTGAAGTAACCAACGGAAGATTGAAAGATAAAGATAACCAGAAAGCATGTAATATCAAAATGATGCAGCATGTCACATGTTCTATGAAAATAGTGAAAATAGGATACACTACAATCAAGTACAATAAAATACCAAAGTACAGTAACACAAAATGAAACTCACCATCATATTAAGCCTTGGCTACATGCTCTCATTTTCTTAAGCAGCAATCAAGTACTTGAAAAAGGGGTCTTTCCCCTATCGACGCCTGCAGCAATCTTGTCTGTTTGGACCAAAAAACATGACCCAAATAGGGTGTGAGAAATAAATCCTAGTAGGAAACCACCTAAGGTATGTGCCAATATATCAGTGAGTATATGTTGTAGTAGTGTACAAATGAAATGTAGTAAACTAAGAAGTACTCAAAAATAATCAATCCTAAAAGTACAAGAATTCATATATAGAGTTCATTAGCTATCCAATTACCTAAATTAATTAAGTCTCGGTATTCATCCTAAGACCAACATTCACCGCAGCAAGTAACCACAAAAAAAGTCTCAGAAGAAATTCTAAACAAGAAAGTAAATATTGAATCCATGATTGTTCTTTTCTTGGAAGACCTGTCACAATTCATTCCATTCAATTATTTAAATATAACATGAGTCTGTTCTTGATATTCCTAAGATGAGATTCAATTATCACTCTAGGTAAAATTATACCAACATTTGTCAGGTCTGTTCTTAGAAGTCCTACATGGGACCCTTGAGTATCACTCTAGACATTGGTATAAGTTTGTGTCATTTTATTCCATACTTGGTGGTCCTACTAGGGAGCCCAAGTATCACTAATGACATATAAAATGAGGTCTCTCAAGTCCATCCATGGTGTTCTATGTTGAACCCATGTTTCACCCAAGGTGTATTATATGATCATGTCAATCTAGTCTGTTCTGGGCAGTCCTACTAGGGATCTCAATTATTATTAAGAAAATATAAATCAAAGCCTCTTGAGTCTGTCCATGGCATTCTAATTTGAGCCCATGTGTCACCCAAGGTGCAAGGTAAAATAGTCATGTGAGTCCGTTCACGATGTTCTAAACTAAACCCATGTATCTCCCAATTATATTTACTATTTAATCATTAAAATTCAATAAAAAATTCCAACCTTCTTAAATGAGAAAAACCACAACATGGGTAGAGGGGAAAATACAATATCTAATCCATAATCAAAATACTTACAATTCTATCAAAAATTCAATTTCATTTATTAACCGAGTTCATTTTAAACAACCCTAAAAATGGAATGAAGGCATGCCCATAGACATCCTCATCCAAAATGGGTAACAATATTTATCTAAGGGGAACACACGCGTGGGGTGTCCCTTAATCAAACAACAAGCCAAACTTGCTTTAATTAATTGAATTAATTACCAAATAAATTAGGTAATAACAAGGATCAATTTCATTTCTATGGGACACCCTAAACATGGTCACATGGAAAAATGGAACATATTAACATATCAACATTTAACAACGAGGCACAATACCACCTACCTCATCGTAGTATGACTCTCCTCATCCAGCCTTACCTTATAATTCATGATAGAAAGGTATAGATCTATGAAGAAAGGGTATTCACTCAACCTTAAATAAATCATTAGAGAAAAAAATCACCAAGAACTACTCAAGAAGAAATGAGAACTCTTCGATAGGATTCCAACAGATCTGACGGTGTTCGAATCGGCTTTTGGACAACGGAATGGGAGAAGAGATCAGTTATAGCACTTCTTGTTTTTTCACCTAGCGATCCTTCTTTCCAAATGATATAAGAACGAGGATAATACACATTTTATTCAAAAAACATAAAATACACAGCATGTAAGACCATATACACAACATGTATATCATTTAACAATTCATTTGGCGGTTGAATTCTACAAACTTCCTTTCTAGAGTCCGCTGACATGACTACACGGCATATACTAGGGAGTACATGGTGTGTAATTGGTTTTTCACATTTTCTTGATGACATTAGTACACACCATGTATTCCCATCGTACACGGCCAACCTACATGTCATGTATACAGGATTACACAGCATGTAACCCTAAGTCAAGCTGTGGGATAATATGTTTGTAGTACTTGTCTAGTTTTCCCCTATTTTCTCAAAAAAAACTCAAAGGAATAAGAAGAAAGAAAACCGTACCTCCGAGTAAGAACTGGGTTCTTACAGTGGGATGGATCTAAAATAACTTAATAGGAAAGAGGGGGTAACTCTCATGAGACTTGGGGTGGAAATCATTTATGAGGGGTGGTGACCTTATCTATTTTTTTGGACCCATCAACAGGTTAATTTTTTGGGGGAAGAAAGTGTTATAGTGATGATAATTTTAACACCCACACTATCATTTTCATCTATGAGTTATATTATTTTTTTATATTTTTATTTTACTTAATTTTTCGGTATTTTCCATTAAAATTTGATGTTTTTGGGAGACACTAGGTGTCACATAATTTGCACATGATTAGTGAAAACTATGAAACCCAAATTGTGAGATGGTCTATAGTTTATTATAGAGGGTACATAGTTAGTGTTAAACATGATACCTAAACCAAATAGTCTTCCCAGGTATTTAAAATTTTATAATTAATTAAATGCCCCAATAATTTGTCATCCCATAAACCTCTTATTTTTCTCTATTGAAATCCTTGGGTCTCCTGTCATAGTGATACTTATTCATCCTCCTTCATGGGACAATTCCAAGGGGGTTTTCACCCAAATTTCTTCAAGGAATATCTTGGTAAGTGATTTATACCTTCTTCTTTGTTCCTTTTCTTCCTATTTCTTAGTATTCACTCTTCCCATGTAGCTATGGTAGCATAGGGTTTTTATGCTCAATTTTTTAGAATGTAATTTGGGTGTTTAGGGATTATCCTTAAATTCTATAGATCTCTTATCAAAATACTTATTGGATTCACCCCATTCATCAAAGGTTACACCAAATCAATATATGTGGTTTTGTGCTCATCCTTAGTTGGATAAACTATATTTTCTTACCTCTTGAGATAATATATTGAAATTTCTTTTAAATAATTAAATACATGCCTTAAGTATATGAGTAATAATAATTTCTATTATGCTCTTTTAATTGGGTTATAAAACACTTTTTCTAAATAATATTTTAAACTAGAATTGAATGGTGTTTACAAGCTTATGGATGTAATTCCTTTTTAAAATAGTTTTTTTAATTAGTTAAACTTCATGGGAAACTTGGGTTCTTTAGTAAGAAATCCTAGAATGGAAGAATGCCCCTTTACACTAGTTTAGTGTATCACATTAACTAGTGAAGTCATTTATGATTCACCCCCAATGGAAGTGAAGTTATTTGAGATCTATCCCACTATTTGAGGGTGTTTTCCTAATTAGTGAAGTTTTTTTTATTTTGGGAACCAAGCCTTTATGAACTTAGGGTATATACCATTTTTCTTGTTTTTTAAGTTTATAATTTTATATCTTTCATCAACCTAATTTACTTTATAAAATGTATAGAATTGTTCTATATGGTTTCTTGAAAATGTTAAAAGGATTATTTTCAAGTATCTACTTTCAAAGTTGAATTTTTTTTCCAAAAAAAAATATCTACATGGAACACTTTGTGGTATCCTATAAGGCATGTTATGATCACACCCAACATACTCCAAATGGGTGTGTAAAGATTTTTTTCACTAACTCGGGTAAATGTAAGGTGCCTCTTGGAAACAATGGGTAGTCACATTAGCTATTAAAATTATGTAGAGGTGAAATTTTGGAATGATTATACTCATGTCACATAGATATACTTAAAAAATAATCTTTGGAATAGCTTATAGTATGTGTATATCAAGTTTGTATTTCTTATTTGGATCCACATCCCATCCTATTATTTTTACATCTTCATTTGTACTTATATATTTCAGTTTGATAATGGTATGTGATGGTTATATATTTAAATTATTTTGTTTCATGGAATTTCTTATTTTTGATACATTTTTATTATTTAACTATTTGGGTGCATGACCCACTAATGAATGGAGAGATCATTTTAGGTCCTTGGTTATAGGACCATTCCTTTAATTTTTTGGAAAATCCATTCCCAAATAGTATTCATGATGCCTAATAACTAATTTCCAAGCTGTGGGGATACGTAATTCCCTTCAAGACTTGATAAAAAATAGTTTGGGTTCTTGGGTTATGGGTGTCCTAGGTTGGTTCGTGACACTTCCATATAGTTTTGACTTTTCTTCCTTTTCCTTTTTGTTTCCTTTGTAGTTTTTATAATTTTTTTGTTTAAATATCATTAGAAGTTTTTATTCTTTAAAATTTATTAAATAATTATTTTATATTTAATGAAATAGGTTATTCCCTGACTTACCATTTTTATCATCATTCTTTTTTTAGATAAGTACCATGCATAAGTCTCTCTTGGAACTTTGAAACTGTAAAAAGTCAACTCAAAAACATCAAGTCGATGAAAGAGAATATAAGGTGCCATTATTTCCTTATATATATAAAACCATTTTCTATCTAAGGTATTTATCCCTTTTTTGTTAATAAAGTTGTAATAATTCAAGATAATTTTCAATGATGGATTTTTAAGAGTGAATTTTGCCTCATATTCCAATTGATAAGAACACTTGAATTATTAATCAACACTTAGAGGGGTGAATCAGTGTGGAAAACTGTTTACTCTTTAAAAATAGTCTTTCTCACTATGATTAGGAAATGATCTCTCAAAATCACACAATATAAATATTAAAAGGGCATTATAATATAATTTATGGAGGTTCATATCCAATCAAGGTGGTTATTTCCCTAGTGTATGGTGGTTATTATCCCACCCACACATGACTAATATTTTATTATCAAAATTAAATAATTCAATGGGAAAATACTTGATCCTTTAACAATATTGGTATTAACCAATCTTGTAAGCACTGACTTTTTATAAATGAAAATGAAAAATACAATTATATTCTTGAATAAATATTAGAAAGAGAATATAAAGTATCCTTGGGACTTGTCCAATATATTTCTTCTTCTTTTATTTCACATCAATCTCCACTCAGTTATATCTCCCCTTCTATAACTCTCACACACAAATATCAATATGGTTGTATCTCAAAAAACTTCGTTGAAACTATATGCCCCTAATCCAATGTCTCAAACGAAATATCATTTCTTTAATCTCTAATATCACTCTAGGTGTCTCACATATTTTTATGTGACCAAACATACCCAATAAATTTTCATTACCTTCATTAAACTAGAATTTCCCCCATCAATATATGAATTTAAATTAAATTGTCAGTTTTTCCGGGCTTCTATTCACTATAGTGTGGAACTCTTAAAAACATAAATATTCAACTCCACGTTAGCAACATGATCTGAGATCTATAGTGTAACCATCCCCACTCTACCATGATTTTCAACCAATTCAAACTCTAGGAAAAACATCATATCAATTCACCATGGTGCAGTGCACTCGAGACCATGATATAGTGATCCTTAAGGATAAACACTTTCAAAAATAATTTCATTCATACATTCTTTCTTATTTACACTTAAACTCTTTGAAGCTATAAATTTAAAATGGAATCCTACATATCTTGGTCAAAATCTGAAAACCATTTCAATTAATCATACATATAGACCAAAAGGATTCCTTTATGCCTATTGTAGGACTCCCTGTTTTAACCAAAGTTTCTTAAACACAAATAACCATGTGCCATGGTGTAGAAATAACCAACTCCATATTTCTATTTAGTCTACCCAGTAAAAAACAAAAAAAATGACTTAAACCGCATTTCAAAATCATTTTCACACATATATATAAATTTATACCATGTCATTTCACATTTTTAAAATTCCCTCAACGATAGAACAAATGGTCAAGTCATTTTCAACTGGAAATTTGATAAGAAACAATAACTTCCAAAATACACAAATCCTTCTCCATGCTGGTTATTTTATAATATATCATAGCATGGTAAATTTTAAATGCCCATAGTGATGTTATTGTTCTCCAAAATCGTTGTTTTGGCTCTAAATGACTTCATGTAATCTCCATCTCCCCCTAAATCTATATTATAAATGTATGCAACATTATAACATGATTTTAGATCCAACTACAAATAATTGGTTTGAGAATCATAATATGTAAAATGAATACAACATCATCATCCATGGGATAACTAATGTGAAAGTGGGTGTAGAGTAGAATTTTATAAATTATTTATATTATAATATAATTTTAACAAGGTGAAATGAATCCAATATGATGGATGTGTTTTCACTATATTATATATCAAGATAAATAGAAATTAAAATTTAGTGTTTCCCGTTAACTTTGGGGGATTATGGGATTATATATGGTGCTAGTTAGTATTTAGAATCCAGATAAAAAATTAGACAATCTAAATTAAAAATAATAGACTTATTATTATTTAATATTTTTCCACCAATAAGTTTTAGGATCAAAAATTGATTTAAAATACATCTATGTCACTAAGATTGTGTCATCGGGGCCCCTAATTCAAGACCCACACACAATAAATAATTTTGATGCATATAAGGGTCTGTGTAATTATCATATGCATTAAACTATCCAAATATTTAAATAAATGCATAAATTTGGGTTGGTTTCCATTTTCAAAAATTGAAAACTAAATTTTAATATTTTCTTTAGGTTTTCTATGATAAAGTTACTTTCATTTACATGTAGGCTCATTTAAGGGATGTTTTAGTAATTTTAAAAATATTCAAAACTAAACTCATTAGTGAAGTGACTCATGAAAATTTATAATGTAATTATTTGACTCATTTTTATGAGTATATTGTAACCTTTCCCTTATTTAAGAGTTTTTAATCTCTTCATATGGTGAAATTTTTAAACTAATTTATATATAAGAATAGGTGTGTAGTCATCCTAATGACTTCTAAATTTTTTTTAACAAATTAAGAACCTTTGGTGGGACCAATAAATATTAATATAATTATAATGATTAATTGTTTTTTTATTTAGAATGATGTCATATATTAAATATGTTATTTATGATAGAGAATGGAAATGAACATTTTCGTTGTGTTTTACATCAATAAATTATTAAGGAGAATTGAGATAATTAATATTATTTATAAAAATAATTAATAGTGTGATGCTTTTATTCCACCCATGTTAAAAATTTAGTCCCATGATAGATATGAATTGATCTTGATAAAGTGAGAATTTTATCATTGATGTGTTTAAAATTTACAACTATGATATGATGTGATTGAAGTTGACTTTATGCCCAGAGGTTCTACTGTGATGTTTTTGTGAAATTTAAGATATTCATTCTATTTCTAATTCTATATTATAAGAGTTTCAAATACTTGTAGTGTGATTTCATTCTAGGTGGAGGATTATCCTACAATTATTGCATAACTATTACAAGATAACTAATCATGATCAACATTGGCTCAATGTGTCATTAATATACTTGTTTGATTATAGAGGATTCACCCAAAGAGTTTTATCCATTAATTTATTTTGTGTAATAATGATGTATATTTATTATGAATTGATTTATATAAGATTAACCATAAATATTTCTTCCTATATAAAGGATGGTGTCATGATTATTGACATGATTGATTTGATATTGTAATATATACAAGCCACTGGATGAGGATATGGTTATCCATGATGATAACTTTACATAATAATTAGGTAGTTGAGTAAACTAGTTATCCTAAATGATTGGATATTCATGAGGAATAGTTTTCAAAATTTATTAGGTAGTCATGTGAATTGGTTGAATTGGTTGATTGGATAATCGTACACACTTAATGACCTAGTTTATTGAACAGACACAAGGACTTGTATAATATTAATTATTATTATTATATTTTTAGGTTATTTTGGTGATAATAATACCATTTTGT
The DNA here is from genome assembly GCA_963277665.1 of Viscum album. Classification (NCBI taxonomy): domain Eukaryota; kingdom Viridiplantae; phylum Streptophyta; class Magnoliopsida; order Santalales; family Viscaceae; genus Viscum; species Viscum album. The sequence goes on from OY728129.1 coordinate 58,236,346, forward strand.
AGGAAAAAAAACCACTTAAGGTATTATTATTAGTTATTATCCAATATTCATTTCATTTATGGAAGTTTAATTAACATTATAGTAGACCCTTTCCACCCAAAGTGTTTTTTTTTTGATTTGAATGTGAATTTAATGCGTGCATTGAAACTAAATATGATGTGATTATTAATCCACTTCATATGTGGAAATTGAGATAGTGGGCCAATTATAATATTTTATACTTTGATGAAATATAGGTCACAAGTTGGTAAGAATTGGTTTATATAGGACCTTTTAAATTTTGATGGTTTTTATTATACTATGCATAATTTATGATTTTATGATGGATGTTTTTGGTAAAATTGGGGATGTGATACTCTAATGAGTTAGAATTATTAATTGTAACATGTGGATTTCCAAAATTAAATATCCTCATGCATAGTATCTAATGATACTTGAGGATAGGATAATTCACTAGTTGATGTTTAACCTAGTTTACCCCTAAGATATTTTGGTTTGTGAAAACATAACTATGTATTATGATTTTATTTCTTTTATTATTGTACATGCATGATATTAATTGGTTATTAATTCTTAAGTAATTTCCTATTGAGTATGTGGATGTAATCACACCTACTTTGACATGAAACATTGTTAGGTCATATTGGTGGTGTTTTCAAATAGTGTTTGTCTGATGACTAAGGTGGATAAAAGGATCTTGGTGTTTGGGAGTTGTTTTTTACCACCAAGTTATCTGGGTGGTCTGGGTTTTATTGCATTGTTAGTATTTCATGGTTTTTATTCCAAAGTTGTAGTTGTCTTGAATTTTGGATTTATTGTATGGAATTCATGCATTATATACTATTTATGATATCATTTTATCTTAGATTCCTTATTGAACATGGTTTGGTGGTAAGAATTTGATCTTACAGCCTTCAATTATGTTCTTCATAAGGTAATACATCTCACTTATTTCATTCATACCCTTAATGATATTAATTAACCCATGGCCTATTAGAATAAGTATTTAGGGGTTACACTAGGTTTCACTAAAGGCCCGGGATGGGTTATAATAGAATCGGGTTATGATATATAGTAATGTTTTTATAATTAATTCATCAATGAAGTGAACATTCTTTGAAGTGATATTATCCTCCTAGGTTTGAGTTATTATGATGCCTTTAACATTTAAGGAGCTATAATTTTTAAAATTTATAGAACCACTATCATATTTTTTAATATCTTTTATGTGGTGTTTATTTTCATCCATATGTGGTAAGAAAATAACTATCCAAAATCCTAGGTCTCTGATTTATTTATTCTTGTTGAGTAACCTAAAATACCATGGATATTTTTTTATCATTACTTAACTTTTTTTTATATTTGGTTATAACAATTTTCTTTATTTTCTAGGATAGAATTGTGAGAAAATCATTGGAGGTCTGTCCTTATTAGAGAGTAAATTAATATTTTTATATTAACATGAATACCTTTTTCATTTGGCTAAATTTCGTTCACTATGGTCACAAGATGCATTTTTTTCTTCCTTGATGTTCTTTTAGGTTGATCATAACCATTCTCACCATGAATATTCTTAAGAAAATAAGCTATAAAATTTAAAATATTTACATAATTGAAAATTTTAAATGGAAACTTGTTTTAATATTAAACTTTTCTATAGTAAAATCATTTGGATAAAAATGGAATAAACTCATTTCAATTTATTCTATCCTTATGAGCCTCAAATTATTTATCCTAAGACTTATTTTTTTCATTATTATTCTTGATTTTAAAGGATTTAAAATAAGTATTCTTATACACTGTTATTTTCTTTTTCAATGTAGGGACTATTATAATCTCATAGATAATAAAAATATTATTGAGTTTATAAATTTGGAACTCTTATAAGTATTTATCCTCAAGTATATAACTCTTCACAAAAAATTTGTCAAGTAATATTATCATTAATTTATCTATAATGGTTGATTATTCGTGTGTTTCTCTATAATTTCATATATATATAAAAATTCTGTTCAACCACATAAAAATTTAATTTATTGATTTATCCTCATATATCTTTATATCTTCAAATTGAGCACAAAAAAATCAATTCAATATTCTTACCTTAAAAATTATTTTGATTAATCAAAGTAAAAGTCCTTACTTTTTTTAAGTGGATCGAATCTATTCTCTGTGATGTCAAGCATATTCAATCCTAGTGAAATCTAGTATATATTCATCCTCTCTTTTCATAGTTCAGATATTTTTTCTATAAAAATAGGGATACCTTCATTGTTTATATATTTCATACTGTTTATGAAAAAAATTACAATTTAAATATATGTGAGAAATTTAATACCAACACAAGATCTACAGGTGTTATCCTATGCACTAATATCAATAGATATTCTCAAGGTGAGATTTAGTAACCCTGAAAGGATTTGAATTAGTGCTCAAAAAAATATACCCCACAAAATATTTTTCTCTAATTTTGGTTAATATCTAAGATCTTTAGAAAAACCTCTTATATAATGAGATATTTCAATATGAAGAATAAAAATGAAAGAAAATGAGGATTTTTATAGGGTTAAAAAACTCTTTATAAGTGTCTAATCCTTCATGATAGGTGGGGGATATCCCACATCTCACATTATTGGTATTATTAATGATTAAGAGAAGAATATATAATAAAATATAATCTAGAATCTCATAAAAAATATCTCTCAACAATCCCATCATTCCTTCTATTAATTATAGTGTGTAAAAAATCAATACAGCATGGAGTAAGATAAAAAATGATCAATAGAAAGAAATATTTATGTTCTTTATTCCTTATCGAGTGCCTTCTGTTGTACCTCTCGTTCCCCCTCGTTGTTTGATTTTCATGATCACAATCACCTTATTATGTGTTTAACCTTGTTTCAAGTGCTTTTGTTGATAGGCAAAATATTGCCAAAGGATTGGCCCAAGAAAGCTGACAAATGGACGGAATTGCAGTCCACCGGCCAACCGGTGTGATAGCACCGGCCAGCCGGTGGACCTGGCAGAGGCATTGCCCACTGCCAGGTTCCACCGGTCGGCCGGTGGCTTGACCACCGGCCAGCCGGTGGCACCCAGATGAATAGTGGAAGCTACTGTCTGACCATCGGCCATCCGGTGGCTCTGGCACCGGTCAGCCGGTGGTGCCTGGAAAAGAATTCTTCTCCTCTGCCAAGGCACCGGCCAGCCGGTGGCCCTGTACCGGCCAGCCGGTAGCCCAGTCAAACTAGCCGTTGGCTTTGACCAGTCAACCCTCTTTTGGCCTCCAACGGCTCCGAGGACTTCTCCAACGGCTCCGAAGACTCCCCAAGGGTTCCATGCCTATAAATAAAGGCTGAGGAAGCCTCGGACACTAACCGGAACTAAAATCAAGCCCAAGGACACTTTTTTGATCATTCGGCAATCCTCCGGCAAGCCACCTCAAGGAACCCCAAGTGCTCCATCCAATTCCACATCCAACAGCACCACCAAAGAATCTTGGAAGCGGCCTTCAAACTCTCCTATCAATCAAAGGCGCCCAAGGCTTCTCCAATTACGGGTTTTATTGTTTTTATCTTTTTGAGCTTAAAATTGGGTTTGTGCCTACAAACCCCAACCTTTTCTCTATCCTCCCTTTCTTTTGGGTTTCACATCACCACTAAGGTGTGAAAAGGTTGTCAAGCTTTCCTTTAAATAGCTTGAGACATAGGTGAGCTATCCTTAACCTGTAAGAAGGATAGTGGGTTCTTGCTAAACCATTAAAAGCAAGTGGGTTCTTGCTCAACCATCAAAAGCAAGTTGTAATAGGTCCTAGTGCTACCTCAAAGCCTAGTGGGTTTCTTGCTAAAACCATTGAAAAGCAAGCGGTAGGAATCTCTCAACGGTTGAGTTGGGAGCGGAGACGTAGGCCGGGTTTTGGCCGAACTCCGTTATCAATTTCTTGTGTGATTGCCTCTTTTATTTTCCGCTGCACATACTTTGATTTCACTTTGATTTTAATTTGTTTATTTTTTTAAAAAGGCAATTCACCCCCCTCTTGCCATCCTTCCCGTTTTTCTCCGCTCAACAATTGGTATCAGAGGGCGTATTTGAATAATTCCTTAACCGGTTTCAAATTAAAGATCCTATTTTTTGATGGCTTCTACCGCTTCTTCCTCTCAATCCCCCGAAGAACATTCTTTGGATCGTGCTCCATTCTTTGATGGAGCCGATTATACTTTTTGGAAAACCCGCATGTCAACATTTCTTAAAAGTATTGGCTATCCTTTTTTTAGAATTGATATGCATGGTTTTTCCATCTCCTCTCCCGATGAGTCTAAATGGACCCCCACCGACATTGCAAATTTTGAGCTTGATGGCAAATCCATGAATGCTCTTCATTGTGGCTTAGACCGTAATATTTTTAATTGTATTTCTACTTGCTCTACTTCTTACGATCTTTGGAAATTTTTAGAACTAACCTATGAAGGTACTAGCAAGGCTCCAAAGCAAGAACCCGACAATAAGCAAGAACCTGACGAAAAGATCAAGCCCGTTTGCCCACCTCACAAGAAAAGGGCCAAGAAAAAGGAGAAGAAGAAGGCTTCAAAGGCAACATGGAGTGATAGCTCCACCTCTTTGTTCTCCTCCTTCTCCTCGAGCGAACAAGGTATAAAATGCCTAATGGAAAATCATGAGGTATCATCTTCCGACTCTTCTTCCTCGTCTTCTAGTTCTTCAAATTCTTTCAATCATTTGTCATATGAAGAACTCCAACACGTTAGAGATCAATTAGAAAATGGTTTTCATGAACTTTCTTCTAAATTCATTGCTTTGAAAAAGAATTTCAAAAAACTTTCCTCCGAAAAAGAACAACTTCTCAATGAGAAGGAGGAACTCTCCCTAAAAATCCAAAATTTCCCAAATGTTGATTCTTTGGAATCAACCATTAAAGACCTAAGGGAATCTTTAGCCAAGTTCACCCAAGGTGAACAAAATTTGTCCAAACTCCTTGGTTCTCAACGTGTTTCTAGAACCACACATGGACTTGGCTATACCAACCAAGCTTCCTCCTCCCATGCTCCAACTGTTTTTGTAAGGGGGAGCTCTAGTTTTAAATTTTGTAATTATTGTAAAAAACCCGGGCACCTTATTTATGAGTGTAATTGTAAAAACACCCGGTATGGTCAACCCAAAAGTATTTTCTTTTCGGACGAATTTTATAGGAGAAGACCCGCTATGAGACAGGTTTGGATTGAAAAATCCCTTCTAGCGAGTCTCTCCGGGCCTAAAATTGTCTCTTTTCAAAATCCCTCTCCCCGGTGATTCATTGTTTTTATTTAGGGGGAGTTAGGATCTTTTAATCTTTTTTGTGTATTCAAATTTTTCATTTCAATTTCAACTCTTGGTTTCAAATTCTTCAATTCAAAATTTTCAATTCAATTTTTGATTCAAAACTTTCAATTCAAACTGTTATTCAAATTTTCATTTCAATTTCAAAAATTTCAATTGATTTTCAAATCTCTAATTTCCCTCAATCAAGTTTTATGCCCCGTGCTATTTTGATAATCACAAAGGGGGAGAATTTCTTGATTTATTGGGGGAGAATCCTTTTGATCATGCCTAGCATTTATTTTCAATCTATTAAAAGCATGCCTTTAATTTATGTTTTTACTTTAATTGATTTGGTGATTGTGATCATCAAAATAGGGGGAGATTGTTGTACCTCTCGTTCCCCTCGTTGTTTGATTTTCATGATCACAATCACCTTATTATGTGTTTAACCTTGTTTCAAGTGTTTTTGTTGATAGGCAAAATATTGCCAAAGGATTGGCCCAAGAAAGCTGACAAATGGACTGAATTGCAGTCCACCGACCAACCGGTGTGATAGCACCGGCCAGCCGGTGGACCTGGCAGAGGCATTGCCCACTGCCAGGTTCCACCGGTCGGCCGGTGGCTTGACCACCGGCCAGCCGGTGGCACCCATATGAATAGTGGAAGCTACTGTCTGACCACCGGCCAGCCGGTGGTGCCTGGAAAAGAATTCTTCTCCTCTGCCAAGGCACCGGCCAGCCGGTGGCCCTGTACCGGCCAGCCGGTAGCCCAGTCAAACTAGCCGTTGGCTTTGACCAGTCAACCCTCTTTTGGCCTCCAACGGCTCCGAGGACTTCTCCAATGGCTCCGAAGACTCCCCAAGGGTTCCATGCCTATAAATAAAGGCTGAGGAAGCCCCGGACACTAACCGGAACTAAAATCAAGCCCAAGGACACTTTGTTGATCATTCGGCAATCCTCCGGAGAGCCACCTCAAGGAACCCCAATTGCTCCATCCAATTCCACATCCAAGAGCACCACCAAAGAAGCATGGAAGCGGCCTTCAAACTCTCCTATCAATCAAAGGCGCCCAAGGCTTCTCCAATTACGGGTTTTATTGTTTTTATCTTTTTGAGCTTAAAATTGGGTTTGTGCCTACAAACCCCAACCTTTTCTCTATCCTCCCTTTCTTTTGGGTTTCACATCACCACTAAGGTGTGAAAAGGTTGTCAAGCTTTCCTTTAAATAGCTTGAGACATAGGTGAGTTATCCTTCACCTGTAAGAAGGATAGTGGGTTCTTGCTAAACCATTAAAAGCAAGTGGGTTCTTGCTCAACCATCAAAAGCAAGCTGTAATAGGTCCTAGTGCTACCTCAAAGCCTAGTGGGTTTCTTGCTAAAACCATTGAAAAGCAAGCGGTAGGAATCTCTCAACGGTTGAGTTGGGAGCGGAGACGTAGGCTGGGGTTTGGCCGAACTTCGTTATCAATTTCTTGTGTGATTGCCTCTTTTATTTTCCGCTGCACATACTTTGATTTCACTTTGATTTTAATTTATTTATTTTTTTTAAAAAGGCAATTCACCCCCCTCTTGCCATCCTTCCCGTTTTTCTCCGCTCAACACCTTCTATATAACAAATATATGTACACTATATTATTATCTCAAATTCATCCCATTATTCCCAATAGTATTATCCAAAATGTTTTCCAACTATCTCTTTCTACATTACCATTTTTATATAGAGTTTGATAAAAAAATAGTATGGTGACTTGAACCATGATCTGGATTCACCTTAATAGTTGAATATTTGAAGTCCCTAGATAAAATATATTACACCCATGAAATTAAAAAATAATTTCCCTTAAAAACATAATATCTTTGGTTGGAAGCATGGTGTGGTTTCTATTAAACTATGACATGGTTTTATTCTCAAAAACTTTACAAAATGATGATCACCAGATTATAATGTTTTTCTTCTAAACTATTACATGATAAATAAAACTATTATGTGGTTTCTTTATATAGTGTAAATTTACTTCTATAATATTATCCAAAAATATTCATCATACCATATTGAATTACATGGCTATTTTTATGAAACTATGGAATGATTCTCAAAACCTCTATATGGTTTCCCCCCTCATGGACACCAATGGACTTTATTTTTCATCTCTAAGATCATTGATCAGATCCATGGATCTCTCAAGTGGTAGTGCTTTGGTGTTTAGGTGGTGGATGTTCAATGGGAGGTGGATGTCTGGCATCTCTTACGATCATCAATCGATCAACTGTTTTTCCTTGGAATATAGTGTGTGATGGTATGATGGTGGCGTTTGACTTTTGGAAGTCGATCAGGATCATGATTGGCATTCCATGATGAGATTAATGGTGACAGTATGGTGTTTATATGGAATGAGTGTGGGATACTGTTTTCAATGACTCTTGGTTGGTGGCATGTTTCAATGGCGGCATTCTGAGGTATTGGAATCACTAGTTTCAATCACGGTTCAAAGGAACCTATTCTTCATTTTCTATGTGGATCTATTTTTTTTATTTGTTTCTGATTGATTTTTGAGAATTTTACTCTTCCTCATTTAATTTACAAGTGTTTATGCATCTTTAAGTGGATTCTAGGTGGGTGACCTCAAAATAGGGATGAGTGTAATGATACTCATCATCTTCCATCTTTTCTTTTAGATAGATGAGAACCTTTCTTGATTATTTAAACTATGATTTTTGTTTTTTATTGATTTAAAATAGGTTGAAAATGAAGTGATTCTTCACATGAATTGTTGGGTGGGCATCTCAAAAGAGATATAGGTGTGTTGGTACCTATCATCTGGTCCTCCTTCCATATATCAATGTGGGTTGGATGGGCTCTCTGTCGTGTTGTGTTAGTCTAGTATGACAAAAACATTTGGCAGGGGGTGTGGAATATTCATTGGTGTATCTCACTTTTCATGTACTTTTAGTGGGTGAAATGTATTTTTCAAATTTTTATATTAATTTATTCTTCTATTTTAACATTTGGGTCCTTCTTAAGGTCTTTGTGTCTTTTTTTAAAGTCATATATTCCCCTATCTTGTAATGGGTTCCCTCATTTCCCAATTATAAAAATAGGTTTTCCTTTATTTTTTTATTCAATAAATTGGGATTAACCACCAAATTTTCCAAAAAAATAAACACTAAAATATTTTTTATAACACTATTATGAGTTTTCATGTGATTTGGATTGTTTCTAATCAATCAAAATCATGATGTGGCATGTTCCCAACTACCATGTGTTTTGCATTTTCATAGAATATATTCATTCATTCTTAATATGTTTAGCTCCAATAAATCTCAAAGAAATCCCTGAGAATTTATAAAATGAATATAATAGGAAAATAAGTTCATATATCATGAGTAAATAGATCAAGAAATTAGTCATAGCATGCTCCCTTGTATGAGTTAACTAATCACCACATTATCAAATAAAATAATGTTTGTGAGATAACTTTATATTTTTATATAAATAATTATAATATATAGATTAAGTCTTAGAATGATATTTTAAATCACCCCCATGAATACTTCAATATTATTGAGAGTTCTTTAAATACCTTGAAGTTTCATGCTCAATTAATACAGTTCTTTCAAATTTAGGTATGCCTCAAAACCTTATATACAAAAATTTATTTTCGGTATATTGTATTGTATAATATTTATTGTATTCTAATGTATAATATATATGAATCTAATGCATATCATATTCCTTGGACTAGAATATCATAAGTCATGATATATTTATATCATACCATTTCATTATGTGTATCATAATGTATGATATAGACATAACACAGGTTTTGTGATATTTCAATAATATTTTATGATTTATGATAAAGGAGGGTCAACATTAAATTTTAACATTCAATTCTTCTTCTATATAGGATATCATTTTATATGATGAATTTTTAGACAATTAATAGAGTTTTTAAGTGTTAAACTCTATATCTATAACATTACATGAATGTTATATAACTTTTGAGTAAATAAATTAATGGTTGGGGAGAATACCTATAGAATGCTACATGATAATTAATTGTGGATCCCTATTGACTCTGTATTTTGAAGCTATATTATTCTTCTTTTTTCTTTATAAATAGGTACTAGCATGTTGTGGTCAAAAAAATGATCCCACCCAAGTTTTGGATGAATCATCAATCTAAGGATACACTAATAGGAATGAGTCATTTTGTTTAATCTTAGTGGTATTTATCAAGTGTTTGATTGAATAAAGCAGGTTCATCCATCTTTAGTGTATGGTATATTCTTCATTTTATGTTATATAGGGTTTTGGTTTCAAAGAAAGGATAATCTTTTTTTATGATTTCAAATTTTATTATGCTTCTTGAATAAGTGTATTCAATCCTAAGAAACCCTTCAATGATATAAAATTCATCTCATTATTTAATTGATTTGTAAAATCATATTTAAAATAAAAAATATTTGATATCATATTTGAATCATATAATAAGATATTTTTTTCTTTTTAAAAATAGATATCTTATTTAGTATCATTAAATGCGGCATAATTTTTGGATAGTGTCTTATAATATGATGTGAGGTATCATAATATATGATATAATCATACAGTATGATATATAATATCACCATTTACAACATATACTATGTAACAAATAGGCCTTATAGGCACCCTAGTTGCCCCACATAACACATGTTGTCCCATCCCTAGGGCCCAACCACATGCCTGAATGGGTTATCAGACTAAGGAAAATCCCCATGAGATAACACATTCACTACTGGAATTTCGGATATTTGCGACGGGCTATTTGAGATGATATCCTGCGGCAAAAACTCTTTTGTGACGGGGTCCCATCATAAATAGCCAGTTGTAGAAAACGGAATTGCAAATAGATATCTGATTAAATATATTATATATACAAGAGCCTTTCGCGATGGTTCATCACAAAAAGTATTTGTGACGGGACCCCGACCCATCGTAAATAGCTTATATGTTATAAACCGATTACGACAGGCCTGTCGTAACAAAGTTATTACAAAGGTAAAGCAACCCGTCGCAAAAACTTTTAAAATATATATATATAATCTATTTGCGACGGAGGCCCATCGCAAAAGGTCCCGTCGCAAATACTTAATAAAATAAAAAATAATAATATAATTATGATTAACTAAAAAATAATATTAATATTATTAAAATAATAAAAAATATAAAAAATATTAAAATTCTCTATATTTTCAAATACTTAATAAAATAAAAATATTAAAATTATGATTAATGAAAAAAATAATATTAATATTCTTAAAATAATAAAAAAATAAAAAATATTAAAACTCTCAATATTGAGAAAAAATATAAAAAAATCATAAAATATTATTATTATTATTATTATTAAGATAAATAAACATTAAAAAAATATAACACTAATAATAAATATTAAAATATTAAAATATTAAAAATAAAAATAAAATTATGCAATATTCATACCAATATAAATGACAAAAATTGTAAATAGTTCATATTACAACAAATTTTCAATTCAAAATTTTTAACCTAAAAAAAATTACTAGGGGGATAGTCTTCTGGAGGAGCTGGAGGAGATGGAGGAGGAAAATCCATCCCAAAACTAAGAGTCAGATGACACATGCACTCTATCTGCTCGTGTTGCTGTTGTTGCCATCAATGCATGTCCTCCTCGTGTTGCTGCTGCTGATGCTGCTGCCATCGACGCATGTCCTCTTTATCCTATTACTGTTGCTGCTGACGCATCACTTCTTATTGCTTCTGCAAACTCTCTATAAGCTCCGTTTGAGCTCCCAACTACTCCTAATACTGTGAGCCAAAAGATGATACAACTCCACGAGCTCCTCTCTAGCTAGACACCGACATCACAACAGTACCATAATAAGTCCCAGGTGTCAAATAAAAGTCGATACCAACTACTAGACCCTTCTCGAAGGCATACTGGGTCGCCTGCATCCATACCACCTCATCGAAGGGGTGTGCACTAGTCTGATTAGTCGTCTCGACCTGACTCTCAACCCATGTTTGAGAGGTCGTGGCCTCATATGACTCCATTAGTTTCAATTTGAAATTAAAATATTGAAAATATTATATGTAGTTAATTTTAACACTAAAAAAGAGAAAATATTGACCTCAATCTGGTGTTGGTGATCACATCTAATTATTACTATTTATTACAAATTATTGTTATTTATTAGTAAGTATTACTATTTATTACTAATTATTACTAATTATTAATATTTATTACTAATTTTTACTTTTTATTACTATTTATTACTATTTATTACTATTTATTACTATTTATTAATATTTATTCCTAATTATTGCTAATTATTTCTAATTATTGTAAATTATTTCTAATTATTTCTAATTATTACTAATTATTGCTAATAATTGCAAATTATTGCTATTTATTGCTATTTATTGCTATTTATTACTATTTATTGGTATTTATTGCTATTTATTGCTATTTATTGCTATTTATTTCTATTTGTTGCTATTTATTTCTATTTAATCCAAATTATTTATAATTATTGCTATTTATTTCTATTTATTGCTATTTATTGCTATTTATTGCTATTTATTGCTATTTATTGCTATTTATTACTAATTGTTACTAATTATTACTAATTATTACTAATTATTACTCATTATTACTAATTATTACTCATTATTCCTAATTATTGATAATTATTCCTAATTATTGCTAATTATTGTTATTTATTGATAGTTATTGCTAATTATTGTTATTTATTGATAATTATTGCTATTTATTGCTAATTATTGCTATTTATTTCTAATTATTACAAATTATTGATATTTATTTCTATTTATTGCTATTTATTACTATTTATTTCTATTTATTACTATTTATTGCTATTTATTGCTATTTATTGCTATTTATTGCTATTCATTGTTATTTATTGCTATTTATTGATATTTATTCATATGTATTTGTATTTATTCGTATTTATTCATATTTATTTGAATTTATTTGTATTCATTCTTAATTATTACTAATTATTCTTAATTATTACTATTTATTATTAATTATAATTATTTATTACCAATTATTACTATTTATTACTAATTATTACAATTTATTACAATTTATTACTATTTAATACTAATTATTAATATTTATTACTAATTATAACTAATGATTACTATTTATTACTATTTATTACTATTTATTACTATTTGTTACTATTTGTTACTATTTATAACTAATTATTACTATTTATTACTAATTATTACTACTTATTACTAATTATTACTAATTATTACGAAGGACAAAACAATTTACATCTAACTTAATTACAACTAATCAACAATATTTAAAATTAATATTAAAAAGTAAAATAAATACTAAATTAAATAAAACATAAATACTTTTAAACTTGATCTCTTATAATTGTAGACGGCTTCACAACTTCTTCGTAAAAAAAACTAACTCTCAAAAAATTTCACTCTAAAATTAGAGTTTAGAGAAGCAGAGGAAAAAGAAATTCAGAAGGAGGGAAGAAAAACATATGGGGGTATATATAGGTTAGATTACATGAGACGGGACAATTTGTGATGAGATTCTTGTCGCTAATAGTACTTATTGTGACGGGTCCCATCGCAAATACCTTCGGCCATATTAATTATGGTCGGCTTTTAAAAGGTTATTTGTGACGGGGCCTGTCGCAAAATGTAACCAGCCAACACACTATTTGCGACGGGCGGTGCCTACTCCTCACAAATACCCTCTCGAGCGGATTGGCACGCAAACTGTTTCAATCCGCGTGTATGTTTTTGCGACGGGGCGCCTATTCCTGTCGCGAATAATTGGTTATTTACGACGGGTTGGTCAACCCGTCGCAAATAACCTTTTTGGTGGACTATTTATGACGGTATTTATTCCCGTCACAAATAGTATGTCGCAAAAAATGGTTTTTCCAGTAGTTATTTTATTTCTATTATTCTTTATTCTTTCTCACACACACCCAAGGAAACATCATAATAGTTCGCCCATCCTGATCACTAATCCAAGAAAAACCTCTTTAACTATGGAGTTCTAATCAAGTAGTCTCTTGAAAAGAAAGGTCCACATTGTTAACATGGGTAGTAACATTTATCCTTTTAAACCTTTAGAATTTTGTGGTGTTAAAATCACCCCCCCCCCCCTAGAGAACAACTTCCTCATTTTGGACCCTACATCTCAACCCAGGAAGTGCCACCCTACTTTAGGAGGGGTTCCCCCTATGATACCAATCGTAAAGATTGGGACCCACAGGCACCCCAATTGCCCCATAGACATGTGTTGTGTTTCTTAGTATTTAACACTTAAGAATTAAATTTTTTCTTTAATTTTGTGGAAAAATTATTGGAAACTTCTCGATTATGTGTCTCTCTTAATAACACCTTCTAAAAGTCTCTTCAAGACACTCAAATATGTTCTTCACCTAAACTTTATACCATATATGATGTGATTTTTCCTTATTCAAATTTTTTACATGTATCCCACTTGACTTTATATATATCCTTCATATAGAAAGACACATATTTCACCATCACACATAGCCTTTGTATCTAAATTCACCACATCGACAAAGTATGTCATCAATGAATTTGAAACTTTTAATATCTCAATGGATATTCTTTTAGAAAACCAAAATTATGATATTTTCTTATTCCTTACTTTTTATATGAGATTATTATATTTTATTTTTCTCCTTTCATATTAGATCAATTTATGAATTTTCCTCAAATCATTAAGATAAGACAACAACTTAGTTTCCTTCATTATTAGAAAAAAAACTCAGTATTATTTTTATGGTAAGTACAGATGCACTTTTTTAAATATTATAGACACTATAATTCAATAATGTATGGTATTTTTTGATCAAGTCATTCTATTATCTTCTCAAATGTCATAAATTGCTTCTTAGATGATTTCAAACTCTAAAAAATTCAATAATTGATTTCTCATTATCAAATTTCAACATATTTAAAAAACAAATTGATTTAATAAAATTATATTAATGTTAATTTACTTAATAATTTTTTACCATATTTAATGTAATATCAATGATTATTTTTCCCTGATAATTTAGTAAGATCTTGAGTCATTAATTTTTTTTCAAAATATCCACTACCTTTTTGAAAAAAATTGATCAAGCAAATTTTTTCTAGATTTTTATTTAAAGATTAACTGTTTTTTTAACTTATAAAACTCTTTTATGCACATTTTTATATCTATTTTAAATATATACTATCTTATTTTCCTTCTCTTTAACATCAAATTCTTATCATAATCAAAAGAACATCCCTTCTTATCATTGAAATATGTTTTCTCTCCAAACTATTGAAAAATATAATCTATTTTATTTACATATTTTAGATATTACTCATCAATATTACCTTCATCACTATTAGATATATCTTCTTCCTTTTATAGAAAATTCTATCTTTCCATATTTTATTTCATATTTTATCTTTCTTTTGATAAATACTTTCCCTTTTTTTAATCATCACCCTAGTTATTTTTCTTGAAAAATATATTGATTAATTCATCAATATAATCACATTCATGGATCATTATTAGTCACTTACAAAAAATAACCAATCTTTACACAATTGAAGCACCAGTAAGGAAGTTATCCTTCATACTTTCTTTTTCTACTATGGAAGTTTTCTATGACATAAGGTAATATTTCCTCATATATTTTAGAATTTTCATCATCTTATTATTCAACTTGAGATAGATTTTTCTTTTCATTTATTTTTAAACCATTAAAACCATTTAGTGATATACATTTTCACTCATACTTACTTATTTATCATATATTCTCTTCTCATTTTATAAGAAATTAGAATAATTTAAAGTTTATTAAGAGAGAAATTATTCATATCTTTATTTTTTAATCCTAATATTTCAAGGTCAATTTTTTGAGAAAAAATATAATCAAATTATTGAAAATAGTGGTGTCTTCAGTATTATCACCTTGCTCTTGTATGGTACTTATAATCATGTTTGATCAAGTGAAAAACTAATTAACATATTTATCTTCCACTATTTAAATATATTTAAATATAATTATATATAATTTTAATTTTTCATCATTAAAATTTTATCCCATTCATATATATCATGTATTTTTATTAATGCTTATTTTACCAATTTATATCCCATGACTTTTGTAAGTTCTTACTCCAATAGAAAATATAATTCATTCCTTGATCGATTATCAAACTTGATGTTCTTTTTGTTTTTTTTAGATAAGGTTAACACTCCTCCTAATAAAGTAAAATTATAATAAATAGTTTTCAACACATCAATACAAATAGATAAGTTAAAATTAATCACATGATCCTTCCATATAGAGATGTTGTTGTCTTTAAATGTGTAGATACTCTATTGTTAATATCATTATAATAAACCATTATAGAAACTACATGAAGATGATATTCAATAAATTTATTAAAGTGAACCTAAATATGATGCCAATTTTAGATCACTTATGATCAAGGAATACTGGTTTTGGGGATAAATAAGTGTCCTATTTATTTTAATAATAAAATCAAATTTCCATATTCATCAGTTAAAACAAATATATATTTTAGTGAGTACGGTATTTTATAGAGACTACGAACCACTAAATTTTTATATTATATCCATGATATTTATTTTTATTTGTTATTTGTAATTATTTAATTAAATTATAATAAATATATATATTTGAGTTTTATTATTATAATAATGAAATAATATTATGATGTTTTACTTGTTTTTCATCTTGGTTGAAATAATAAGTCGCCAAAAATAATATTATTTAATATAATGATGAAGAAAATATAAGGTTGTTTCATTTTTTCCACATTATAAATTGTATTATCAAAAATTTAATTTTATCCCTCATATGAAAAAAAGAGAGTTATTTTGTTTTATTGAATCTATAATTCCATATGTTGCATCCCTGTAGTTAAGATTTTACTATATTTCTTCGATAAGGTGAATGGTGAAGTTTCAAAGAATATTCACTATATAAACCAACACCTCCATGGGTTATTCCTCATAAGATAGTTCATTCTTAAATTATATCACCTTTGAATTAAAAACATGAGATGAATCTAGTATGGAATTCCACAAAAGTGATACGTGAAACACATCTTTAATTAGTGAGAGAGTTGATGGAAGTTTCTATCAATAAAATATGGTTCTCACATGATAAAAACTATTTATGAGAAAAATAAATAATGGTATTATATTTCCTTACATTGTAAACTTTATAACCCTCTTCTAATGAGATATTTTAAGGAAAAAAATTTCTTCAGCATCAATCAAAAATAAATTCAATACTATCGATATATATTTTATTTAAAATATTTGTTTCTTTAATATGTTGTTGAATAAATTTAATTTTATATTCCATTTCTTATAAAGTTTTTGTTCCCAACAAATTTTTCTCTATAACTTCATCAAAGAAATTTTGAGTTATGAAAAATCTTCTGATAAAGACCCTTATACGGTGCCATTTATATGCTTGAGTAAAAGACATTTTTATATAAGAACTCAAAAAATGGAATATACTAATACTGACCTCATTCGAATAAAACATGTTATATCTAAGAACCTTATACAAAATATGAATTGTCCTTTCATATTGACTATCGTTTTGAGGATGATAAGTGATGGCAAAGATCAATTTTATAATAAAATTCATTGAATACTTCTCTAAAACATCAACATTAGCCTCAAATATTAATGAAAATACCTTTTGAGGTAGTGCCTCATAGAACCATATTAGTTTCTTTATATATATATTAGAAATTTGATCAATTAAAATCCTATCAAAGAGAAATTAAATGAGTTTACTTCATATGGTTATTGAATGAAACCCAGATGAAATTATTTCCGTTAGGATTATTATAGTGACCTATGATTATATTTAGGTTTATTTTATCCTATTTTCCTTTTGTTATGGGTAATAGTGGCATCATCTCCTCATATTTATTATGTTTTAACTTAACTTATTATAAAAATAAACATTGTAATTTTCAAAAAACCCTCTTGAAAAAGGTACCCATCTTTGATCAGAAATTAAGGAAGATAGATAATGACACATAAAGCCTTCCTCCAATAGGCCATGGGTTGTATACTAGCACTAAGGGTTTATAATTCAAAAATATGGGAGGAATTTAACTCTATATAAATTTAAGTAATAATATATAATATGAGAATAACCACCAAAAAACTCTTTCTCATAATAAATAAAGAATAAATAGCCAACGAGCTTGTAACCAAGTGGTACAGGCTCCTGCTTGGAATCCAAAGGACATGGGTTCAAATCTGGGCAGGGATGAATTTCCAAGTACTGTAGTAGGGTACTGTAGTAGGGCACTATAGTGGGGAACTGTAGCAGTGGTGGAACTATAGTGGTGGAGGAACTGTTGCAGGAGACTGTAGCGGTGGTGGTACTACAGCTGGTACTGTAGCTGAGCAGAGTACTGTAGTAGTACTGTTCACAGAGTGTCCTTTGGGTAAAAATGGGCTTCCAAGGCTTGTGTTTAGGCCACTTGGCCTTGGGCCTTCGGGCTATGTATTAGGTCTCCCTATACCCTCTAAAGAGGTCTTTGCTTTAATAATAAATTGAGTCTTCGGTCCCAATCTTTAAAAAAAAGAATAAATATCAATACATGAATGTAATGAAATACAACTAAAATGAACGAAACACTAAAATAGATCCTTGATAGTGAATATAAATCTCTGCCAACTCCTGAAAAACTCCCCAAACTAGTCATGTCTATCTCGATCACCAACCACATTTTTATGATGTAAAAAATCGTAAAATATGTATAGGGTGAGGATAAAATGTATACTCATTAGGATCCTCTATGTAACCCATCATTCAAAATATGAAAGAAGCATACTAAATCCTAGTGAGTATATAACTGAAACTAACTAATCACCTAAATAGGTATACTAATTTTTTATCATCCTCACTATGGTTCACTCACTAAATAACTCACAAAATACTAATATAATATCTAACATATATAAATATGAAGGTACCCACTACCACTTCTATATTATTTTGTCGCTCTGACCCAATATCGAATATCCCAATCCATTTCCCTCTAAAAGAAGAAGTCAGTCTGAAGACAAATGGGAAACTTTATCATACCATGAAATATATGAATCACATAATCTCATCATCATATAACTTGAACCCCATTCATCACATCATATTATCATCTCTTCCACATCTCTAAATAATACCAAGTAGTTTTCAAGAGCCACCACAGCCTTTATGTCATATATTATTCATCAATCTAATACTTCCCATACACAAAATACCTATAATAATCTATAAGATACTATATCTTGATATAAATGTGTCATAAATTACAAAAATACATTACAATCCTCTACAAACATATATGGGGAATGATAACCACTGTTCATACCAGAATATAATACTATTAGGAGAAGATAGTGGGGAAAGAGGGTGTAGTTATCCATCTATTCCTCACAAACCTAGATTTTTGGGGAAACAACCTCTTAGAGTCCACTAGCTATTTTATGCCTTAACATCATTGGTGGTGAATCATATCAAGTCATATAACATACAAGATATAAATATCTATCGAAACCACACTATGCGAAAATACTTAGCCCTAGACTCATCTTACGCTAATGTCGTATAAGAATATTGGCTTCCACTACTAAGGACTAGGTATCAAATAAAAATACAAGAATCAATATTAATTTGAATTAATTAATTAATCAACCATTAATTTATTACTACCATTATCATTTTCAATTATTTTATTTTAATCTTCTAAGACGAGTTCCAGAAGCACAATTATTTATTTTCTTGTATTCTCAAGTATTCCATCATCATTAGAAATCACCAGGAACCAACCACATTCATTATTTAATTCAATACCGTTCATAAATATTTAGGTACTATAAGAATTAGTCTAATCTACCACTTATAAGATTCCCTTGCAGTGAATAACATAAACCGTGTTTTGCAGTTGAAAACTGGTTATTTAAATAACATCCAGACATCGGCCACCAAGCTTTCATCAATCAAGAAATATGAATATCAAAAATCATGCCCCACTATGAACTCATCCAGATCACATGTTGTTTCAAACCATTGCGTATAATCTGACATCTGTTATACCATTCCAAAATCATCATCTTATATGGCACCCTAATCCACCACCGTCATCATAATTGGCACCATGTTTCATCGTTATAGTCTTGGTAACCCCCGCCCATTAGTTATCAAATATTTCAACCACACAAGGTTATTAATTAATTGCATAAAATATCTAAATCAATAGAGAATAAATACATATTAAATGTATTCTTCCACATATAATTCAAAAGGAAACTATTGAAAAATAAAACAAGTCATTAAATCCTTTATCAAACAACAATGGGCTCTCACATCTCAAAAGAAATGTTTTAAGAAAACATTAAATTCTCATTACATTATTTAATTAATTGATTAATACCAAGTAAATATTAGCAGCACTAGCCATATAAATTACCAAGGATAAATATTACTTATTTAATATTGTGACCCATATTAATTTTCTCTTTCATATATTAGTAATCTTTATGATAATTATTTCAACATGGCTCTTTTATTGTAAAAAATAAATTACCATCTTTAAGCTTATATTTAATATCCTATAATATCAAACATGATTTAAAACTATAACAATAGATATCACGCTATCTAGTAAATCTCATAGGAAAATATATATATCTTCAAATTATAAGATCAATATCCTAAATAGTTCAAACATGAATATTGATATTCCCACATGGGATGATATTTCCATTTTATGAAATTAATTAAGTCATGTGATAATCATCACTATGATTGAATAAAGTTGACTTCATATAATCAAAAGAAGTTTTTATTTTAAGTTCCTCATTTTCATAACATGAAATAATAAATTATTTAACCATGCGATGACAACTCATTTTTAATGAATATAGTAATTATAGTGTGAAATAATATTTCTACTTCAATTATTTTATTTTCCAAATCCTTATTTTATAACAATACATGAAAATACTCATTTTCAAATATAAAGAGTAATCACTAAATATGTCCTTGATAATCTCTATATTATCAAAATTATTGAAACATGTGATATCACCCATACATAAATAAATAATTACCTTTATAAAATGTGTTGATAATTCCAAGTGAAGAATATTAAATAACCATTCATATTTATACTTTCTAATAAATAAAAATTATACAACATATGATGATCTTTTTTAAAAATAGAATAATTATTCCACAACATGCAATAATATTTTCAAAATATTTATTTATCTATAACATGAAATATAAATTTCTCTCACTTGAATATTTCAATATGATTTCATAATGAGATAATTTTATCATTTCCTTAAATAATTATATGATAATCCATTATAAATATTTCACTACATTCACTTCATCTTCAACGTTTTTAATTTCTAATTTTAAATATTTTCTTCCATCATGAAATTATTTTCTATATCTTAATCTAATTATGGTTAATCGCATTCATATAAACTAAGGAGTCTAAAGCATGTTAATTTCACACATGTACAATATATAATAAATAGAATTTCTAGATCAAATACCTCGATTTGAGGACCCGACAAAGATGGGAAACAATGTTTTAAAGCCCCAAAAAAATTTCAACACATAATAATAAAATTATCTAAGTAAATACTAAAAGACAGGTATTATAGTAGTGACCCAAAAAAAGATCCAAACCCCCAAATATAATGTACAACTCGGTCCCTAAAGCCCTCATGGAAACCTGAAAAATAGTTTATATACATAGGGTGAGTATAACATGTATGATCAGTAGTATCATACCCAAGGCCTTAATTTCAGATGTTAAAATATCATATTAAGGCATCAATAAACAAAAAACATAACTAACATGAACCTAAATTGTTAAACTAACTAATCTTAGCCTCACCATGTAACACTCACCAAATCATGCATCCAATATAGTAACATAATATCAAGAATATAAACAAAGGCACCCTACAGCCACTTACCATATAATTTTATACACTCACACCCCAATATCAAACTTCCTATACCCATATCCCCTTCCATACATATCACATAACATATCCATCCATATATAATATAGATCGAGACACATCCTTACTTATCCCGCCCTCACAAGGTCGAGCATTTAGTGCTAGAATTAGTCATAATCACATAAAATCATTATCACATCATAGCCTCATCAGATAACTAGTGTATCTGGGTATCATAAATGTGAATAACATCAACCTTGTTCCCTCCCACCATCACTCATAACCCCTTCCACATAACACATTCTCATCACCATTGCATAATTTATAGCACCAACATGGATCATCACTGTGTGATCTCCAACACCAACTTGTATCATCACTACTAAAGGAAGAGGGGGAAAGAGAAGGTATCCAACCATCCATATCATCACCATCCTAGATGTTGGGGAAAACACCCAGAACCCAAAACCTTTTGGTTCTGGTAAGGTTATCCAACTCATGCAGGGAACATATAGAAATAACATAAAATAATTGATATATAGATAGCACACAATACCCATCCTATAGATTCACATCAACTTCACTAGTGTACACCAAAAAAATATTTCACCACACAACATATATCATAACTATTTCCACCACTAAATATAGTACACCCCACAACCACCACATAATTCCACACCCAATTAAAAGTTTCACTATTTTCCATATTTTCATTAGTTTCCACTAACTCTCATTCACTAATCCATTTCATTTCACATTAACACATCCCATTTATTTATTTTTCAATTTTGTTAATCAAATTACCACACATAAATTCTATCCCATTATTATTCATTTACCAACCCATGAAATTTATTTTTAGCATTTCAATTTATTCCAGGTCTAACATGGATACTAACACAAGCACACCACACAATAGCTCGCCTATCCCATATCAACCATTTCCACAACACCACATCATCCAAGCCATAACATTGAAAAAACAACCCAACTAAACCACCACACATCAAACCTAGCATACAATAAAATCACTACTCATCACCACCATCACACAAATTCCCACTCCATATCCCATGATAACCAACTTTCACATCACTTCCCCACAGATTTCACAACCCAGTCAATCACCACCACCATTGTACAATAGCCTACATCACAAATGGAAATAAAAAAACACAACAACACATATCATCAAATTAAAGATTAAAAAAATTATGATCAAGGGCTAATATTACTTTACTTTATTATTTATCATGGGTATTCTCACAGAATTTCAATTTTACATGTGAAACCAATCCATTATCCATATATACATTCTTATCCTTGTATTTAGGGTGTTTTAAAATAATAAACACATCATGGGTCTTACATACATATAAAATATAGTACAAGAAAGCCTCTTAACAACCATGATTTTAAAAAATTGAAACAAGTATGCATAAACTCATCATTAATATCATCAAAGCAATAAAACATGTGATTTCTCCCCTTTACCATTGACTTTGGATTAATAAAATTAATTATATTCATTAATATGACACTTAGTATCTTCCCATTAGAATGAAAAAATAATAAAATCCCCACATGTGCTTGTAAATGGAAAGAGAACAGGGATCACCTACCTCAAATAATCCTTCTGAATCACTATTCACAATAGGATAAAGGAGAAACAACCAAAAGACCACAACCACACAAGGAACCCTTGAATAAACCCAGATCACACCAAGGGATCATCATAAATGTGTCCCAAATGTTCACTAAACTAGAAATAAATCACCACTACAAATCCTTGAAATAAGAATGAAAGGATATAAGGGAAAATGAAGAGAACTCGCCTCATATTTCCAATGATAAACATCCAGAATCCAAGAATCAATAAAAGTGGAATGTGGCTGAAATATATTCCAAAATCGACAAGGTTTCACCCAAAATTGATATGGATAAGAGATGAAAGGGTTAAAACTATGGCCCCCCAAAATTTATAAACTAGATTAATCTTTTCCTCATTTATAGTGTGAAACCCCTATTCATATCAGGAATTTTCATGAGGCCCTCCAATTTAGGTCATGAAATAAATTCAGGTTGTGAACTCCTCAAACCTCAATACTAACAAACATCTACCAATTTTCATGGCACTTTAGCCTCTATTTAATTAATGTTGTTAATTTTACTTTCTCATCATGAGTTAATTAGGCACAGAATCCCCATATGAAACTAAAATAATAAATCTCTAGACACTTAGTCACAAATAAACCTCCCAATATGTGAATAAATATTCAAATTTAGAACTACCCACTATAGAATTTTTGTAGCCCCAACTACACTGAACACACCTTGATCCTCTAATAAACACCTCCAACTACCAAACCAATAAAGTAACAGGTTGATAATACATATACAATTATATTAGATACCTCCCCAATGATTCTCATCCTCAAGAATAAAAAACAACATGAAAAAATAAAGGGAAGGTTCCAAACAACCATCTCATGGGATACCCTCACAAGGATCTTGTTATACCCCAAACACTACCACCAACCAAACACACCAAACCAAAACATATACAAAACACCCCACATAACCACATCACCACCCCCCACTAGTAACAACACCATGTCATATCATACCATCCATAATCCACCTCGTTTCCATGAAACCATCCTCACTACCATTTTATCCTTTTCATAACCCATGCCAACAACCACCTCAAACATCGCACAACAATACCCCGAGCACATGAATCAAGGAACCCCACCCTATATATCAAGATATTTTCCATTTTATAAATCACTGACTCAACCACATGGTTTCAAAATGTGTAATAATATAATTCATCTTGATTAAGAAAATTTATTCTCTTATTCATACACTTGAATCCATAGCACACATCACTGATAAGGGAAATATAATATTTCATGAATAAAAAAGGTTCAAACATCACATCATTAAAGAAAAACATATAAAGTAAGAACTAAAAAAACTCCAGGTAATATTCATGAATCTATATTTCACATTCCCATGTACTCTTATCTAGGGCACCATTCCTCCACTACACATGAACCAAGTGGATGGTTCATCCACACAACACCTTCTCTCGATGGTCTTGGTCCTCTACAGTTCTCTCTGTGAACTTCACGTCATCCTTCATATACAACCCTCCCTATTCAATTATCTATGGTTTATCATGAATATATTAATGAATCTAGGGCACATGGATGATGATGTGAATCCTATTAAACCATAGTGTCAGTGTCAAATGATATTCCAGCTCACCTATACTACCCAAAACCTCAAAAGACCTCATGAACCAA
Source organism: Viscum album (assembly GCA_963277665.1). Taxonomy (NCBI): domain Eukaryota; kingdom Viridiplantae; phylum Streptophyta; class Magnoliopsida; order Santalales; family Viscaceae; genus Viscum; species Viscum album. Next base: position 58,261,059 of record OY728129.1, read on the forward strand.
GGGGAAAGCTTAGTCCCCCTTTTAAACCTATGAGGCCCTAGGTGAGGGGAAACCCTTAATAACACATGGTAACCACTATTAAAATATAAGGGCCTCTACCTATGATCATAATAAGACTTCATATGGTAATTTTTTACCCTCATCATCCCTTAGACTAACTGGATCTTCTCGGCCATTCTCTACACCATATCAGGACCAAGAACCACTGACTCCCAAAACCTCCATCCAAAACAAGGGAGAAAAACACGACCACCTATAAAATAACTCAAACATATCCATATCAAAAGATCATTGATTGTTTTTGCTATAGGAAAACTAAACTATAGGTAGGTTCTTTAATCATAATACACCATAGTCCAATACACAAGATGACAACATATCCTCTTACATTTGGATGGTCTTCTCTATCTTCCCATCTATATTAGGGTGGAAAGTAGTTCTAAAGTGAAACTAGGATCCTAATGCATGATATAATCCCCTATAGACTCATGAGGTAAAGTGAGGATCTAATTCAAAGATGATATACCTTGGTACCCTATAAATCATAACCATATTATCCAAAAAACACCTTGCAAAGACATCCATGACACTTGATTCATGAATCACCATAAAATGAACTAAAATCATTAGATAGTTCATGATCACCCAAAATAAAACATGTCATCCCTAAGACTGGGGTAACCTAGTGATTAATTATATTGATATTTCCTACCAATTCCACTAATGAATATACAAGGTATGTAACAAACCTCAAGGAACATGGTTTTTTTCTTTCACCTTCTAACAAACAAGAAATTTATCCACAAACCCTACCATGTATTGTTCTATCCCTATCCACCAAATCTATATTATCAAGCCATGATACATCTTAGTCATAGTAGGATATAACACTAAAGGTGATATATGAAACTCATAGTTAAATATCTATCACATTATCAATGTAATAAACAGCCTCCCTTAGAACAACATCTGGTTATGAACATCTTTTGACCATCCCTTTGGATCATCACCATGGCCAAAATGGTCACACATCACCTTTACCTCTGAGTATCCCCACTAAGACTCCTCCACATACTATAAAAAGGATGAATCTATAGTCATATGGTAAAGAAAACCTTATCCATTTCTTTCCTCTGCATCAAGATGCATCGCTGCATGCCCTTTCATCCCTTTCTAAACATCTTCAGACTCTCAAACCACATCTCATAGGGACTTATAAGATAGAAAATTGGAAAAAAACATTACCCTTTCTTGAGGTGTAAGATATATAAAAATATTAATCCCAGAGAAACTCCATCCACCAATTATATCATTGATTAAAATTCCACTCTAAAAAGACATATTTTAATCTATTATGGTCCATAAAGACAAAAAAAATTGGTTTTCGATGAGGTAATTCCACCACTGCTTCAGTAGAAACATAACTACTACCAACTCCATATCATGGGTAAAATTGTTACACACATGGGGGGAAAACTTCCTAAATACATAATAGATCAATTCCCTATTCTTCATCAATATGCATCATAAACCTAGATAGGATTCATCACATAAAACCCAAACATCACACCCTACTCAAGAAATAAAATCACTGGAGTACTGATCAACTTTTCCTTTAAAAAACCAAACACTACCTGGCTCTGATTAGTCCATAGGAAGGTCGGGTCTTTCCCAGTCAAAGATATCAGTAGAGCTATAACTTAAGAAAATCAGACACAAAACTATAATAATATCCTGAAATAACAAGGAAACTATGAAACTATTCTACATTCTTGGGTTCTTCCCAAGAAACTACTAAAATGATATTTTATGGGTCCATATCTTCACCCAACTGAGACACCACATGTTTATGTAAATACACCACTCCCATCCAAAATCTACACTGAGACAATTTTCTATAAATATGGTGATGTTTTAGGACCTGTAAGAAAACTATGAGATGATCAGCATGCTCCTCCTCTAAATTTGATTAAACCAATATGTCTTTGATCAACATGATAATGAACTAGTCCAAGAAATCATAGAATATGTAGTTCATGATCTCTTTGAACATAGTTGGTGCATTCATGACACCAGAATTCATGAACTCAAACTCAAATTGCTTATACCTACAACTGAATACAGTCTTTCAGATATCTTTATCTTTCACCCACATCTAGTGTTATCCAAACCACAAGTCTATCTTAAAAAACTATCTGGATACTTTCAACTAGTTGAACAGGTCATTAATGCTTGGAAAAGCGTAATAATTATTGATCGTTACCTAATTCAACCTACGGTAGACCACACAAAACCTCAAACTACCATCCACATTCTTGGAGAAAAATATCAGAGCACCCTAAGGAGACACACTAGTTTAGATCAAACCCTTCTACATATGATCATAAACTTATAGTCTTTACTCATGAAACTCTATATGCTTCATTCGACAAGGATCCATTGAAATCACAGACATTACCAATTGAAACTTTTTCCCCTACCCAACATCACATCAAGGGGTTAGTGTCATAACCTCATATGGGAAAACATCCAGGAACTCTTCTATGACCCTAGGAACATCCTCAGCCTGAAATTCCACTGATATCTCTACGGAATAAGAAAAAAGAGACTCTAGTTTCCCATCACCCATCTAATAACCCTGCACCCCAGAAAAAGCCACTCATTGGCCCTCAACATTAGAAAATGAAACTATACTATGAATTTCATTGATGAATTCATGCACAAATTATATCCAATCCATGCCAGAGATAACATTGTATAGATATATTTGCAGAAATAAGAAATCCAACACTAACTGGTTCTTCCCCATCACCATTCTACATCACTGACACATATCAAACAAAGCATCCTAACCATTAATAATCCTAGATTACACCAAGGGCATAGAAATTATCTCCCCATCTAGTCCCTAAGGTATGAAATAAATAAGGAGAAAAAAAGGAGTGTGAGGATCCTAAATTAAACAAGGAACAAACGATAGTAGATAATAAATTGATTATGCATTAGATAACCTATGTCCTTATTGGTGTTTTTGACTCCATCACATGCATCTTACCACACCCAGCTCCTCTTCCTCTCTATTTTCAACCTCCATGACCTCGCTCTAGACTAGATCCCTATATATAAGGACCATAATGAGGCTTCCCCCTACCAAAACTATCTTCCATCATATACTGAATAAGAACTGACAGTTCGTAATGCTAAAACTACCTCATAGGTAATTGTTTCTACTTTTCTAAAGGGGCATGATCACACATTTGAAACTGGCATACCTGGGTGTTCATACACTAATCCTAGTGGTGGATATTCCCCCCATAGGCATAGCATGAAACTATGAATTCCTCGGCAGGTTATAAGAAGACACATACCCTAGAAGGAAATGAAAGGAACTAATATGGTCGATTCCCCACTAGTTATAACTTTCACAAGCTAAATATCTATGACCTACTACCTGAATCTCTACTTCTTGTGATGTCATATTGGCTACTCTCTTGGGGCTCACCTCCTAGAGAAAGAATCTATTTTCAGACCTTTGCCTTTTCTAATCATCATTGGTCACAACACCAAATCATTGGTCACAACCCCTCCTTTATACATCATGATCAAGACTAATCATCTTGAAATACATTATGATAAAAGTGAAAGAGGTTCTTGAATCTGATCCTAAGATCCTACACACTCAGTCTCCTCTACTGAAGAGAGAGAATATCATATCTCTATGTTTCCTTTTTCATCAATGATAGGAATTACAAATGGAAATCCTTCTAAAATTACAACCACAACACATATATCTTCTTTAAATCACCAAGATACATTATCCATCACCAACATGCATCTCATCAAATTAGACTAACTACCAACAAAATCTAGAACTCTTCTCGAGCTTGAATCAAACTAAAGGAGATACTGGGATCCTCCAACAAATGCCCTATCTCCATATTAGAGTCACTCCCCTCATACATCCCCAAACTCAGTTGCTAAAAGGATTTAAAATCCCTCTAACATGCCTCTTTCTCCTATTTCAGTTCAATCCTTCTAGGATTAATTGGATTAGCCAACTGAACCTCTCCTATGTCCCTACCTAGAAAATACATCCACCTCACTTGGTATTTCAATATGATTAGAGTCCTTAAATAAGATCACAGGGGATTAAAATTTGGATTCCTATCCAATATCACTAGCCTATGTCACACACCATGATCAACTAGCACAATTTTCCTACCAACACATGCAATCCTCACAATGAATAACTCTAAACTCTATCCCATCTATCAATTCCATCCCATTCTTATCAGAGGTTTGTGTTAGATTTCTTTAATAATGTGTCCCCACTTGTATCACTAATAAATTTAAAAAAACTATATTCTATACCATATATGACACACAACACCAAGCCTAAATGAAGCATGAAATATTATTATTTAAATATGACCATTATAAACTAGTTTTTAATTAAAGAGTATGAATAATATTAACTAATTTATAAAATATATAAAGGTTCTACTTAATATAAATTTATTGATAAATTCTTCTTAAATAATCACTCAATTTTTAGTAAAGTCACTTTATTCTTCAAAAAGATGTTTTCTTTAAAAATAGATTTTATTGCTTTTAATGAGAAAATATTATAATTATTGTTGTGAATTATTAGAAATTTTATTTTATAAAAAGGGTATAATTTTTTAAATCAAAATATCAAAATTATATTATGGTGAAATTCTTAGATTTTTCAAAAAAGTTTGATTTTTCAATTAATAGTGAAAAAATATTAATTTTTATTGAAAACTATGTTTTCTTTTAAAGTTTATAAATAGAATGTTATATTTAGTATTATATTTAAAATTTCATTAGTTCCTTTTAATTCGATATAATAAAATTATAGTCCTTGTAATGAGTTTTTTAATTGAATTTGGTATAAAAAATATACTTAAAAATATGTTTTATGAAAAACCTCTTTTTATAACATTTTGTGGGTTTAATTTTAAATTAAATTATATCACTACTATGAATTTAATATTGAAAAATATATTACATATTTGAAATTAGGAGGACAAAAGTTGGTGAAAAGAATGATTTTATTTTTATTCATTAAGAATAGTAAGTAAATAATTATCACCATGATAAGGGTAAATCGGTGAATTAAGGTTAAACATAATATGATAACAACTAAATATTGTCCCTAAAACTTTCCTTTATCTTATTATATGAGTTTATTTCATCCATTTCCATCCAATTCTCGTATATATGGCCACTTGGTTACATATTGTTCTATTTTTACCTTTATAATATTTACGTAAAAGATAAAGACAAAAATACCACTTTCTTACATTAAATAACTATAATATTTTATGATAGGAATAAAAAAACTTATTTTAGGTTATAAATAGTAATTTTAAAGGTAAATGATTTTTTTTATCATGGTAATTTTTTTAATAGTTTATATTAATGAAATTATTACCCTAAATTATTATGAAACATTGACATGGTATTTACTCAATCAATATAAAACTAAAATAAATGATTTTAAAAATATTAAAAGTAATATAAATTGGAAAAAATATTTTGTTACGTGAATTTTAAAGATAAATATAAAGTTTTACTGATTATTGGAAGGATTAGATTCTAATTTCAATTTTTTATGTTGTTTTCAAAGTCAAATTAAATGAATAATTCCACAAATTACTTTAATGACAATTTATAATAAATAATATTTTATTAAATGATTTCAAATTCTTAAAAATCATACATTCATCCAATTTATTGGGATATAGTTTAAAATATCAACCATGGTCCATTTAATTGTTAATTTTTCATTTATATTAACTACTTAGACCCCTAAAGAGTAAAATATTTTATATCATGAAAATTATCAAAAAGGGTTAACATGGGTTAAAACAAGGATATAAGGGTAAAAATCAAATATAAACTTGTCCAAATTTTACGATATGAGTCTATTTAGACTCATACTTATCCTATATTTAATTTTTTCACTTTGGATATTTTTTTTATAAAAATAAAGTTATATTAATTCAGTATTTTAAGAAATTCCAAGAGTTCCCCTCTCCTCACATATAAAAGGGAACCTCCTCTCATCTTTTCTTCACACTTAGATAACTATTTGGTTTATCCAATCTATACCCAAATACATTATTTACTTCTCTTATCATGTCTTAGAGGCCTTGTTTTGATTAGAAATCCTTCCGATGATGTATTTTGGTGTAAACTTAAAGTTGTTATCTGAAGAAGAGAAATATAAATAATGAACATGACAAGTCTGACTAAAAGGTAATGATTTATATTTTATAAAATAATATCTTAAAGTTTCCCTTATAAATATTTTTATTTCATGTCCATTCCCTTCTAAATGCTTTATAAAAAATTTTATTTACTCTTAAATGGGTGATAAAGTTAATTTTTACCATATTTTCCTTCATTACAATGTTTTAAAAAAAAGGAATATTTTTATAGTTTTATGTAAGGGACACTTTAAAAACCTCATTTTTAATATTTGAAATATTTATTTTCTAATTTTATCTTCCATTTATATGTTATTAAAATTATTTTATTATTTTATTTATATGTATATAAATAAATTATAAATAATATTTTATGTTTCTTTTGACTTTATTTCAATGGTTTTCAAAAGGAATATTTTTATTTTTTCTATACAAACCAATTTTACTTTATTTAGAAAATAAAAAATGAATATTTTATTTTAATATATATGGCATCAGCGGCTATTGTTGCCCCTACATCAATTATTTGATATTAGGATTTCTTTGTAAGATTTTTTGTTTTCTTCAATGAAAAACCTTATTTCCAATTTTTCTAAGCATTTGAAAAGAATTTTTTTAAAATGAAATTTATATTTTGATATATGTAAATTTTTTTCTTATGGCTGTAAGGGAAACCACCCTTTTAATCAGGTTATGGCCATTATATCTATAAACTAATTTTTCTATCTATCTTTAATGTTATAGAATTTTTCTAAATTCTTTATATATTCCTTTTTGATATATACCTAGATTATTCTACCCTCATTTTATGGGGTAATATATGCATTATGATCATTTTTAAGATTCATTCTTTACGAAATATCTTTTGATTATGATATGAGGTAAGATCTTGAAACGTGTTTTCTTTCAATGGTAAATTATTATATTTATGTGTTATGATTTTTTTTTGTAACATATAATCATAAAAATATTATGATGGGTGTGCCCATATTACACTCCAAATAATTGGGTAAAGATTTTGTATCATGAGACATTATGTGTGAGATTGGGTCTTAAACTTAATCCACTATGGGACTCTTTCCACCATGTGATGTTGTCTTAGTAGTTAGTCTTAACTTATTATTATGTCATGTTTTTTATTTATACCACATTTTTTAGGTTTACATGATCTCATGATACCGTGTTCTTTATGTTATTTTCCTATCTGATTACTCATGAGCTTATGTTTAAAGGAACGTATATGTTGCTCGTAAGGGTGAAATATATAACTTTTTTTGAAAAAAAATCATAAGTTTTTCATGATTACAAGGGAACCAGTATAAGTTTTATTTTTCCATTAGTATTTATAATGAATTTTTTTATGAAAGGCTTTGGGTAGAAAAGATGATTTACTGTGTAATAAAAAAAATTGAGCCCAGAGTTAAATTTTGAAGAAGAAAAATTTTGTATAAATATTCATGAACTAACATGTTTCTTTATTTCTTTTTATATGACCCTTAATGAGATTTTTTTTATCATGCCACATTTTAAATTTTTTCACAAGGTTTTGAAGATTATTAGGGACAAGGATGAGGTTAATATGAACATTGTGAAGATATTTCAGGAAAATAAAACGTATTATATTATAAAAGTTTTTTGTGTTGAAAAAATCGATACTAAGAAGAAGAGTAAAATTTATTATGTAATATTTATACATGTAAAGATGGTGTCCTAATTCTATAAATCTCTAAACCAAAAATATCCTCAAACATAAGAATTTTAATTCTTGAATTAAAACTCGATATTATGTAATGTTTAATGTTGGGTCCTTATAGTTGGTATCAGAGGAAGGGTTTAGGTAAATTTGGAGATTATGATGTTATAATGTGAGGATAACTAAATATTTATTGATACCATAATGGTTTTATGAGCTTAAGGTTGATAATAAGTTAAAAGTATTATAAACATATTTTTAGTTTTTAAGTGATGATATTTTAATTTGATTAATGATATTTTGCGAGATGTTTTATTGGGTTGTGGTATATGTGACCCTTTGGATCAACATGAGGTATTATTTTATGTATAATTATATTTTAATAAGTTTAAATGTATTGATAACATTTAAGTTTTATATGATTTTTTATGATTAATTTTATTTATAAGATGTTCATAATATTTATAGGGACGTTATAAAAGTTATATTAATATATTTCTAATAAAAATGAAGACCTTCCACATCCTACATGGTAATAGGGCTTGAATGCACAACCAAAGGGAAAAAGTGGTTCAATACCTACCACTTCACTATGTGATTCCATGGTTAGTATGACATTTCTTTTTATAATATTAATGTTATTTAGGAATAAGTTCACTATTTTAGGAACCTTATATGATTAAGTTAAATAAAACATTATGGGATTTTATTTGAGGAATAAATGTTGAATTATATTTTGGTAGCATGTGTGATTTTAATGTGTCTTTATAGTGATTCAGGTTAATTATGTAAATAATTATCATATCATAGAGATTATATGATTATTGCATATACATTTTTGGTAAAATACTTTAAGAGTGATTGATGTTATTTTGAGATAACTGTTAAATTTATCTTAGAATAATATGTGATTATGTCATTTTAATATTTGGTTTTAAATATTATTCTATAATATTTTGAAGAATTTTAAGGTTATTTATTGATCAAACCATTGATGTTGAACTTTGGATGTTATTATTAAAGATTTTTTGGTTAATGTTGTGTTTTTTATATAATAGATTAATAATTTTGAGAATTATACAATGCTAAGCATTTTATTAATGTATAAATATAGGAGGAATATATTGTAATTCATTTGTGTAATATTTGATACATTAGAAGTTTATTTTAGTGCTTCATGCATAAAAAATCATCTTGAATACTAATCGTTTGAAGAAAAAGATGAGATTGTGGCGGTAAAGGAATTACTCAAATAAGTGTATTTTATTATGTTCCTAAAATATATGGTAAAGTAATTCCTAAAATCTATTAAAATGATCTTGAAATTAAAATTTTCATATTTCCTTCATTTTTTATGAATCTATGGTCATTTTTACACCTCATCGGTTTATGGTTTTATGGTCATTAACTTTATCTTGATCATTCACTTTCTTATGATCAATAATCTCTATCACTATCCATAATTATTTAGACATTAAATTTTTCTCCATTTCCATATTTTCACTTCCAACTAATGTTCTCCTATTTGGAAACCTAGTTATGTGATGACCTTTGTATTTCCTTTTCCCACTTTTTAAGAGGAAGTCTTATTATCCCTTTTTACAATGTAGGATTTAAAAAAGGTATTTTTATATGTAAACCCCTTATTTATCAAGCTTGAGTTCAAATTTAAAGGATGAAATTTATCAAAGTGATAGAATGTAACACCTCTATATTTTAAAAAAAATAAAACTATGTGTGATGGCATTTACAACACACAACAATAAGAAAAAATGAACCATAAAATATTATTATTTAAATATGATCATTATAAACTAAACATTACATTTCTGGGTATGAATAGAATTAACTAATTTATGAAATATATATAAATTTCCAACCCAATATAAATATATTGAAAAATTCATAGTAAATAATCACTCAATTTTTAGTAAATTCATTTTATTCTTCAAAAATACATTTTCTTCCAAAATAGAATTAATTTCTTTTTATGAGAAAATATTATAATTATTTTTTGGAAAATTTAAAAAAATTAATTGATAAAGAGAATATTATTTTTTGAATCATCATATCATAATTATATTATGGTGAAATTTTTATATTTTTTTGAAAATTTTTATTTTTCAATGAATTGTAAAAAAATACTGATTTTTATTGAAAACTATATTTAATTTTGAAGTGTTTACAAAGTAGTATTCTATTTTGTATTATTTTTAAAATTTTATTAGTTTATTTTGATTAAATATGATCCAATTATACTTTTTATAATTTATTTTATACTTAAATTTGGTATAAAAAAACATTTTTAAACTGAAAAGGGATTTTTCTAAAAAATCACTTTTTGACGTGTTTTGAGGGTTTAATTTTAAATTAAGTTTTAAAAATTATTTAAATTTAATCATGAAAAATTGATTCCATAATTGGAATAAATAATTCTAATTATAGTAAATATACCCCTTTTATTTTTATTCATTGTGAATTGTAACTGTGGGAAATAATTATCATCATGGTAAGGGTAAATCGAGAAACTAAGGTTAAAAATAATACGATAAGGACTAAAAATTGACCTAAAAACTTTCATTTATCCTATTTTATGATTTTATTTTGGAAATTTCCATCAAATTATCGAGTATATGTCCACTTAGTTCCATATTTCTTTTATTTTGACCTTTATAATATTTAAGTAAAAGATAAAGACAAAAATTCCACTTTCTTGCTTTTAATAACTATAATATTTTGTATAAGGATAAAAAAATTATTTTCAATTATAAATAATAATTTTAGATATAATTATTTTTATCATTGTAATTTATTTATAATTTTTCGTAATTAAATAATTACATTAAATGATTATGCAAAGATGATACTATATTTATTCAATTAATAGAAAAATAAAATTATTGATTTTAAAAATATTAAAAGTAATATAAATTGAATGACTTATTGTGTTCCACATATTTTTATATAAATATAACATTTTAGTGATGTTTTAGAGTATTATAATCTAATTATATAATTGTCATTTTGTTTTCAAAGTCAAATTAGATGAATAGTTCCAAAAATGACATTAATGATATTTTATAATATTTAATATTTTATTAAATTATTTAAAATTCCTAAAAATACTATCTTCATCCAAGAGATTTATATTTGGTTAAAATAAACAATCATGGTCTATTTATTGGCCAATTTTCCTTTTATAGTAATTATCTTGGCCCTTAAATAGTAAAAGCTTTATTATCACAGGAATTGTCAAAAGGGTTAATGTGGGTTAAAACAAAGAGATAAGGGTAAAAATCTAATCTAAACATGTCCAAATTTTATTTTATGAGATTATTTTGACCCATAATTATCCTATATTCAAATTATATCATTTTTGAGTCTTTTTAAAATGAAAATTAATTTATATTTATTTAATAGTTTAAGAAATTATTAGAGTGCCCCTCCCCTCACTTATAAAAAGGCACATCCTATCCTCTTTTCATAAAACTTCAAGAACCATTTAGTTCATCTAATCCTTATACAAATTTGTTCCTTACTTACATTCACACTTACTAGACGCCTTTTTTATTATAAAACCCTTGTAGGAAGGCTTTTGGTGTAAACCTAAAGAGGTTGTCCAAAAAAGAGGAAGATAAAGAACAAATGTGATGATTCATACTCAAGGTAAGGGATTTTATTTTAGAAAATAATCTCTTAATGTTTACCTTGAAACTCATTTTCTTCCACATCAGTGTTCTTCTTAATGTTTCAAGAAATATTTTATTTATGATTCAATGGATTCTAGAGGTTATTTTTTACCATATTTGGAATTCTTTACAATGCTTTCAAAAAAATGAATCTTCTTAAGTTTTTGTGTGTGGGACACTTTAAAAAACGCATTTAAAAGGTTTGAAAGACTTATTTTATAATCTATATATTCCATGTCTGTATAATTATAATTGTTTTTTTAAAGTGTTATGTGGACATAAATTAATTATAAATGACATTTTAGGTCTCTTTGGAATTTCCTTAAATTATTTTCAAAAGGCATATTTTGATGTATTTTATATAGAGTGTTTTGAATTTCTTTACAAAATACAAAAGGAATGTTTTATTTTAATGTATATTTCATTGAAGTATTTTCCCTTCATTTTAATAATTATTTGAAATTTGGATTTCTTTATGTTCTACCTTATTTTCTTCAAGAAAAAACCATCTTTATCTTTTCTCTAAGTATTTTCAAAATAGGGTTTTAAATGGAATTAATATTTTTATATCTAGAAATGTTTTTCCTATAAACATAAGGGATCTCTCTAAACTACCCTTTTCTTCAGGTTATGATCATTATCTCTCTAAATAACTTTATCTATCTATTTAATGTTATATAATTATTATAAATTTTGTATATATCTCTCACATATATACCTAGATTATTATTCCTTCCTTCGATGGGGTAATACATGCCTTATAATCATTTCTAAAATTCCTTCATTAAGATATCTCTTTTGATTATGATATGAGAAAATATTATGCCACCCATTTTCTTTCAATGGGTAATTCTTATGTTAATTCCTTATGATTAATTTTATTTTTATGGAACACATAATCATGATTATATTATGATGGTTACACCTAGATAGTTCAATAATGTATTGGGTAAAGCTTTTGTCTCCTGAGATATTATGTATGGGATTAGGGAGTAAGCCTAATCTACTATGGGACTTGGCCTGTCATGTGATGTTTTATAATAGTTATCCTTGACTTATGCTTGTTTTATGTTTTGTGTTGCTACCACATTTCCTATATTTCCATTATCTCATGATACTATGTTATTTTTGTTATTCTCCCACCTGATTACTCATGAGATTATATTTAAAGAAAAATATGTGCTACTTTAAAAGGGTGAAATGTATAACTTTTTTTGAAAAAAAATCATAATTATTTCATGATATAAAAGAGTCCTTTATAAGTTTTATTTTTCCTTTAATGTTTCTTATGAAATTTTTTATGAAAATATTTGGGTAGAAAAGTTTATTTCTTTGGTAATAAATTTTTTATTTTTATTTAAAATTTTATTTTTAAAAAATAAAAATCATTTATAATTATTCTTGAACTAATTGGATTCTTTATTTATTTTGATATTTCCCTTATTTGGAGTTTTTTTTCTCATTTAATTTTTTAAAATGTTTTTTATAGGTTTTTAAGGATGGGTAGGGAAAAGGATGAGGTTAAGATAAAAAATTTAAAGATATTTCATGAAATGAAAACTTATTATATCATAAAAGTTTTTTTTGGGAAAAACATTTACTAAGAGGAAGGGTAAACTTTGTGATGTAATATTTATTTATGTATGGACAATGGAATAATTCTCTAATACTATAAAATAAATATATCCTAAAATTTAATAAAATTAAATCTTGTCTTAAAACTCAATATTATGTATTTTAAAAGGTTGGGTTCTTATACCACTGACAGTGTTGACTATGAATTACTAGGATTTTTCATAGACTGGTTAGTTTTATAAATAATTGAGTTACCTAAAAATAATTTGATTAGTTCCCTAGTGCTTTGGTTTCATGAGGTGGTTTTGATGTTTGAGGTTTTTTGTGACATGTCTCATCAAGGTTTTGGATGAATCGTGTTTTAGAAGAGAGTGGTGACCCTTTATGGGTCTAGGAACTTATTCCTCGAATATCATAAATATTCCACCCTTGACTTATAGTTTGAAGTAATTATGTTTTTACTAAATTTTTGGTGGAATTACATAAACAAATAGTGGTTTATGGTTTTCACATACCACAAGATCCTAAAATATGTCTCATATTAGTGGGATTTAAATATATGCCAGTAGAGGTGGATAGAGTTTCTCTAGTATTATGATTTTTATATCACATACACCCTGGGAAAGGGAAATGTTTTTGTTGATGTGATAATTTAGAAATACTATGAAATTATGTCATAGAAGTCTATAGATTTTAGGAAAGGGATGAATAAGCTTGTTGTGATGAGTCTTAATATGAGGGAGAGTAGTGTTTGAGGATGTCTTTATCAGATGATATTAGAGTCATACATGATATAAAAGGTGGATGAGTTTGAATAGGGATACGCAGAGGTAAAACTGATGTTTGACCATGTTGGCCATGGTGATGCTTTATAAGGATGTTGGAGGATAGTTAGAACCAGATTTTGTTCTAGGGGAGACTATTTATTCCATTTATAATGTGTGAGGGAGTACTCTGTGATTTTTATAACTCACCTTTAGTGGTATTACTAGTGTAACCAATAATTATTATGTCTTGAGGACACAGTTTTGGTGGTTGGGGAAGATACAATTGGTAGTAAACTTTGTGGAGAAGTGTCTTGTTTTTTAGCAGGTGAAAGTGGAATACCATGGTCCTGGAAAATTTATTATGGAACTTAGATGTTCTTGAGTGGAAATATGAGGATATATCATGCATTTCATCATTAGGTTACCCTTTTCTCATGGTGGATATGATGTGGTTTGGTTGATTATGGACAGGGTAATGATTTTGGATTATTTTCTAGTTATCCCTGAATCAAGATTCATGGATTTCTTGGTGAGGTGGTATATGGATGATGTGGTTAGGCTCCATAGGGTACTGAGGACAATTAACTCTAATCAGGATTCTCCTTTTCCCTTGTAGATCTATAGTGTATTGTAATATGATTTTAGCTCCTGGTTGTGGCTTAGTAGGGTTTTTCACCCATAGACTAATGGGTAAATGGAGTAGTAAATCCAGAAACTAGAGGATATGTTGTGCGCTTGAATCATAGATTCTAGAAGATCATGGTAAAATCACCTACCTTTGGTTGAGTTAACCTACAATAATATATATCACCCATTCATTGATTTTACTCTATTTTAAGTATTTAATGGGTGGTTGTTGCATTATCTACTTTTTTGGATGGAGGTTAGGGAGCCAGTGATCCTTGTTCCTGATGTGGTGTAGAGCATGACTGAGAAGATCCTGTTGGTCTGAGATAGGATGAGGGTGGAACAAGACATTCATAAGGCCTATATTGTTCATAAGAGAAGGCCCCTAGAGTTTAAGGTTGGAGGCTATGTGTTCTGTAGGGTTTCCCCTCATCGTGGGAAGTGCAGGTTTGGTAGGGGGAGTAAATTTCCTCCCTAGTTCATCATATATTTTGAGGTGTTGAGGCATTTTGGTAAGGTGGTGTAATGTTTTTAAATTCCAACATATATGGATAGGATCAAAAATTTATTTCATATGTCCTAGCTTCATCAAAATCTTCTTGATGACTACCACATCATTCATTGGGGATATTTCGATATCAAAGATGGTGTGACATCCATATATTTATAGGAATATATCTAGTATCATTGAGATAAAGTGATGCATAGACAAACTGTCCCATTGGTTCATGTGTTTTGGAGGCATAGTGGTTTAGAGGAGAGTACTTGGGAGCATGATACATAGATATGTTCCAAATACCTGGAGTTCTTTTGGGTTCTTATTTGTCCTATTTTTCATTTTGTGATGTTTGAACCTTTATGATTTATGAGATGTGTCATTTTTCATTGTTTTTGGTGTGTGTTATATCGTTGAGTATATGAAGATGGTTCACCCCTTCTCAATCAAAATTAATTATGTTTATGAAACATTTTAAAACTATGTGGGTGATTAAATATTTCCCAAAGTGGAAAATATCTTAATATGGAGGGAAATTTTCTCTAATTTGTGAGTTCAGGGTATTTTTGTGTGATGTTTGAGGCATTTTTTGGTTAGTTTTTTGAAGATGTTAGAATGGTAGTGTTGATGGTTATGTTGAAGATAGGTGGATTTTGGATGGTGTGAGATGGTTAAGTGTTGTACCTGATGAGTTAGTGATGTGGTTGTGTGGGGTGTTATGTGGATGTTTTGTCTTAGGTCATTGTGTTTATATAGTGGTTGTGTTTGAAATATAACGATATCCCTAGGAGTTATCTCATGGGGTGGTTTTTTGGACCCTACCCTTTATTTCTAATGGCATATTACCTTTTTATTGTATAACTTTCATTACATTATAAAAAAATATGATATTTTAAAGTTTAGTTTTTGGAAAAAAGGTTCAAAATACATGAAAACATAAAAACAATATTCTATTCTACTTGAAAGGATTCATCAAAGGTTCATCTGAAGTAAAATTACTCCATCTCATGACCTAGGTACATGCATAAAATGAAAGGGTGAGCATAAGGCCCAGTAACAGAAATCAAGGGAAACAATTTACATGTGATCTTGAGATAGTACAGTAAGAACATGAAGAATATTATTATGGAATAAGAATAAAAATGTGAGGTATATAATCAATAAAATAACATGAATAATAACTTGTAAATGTAGATACAACATTTATTTTATACATTCATTAGCATATCACCAATGTTTTTCACCGAGGTTTCATAAAAATTACCAAGGTTCTTCAATAAGGTGTCCTAAATCATGTCATCTCTAGAGATTAGATTATTTACCCAATTCATTGGAGAGCTATCAGGGTGAACCCTTCGTATATCATAATTAATTTTACCCACATATATCATAATAAAAAATCTCATAAATAACCCATGGGGAATAAAATAAAGGGGTTTCGTATCAAAATCATGGCATTTTAAAAAGTGCTTAAAACATGATCATTGTGTCATTTATAATCCACAGAAAGAGAATTAGGGTCTTATCTCAGTTCTCCTATAGATAATATTTTAACTAATGTTGAATATGAGAAAAAACCACTATACTGTACGGCATGTCTGGAAGTTGGGAACTCCTTGGAGCTCTGCCGAAAGAATATGATTTGTTCGGAATATGGGATGAAAGGTCATCCCTCCAGCCTTTTCCGTCGAAAGACAAATTTCCCCTCATTTTCTAAGGCTGTTGATAGAGGTCATGACACTCTTAAAGAGCTGTCACCGGCTGGCACTAAGAATTATGTCTCTCTGATACCTCATATGGACAAGGAGTCCCCGACAAGAGATCATAGAAGCCCTTCTTGTGTAAATCTAGATCAAGGAAAGTCTACTGAGATTTTTGTACCTATATTGGTGGATGGTCAGCATGTTGATGGTCAACAAATACCCCTTATTACTGGTAAATAGGGGAATCTATCAGATGATGAAAAAGAAAAGATTAACTTTACTACTCCAAATAGCGGTGGATTTATCTCATTCAAGGAGCCTATCTTAGCCAGTGAGGCAAAGATGACTGATGGTGAGAATTTTACACCTATCCCTGCTAAAATAAGGCCTCGCAAAGATTACTCTCGAATTCCGAAGACTGTGACTACTAGATCAGCTGCAAAGGTGTCTAGGAAAATTGATGACAACTATTGGAAGACTTTCAATCAGGATAAGTCTCAATCTGAGTGGCAACCTACTGGGTATTATGATTATGGGAATGAAATGTCGTATTATGATCTATAGTTCATTGATGAATGAGGTTATTTTTTATTGTGTGACCCCTTTCTCCACCTACTTGTACTTTTCTTTCTATCTTTAATAAATGATCAGAATCATTTTCTTTTAAAAAAAAGAGAATTAGGTTCTTATGTGTGTTAATTATAGAATAAAATAAATAATTTTTACATATTGGTGAATACCCCTAGAAAGTAAATATTTTTAAGTATTAATATAAAGAAAATTAAATAATTTCTTGAGAAAAAGAGAGAAATTTTGAGAATAAAATTCAGCAACATAACGAGTGTGAAACATGATTATAGAACACATTAAAAAGAGAGAATAAAATGATAAACCATTAATAAAAGACTATTAATATAGTAAAGGTATATAATAAAATGGACATAAGAATACAATATGTAATTTTGAATGAAATAGTACATAAAAAGGAACATGAAAAAAAAAAGAGAAGTTGAGATTTCTCTTACCTTGAAGAGTAACTCCTTAAACTAGAAGATTGGGAACTTGGGGCTTAAGGACACCTTGTGAGGACTAATTGGAAGGTAAAACTATCATATATTAATTTATGATTAATTTTTAATGAAATATAATGGAGAAATGGGTGGTTATTTATAGAAAAATGGGAGGATTTGTTTACTAATTTCCTTGGACACCTAGGAAGTGGTGAATTCAAAACCATGGGCTTGGCCATCGTATTTGCCCATGATATTGGCCACTTGGGAAACCTATTATGTTATTTTAATCCAAAATATTCTACCATCATTTTATATTACTTATTATATCATTATAATTCCATTAAATATACTAAAACCCCAAATTGTATTTTTACTATTCATGAAAAAGTAATGTATTTTAGAAAATTATCATAAATTTACCCTAATATAATTTCAACATGATGATTTAAAAAATGATATTTATTTTATCATAATAATTCTCAAAGTATGATAAATTTTACTTTTAAAAATAAAAATCATTCTTTATTAAAAATAATATCATATAGAAAATGCATAGTAAAATTTCTGACACTTGAAAAAAAAATTATTTTTCCATTTAAATTTAAATAAGAGTATTATAATAATAATTTTTCATTAAGATAAATATTATTAATAATAACTTAGATTATTATAATAATTATAACTTTTTTGAAAAGAAAATTTTTTGTTCGAAAAATCAATTTATCAATTTCATCGTATTTTTAAGAAAAACCAAACTCAAAACGGAAATGATGCAGCAAAAAATATATTTATACAAAGGGATTATAAATTATTTAACTAATTCCTTGACACGTAACCCCTTATAACACCTTCATACTACCTAAGGGTAAGGTGAGGGATGGTTATAGATTTATGGGGCGGCTTCGCTAACATCACTAGAGTGGTAATTTACACTAACTTAAACATCTCCAATAAGTGATTTCTTTTAACCCTCACTTGTTGGAGCTTGTCTTGGGATAGGTCAAGATATATTCCCAGTGACACAACCTCCCTCCCAATTTCTAACAAATGAGATTCTTACGACACAACTATACAGGTTGAGGCTATCATACCTCTTTTCACCATTAATTATCCTTTGTCATTTCAACTTATAAACACAAATTATAACATTAAAATTATTATTAAGAGTATTGTTTCCAACATTCATAATTGACCAAAAGTCATATAGTGGTCGAAATATGATGGTAATATTTCAATTATAATCACTTAATCATTAATGGTATATATTTTTGTTGAGTGCCAAATAATATATCACACATTTTCAAGAAAAAAATATCATTCAAAAAATTCAGGTCATTACAATCCTCCCCCCTTAAGAAATTTCATCCCCTAAATTTCAACTTGTATTATTAGTTAAGAATAGATGTGGGTACTTATACCTCATTTTTTTATTTCGGTTACCATGTGGATTCTTTATATTTTTGGTTCCTCTACAACAGTTTAACGAGGTGGTTAGTCTTGTTGTATATAACCTTGTCTCTATGGTCTAAGATCTCCACTGGCTTCTCCTCATAAGAGAGTTTATATTCCATTTGTACCACCTCTGGATTCAGTAAATGTGAAGGGTTAGTTATGTACTTCCTCAATATAGATACGTGGAAAACATCATGAACTTGAGCTAGGTTTCATGGAAGTGAAAGTTTATAAGTTGCGGATCCTATGTGATCAAGGATTTCATAGGGGTTAATGTATGTGGGGATTAGAATCACTTTATTCCCAAACTACATGAATCTTTCCAAGATGAAATTTATAGGAAGAATTTTTCACCAACATCAAACTCTAAGTCCTTAAACGGTTTTCATCATATCTCTTCTACCGAATCTGATCATCCTTTATGATTTTTTTGGATTTTGTAAACCTTTTTTGTCATATCTTGCAGAAGATCATGTCCAAGAATCATTATCTCACCAACTTCATCCCATCAAGTATGAGTTATACATCACTTCCAATATAGAGGTTCATAGGGTGTTATTTTAATACTCAAATGAAATCTAGTGTTGTATGAGAACTCAACTAATGGCAGATGTTGATCCCATCCACCTTTAAATTCCATTGAGCATGTTCTCAACATTTACTTTAGTATCTGGATAGTCCATTCAAATTTTTCATCAGTTTGAGGGTGATATGTCATATTGAAATTCAATTAATAATTAAAATAATGTAGAATACTTCTCTATAATTTTTATTTGAACCTTGGATCGCAATTATAAATAGTAGAAAGTGGCACTCTTTGTAGCCTTTCCATTCCCTTTACATAAATCTTGGGAAGTTGGTTGAGAGAGAAATCTTCTTGAATAGAGATAAAATGGGAAGTCTTGGTGAGATGGTCCACTATAACCCATATTTAATTGTTTCCTTTGGATAATTTTGGGACACCAATGACAAATTCCATAGTGATATTGTCCCACTTTCATGTTGGTATGGGTAGTAGTTGTAATACCCCTTTTTGAAGTTGTCTCTCTTCCTTTGCTTGTTGACACACTAGGTACCTTGTAGTGTAGCTGGAAATATCCCTTTTCATGTAATCCCACAAATAATTATCATAAAGGTCCCTATACATTTTATTGTTTCTAAGATTTATTGAGAAAGTAGAGTTATGAGCTTCATCCATCAGTTATTTCTTTATTTCTGTAAAATATGGAACACATAGCCTTGTATGAAATTTTATTACACCTTCTTGATCAATATTTAACTCAGGAAAGTTCCCATTATTCACAACCTATAACTTATTCTCTAAAAAAGGATCGTTTATTTGATATTTCTTGATATTCTGTAGTAATTATGATTGAGAAATAATTTGAGATAAGGTTGATGGTGTCCCTTCTCTTATAATTCCCATGTCTAGTTTTACTAGGTCTTTAATCAAAGGATCTCCATGAATCCTCAACATATCTAGAACAACAGGTCTTTCTTACTTAATACATCAATAACTTTGTCTACTCTTTCGTGATGATAATGAATTGAATAATCATAGTCTTTGAGAAGTTACCACCATCTCTTATGTATCATGTTCAGTTACTTTTGTGTAAAAATAATATTCAAAATTTGGTGGTCTGTGTATATATCACATTTATCTCCATAAAGATAGTCCCTCCATATCATTATAGAAAAAACAACTACATCCAGTTTTGGGTTATGTATACAATAATTCTTCTCATGAGGATTTAACTATCGAGATGCATAAGAAATCACCTTTTCATTTTTCATGAGTACGCATGTAATCCCTTTTAGAGATGCATTGAAAAAAATAATGAATCCTTCTCTAATAGAGGGTATAGTTAACATGGGTGTAGTGAAAAATATCTTCTTATTCTCTTGGAAACTTTCTTCACACTCCTTTGTCTAGATAAACTTAACCCATTTTTATTTAACTTATTTATTGGATTAGAAAGTTTTGAATATTTTTTCACTATGTTCCTATAATATCCTATTAATCTAAGGAAACTATTAATCTTAGTTATTATAGTAGGATGAGGTCACTCCTCCATAACCTTTGTCTTGGTAGAGTCAACTGGGATTCCTTCATTGGTTACAATGTACCCTAAAAAAGATTCTTTTTGTAACCAAAATTCACATTTTATGAAATTTCCATGTAGAATCTCCTTGGTTGGAGTTTAAAATATATCCCTTAGATAATCCTCATGATCTTAAAAACTTTTGGAATATAACATAATATCCTAAATAAAAACTACCACAAAGTTATCAAGGTAGTCCTTAATGTCTTTATTCATCAATATTATAAAAAAATTGGAGTATTGGTTAAGTTGAAGATAATAATAATAACCAACTTGTCATTCCAAAATATTTATTAGAATTAAGTCTTTATAATATCCTCTTTATTCACACACAATTGATGATAACTAGATCAAAGATAAATCTTTGAGAATAATTGAGCCCCATGAAGCTGGTCAAATAAATTATCAATCCTTGTAAGAGGGTACTTTTTCTTCATTATGATCATGTTAAGATCTCTATAATCAATTTATAGTTTCATTGATTCATCATTATTCTTCACAAAGAGAACATGTGCTCCCCAAGGATGCACACATGGTTATATAAACCCCTTCTCTAAAAGATCTTGGAGTTGTTTCTTTAATTACTCTAGCTCCACAATTTCCATTCCATATGGGTATTTGATATTGTCTTGGATCCAGGCATGAGTTCAATTGATAAATATACCTCTCAAGAAATACATCAATGTATTTCTGAATGATGGGGAAATTTTATATTCATATCTTTTCATCTCCTTCTTCATCTTCATAGATCATCTTCATATATAAGGATATGGTAGGCGCTTCTAGACAAATCTGAGGTTGAGATATCTCTCCTTTAAAAAAAATTGTAGGTTGTCCATCTAATACTACTGAGATTTCCTTACTTCTATAGTTGATCTTAGCATTATTCTTGTGAACCATTCCATCCCTAGTATAATGAAGAATTCCAACATGGGAATGACTACTAGATTTGAGATGATATTATGCTCACAAAGGTAAATACTAGAGTTTTTCTACACTATTGGTGCTTGAATAATCCATCCAGGAGTCTTGAGTGATAGTTTTACTTATAGAAGTTTAGTGATTGATTATATATTATTTTAAGACCTGGAGGAAATAAAGGAATGCATAGGAACAAAACCAAATTACTTGTTATATATGTGAGAACAATGAGAGTAACTTACACCACATCATTTGGGATTTCAACTTTAGCTATCATGATATTAAAATCACAACCTTTATCCCTTGTCCTATGGTGAGTTTGATGGTGATAGCCCTCAATTAACTTAATATTTGGACAGTTATAGGCGAAGTGTACAAGATGTACACACTTGAGCATTGGAATTTGAGTAGGGCCTACACCATCTTAACTTTTTCATTAGTTTTGATAAGTTAGGGCTTCACCTCATTATGACAGTTCCAAGCAATATGGCCATCTCTTCTACACTTGTAATATTTCCCTCTCTCATGCAAGAAGTTCCCCAAATTCTTCTTCCCACATTTTTTGAATGTGGGAAGTTTCACTAACTTTCCTCCTCTTCCTTGATCAAATATCCTCCCCACATTTGGCTCCAATGATATCGTATTTTCTCACTATATATGGGACCACTGCATCTCTATGAACTCTATCTCAGCCTTCATAGCACTTCTCATGATCTACTCATAGTTTTCATAGTCTTAATTGGATATATTCTTCCATATATGGGGTCATATTCCACCAAAGAATCTATAAAAATTACCATTAGGATCCATGATAAATCTAGTGGTGTAACAAGAAAGTATTATGAAGTTCATCTTATAGATTCCAAAGATTAATTTTCCTTCTACTTCAGCTTTGGGAATTCCTTCTCCATTTTTTTCACATTTAATGGGGAAAATATTTTTTGAAAAAGGTTCCCCTGAACTATTCCCACTTCAATACTTCAATATCCCCTCTTTTCTTCATGTTTTTAACCATTTTCCACCACTGATCAGCTTCTCCCTCTATGTGATACACATCCAGGGTGAATTTCTCTTGATCTGAATGATGGAGTACAGAAAATATCTTTTCTATAGAGCTTATCCATTTTTTAGAAATAAATGGTTCGATAGATCCACTAAATGAAGGTGGTCGATTATGCATAAAGGACTCAATGGAAAATTATTACCTTGGAGGTGAATCTGATATCTCATCTTGATTCAAGTCATTTCAAATCACCTAATTCAATTAATTCTTCATTCTCATGGGGTTTTCCATTTAGGATTCTATCAAAAGTCCATTAGCACCTGGTCTATTACACTTTCCATTCATGTGAATTCTTCTATTTCTTACTATTTTCTAAAATAAGAAAACCTTCATGAGAAAAGTGTTTTATTTAATAATCTTAAAATTATAAAGGAATTTCATTTCTTAACACATCATGATTAAATATTTTATTCTTTAACATCAATTAAATTTTCTATAAACCCTTCATAATGGTTAATTAAAATCATGTGATTAAACAAACATATCCCATGGGAGTGTCAAATCAGGAGTGCAGAAAGGTCTATTTTCATGTACCAGGTAACGCTAAGTTAGGCTGGATGCACCTTATCAGATTTTTTACCCCTAGGTACATCTGTTCCAAATCCACATCCACATGTTCGTATCAATATAGGGATTTCTTTGCTCAAAACCCAATTAATTAATACTTCACCAGAATACCAGGATATTTTCCTATATTTTAACATGTCCCTAAGGTTATTACTCAAGTTTTAAAATTCTAATTTCTATAAATAACAAAACTTTACTTTGATACCAACTATGGCATCTCGAATTTTTATTACATAAATTTCATTACATTATATAAGTCATATGATCTTACAAAGTTTAGTTTCTTGGAAAAAAGGTACATAATACATTAAAAATAAAAAATTGTTATATTACACTTGAAAAACTTAATCAAACGTTAATACTATGTAAAATTACTACATCTCATGACCTGGGGACATATAAAAAAGGAAAGGTTGAGCGTAAGGCCTAGTAAGGGAAAGCAAGGGAAACAGTTTACATGTGATCTTAAGGAAGTTCAATAAGAACATGAAGAATATCATTATAGAATGAGAAAGAGAACATGAGGCATATCATAAATATAATAACATGAATAATAACTTGGTTTTTTGGATATTAAATTTATTTTAGACATTCATAAGAATATCACTAAGGTCTGTCACTAAGGTGTTCCAAAATTTACCAAGGTTATTCACCAAGGTATCGTAAAACATGCCATCTCTAGAGATTAAATTCATTACCCAATTGATTGTGTCACTATAAAGTTTAACCCTTCAAATTTATTAATTAATTTTAACAACATATACTATAATAAAAAATATCATAAATAACCCATGGGGAATAAAAGAAACGTGCTTCTTATCACAATCATTGCATTTTAAATAGTGCTTAAAAAAATTATCATTATGTAATTTATAACCCATAAAATGGGAATGATGGTTTTATTATAACACCCCAAGGTTTTGAAAATAAATATTGAATGCAATTTTATAATCTAACCATTAAACACAACTTTGTATCTTCAATGTTTTGAAATTCAGGAAATGGTCATCTAGAGTTGTGTTCAGTAAGTCATTCGGAGTCTGATAGAACAAACTTGATTTTTGGTGAATAGTAACATACCTTTATGAATAGTAATATGAATAGTAATATGACCCTTGAATAGTAAATAATGATACTATTTTATTTTCTTAAGGAAATATGAAAATTGGATCTTAATTAATTTTTCAATGTCACATAAAACTAACTGCACTTCAAGATTGTTATTTTTCGAATTAATTATGACCTTATTTAGAAATTAAATTAATAATATTTAGAAAATTATTTTTGAAAAATCGATTTCACTTTTTAATTCGACACATTGAAAAATGGTAGGGGTGAATTTTTGGGATTTTTCTGAAAATCATGAATTTTTGATGAATAGTGAAATACGGTAAAATACCGTATATTTAATTTATCAGTTAAATACACTATTCATGAAATCACAAGTGATTAAAGGCCACTTGTTTTGAACTCACATGCACTTATTACTCTTAGGGGTCACATGAAACAACACTATTTGGTTGTCTTGAGAGAAATAATAAAATAATGAATTAAATATTCAAATTATACCCCTCTCCTCCACTATAAAAATCCCCCACCACTACCTCTTTTCTTCACTTCTCTAAGCCTTGAATATCCTAAAATTTTTTGCCCAAATACCCTTCCCTAGACACTAGCCACGACCAGGAAGCTCTTTTTCTTTCCAAAAGACCCAAATCCCTCCCCTTAAAGAGTTTTTCAAGGTGGTTATTTCAAGAGGTAAAACACCCTTCTTTCTCATTTGGTTTTATTTCAATTTATCTACTTTTGTTATCCTCTCCTCACCTCCTCTATCCAAATGACCATGATAACTCCATTAACATCTATATACTGGATTTATATCATGTTAATGGAAGAACCATCAAAAATATTCTTATTCCCTCTCTTTTATTTTTATAAACGAAATTGACGTCCATGAGGTTCCGATTTATAACCTTCATGGACGAAGAAGTTTCGCTCATCAATTTCATCTTCATTACTGGTAATTAAACCATATTCATGGTTGAACCAGACTATAATATATTTTTTATAAACTAATTAATATTCAGGAACCAGAATATGTACATATAATTAAGTTATATGACCAAACTAGTTCATAATATTCCAAATACCGCCTAATAATCGAAGTGGTTGTCATCTAATGATTTATCCTCATTCCATGTAACCACATGATAGAAATGACCATTATCAATTATTTATGTTCATTAATAATATATAAATCCAATCCGGGAGATTTATAACCATTTCACATCAACTTCATTACTTAAAAACAAGTGAACCAAATATGAAAATAAAGGAAACGAACACTCCAGAATGACGAAATTCAATACAATATATTATCAATAAAGACATAAATAAACTATCCATAATTATTGTGAACTAAATACATGTATAATAGGTTTTGAAATAAGTTATTAAAAAGTATAATTTCATATTCCAAGAACTTATGTACAAGATAGGAACACATTTGGAGTTAAGGTAAGGGTTTTTCCACCCGAATATCCATTTTCATTCGGGTTACTTTCATTGTCTAATTACCTCAATGAAATTCTTATTTATTGTTATTTACTCCTCATATATTCTTTTTGAGTATTATATATTTGTTTTAAAACCTTAACCTTTATTTATATTATGTATAGTTACACGTTTTAAAAGGAACTTTCAAAATTGTTTCAAAAATACAAGCCCAATTCAAAGGAATTTATAAAATTCTTACCTATTTTCAAGAGAACTCTATAATATGTTTTTGGAAACCATTATCTTTATAAAATAACTCATTTTGTTATTAAAATACTATCTTACTTCACTTATGGTTTTATAGAAAGATTTTTCCAAAAGAACTCTTCTTTTCAAAATAAAAGAGTATTTATCTCCAGAATTGCTTAATGATTTTATAAGAGTGTTTTTATCTAATTCAACACCCTTATTGATTACATGGTATTAATGGGTTTAATAATTTATGAAGTCATCTACCATATTTGATTTAATGGTTTATGACTAACTCTATTGTGGATGATCTATCCTAAAACCATTCACCATATTATTCTGAATGGTTAGTGTTTTATGTTTAATGATTGGGGAAAGATAATTACATTTCATATGATAGTTTTAATATGAATGTATTTGTTGTTTATGTTTATACCCACACATATGAGGAATTCATTGTACTTTTTATGTGATTGGTGGGGCCCGCTATAGCCCCTCGATGCCTCGGTAGGTCTCATGAGACTACTAGACGTGGAATTGGCCGAGGCCTTTCCCAATGTGATATGGATTTTGGTTGAGGCCTTAATCACTAGATGTCTTGGCCGAGGCCATGACAAAATGATTCAGAATCTCTGGAATATTCACTTCCCTCATTATAAAGCTAGTAATTTAATGTTCATGTGGATATTATACTAGTATAATACCCTTGATTATATTTTATTATGTTAATATTTACTCAAATCATATTCCTGCCATAATGTGTTCAAGTTTATTAGTAAAGGAATGTGTTTTCAATTATTCACCATGTCTAATGTTTATATTATCTTCCATTGTATTGCTTAATATTACTAAGCGTTTGAGCTCACCCCTTTATTATGTTTCATTTCCTCAGGTAAAGAAGAATTTTATTATGAATAACATGCAAGCATAATCTAGGAGACATGATGCTGCTAGTGGAATAAATTAGTGTTGTTTTTTCTTTCATGTTGTAATGATAAACATATGTATGTAAATTGTTTCCAATAATATTAAACTACTCTGTCCTTCAGGATTTTTATTCCTTGTTTGTATGTCAATGTAATCAAATAAGGCACCAGCTCCGGGCAACTAGGGTCGGGTCCTTACAGTTGGTATCAGATGGAGTTTGGTAGAATACATGGAAACTATATTTAGAAAACATAGAATTTGGGAAGAGTCCCTAAGTTAGTCTTTGAGGATAATACATAAAATAACATCCTGGTATTTTGGTAAGGAATAGATTATGTGGATCTTTCAAACAATACATCCATGTTTGGATACGAGCAGGTAGAGGTGGCTCTGGCACAAATGTATCAAGGGGTAAAACCCGAAAACACCGCTTTGAGCTAGACTTGAATGGGAACTGGTGCACGACAACAGGCCTTGCTGCACTCTTGGTTACGACACTCCTGGGGGATATTCTTAGGATAATTTACATTTTCTTTACAAGCCATTATGAAGGACTAAAATGTAAAATATTCCTCAAAGAAACCATTATTGTGAATATGGTATTAGTCATGCGTAGGATCTCATTTTTTTTGAGTATTTTTTTAGTTAAGATTATACATTATGATTCATAACCTAATCTAGTGTATTCCATTATCTAGATATAGCACCTAGTGGATGGAATGGAAACCGCACAAATGCACGTGTTGCTTGTAGGGATTTTCCTCTGACATAAGATAATGATGTTGGCTCTGGTGATGCGACTGGTGCTGAGAAACTCATAACTATACTGGGACAACTTACTCAAGTTATGAATAATAACATCACCCGTATGGAGAATCTGGATCCACCATGTGGAGGAGCCATGCAAGATCTATTTAGGTGACAATAGCCTCCATCATTCAACGAGACTACAAACCTGTTTGTAGTAGAGCAGTGGATATTTTCCCTTGAGAATATATTTCTCGCTTTGGGATGTAATGAAAGAGAGAAGGTTTTTGTGGCAGTATATCATCTATCAGGAGATGTGGATTAGTGGTGATTATTAATCCAAAACACAAAGGAGGAGGAAGAGATAGAAGAGATGGAATGGAGGGATTTTAAGAAAATCTTCTTAAAAAAACATTTCTCTCGTGATCAGCGAGAATATATAGAGAGACAGTTCTTGAATCAAAGGAAGAAGGAAGATGAGAATTTTTCAAGGTACGAATCTAACTTCACAAGATTAGCAAGACATGCTGTAGACTACATATGAAATCCGAGTAGAAAAATTGATCGATTCTTTGATGTCTTAAATCCATTCCTCCAGCGGGCACTGGTCTCCCAAAGTTTTTCATCATATGAGGATATAGTTTTGTGTTCCATCAATATAGAAAAATAATTCTCTAAGTATTATGACTTTAAGGGAAAATAATAAAAGAATATGGCAACTATAAACCCTAGGAAAGGAAATAAGGAAATGGGGAAGAAGGGAAGAGTCGAATTTCCACTATGTGACAATTGTGGAAGGAAACACCCTAGTGCATGCTTAAAAGGAAAAGGAGTATGCTACAAATGTGGTCAGAAATTCCATCTTACTAGTGATTACAAAGGGAAGAAGGAAGCCAATGATGTTCAATGATATATTTGTCGAGAGATGGGACACTATGCTAATGATTTTCCAAAATTTCAAGGAAATATGCAACAGAAAAGGGTAAGGGATCAGGGAAAAGCTTATGCAATCACAACTATAGAAGTTGAAGTTCCTAATGACGTGGTGGCAGGTACTTTAATTGTTTCCTCAAATTTATCCGATGATTTATTTGATTCTGGATCATCGCATTGTTTCATATCTTCCCAGTTTTCTAATAAAATTAGATATTTCCAATTTGATTTAACAAGGGAGTTGTAAGTTAAAACTCCTAAGGGAAGTATCATTGCTACAAAGTTCTGTCAATCAGTTCCCATTTGGGCATACAAATGTTTTTTATTTTCTGATCTCATCGGCATACCCATGATTGAATTTGATATAATCCTCTGTATGGATTGGCTTTCAGAAAATGATGCAAAAATTTATTGTAAGAAGAAGGAGGTTACGATTTTTGATGACGATGATAAAGAACACGTTATCTTTAGAGAAGAATCGTCACCACCTAATTCTTATCTAGATCCACCCCCAGGAGCTCAAATAAATTCAATTATTAGGGAGGAATAGAATGAAATAATTGTGGGTGAGGAAAGAAATGTTTAAATAGAGGATATACCTATTGTGAGAGAATATGTTGATGTGTTTCTAGAAGATTTACTTGGACATCCTCCAGAACAAGAAATTGAGTTTTCCATTGATTTAATTCCTAGTTCAAGGCCCATATCGAAGACCCCTTATAGAATGGCCACTGTGGAATTAGTGGAGCTAAAGAAACAACTATAGTATTTTAGTGAAAAATGATTTATTCGACCTAGTGTTTCTCCATGGGGAGCCCCTCTCCTCTTTGTCAAGATGAAAGATGAATCTATGAGGCTTTTCATTGATTATAGGTAAATCAATGCAATTACAATAAAGAATAAGTTTCCCCTACCTCGCATTGATGATTTATTTAACCAACTGTAGGGAGCTCAATACTTTTCAAAGATTGACCTTCGATCTGGATATCATCAGTTGTGTGTGAAGAAGGAAGACATTCTGAAAACAACATTTCGAACCAGGTATGGGCATTATGAGTTTATAGGGATGCCTTTTGGATTGACTAATGCACCCTCTATCTTCATGGATCTAATGAACAGAGTTTCCAAGGAATATATCGATGATTTTGTAGTGGTATTTATTGATGATATCTTGGTATACTCCCAAAGCTATGAAGATCGTGAAAATCACTTGCGCATTATCCCGAAGACTCTTAGAATACATGAATTGTATGCGTACCTCAGTTATGTTTGTGTCTTAGGATGAAATCCTTGTTGATCCTGCAAAGACAAAGGAAATCCATGATTGGCCCATGCCAACAAACATAATTGAGGTACGCAGTTTTATTGGCTTAGCAGGTTATTATCGGTGTTTCTTACAAAGTTTTTCTCAACTGGATAACCCGCTAACGAAGCTCACATGTAAAGGGGTTAAATTTGTTTGGACAAAAGATTGAGAAGAATGTTTCAAATAATTGAAGAGAAGATTATTCAATGCTCTTATATTGACTCTACCATCGGGGAATGACGGGTTTGTTATTTATAGTGATGCTTAAAAGAAAGGACTTGGTTGTTTCCTTATGCAAAATGATAGGGTTATTGCTTATGCATCACGACAGCTAAAAATTCATTAGCAAAATTATCCTACTCATGATCTTCAGTTAGATGCTGTAATATTTGATTTGAATATATGGAGACATTATCTCTATAGTGAAAATGTGAGATTTATACTGATTGCAAGAGTTTGAAGTATATTTTCTCACAGAAAGAACTCAACATGAGGCAAAGGAGATGGCTTGAACTCCTCAAGGATTATGATTGCACGATACACTACCACCTGGGGAATGAAAATAAGGTGGAAGATGCTTTGAGAAGAAAAGAACATGGAGTTTTGAACAAGATTAGAGTTGAAAGGGATCATATTTTCATGGATCTAGTAAAGATTGATATGGGAATAACCATGGAAGGTGAAACATCAATGATTTTTCAAATGGTTGCCAAACCATCTTTACTAGAAAGGTTAAAAATTTCTCAGTCTGATGACAAGGAGTTTCAAAAGAATATTAACTCTATGAATGATGGGAGATTGAATGATTTTGTTTATGAAGATGGAATTTTAAAATTTGGGAAGAGACTTTGTGTTCCTGATATACCTAATCTAAAAAGGGAATTTTTGGATGATTCTCATAGTTCCAATTTCTATATACACCCTGGTAGCACTATGATATAGATATTTGAAGGAACATTTCTGGTGGGACAACATGAAGAGGGAGATAGCTGATTTTGTGTCAATATGTATGGTTTATCAATAAGTGAAATCTAGAAGGCAACAGCATAGAGGAGTATTGCAACCTCTTCCCATACTTGAGTGGAAATGGGATAATATCATGATGGACTTTGTCATGAGACTACCAAAGACTCGTAGAAGGAACAATGCAATATGGGTCATTATGGATCCTCTTACCAAGTCAGCACATTTTTTTGCTATAAGAGAAGACATACCACTTTAACGTCTAGAAAGACTATATATTAATGAATTTGTGAGACTTCATGGAGTACCCCTATCAATTTTTTCTGATCTTGATCCACATTTTACATAAAGATTATGGAAAATTCTTCAGAAGTCCCTAGGTACTGATCTTCGTTTGAGCACTTCCTACCACCCAAAAACTGATGGAAAATCAGAATGAACTATTAAAACATTGGAAGACATGTTGAGGTCTTGTTCACTTGAATTTCAAGGCATGTGGGATCAGTATTTACATCTCGTAGAATTTTCCTACAACAATAGTTTCGATTCAATTTTACAGATGGAACTCTATGAAGCATTATATGAGAGGCGATGTTGTACACCAACTTACTGGGATGATGTTGGTGAAAGAAATCTTGTGGGCCCAGAACATGTTTAAGAAACAATAGAAAAGGTGAAGATTATCCAGAACCATATCAAAATAGCTCAAAGTAGGAAAAAGAGCTATTCTAATAACTAATGGAAGGATTTAGAGTTTCAAGAAGGTGATCACATTTTCTTAAAGGTATCTCCATGGAATGGTATTATACGATTCGGTAAGAAGATAAAATTAAGTCCCAGGTACGTCAGACCTTTTGAAATTCTGGACTGAATTGGAGCTATAGCTTACCATTTGGAAATTCCTCCAAGTCTCTCCAAGGTTCACACTGTGTTCCATGTGTCAATGTCAAGAAAGTGCATGCCAGACCCAACACATGTACTCACTTATGAAGAAGTGGAACTTGAGCCTGATCTATCTTACTATGAAGAGCCTATCAAGATTATTGATACTAGAGAAAAAGTATTGAGAAATCAGATGACTCGTCTTGTGAAGGTTCTATTAAGGAACCATAATATAGAGGAAGCAACAAGGGATCCTGAGGAGCTTATGTTAAAGACATACCTAAATCTTTTTAGGTAATATTCTGTGAATTTTTAGGATTAAATTTTTGTAAGGAGGGTAGAATGTAACACCCCAAGGTTTTAAAAATATATATAGAATAAAATTTTATAATCTATCCATTAAACACAACTTTGTCTCTTCTATGTTTTTAAATTCAAGAAATGGTCATCTTGAGTTGTGTTCAGTAAGTCATTTGGAGTCTGATAGAACAAACTTGATTTTTAGTGAATAGTAACATAACCTTATGAATATTAATATGAAGAGTAATATGAATAGTAATATGACCCTTGAATAGTAAATAATGATATTATTTTATTTTCTTAAGGAAATATGATAATGGTATCTTAATTAATTTTTCAATGTCACATAAAACTAATTGCACTTCAAGATTGTTATTTTTTGAATTAATTATGACATTATTTAAAAATTA
The DNA here is from genome assembly GCA_963277665.1 of Viscum album. Classification (NCBI taxonomy): domain Eukaryota; kingdom Viridiplantae; phylum Streptophyta; class Magnoliopsida; order Santalales; family Viscaceae; genus Viscum; species Viscum album. The sequence goes on from OY728129.1 coordinate 58,294,176, forward strand.
AATTAATAATATTTAGAAAATTATTTTTGAAAAATGGATTTCACTTTTGAATTCTACAAGTTGAAAAATTGTAGCGGTGAATTTTTGGAATTTTTCTGAAAATCTTGATTTTTTTTATGAATAGTGAAATACGGTAAAATACCATATATTCAATTTACCAGTTAAATACACTATTTATGACATCACAAGTGATGCAAGGCCACTTGGTCCGAACTCACATAAACTTATTACTATTAGGGGTCACATGAAACAACACTATTTGGTAGTCTTGAGAGAAATAATAAAATAATGAATTAAATATTCAAATTATACCCCTCTCCTCCACTATAAAAACCCCCCACCACTACCTCTTTTCTTCACTCCTCTAAGCCTTGAATATCCTCAAATTTCAGCCCAAATACCCTTACCTAGTCACTACCCACGACCAGGAAGCTCTTGTTCTTTCCAAAAGACCCAAATCCCTCCCCTTAAGGAGTTTTTCAAGGTGGTTATTTCAAGAGGTAAAGCACCCTTCTTTCTCATTTGGTTTTATTTCAATTTATCTACTTTTGTTATCCTCTCCTCACATCCTCTATCCAAATGACCATGATAACTCTAGTAACATCTATATACTAGATTTATATCATGTGAACGGAAGAAACATCATAAATATTCTTATTCCCTCTCTTTTATTTTTATAAACGAAATTGACGTCCATGAGGTTCTGATTTATAACCTTCTTGGACGATGAAGTTTAGTTCTTCAATTTCTTCTTCATTACTGGTCATGAAACCATATTCATGGTTAAAAAAGAATATAATATATCTATTATAACCTAATTAATATTCAGGAACTAGAATATGTACATATATTTAAGTTATATGACCAAACTAATTCATAATATTCCAAATACCACCTAATAATCGAAGTTATTGTCATCTAATGATTTATCCTAATTTCATGGAACCACATGATAGAAATGACCATTATAAATTATTTATGTTCATTAATAATATATAATTCCAATCCTGGAGATTTATAACCATTACACATGAACTTCATTACTTAAAAACAAGTGAACCAAATATGAAAATAAAGGAAACGAACACTCCAGAACGAAAAAATTCAATACAATAATTTATCAATAAAGACATAAATAAACTAACCATAATTATGGTAAAATAAGTAAATGTCTAATAGTTTCCGAAATAAGTTATTAACAAGTATAATTTCATATTCCAGGAAATTATGTACAAGATCAGAACACATTTGGAGTTAAGATAAGGGTTTTTCCACCCGAACTTCCATTTTCATTCGGGTTACTTTTATTGTCTAATTACCTAAATGAAATTTTTATTTATTGTTATTTAATCCTAATATATTATGTCTGAGTATTATATATATGTTTGAAAACCTGAACCTTTCCTTATTTTATGTATAGTTACACATTTTAAAAGGAACTTTCAAAATTGTTTCAAAAATATAAGCCCAATTCAAGGGAATTTCTCAAATTCTTACCTATTTTCAATGGAAATCTATAATCTATTTTTGGAAATCATTATCTTTATAAAATCACTCATTTTATTATGAAAATACTATCTTACTTCACTTATGGTTTTATAGAAAGAGTTTTCCAAAATAACTCTTCTTTTCAAAATAAAAGAGTATTTATCTCCAGAATTGCTTAATGATTTTATAAGAGTGTTTTATCTAATTCAACACTCTTGTTGATTCTATGGTATTATTGGTTTTAATAGTTTATGAATTCATCTACCATATTTTATTTAATTGTTTATTAATAACACTATTTTGGATGATCTATCCTAAAATCATTCACCATATTATTCCGAATGGTTAGTGTTTTATGTTTAATGATTAGGGAAAGATAGTTAAATTTCGTATGATAGTTTCAATATGAATGTATTTGTTGTTTATGTTTATCCCCACTAATATGATGAATGCATTGGACTTATTATGTGACGGTTGGGGTCCGTTATAGCCCCTCTATGCATCGGTAGGTCTCATGAGACAACTAGATGTGGAATTGGCCGAGGCCTTTCCCAATGTGATATGGATTTTGGCCGAGGCCTTAATCACTAGATGTACTGGCATAGGCCATGAAAAAATGATTGAGAATGTATGGAATATGAACTTCCCTCATTATGAAGATAGTAATTGAATGTTCATGTGGATATTTGACTAGTAGAATACCCTTGATTGTGTTTTATTATGTTAATATTTACTCAGCTCATATTCCTGCCATAATGTGTTCAAGTTTATTATTAAAGGAATGTGTTTTAAATTATTCACCATGTCTAATGTTTATATTATCTTCATCTATATTTCTTAATCTTATTGAGCGTTTGAGCTCGCCCCTTTATTATGTTTCATTTTCTCAGGGAAAGTATAATTCTATTATGAATGACATGCAAACATAATCTAGGAGACATGATGTTGCTATTGGAATAAATTAGTGTTGTTTTTCTCTTCATTTTTTAATGATAAACTTATGTATGTAACTTTTTTCCAATAATACTAAACTACTCATTCCTTCAGGATTTGTATTCCTTGTTTGTATGTCAATGTAATCAAATAAGGCACCGGCTTCGGGAAACTGGGGTCGGGTCCTTACATTTATGTATGTAAATTATTGAATAAAATAAATAATTTTTAAATCTTGGTGAACAAATCTATAAAATAAATAGGTTTTTTCATTCATATAAATAAATTAAATTAATTTCTTGAGAAAAAAGGGAGAAATTTTGTGAAGAAAATTCAGCAGCATAACGGGTTTGACATGGTTTTAGAAAACATTAAAAAGAGAGGGGAAATGGGTATCCCATTCACAAAATTCTCTTAATAAATTAATTGGATATAATAAAATTAAAATAATAACATAGTATGTAAATTTTAAATACATACCACATAAAAAGGGAATGTGAAAGAAAAAGAGAAGTTGAGATTTCCCTTACCTTGAAGAGTAACTCCTAAAACTCGAATATTGGGACCTCGAGGCTTGAGGAAACCTTTGGAGGACTCCTTGGTTGGTAAAAATATTTGAAATTTATGGATGATTAATTGGTAATAAAATATAATGGATAAATGGGTGGGTATTTATAGTAAAAGAGGAGGATTTGTTTGTTAATTTCCTTAGACACCTAGGTAGTGGTAAATTCAAAACCATGGGTTTTCCCATGGTATTTTCCCATTATATTGGACACTGGGGGAACATTTTATGTTATTTTAATCCAAAAGTTTCTATAATAATTTTACATTACTTATTTTATCATTATGATGTCATTAAACATACTGAAAAACCCAAAATGTGTTTTTACTATTCATGAAAAACTAATGTATTTTAGAAAATTATCATAAATTCACCCTAACCAAATTTCAACGTGATGATTTAAAAAATGATTTTTATTTTATCATAATAATTATCCAAGTATAATAAATTTAAATTTTAAATATAAAAACCCTTATTTATTAAAAATAATAGTAGATAGAAAATGCATAGTAAAATACATAGTAAAATTTCTCACACTTGAAAAAAAATTATTTTAACATTTAAATTTAAATAAGATTGTTTTAATCATTATTGTTCACTAACTTATGTCCAACATAATCCTTAAACAATACTAACTTATGTCCAACATAATCCATTCCAATCTTTAGGCTTATCCATAATAATGCAGTCCACTCTCATAATATAGTGAAAATGATTACCAGATATTTAATACCATCTTTGATCCCCATATATCATAAGATATGTCTTGTTGGTCACATTCCAAACATTCGAAGGCCTTAATCATGTATTCTCTTGAAAAATGAATAACCATTGAACCTTAGTGAAAACATGAATGCAGTTAAAAGTTAACACTTTCCACATACCAAAATACTCAAAATTCAATATACTCAAACCATGATATCACTTAGTCATTATATCAATCATGAACTCATGAATACAATCAAACATCTCATTATATTCTTCTTCCTTCATTATGCGCATATCATCTAATTTACAAAAATATATGAATAACCTTCCATGGTTACTAGTACCATTCAACATATACTTTCAAATACTTTTAGGAAACAAAATAGTGTAACAATCATTAGATGATTCTTTATTCCATAGTACCATTAACTATACAACATAACTCTCGATAAACATACAATCATTCCACTACCTTCTAAAACAACCGACTGAGCTTCAACACTTCTTTCAGCTCATATATCTTTTGTAGTCTCCTCATCATCATTCACATAAATACTACCCATATGACCATGCTTATTCTATTCATGAGATTTTCCATTAGGGCATTGGTTTGCATAATGCCTGTACATTCCACATTTAAAACATATAATCATTGTTGATGTCGTAGCAATACCATTATCCTTGTCCATGGTGTTAACTGAACCTTTTCCTTTGCACTTACTGGCTTTGTGTCCTTTTCCACACCCAAAGAATCTTCCAGTTCCTTTGAAAAAATCTCCCTGATGCCTCTTCCCACATGATTTACATGAGGGAAATTGAACTTTCTTTCCTCTATGATAATCATGAAACTCCATATTTCTTTTATTATCTGAGTCAGAAAACTTACCAAAGTTGAGATTATTGATCATATTATGAGATTACTGATTAGGAATAATAACGATGTTTGGACTTCCAGATCCCGTTTCATGTGTTTTCTCATGAATAAAATCATTCCACTGTCTATCATATCCTCCATTATCATGAATCTTCATGATTCCAGCCATTTTCTAAAACCCAAAAAGAATAGTGTGAGAGGAAAGAATCAGGCTAGGGAAAACAACATAGTAAAGGGGGAGTATGCTCAATATCTAACATCTTAGGTTAAATTCTATGATCGTTACCGTAGTTCTAGGACTGTATCCTATATGTATACTTATGCTTAGGGACATACCTAGACATACCTTAGAAATATCTCTAGGGATCTCACTAACGTTTTCGCATCCTAGTTTCAAAAGGTTAACTAAACCTTTCCTCTGATACCAACTTTAGAGACCCGAAGCTTGACGTACATGGAAATTACATTACATTAGAGGAATACTTAATACATAACAAAAACAGAAACACAAGGACCGTAACAGTTTAGTGTCTTTGGAAACATGGAACGTAATCTTCTAATCGTGGTGAAAGATCTTCAATATCTCCCATAAAGATCTTCCCCTTTTTTTCTTACCTAAAACCTTTCTTTATATCCTGGGTAAAAGAAAACATAAAAAGGGTGATCTCAAATGCTCAGTAAGGGTAAGCATGGATAAAATAAAATAGACCATATACATTTGAACTTAAAAACATGAACATAATGTTTAAACATCAAAAGCTTGAGAAATTACATAAAACATGGAAGTACGTAAGGAATAGATCATAAAGAATCATTAAGAATGATAAAATAGCATGGGAATAAAACATGTAATTGTGTCAACCATTAAGCACATGATATGATTTCCATAGTATCCAAGGCATTGCTACCAAGACCATCTTAGTGGACAAAGTCCCTTTCTGAATCGAGTTCACTCCTCATTCCAGTCCTGTATTACTGATCCGGTTCAACTTGCCATTCCAGTCATGTCTATCTCATGAGATATAAATCTTTACCCAATTCATTGGAGGGAGATATAGGTCCCACCCATCTCATAATGAAATCATTCTTACTTGTGCCACAAAATAAACATACATCATTCATAATAACCCAACGAATAAAATGGGTTTCATAAACATCATCCCATCATCACATAATCCATATAAAAGAAATGGATATCATTTCATAATAAGAAAAGTGAAACAATTTAAATAATAGAGACATTACACTTGAAACATACACATATGAAATAATTTCATCTTAGATGGAAAATGGTTTTGATAAAATACTTGAATTGAATTCTTGAGGAAAATATCCTTTGTTCTTCAAAATCAATTTCTTTTCACAAAACGTCATGCAATTTTAAAACAAAGAGATATTTTTGAAAATAGTAATGAAATCTTTTGGAGGAATCATCATGAAAATATGGCTTTATAAAACCGTAAAAATCCGTTCGTGCCGTATAAGTTTAAAAAAAACATTCTTTTCATACTTTTGCCGAAAAAGTCAAAAAGTACCTCGTAATGTAAAAAAAGATTCCTTACATACCATGTAGTAAAAGTCAAAATGGTTAAAAAGGACTTTAAACATACATGAAAACACTTTTATAAAACTTGTACATTGATGATAACAATAACCCCAGTAAATACTTACATATAAGCAATCTCGGATAAAAATGAGATTTGCAAAATTATCCCTTACCTTAGGTCCAATATGATTAGTACGTATCCAAAACTCCTATATAATGATTTAAATAATGTTATTGACTTATTACAGAATCATATTAATTTTTATGATATCATATATGGTTCACTTATGACTTTATATTACCCGTTCTTTTGTAAATTCCATGTCAAAGAGTGTTTTGGGTAAAATCGTTTCATTTGTCGTCCGTGTTTTGACTTGTAATTATTCATATGATTAATTAGATCATGATTACATACATCCATAATTTAAAACATGATTTATATATAATATATATTCATAATATACATATATATAATAGATCGATAAATGGAAAGAAATACACCGTTCATGGAGACGGTAGGCCGTACGTACGCATGAACATTGTTTTCATTTCCTCATTGAATTGAATGGAATTAATTGGATGACATACATATATATATACATAAATACAGTATCATTATTATGTCATATATTTCATTATTAATTATTATATATACTTTATAATCATTTATGAATGGTTAATCATTGAGAATGAATCTCATCGCGTCGTGGAGACGGTATTTCGTACGTACGCACGAGCGATGATATCATTCCCATGATCGTGGAATTTTATTGGAGTGTATGTATACTATTATAAAATCAATATCACTTTACAATAATAGTTATTATTTACACCATTATACTCATCCATGTAAGGTGGTGGTGGAAAATAGATTACACCATGGCGTGGAGACGGTATTCCGTATGTACGCAAACGCGGTGATTTCGTTTTCCATAGGATGGATAGATGGTGAAATAGGTTTGTTTATTAATAATAATAACATATCAGTATATGAGTGATACTGATGTTATTACTTCATAATTAAACAACCTATTAAGAAGAAGTGGAAGAAGAAATAAAGGTGAAAGAATCGGTAACAGAAATTACCTCTTCTTTGAAGCACCTCTTTGAGACCTCCTCTTAGGGCACTAAAATTGGTCTTTGAAGAAGACCAATACCTCTAGGATGTTTCTAGGGAAGTGGAGAAGAGAATTTGGCAGGGTTTTGCCGAGCTTGAAGGCTCAAAGTGGTGTGTGGAAGAGAGGGAGGAGGTGCCCTTTTATAAGGGAGGAGAGGGGCACCTTTGGAATTCTTAAAAATATTAATTTATAATAAATCTAACCCCACTTAAAAACCTACAAAAATGACTCATATTATAATATTAGATGATATAGGGTTGTAATCGAATCAAAAAATCAAATTTATACATGTTTGGATCTTATTTTAAACCTTATCATTTTGATTTATCCTTATTTAATCTATTTAAGTTTATTTATGGTAATAAAATTCTAAATTTTAAATTATAACACATAATTACTTATTTGTTGTTAATTTTCCATAATGTTTTACTTTATAACACTATAGACCATATAAATTTAAATTTATAATTTTTAAATATTTTTGTCATTTTTAAACAATTTTATAATATGTTATTTTTATAAAATAACAATAGTGTCAATTTTGACACTATTCATTTATTTGAATTTAAATAAAATATATACAGAAGATATGTTCAAAATAAAAGCTTTAATAGATTCATAAAAGGTCATATGTATCTATAAAATTGGTGTATCACATTAAATAGTTCATATAATATTTATTTTATTATTTTTAAAACCATTTATTTGGATTATCTCTTAATAAAATAATTACTACAACATTTTTGTATAATTATTTAATATACTGATTTGTTGCATAAAAATTAAAAATAAAATCCTATTATGAAGGTAAATCTATTACCTTTAACAATAATACTTTTACTCGAATTTATCATCTTAAAATCACAATATTTAATTTTTTATATTTATTAAATTATGAAGGTGACAACTTTGGAATTATTTAAAATAAAATAATATAAGTGTCATAATCACTTTTATAAGGATCCAAACGGTTATATATTAGGTCATTGGATTCTTAAGGTGTAGATATACACTACCAATAAGTTTTGGTCAGGTTTTTGGGCCTTTTAATGGGTATTATTATTTCAATAAAAACTATATTACTTATTTTCCACTTAATAAATAATTTCTGTATCTTTAATGTATCACCGTTAATGACAATTATTTAATCCCTAAAAATTCTAAATAAATTATCATGATGTAGATAATTTTATTACCTTTATGGAGACTATTAGTGTTTGAAGTTTTATGATGTTTATCACTAAATTAAAATTATTATACTTATAAGATTTAAGAGAGTGACATGTTGTCACATTCTTTGGTTTTAATAATAATTGAATTATTTTCATGGTCAAAAGTCCATAAAATGAATCTAATCCGACCCTTAGGTTATATGAGTCTACTTTTATCCATCCAATATAATTTTTTCATGTGTTAGGGTAATTTTATAATATTATATTTACCCTTAATTACCCGATTTACCTTTAACTATGGTAAATAAAATTTACCGTATTTACTATTCATAATTCCCAAAAATAAAAAGTATCTTATTAACATAATTTTCACCCACTGATTCCAAATATGGAATCCATTTTCCAAATTCAATACACAAAAGTTGCAGAAATTAAATTAAAATTAATCCCGTTGTCGAAAGAAAACGGGTTTTTCTTTAAAACATTACAAAAGATTGAATTGATTTAACCTACGAATTTAATGTAAAATCAATGCTAATGACATAAATTATATTAAATTGTAAAAATATATTCTATTTATACTTTAAAAACATTAAATATTATAATTTAACCATATAAATTATTGCAATGAAAAAAGTTATTTTTAATTAAAATATAGCGTGTTTTTACTATTCATCAAAATATGAAAGTTACCAGAATAATATGAAAATTTTATCCAAAGTAATTTTTTATTTCTTTACTCCAAAGAAAAATTTTATTTTGTCAAATTGAACTTATAAACATGTCAAAAACTAGATTTAAAGTGGGTGTGCCATCAAAAGGCGGCAAAACTGCATTTTTTGAAAAATACTTATTTTACCCGAAAAAATTATTTTGTTCTTATACCATGTTCTAGAAAATGTGTAGGATAAATAATAATGTTATAAAATTCAAAATTTAGTTATTAATATTCATAACGGCTAGTTCATAATAATATTATAATAATATATTGTTGTTTAGTAAAACCCGGTATTGCGTACAACACACGCTATCGAGGAAGGTCGCGATTGCGTGTAATGCAATCCAAGTCAGGATTGCGTGTTGTGCAAGAATCCTTCGTTGTTTCGTATAATATAATCCAACCATATTTTATTTATACATTGAATATATATATATATATACACAATGTTGCGTAGAATAACTATTATCAAAATTGTGTGTAACATGATCCAAGAATAGTGTTGCGTATACTGCAAGCTAATATAGTGTTGCGTATAGTGCAAGGTAATATTGGTGTAGCATAAAACACAAGACATTAATGAAATTAAAAGAATATTTTTCATAAAATCACGGGGTTTGACATTCTACCCCCCTTAAAATGAATTTCGCCCTCGAAATTCGTTGGGGTTATAAATGGTTTACTACTTGAAAGTTTGTTTAATAGAAACCCACATTGTAAAAAGGAATACCAAAACTTGGCTTAAAAAACTAAAGTATGAAATGTAATGGTTACCCAAATTAACTCATCACTGGGTTTCCACGTAGGAGAACATAGGTGAAAATATGGATATGGAAGAAAAATATAACCATCATGTTCAGATGGAGAGTGGTAGAGAACATGGATATGAAATAGCCAACAATCACAAAGCCATAGATTTGCGATGATCTAAGGTACCATATGATTCATCATATATAAGGGCACTGAGACAACATTTTTGGTTTTCAAGATCATTTCCCTAAAGGTGATGAATTAAAAGAAATACTTGCATGATTTTGGTACAATCTCACTATTGTTCGTGAATTGAAAAATTTCCACTTCATCCCTTAAAGAAATTAAGTTGAATTTTTTATTCGTGATGTGTTAGCAGATCATGTGATAGAATGATGGGTCATTCCATCTCTTTCAAACAAAAGTTTATCAAAAGTTATAAGTCCATCTTATGGTTAGATTAATCGTATATGGTTCCAAAAATGAACTTATACTTCATATATCATACCACTTAATAAAATAAAACTAGTTTCTACTAACCAGGGACTTCCTGTATTCTAGTGGTAGGCGATAAAGGCCATTCGCACTTCGGTTGTGGGTTCGATTCCCACAGCCTTGTCCGACGCGATGGGTTGTCGCCCGTCCTGCAGGTTGTCCTTTTTCTAAAACTATATTACTATAACATCCCATCAATAATATCAAAACAACTTTTATCCTTAAACAATACTAACTTATGTCCAACATAATCCATTCCAATCCTTAGGCTTATCCATAATACTGCAGTCCACTCTCATAATATAGTGAAAACGATTACCAGAGATTTAATACCATTGTTGATCTCCATATATCATAAGATATGTCTTGTTGGTCACATTCCAAACATCCGAAGGCCTTAATCATGTATTCTCTTGAAAAATTAATACCCATTGAACCTTAGTGAAAACATGAATGCAGTTAAAAGTTAACACTTTCCACATACCAAAATCCTCAAAATTCTATATACTCAAACCATGAAATCACTTAGTCCTTATATCAATCATGAGCTCATGAATACAATCAAACATCTCATTATCTTCTTATTCCTTCATTATGCGCATATCATATACTTTACAAAAATATATGAATAACCTTCCATGGTTACTAGTACCATTCAACATATACTTTCAAATACTTTTAGGAAAACCAATAGTGTAACAATCCTTAGATGATTATTTATTCCATAGTACCATTAACTATACAACATAACTCTCGATAAACATACAATCATTCCACTACCTTCTAAAACAACCGACTGAGCTTCAACACTTCTTTCATCTCATATATCATTTGTAGTCTCCTTCTCATCATTCACATAAATACTACCCATATGACCATGCTGATTATCTTCATGAGATTTTCCATTAGGGCATTGGTTTTCATAATTCCCGTACATTCCACATTTAAAACATCTAATCATTGTTGATGTCGTAGCAATACAATTATCCTTGTCCATGGTGTTAACTGAACCTTTTCCTTTGCACTTACTGGCTTTGTGTCCTTCTTTTCCACACCCAAAGCATTTTCCAGTTCCTTTGAAACAATCTCCCTGATGCCTCTTCCCACATGATTTAGATGAGGGAAATTGAACTTTCTTTCCTCTATGATCATCATGAAACTCCATCTTTCTCTTATTATCTGAGTCGGGAAACTTACCAAAGTTGAGATTATTGATCATATTATGAGATTGCTGATTAGGCATAATAACGATGTTTGGACTTCCAGATCTAGTTTCATGTGGTTTCTCAGGAAGAAAATCATTCCATTGTCTATCATATCCTCCATTATCATGAATCTTCCTATTTCCAGTCATTTTCTAAAACCCAAAAAGAATAGTGTGAGAGGCAAAAATCAGGCTAGGGAAAACAACATAGTAAAGGGGGAGTATGCTCAATATCTAACATCTTAGGTTAAATTCTATGATCGTTACCGTAGTTCTAGGACCGTATCCTATATGTATACTTATGCTTAGGGACATCCCTAGACATACCTTATAAATATCTCTAGGGATCTCACTAATGTTTTCACATCCTAGTTTCCAAAGGTTGACTAAACCTTTCCTCTGATACCAACTGTAGAGACCCGAAGCTTGACGTACATGGACATTACATTACTTTAGCAGAATACTTAATACATAACAAAAACAGACACATAAGGACCGTAATAGTTTAGTGTCTTTGGAAACATGGAACGTAATCTTCTAATCGTGGTGAAAGATCTTCAACACCTCCCATAAAGATCTTCTCCTTTTTTTTCTTACCTAAAACCTTTCTTTATATCCTGGGGAAAAGAAAACATAAAACGGGTGAGCTCAAATGCTCAGTAAGGGTAAGCGTGGACAAAATAAAACATACCATATACATTTGAACTTAAAAACATGAACATAATGTTTAAACATCAAAAGCTTGGGAAATGACATATAACATAGAAGTACGTAAGGCATAGATCATAAAGAAACATTAATAATGATAAAATAGCATGGGAATAAAACATGTAATTGTGGAAACCATTAATCACATGATATGATTTCCATAGTATACAAGGAATTTCTGCCAAGACTATCTTAGTGGACAAAGTCCCTTTCTTAATCGAGTTCACTCCTCATTCCAGTCCTGTATTACTGAACCAGTTTAACTTGCCATTCTAGCCATGTCTATCTCATGAGATATAAATCTTTACCCAATGAATTGGAGGGAGATATAGGTCCCACCCATCTCATAATGAAATCATTCTTACTTTTTCTACAAAATAAACATACATCATTCATAATAACCCAACGAATAAAATGGGTTTCATAAACATCATCACATCATCACATAATCCATATAAAAGAAATGGATATAATTTCATAATAAGCAAAGTGAAACCATGTAAATCATAGAGACATTACACTTGAAACATACACATATGAAATAATTCCATCTTAGATGGAAAATGGTTTTGATAAAACACTTGAAACGAATTCTTGAGGAAAATATCATTTCTTCTTCAAAATCAATTTCTTTTCACAAAACGTCATGCAATTTTAAAAGAAAGATATTTTGTTGAAAATAGTCATGAAATATTTTGGAGGAAGCTTCATGAAAATAAGGCTTTATAAAACCGTAAAAATCCGTTCATGCCGTATAAGTTAAAAAAACATTCTTTTCATACTTTTGCCGGAAAAGTCAAAAAGTACCTCGTAACGTAAACAAAATAAAGATTCCTTACATACCATGTAGTAAAAGTAAAAAATGGTTAAAAGGGACTTTAAACATACATGAAACACTTTTATAAAACTTGTACATGGATGATAACAATAACCCCAGTAAATACTTACGTATAAGTAATCTTGGATAAAAATGAGATTTGCAAAATTATCCCTTACCTTAGGTCCGATATGCTTCGTACATATCCGAACCTCCTGTATAATGATTTAAATAATGTTATTGACTTATTAAATAATCATATTAATTGTTATGAAATCATATATGGTTCACTTGTGACTTTATATTACCCGTTCTTTTGTAAATTCCATGTCAAAGAGCGTTTTGGGTAAAATCGTTTCATTTGTCGTTCGTGTTTTGACTTGTAATTATTCATATGATTACATAGATCATGATTAATTACATCCAGAAAGTAAAACATGATTTATATATAATATATATTCAGAATATACATATATATAATAGATCGATAAATGGAATGAAATACACCGTTCATGGAGACGGTAGGCTGTACGTACGCATGAACGTTGTTTTCGTTTCCTCATTGAATTGAATAGAATTAATTGGATGACATACATATATAAATATATATATAAATACAGTATCATTATTATGTCATATGTTTCATGATTACTTATTATATATACTTTTTAATCATTTATGAATGGTTAATCATTGAGAATGAATCTCATCGCGTCGTGGAGACGGTATTCCGTACGTACGCACGAGCGATGATATTGTTCCCATGATCATGGAATTTTATTGGAGTGTATGTATAATATTACAGAATCAATAACACATTACAATTATAGTTATTATTTACACCATTATACCCATCCAAGTAAGGTGGTGGTGGAAAATAGATTACACCACGGCATGGAGACGGTATTCCGTACGTACGCACGCGCGGTGATTTCGTTTTCCGTAGGATGGATAGATGGTGAAATAGGGTTGTTTCATACTTATAATAACAAATAATTATATGAGTGATACTGATTTTATTACTTCATAATGAAACAACCTAAGAAGAAGAAGTGTAAGAAGAAATAAAGGTGAAAGAATAAGTAACGGAAATTACCTCTTCTTTGAAGCGCCTCTTTGAGACCTCCTCTTAGGGCACTAAAATTGGTCTTTGAAGAAGACCAGGACCTCTAGGATGTTTCTAGGGAAGTGGATAAGAGAATTGGGCAGGTTTTGTCCGATCTAGAAGTCTCAAAGTGGTGTTTGGAATAGAGGGAGGAGGTGCCCTTTTATAAGGGGTGAGAGGGGCACCTTTGGAATTCTTAAAAATATTAATTTATAATAAATCTAACCCCACTTAAAAACCTACAAAAATGACTCATATTAGAAGATTAGATGATATAGGGTTATAAGTACATCAATAAATCAAATTTATACATGTTTGGATCTTATTTTAAACCTTATCATTTTGATTTATCCTTATTTAATCTATTTAAGTTTATTTGTGGCAATAAAATTCTAAATTTTAAATTATAACAAATAATTACTTATCTATTGTTACTTTTCCATATTTATTTACTTTATAACATTATAGACCATATAAATTTGAATTTATAATTTTTAAATATTTTTGTGATTTTTAAACAATTTTATAATATGTTATTTTTATAAAATAACAATAGTGTCAATTTTAAAACTATTCATTTATTTGAATTTAAATAAAATATAGACAAAAGATATGTTCGAAATAAAAGATTTAATAGATTCATAAAATGTCATATGTATCTATAAAATTAGTGTATCACATTAAATATTTCATATAATATTTATTTTATTATTTTTAAAACCATTTATTTGGTTTATCTCTTAATAAAATAATTACTACAACATTTTTGGATAATTATTTAATATACTCAGTTGTTGCATAAAAATTAAAAAAAATCATATGATGAAGATAAATCTATTACCTTTCACAATAATACTTTTACTCGAATTTATCATCTTAAAATCACAATATTTAAATTGTTATATTTATTAAATTATGAAGGTGACAACTTGGGCATCATTTAAAATAAAATAATATAAGTGTCATAATCACTTTTATAAGGATCCAAACGGTTATATATTAGGTAATTGGATGATTAAGGTGTATATATACACTACCAATAAGTTTTGGTCAGGTTTTTGGGCCTTTTAATGGGTATTAGTATTTCAATAAAAACTATATTACTTATTTTCCACTTAATAAATAATTTCTGTATCATTAATGTATCACCATTAATGGCAATTATTTAATCCCTAAAAATTCTAAATAAATTATAATGATGTATATAATTTCGTTAACTTTCTAGAGACTATTCATGTTCGAAGTTTTATGATGTTTATCACTAAATTAAAATTATTATACTTATAAGATTTAAGAGAGTGACATATTGTCACTTTCTTTGGTTTTAATAATAATTAAATTATTTTCATGGTCAAAAGTCCATAAAATGAATCTAATCCGACCCTTGGTTTATATGGGTCTACTTTTAGCCATCCAATAGAATTTGGGAATGTTTTAGGGTAATTTTATAATATTATATTTACCCTTAATTACCCGATTTATCTTTAACTATGGTAAATAAAATTTACCATAGTTACTATTCATAATTCCCAAAAATAAAAAGTATCTTATTAACATAATTTGGACCCACTAATTCCAAATATGGAATCCATTTTTCCAAATTCAATACACAAAAGTTGCAGAAATTAAATTAAAATTAATCCCGTTGTCGAAAGAAAACGGGTTTTTCTTTAAAACATTGCAAAAGATTGAATTGATTTAACCTACGAATTTAATGTAAAATCAATGATAATGACATAAATTATATTAAATGGTAAAAATATATTCTATTTATAATTTAAAACCATTCAATATTATTATTTAACCATATAAATTATTGCGATGAAAAAAGTTGTTTTTAATTAAAATATAGCATGTTTTTACTATTCATCAAAATATGAAAGTTACCAGAATAATATGAAAATTTTATCCAAAGTAAATTTTTATTTCTTGATTCCAAAGAAGAATTTTATTTTGTCAAATTGAACTTATAAACATGTCAGAAACTAGATTTAAAGTGGGTGCGCCATCAAAAGGCAGCAAAACTGCATTTTTTGAAAAATACTTATTTTACCCGAAAAAATTATTTTGTTCTTATACCATGTTCTAGAAAATGTGTAAGATGAATAATAATGTTATAAAATTCAAAATTTAGTTAATACTATTCATAATAGCTAGTTTATAATAATATTATAATAATATATTGTTGTTTAGTAAAACCCGGTATTGCGTACAACACACGCTATCGAGGAAGGTTGTGATTGAGTGTAATGCAAGACAAGTCAGGATTGCTTGTTGTGCAAGAATCCTTCGTTGTTTCGTATAACAGAATCTAACCATATTTCATTTATACATTGAATATATATATATACTCAATGTTGCGTAGAATAACTATTATCAAAATTGTGTGTAACATGATCCAAGAATAGTGTTGCGTATACTGTAAGATAATACGGTGTTGCGTATAGCGCAAGGTAATCTTGGTGTAGCATACAACACAAGACATTAATGAAATTAAAAGAATATTTTTCATAAAATCACGGGGTGTTACAATTTTTCTATAGTAGGTGGTTCACGATGTGAAATGGAGTTCATGACTTGAGAGTGTGTTCATAGATTGGAGTCTAGTGATTCATGGATTAAGTTTCAAGTGAGAGTTTTGAGTTTAAAGAACTCACAACATGAATTAATTGTTCATGACATGAAAAAATTAAGGATGAGGTACCACTAAAATTAGTATATGTGAATTGGGTTTTAGTTTAAAGGAATTTATAGCCTAAATTTGTTTCACATACTGAATTGGAGTGCATCCTAAAAATTCAAGCTGTGAATTGGGGTTTCACTCCATGATTGTGTTAAATACATTTTCTTATAAATTCTAGGGCCCGTATTTTTACCCCATCCCTATCTTTTTCCTCTTGGTGTTGGAAAACCCCTAAGAATATTTGGGATATATTCTAGCCTCTTCCCTGTAAATTTTATCCTTGGATTATAGAGGTTTATCATTGACAATATGAGGTGGGTTCTTCTCATTTTCCCTTGTTTACTTTCAATATTTTTTTAAGGATTCACAATGGTGATTTTTTTATGGTTTGAGTAGCATTTGGGATGAATTTTTTATGATCCCTTTATGTGATACAGGTTAATCTAGGGTTTCCATGTGTATTTTTGGTCTTCTAGTTGTTTATCCTTTTCCCTATTTTGCAAAAAGATTTCAAAAGCTTCTTTGAATTATGGGATCCCAATTTTCTCACAATTTAGGTGAATGTGTGGGGATTTCATGCTTTTACCTTCCATTGGGTGGATAGTAATGGTTTTATTAATATATATAATGAATTGGATTAATCTAAAATTGATGGTAATAGTGATAAATTGTATGTTTTACTGATTTTGATGTTATTGATAATGATATTGTATATGCCTCTCTCCATTACTAAAAATCATGGTTGTTGGGAGCCTTTCTTGTGTTGTAGTTGATATTTATATGAGACCTTTACTGTGTTTATTGTTTGATTGAACCCTGAATAAAAAGGATAATAAAGTATATATGGATAATTAATTAGTTTCCCATGTAAATATAGAGTTTTTGTGATAATACCCATGCTAAATAATTAAGTATAGTAAATAAATCCCTTATTAAACCTAATTGTGGAAGTTTGGAAGTGATGTAATGTGAAGTTGTACTTTTGTGTTGCCTTGTGTGATGTGGGATGTTGTGAAGTGTTGGTGGTGACCTGATGGGTTGTAAAATGTGTGGGATATTGATGTGATGGTTGGTTATCATGGGATATGATATAGGTGGTAGTGAAATGGTGATGATATATGATGGTTGTGATGTGTGGTGGTTGTGATGTGAAGTGGTTGTGATGTGTGTTGTTTGATACATGATGTTTTTGGATAATGCAATTAGGTGGAGATTGTTGATGATATATGGGTGAGTTTTTCTATGGTTACATTATGGGTAGTAGTTGTAATACCCCATTTGGAAGTTGTATCTCTTCCTTTACTTGTTGACACACTAGGAACCTTTTAGTGTAGTTGTAAATCTCCCTTTTCATTTTATCCCACAAATAAATAACATGAAGGTCCCTATAAATTTTAGTGCTTTCTGGATGTTTAGAGAAAGTTGATTTATGAGATTTATCCCTCAGTTATTTCTTTTTTTCTGTAAAATATGGAAAACTTATCCTTGTACGAAATTTTATTGTACTTTCTTGATAAATATTGAACTTAGGAAACTTCCCATTATTCACAACCTCTAACTTATTCTATAACAAAGGATCATCTATTTGATATTTCTTGATATTCTGTAGTAATGATAGTTGAGAAATAATTTGAGATAGGGTTGATGGTGTCCCTTCACTTATAATTCTCATGTCTAGTTTTAATAGGTATTTGATCAAAGGATCTCCTTGAATCCTCGTCATAGCTAGAACAACAGGGTCTTTCCTACTTAATGCATCAGAAACTTTGTCTTCTCTTTCAGGATTATAATGAATTGAATAATCATAGTCTTTGAGATGTTCCCACCATCTCTTATGTGTCATGTTCAATTCCTTTTGTGTGAAAATGTAATTCAAACATTAGCGGTCTGTGTATATATCACATTTCTCCACATAAATATAGTGCCTCCATATCTTCAGAGAAAAAAAAATTATATCCAGTTCCAGGTCATGCATAAGATAATTCTTCTCATGAGGCTTTAACTATCGAGATGCATAAGCAATCACATTTTCCTTTTTCATGAGGACGCACCCAATCCCTTTCAGAGATACATCACTAAAAATAATGAATCCTTATCCGATAGATGGTAGAGTTAACATGGGTGTAGTAACCAATATCTTCTTAATATATTGGAAACTTTATTCACACTCCTTTGTCTAGATAAACTTAGCCCCTTTTTTATTTAACTTAGTTATTGGATTAGAAAGTTTTGAATAGTTTTTCACTAACTTCCTATAATATACTGATAATCCAAGGAAACTATGAATCTTGGTTATTATTATAGGATTAGGCCACTCCTCCACAAAATATTTCTTGGTATGGTCAATTGGGATTCCTTCATTGGTTACAATGTACCCTAAGAAAGAAACTTTTTATAACCAAAATTCACATTTTATGAAATTTCCAAGCAGACTCTCCTTCCTTGGAGTTTGAAATATAACCCTTAGATGATCTTAATGCTCCTTGGAACTTTTGGAATATAACATAATATACTAAATAAAAACTACCACAAAGTTATCAAGGTAGTCCTTAAATTCTTTATTTATCAAATCTATAAAGATAGCATGAGTATTGGTTAAGTTGAAGGGAATAACATCAAACTTGTAATTCCAAAATATTTATTAGAATTAAGTCTTTATAATATCCTATTTTTCACCCTCAATTGATGATAACTAGATAGAAGATGGATATTTTAGAATAATTTCACCCCATTAAGCTAGTCAAATAAATTATCAATCCTTGGAAGAGGGTACTTTTTCTTCATTGTGATCATGTTAAACTCTCTATAATCATTGTATAGCTGCATTGATCCATCCTTCTTCTTCATAAAGAGAATAGGTGATCCCCAAGGAGACACACTTGGTTAGATAAACCCCTTATCCAAAAGATCTTGGATTTGTTTCTTTAATTCCTATAACTCCACATTTTCCATTCTATACGAGTATTTGATATTGGCTTGGATCCAGGCATGTGTTCAATGGAGAACTATACCTCTAAAGAAATGCATTAATGTATTCCTGAATGATGGGGAAACTTTATATTCATATAATTTCATATCATTATTCATATTCACAGATTATCTTCATAAATAAAGATATGTGAGGTGATTCTAAAAAAATATTAGGTCAAGATATCTCTTCTTTAAAAACAATTCTAGGCTATCCATCCAATACTACTGAGATTTCCTTACTTCAACAGATGATCTTATCATTATACTTTGTGAACCAGTATATCCCTAGTATAATGAATAATTCCAACATGGGAATTACTAATAGATTTACGATGATGTTATGCTCCCCAAAGTAAATACTAGAGTTTCTCTACACTATTTATGCTTGGATAATCCATCCATGAGTCTTGAAAGATAGTTCTACTTCTAGAAGTTCAGGTATTGATTCTATATTATTTGAAAACTTGGAGGAGAAAAAGGAATACATAAGAAAAAAACCAAAGTACTTGCTAGCTATGAGAGAAAAATGATAGTAACTTCCACCACATAATTTAGAGTTTCAACTTTATCTATCATGATATTAAAATCACAGCCTTTATCCCTTGGTCTATGATGAGTTTGGTGGTCATTACCCTCCATTAACTTAAGATTTGGATAGTGATTGGTGAAGTGCATAAGTTTTACACACTTGAATCATTGGACTTTGGGTATGGCCTACACCATTTTAACTTTTTCATTAGTGTTGATAATTTGGGTCTTCATCTCATTATGATAGTTCTGAGCAATATAGTCATCTCTTCTACACTTGTAACCTTTCCCACTCTCAATCAAGTCATTACCCAAATTCTTCTTCCCACATTTTTGGAATGTAGGATGTTTCACTTACTTTCCTCCTCTTCCTTTATCAAATATCCTCCCCACATTTGGCTCCAAATATCTCTTCTTTTTTCTCAATATATGGGACCACTACATCTCTATGAACTCTATCTCATCCTGCATAGCACTCCTCATGATCTACTCATAGTTTTCATAGTATCAATTGGATCTATTCTTCCATAGATGGGGTCATATTCCACCATAGAATCTATCAAACTTACCATTAGGATCCATGATAAAGCTAGAGGTGTAATGAGAATGTATTGTGAAGTTCATCTTACAGCTTCCACAGATTCATTTTCCTTCTGCTTCATCTCTGGGAATTCCTTCTCGATTTTTATTCACATTGAATGGGGAAAATATTTTTTGAAAAAGGTTCCCATAAACTATTCCCACTCCATAGATTCAATATACCCACTTTTCTTCATGTTTTTAACCATTTTCCACCACTGATCATCTTCTCCTTCTAAGAGATACACATCCAGGGAGACTTTCTCTTATTCTGAATGATGGAGTATAGAAAAGATCTTTTTTATAGAGCTTATCCATTGTTCAGAAATAAATAGGTCAGTAGATCCACTAAATGAAGGTGGTCATTGATGCATAAAGGACTCAATGGAATGTTTTTTCCTTAAAGGTGAATCTGATATCACATCTTGATTGAAGTTATTTCTCATAACCTGAGTCAATTAATTCATTATTCTTATGGGGTTTTCCATTTTGGATTCCATCAAAATTCCCTCAGCGTCTGGTCCATTACTCTTTCCATTTACGCGATTTATTCTATTTCTTTCCATTTTCTAAAATAAGAAAACCTTCACGAGAAAAGAGTTTTATTTAATAATATTAAAATTATAAAGGAATTTCATGTCCTAAAATATCATGATTAAATATATTATTCTTTAACATCAATTACATTTTCTATAAATCCTTCATAATGGTTAATTAAAATCTTGTGATTAACTAAACATATCCCATGGGAGTGTCAAACCAGGAGTGTAGAAAGGTCCATATTCATTTCCTATGTTACACCAAGTCAAGCCCGATGCACCTTGTTAGATTTTTTACCCCTAGGTACATCTCTACCAAAACTACATCTACATGTTCGTATCAATACAAGGATTTATTTGCTCATAAAACACTTAATTAATACTTCACCAGAATACCAGAATGTTTTACAATATTTTAACTTATCCCTGAGGTTATTCCTCAAGTTTTAAAATCCTAATTTCTATAAATAACTAAACTTTTCTTTGATACCAACTATTCCATCTATAATTTTTATTATATAACGTTCATTATATTGTACAAAACATATGATCTTTCAAAGTTTAGTTTCTTGGAAAAAAGGTATATAATACATGAAAACTAAAAACATTATTATATTCCACATGAAATACTTCATTGAAGGTTCATACTAAGTAAAATTACTTCATCTCATGACCTGGGGACATACACAAAAGTAAAGGGTGAGCATAAGGCCCAGTAAGGGAAAGAAAGGGAAAGAACTTACATGTGATCTTAAAGAAATTCAATAAGAACATGAAGAATATCATTATGAAATGAGAAA
The DNA here is from genome assembly GCA_963277665.1 of Viscum album. NCBI lineage: Eukaryota > Viridiplantae > Streptophyta > Magnoliopsida > Santalales > Viscaceae > Viscum > Viscum album. Next base: position 58,316,476 of record OY728129.1, read on the forward strand.
GAGAACATAAGGAATATAATAAATAAAATAACCTGAATAATAACTTGGATTTTTGTCTAAAACATTTATTTTATACATTCATAATCATATCACCAAGGTATGTCACTGAGGTGTCATAAAATTTAACAAGGTTATTCACCAAGGTATCATAAAACATGTCATCTCTAGAGATTAAATTCTTTACCTAATTGATTTTATCACTATAAATTTTAACCCTTAATATTTCTTAAGTAATGTTAACCACATATATTATAATAAAACATATCATAAATTACACATGGGGAATAAAATAAACGGTCTTTATATCAAAATCATTGTGTTTTAAAAAGTTCTTAAAAACATGATCATTATGTAATTTATAACCCATGAAATGGGAATGAGGGTTTTTTTTATTTTAATTATATAATAAATGAAATAATTTTTAAATATTAGTGAATAAACCTATAAATTAAGTAGTTTTAGGTATTCATATAAATAAAATAAAATAATTTCTTGAGAAAAATAGAGAAATTTTGTGAATACAAATTGGCAGCATAAAAGGTATGAAACGTAGTTTTAGTAAACATTAAAAAGAGAGGGGAAAAGGGTATACAGTTAATAAAATAATCTTAATAAATTAATTTTATATAATAAAATAAAAATAATATCATAGTATGAAAATTTTAAAGACATACCACATAAAAAGGGAATGTGAAGAAAAAGAGAAGTTTAGATTTCCCTTACCTTGAAGAGTAACTCCTAAAACTCGAATATTGGGACCTTGAGGCTTGGGGACACATTTGGAGGACTCCTTAAGAGGTAAAAATATCATAACATCAGGGATTATGAATTTTTAATGAAATATAATGGATAAATGTGTGGGTATTTATAGTAAAAGTGGAGGATTTGTTTATTAATTTCCTTGGAGACCTAAGTAGTGGTAAATTCAAAACAATGGGATTTCCCAGGGTATTTTCCCATGGTATTGGCCACTTAGGACACCTGTTATGTTATGTTAATCCACAAGTTTCTATCAGAATTTTATATTACTTATTTCATCATTATGATGTCATTAAACATATCGAAAAACTCAAACGGTGTTTTCACTATTCATGAAATACCAAAGTATTTTAGAAAATTATCATAAATTCACCCTAACCTAATTTCAACATGATTTAAAAAATTATGTTTATTACATCAAATAAATATCCAAGTATAAGAAATTTAAATTTTAAATATAAAAACCCTTATTCATTAAAAATAATAGTATATAGAAAAAATACATAGTAAAATTTCTCACACTTGAAAAAAAATAAAATTATTTTATCATTTAAATTTAAATAAGTGTGTTTTAATCATTATATTTAACTAAAATAAAACTTATTAATAATAACATAGTTTATTATATTAATTATATCTTTTCTAAAAGTACAATTTCCAACCAAAAAATCAATGTATCAAATTCGTCATATTTTTAAGAAAAATCAAATTCAAAACAAAAATAATGTAATAACAATTTTAGTTATATAAAGGGACTATAAATTAAGTAACTAAGGCCTTGAAACATAACCCCTTATAACACATCCATACTACCAAAGGGTATGTTGAGCGATGGTGATAGATTCATGGGGTGACACGGCTAACATTGCTCGAGTCGTAATTTCCACTAACTTGATCTTCTCATATAGGTGATTTTGTTCATGCCTCACTTATTGAAGCTCAGCTTGAGATTCATCAAGATTGAATCCCAGTGAAACAACCTCCATCCCAAGTTCTGAAAAATGGGATTTATATAGCATGACTCTAATTGCTAAGGCCATCATTTCTCCTTTCTCCATTAATTATCCTTTGTCATTTTTACCTATAAACACTAATTATAACATTAAAATTATTATTAAGAGTATTTTTTCCAATGGTAATAATTGAAAAATGGTCATATAATAGTAAAACCTTGATGATCAAATTTCAATTATAATCACTTTATTATTAAAGGGATATAGGTTTGTTGAGTACAAAATAATATAACACACATTTTCAAGAAACAAATATCATTCAAAAAGTTGGGTTCATTACATTTTTTTGTTTTCATTTTTATTCTCAAGGATACGAATTGTTTGAGAGGTATCTAATGTAATTGTATCTATATTCTTGGAGTTTTATTTTATTCTCTTTTGAGTTAGAAGTATTTGGATGAGGCTTGAGGATAGTTTGACAAAGTCTATAGATGTAATTTTTCTATAGTAGGTGGTTCACGATGTGAAATGGAGTTCATGACTTGAGAGTGTATTCATAGATTGGAGTATAGTGATTCATGGATTAAGTTTCAAGTGATATTTTTGAGTTTAATGAACTCACAACATGAATTAATTTCTCACTACATGAATAAATTGAAGGATGAGGTACCATGAAAATTATTAGATGTGCATTGGGTTTTAGTTTTAAGGAATTTATAGCCTAAATTTGTTTCACAGATTCAATTGGAGTGTGTTGTGAAAAAACATGATGTGAATAGGGGTTTCACTCCATGAATGTGTCAAAATACATTTTATTATAAATTCTAGGGGCCCACATTTTTACCCCATGTTTATCTTGTTCATCTTGGTGTTGGGAATCCAATAAGAATATTTGGGAGATATTCCAGCCCCTTCCCTCCAAATTTTATACTTGGATTCTAGAGGTTTATCAATATCAATATGAGGTGGGTTCTTCTCATTTTCCCTCATTTCCTTTAATTATTCTTTTAAGGAATCATACTGGTGATTTTTTTATGGTTTGGGTAGCATTTGGGTTGAATTTTTTAGGATCCCTTAATGTGATACCGGCTGATCTAGGTTTTCCATGTGTAGTTTTGGTCTTCTAGTTGTTTCTCCTTTTCCCTATTTTACACTAAGATTTCAAAACCTTCTTTGAAGAATGGGATCCCAATTTTCTCCCAATTTGTGTGAATTTGTGGGGATTTCATGCTTTTACCTTCCATTGGGTGGATAGTAGGGGTTGTATTAATATATATAATCAATTGGATTAATCTAAAATTGATGGGAACAGGGATAAATTGTATGTTTTACTATTTTTATGTTATTTATAATAAGATTTTATATTCCTCTTTCCATTACTAAAAATCATGGTTGTTGGGAGCCTTTCTTGTGTTGTAGTTGATATGTATTTGAGACCTTTACTGTGTTTATTATTTGATTGAACCCTGAATAAAAAGGATAATAAAGTATATATGGATAATTAATTAGTTTCCCATGTAAATCTAGAATTTTTGTGATAATACCCATGCTAAATAATGAATTGTAGTAAATAAATCCCTTATTAAACCTAATTATGGAAGTTAGAAAGTGATGGTATGTGAGGTTGTACTTGTGTGTTGCCTTGTGTGATGTGGGATATTGTGAAGTATTGGTAGTGACCTGATGGGTGGTGAAGTGTGTGGTATATTGATGTGATGGTTGTTTATCATGGGGTATGATATAGGTGGTAGTGAAATGGTGATGATGTATGATGGTTGTGATGTGTGGTGGTTGTGATGTGTGGTGTTTGTGATGTGCAGTGGTTGTGATGTGTGTTGTTTATTACATGTTGTTTTTAAGTTAGGATGGATTAGCTAATGTAATTAGTTAGAAATGGTTTATGAGATATGGGTGATTTATTCTATGGTTTCATTGTGTTAGTTTCCTGGTAATCCATGGAATAAATTGTAATGTTGTAATGAAATGTCATGGGTTGGTAAATGAATAAGAATAGGATGAAATTGATGCATGGTAATTGTATTGGTTAAATTGAATGATAAATAAATGGGTTGGGTAAATATTAAATGAAATGGAATATTAAATGGGAATTAAGATAAACTTTTTCAATCTAGAAAATGGTGTAACCTGTAATTGAAAGTCGAATTGTGTGTCTATGTGTAGTGGTTGTGTGGTGTGATGTGTTTATGGGTTGCAGTGGTTATAATGAATGTTGTGTGGTGAAATGGTAGTGTTTTGGTGAACACAAGTATAGTTGATGTGAACCCATAGGTTGGGTATTGTGTTTTATCTACCTATCATTTAATTTATTTTATTTCTATACAAGCCCCGCCCAAGTTGGATAAAATTTCCAATGCCCAACATTTTGGGTTCTAGGAGTTTTTTCAAACATCCAGGATGGTGGTGATATGTATGGATGGCTACCCCCTTTACCCACTCTTCCTTCATCAGTGATGTTATAGTTTGGTGTTAGATATTAACAAGTGATGATATGGTTTGGTGTTGGAGATTACCCAGTGATGATATAGGATAGTGTTGGAGATTACCCAGTAGTTATGAGGATGACATATGTGGTGGGGTAATGTGTGTTAATAAGAGGGTATGCGTTTTATATCCTTCACATCCATGATACCCTACTACCCTAGTTATGTGAAGAGGATGTGATATAATGATGTTGTGATGTGATTATAATAGATTATAAGACAGATCCTAGACCTTGAAATGGTGGGGTATGTAGGCATGCATCCTAACCCACATCAGAGATATATTGTTATGTGATGTGATATGTTTGTAAGTGATGGGGGAATAGGAAATTTTGGTGTCGGGGCATGAGAGTATAAAATCGGTGGAGAAGTGGTTGTGCAGTGCCATTTTTTATGTTTTTTATATTAAGTTACTATATTTGATGTGTGACTTGGTGAGATTTTCATAATGAGGATGGGATTGGTTATTTGACATGTTTAAGTGCATGTTTGTTCACTGGTGCATTATTATAATCTTTCCACAAGTTCACTTGAGACCTTGGGTATGATCCTATAGAGTATACCTATTATGATCACCCTAAGTATATATAAACTATTTTTTAGGTTTATAGGGGGAATTTGGGGATTGATGTGGGGATTGATAGCTTAGAATTTGGATATGTTATTAAGACATTATTGTAAGACTTATCATTTGGTATTTACTTGGATACTTTTATTTGTATTTTTTGAAAGTTTCATGCATTGTGGATTGGTTTTGGGTTTAGTTTTAAATTATATCTTGTAGTTTCTTGGCTGTTTTTTATCTTATCTCCTGATACTATGTTATTAAAGAGGGTAATGCCTTACATATGTGATATTTTTATACCTTTTGTGCTTATCACCAACCTGGGGACTTCTAAAGGTGAGACTTGGGGGTCATTATCTCTCTTCCTTTATTTCCATCCATGGAAGGGTACCTCTAGAGGGAGGTTATAACATACACACAAATGGGATGTATTACCCTCTATGATTTGGGAAGATGATATATAAGATAGAAACACCTAACAAATCCCAATAAAGAAAAATTAAAATATCCTAGATACATGCATGTAATGTCATACAACGAATCAACTATAAGAAAACTACAATTACTGAAATTCAGTCCCCGATAGAAACCACGATAGCCCAAATAGATCTGGAACAACCCATGAGCTAATAAAGTTCATCCAGATCACTAACTTTCTTCTTCTGATCTGAAAAATAGTTTATATATATATAGGGTGAACATGATAGGTATACTCAGTAGGATCCTCCCTATATCCTCTCATGAAAAATATAGCGAAAGCATTCTAAATACTTGCGAACAAAAAGTGAAGCTAAATCCTCAACTAAATAGATATTTTATGTTCCTAGCCTCACCATGGTTATATCTAACCATGTATCACATACAAGAGATCATATAATATAATATCAATATAAGGGACCCATTTACCACTTCCCCACTGATTTTCTATATTTCCCCAATGTCTCATGTTTGGATTCATCTCTCTTTAAAAGATGAAGACCTGAATATAGCTAGTCTAAAGTATCATACCATGCACCTCATACATCACTTTATCATCATTACATACCATGAACCAGGTTCATAACATTATCTCATCATCCCATAGAACATCTATAAATAGTAATCGAGTTGTTTTGAGGATCTATCACAACATGTATGTCATGTATTATACCTGAAGTCATCACAGCCCATAAATATCATACCTATAATAATCCATAGGATACTGTATCTAGAGATACATTTTTTTGAAATAACCACAATACATTATATCCCTCTACAAATATATCTTTGGAAATATAACCACTATTCATACCATCACATAATATTATCAGAAGAAGAGAGTGGGTCCAAAGGGGGTAGTCATCTATCCATTCCTCACTAAACTGGATATTAGGGAAAACACCCTCCCATAGGGAAATGGGTTTTAGAATACCTACTAACATGTTTGGGGTTGCATATGAAATCAAAAGACATGTAGGATATAATATATCTCACAAACACACTATGTGAATTAACCTAGTCTTAAGCTTATTTATAGTTATCATCTCTCAGTACCACCACTATGAACTATATATCCTATAAGAACACAAGATTTCAATGAGAATAATTTAATTAATTCCTTCCTTTTAATATTTCAATTTACATTAATTAATTCATTATCCATTAATTAACATTATTCCATTTTAAACTTAATGAACCACCAAGTGAAGTCCATTCCCTCTAAGCATAATTTAATTTATTCCATCGGTCCAAAGGACTATAAACATATTTATTCCATTCAAGCACAAACCCCATGTATTAAAACATTTATTATTCATTAACATTCCATAATTATATAGACTCTAGGAAACATCCAAAGATACCAAAAAAAGTTATGTATAACCAATCAAAACTAGCAACCTCAAGTAGTGGGGAAAGAAATGCATAAACAAGCAACCTTTACATGTGTTTGTTAAGGATATTTATTAATAAGAAATCATCTATGTTTCATCACAATAATGTAAAAGGCTAGATTCAAACCATCCCATTATTCCCGGTTCTATCCCTGACACTATCATGAATGTCACCATTCATATCTCCATCCATATCATCATGCATCCCACCATCACAGGCATCAATTTCAGCCACAAACCCAGGCCTCCCCACCCATATCTCCCAAAACCATCATTTATCCCATTATCACATAATATCACATAACAAGGATCATTTTCAAAGAAAAAAGAATGAATCAAATGATAAATAGAGTCAATGAGGTATCTAGGACCTAAAAACAAGGCATCCATCCTTCAAATGAAAACTGGCTCACTCATCCCCAAACTTTTATCTTTTTCAAACAAATGGTTTTATTACCATCATGTATTAACTGATTCATTTATCATAGGTCACAAATATATTCAACCAAAGGCATCAGTTATTAAAAGCTATAAATTATTTAAACATGCTCTTAAATATAACTTTTAGTTTCAACAAACTTTAAGGAAGAATGAATTCAATTAGAATTCCTCTTTATTATTTTAAAAAAAATACCGCATCATGTTCTTTAGCAAATTTAATTTATATATTGGAGAAAAATTCTAATTAAACCTGCATTGATAATCATTTTATTTCCATAAAATTAGAAGAATCAACATATTCAATAAACATGAATCTTTAATTATTTATCCACCCAACATTACCAGCTTTACATTCTTTAACCATTTTCATCAAATTAAACATGATAAACCATAGAAAAAAACATTCTAACCAAATCTTGAATGTAGATAGTACAATATCTATAAGATCAAGAGGCAACCTATTAACACAATGGAAAAAAACATGTGATTGCTACAACCATAAACCATTTCTTTTATTAACATAGTTTATTCTTTATTATGGTTATTTCCACCATCATCCAAAGGAATAAAGTTTGATAAATTTATGGTTTTACATAAAAAATGAGAAGAAAAGAATCATCTACCTCAGGGGTTTTAGTATTATTTGAATAAGAACATGACAACAAGCACATACCTCAATCATCTATCCCACAAGGAAACTATATCCCCACAATAACATCATTCCATAACCATAACAAAAAACATAAAAATAAATCTATAAGAATGATATATTTCCACCACCATAACATGGAATGATAAAATGGGAGGAAATAATAATGGTCAGAGAATAAACCCTAAGGAAAATAGGTAAATTCACCTTATATCACCATGGATTATGGGATCTAGTGTATAAATGTCAGTTTGATCACACCCGATCACCATGGATTGAACACGGGAAGTCGAGGATCAATCCTAATCAAAATTTATTTGAAAATACTTGGGAAAGAAGCTCTAGCATCCTAGATTTGGGAGAAAAATGATGGGTTTTAAGAGAAACTAATGGTGTGGTAGGATTTATAAGTATTATGCATACAAACTTTCAAGGCATGAATTGGTCATTCAGGTCGTGAATTTCCAAAGTTTAAGATCCTCCAAAAAACACATTATCTAGATCCAAAAATCCTGGGATTAATTATCATCATGAACATCATGTTCATGTCATGAGTTTTTTTATACATTTTTGAGAAATATGACTCCCCTTCTATTTAAATCATGAAAATATAGTTTTCATCATAAGTTTACCCCTTTGAACCACCCTCACTAAAGACACAAAATTCTATTTAGGACACAAACTAATTTCTCATGTCATAAACTACAGTTCACGTTGCTAACTTACCCTAGTTCCATATTCCAACTCCCAAACTCCACCGAACCTACTCTCATATTTCTTAACAAATTACGGGCCTCAAAAACATTAAAATGAATGGGATAGAAGGATATGATATAATAATGAGGGAAGGGAGATAGTGATACCTAAATCCCACTACCAATAGTCCATGAGTTGGTGATAAGAAATGATGGTATGATAAACAGACCAATGGGAGAAATTACCCTCTATGATTTGAGGTGATGATAGATAGGATATAAATACCATGAAAATTATGCTCAAGATAAAATTAAATGATACAAGATACATACATGTAATGTTATAAAACATAAAAAAATGAAAGAAAACTATAGGTACCAAAAGGAAATCCTCTATAATGAACACGATATCCTAAATAGCTCTTGAAAAAACCACGATCTAGTGAAGTCTATCTTGGTCACCAAACTGATCCTACAGACCTAAAAATAGTTTATATATACGTAGGGTGATCATAACAATTATAGTCATTAGGGTCCACTATGGAGCCTCTCATGAAAAAGATAAAGAAATCGTGCTAAATATTAGTGAACAACAACTAAATATAACTCATCACTTAAATAGATATTCTAAGATATCAAACTCTCCATGGATATCTCTCACCAAATATCTCATACAAAATATCATATAATATAATATCAAAAGAAGTTACCCTACTACCACTTCCCCACTGGTTTGTTGGTCTGCCCCAATACTTCATGTCCCGAGTCATCTCTCTCCAAAAGAAGATATATTGAAGACACCTGGGATAAAGTATCATACCATGTTCCCCAAGAATCACATCATAATAATTTCATACCATATATCTCATTCATCACATAATCTCATCACCCAATTCCAAATATACAAGAAGTAACTAAGTAGTTTCTAGGATCAACTATAACTCGTATGTATTGTATTATACCAAAATTTATCACATCACAAACATATAAAACCTATAATAATCCATAAGATACTACAACCATAGATATATGTTTGTTAAATAAACTCAATACATTAAAACACACTACACACATATATGGGTAAAGATGACTATTGTGCATACTAGCACATAACACTACCAAAAGAAGAAGTAAGGGCCAGAGGGGGTAGTCGTCAATCCATTCCTCACCAACCAAGATGTTAGGGAAAACACCCTCCTTTAGTACACTAGGTTTTAGTCACCCTACTACAATGGGTGGTGTGGAGTATGAAATCATAAAAAATATAGGAAATAATATAGCTCACAACCACACTATGAGCATTAACCTTATCTTGACACCCTCCCACCAAAGATTTTGCAATGGAGGGAGAGAGATAATGACCCCTGCGTCCCACCTAAAGTAGGCCCAGTCTTGGAGACTAGCACTGAGGGTATAAAAATCTCAAAATATAGGAGGAATTACGCTCTATAAATAAAATAGGATTCAGAGATAGGATAAACAATCACCAAACAACTCCAACAGACAATATAAAAATCAACCAAAAACCATCCCATAATGCATGCAGAAATAAAATGATACATATAAAATCCTTCAAAGTAAATACCCAAAAAAGAAAAGTATATGGAAGTAACTCAACAGAAACTCCAACCCAACTAGTAATGTCCAGCTCAGTCCCTAAATTCCTCTTAAAAAAATAAACCATATATAAATACAGTGAGAATAATGGGTATACTCAATAGGGACATAACAAAGGCCTAAAGTGAACATGTAGAATAAGCATTCTAATGATCTAGTGAACAAACAGCCTAATCAATAATCACCTATAAATTTCATCTAACTAAACTCATCCTCATCATGGATCACTCACCAAATCATGCATCCAATATAATAATATAACATCGAGATCATAACAAAGTAAGGAACCTCACAACCTCTTTCCCAATGATTTAATGCTCTCATGACCCAACCTTGAACATCTTATGTTCCAATCCATTCATCACACATCATATCACATACCACCCGCACACACCTAGGCCACACATAACATCACATCCCACCCACACACACCTGGTCCACACATCACATTGCATCCCACCCACACACACCTAGTCTGCACATCATAGCTCATCCTGAAGACACCTGGAACCACACTTGGGACCACACGTCATATCTCACCCAAAAACAACTAGTCTACATCACATCTCACCTAAAGAAATCTAGGTCGACACATCACTACTAAGGTAAGAGTATGGGAGAGGGGGTATCCATCCATCTATATCACTACCAACTTTAATGTTGGGGAAAATACCTAGCACTCAGAACCTCTAAGCATTCTTAAGGGTATCCAACACAAGTGGGTGTGTATAAAATAATATAAACTTACATGATATAGAGATATAACATAATACCCAATCTAAGGGTTCACATTAACAACACTAGAACACAACACATCACCACCAGTACCACACAATAATTGTCCCAACTGATGCCACCGCTATATGAAATACCACATTACCACTACACAAGACACAAACCATTTTCCACTTTTATCTTACAAGTTTCATCACATTTATTAATTAGGCCTTTTACCACACATAAACTTCCATTCACTTATATTAAGTTACTAACCCCTTTATTTAATAATTTCAGTTTAAGATACTTATTACATATCTATTCCATCCCAACTTGTTTATTTACTAGCCTATTTTGTTTTGTTTATCATCATAGTTCATCCCATGGATTACCAAAAAACTATATCAACCACACCAAACAACTTCCATAACACACATAACTATGGCCACGACACTACACATCCACCATCATCATCACATCACATCGACCAAACCATCTCACCACATAACAGCAACCTATATCATCTATCACACAATCACAACTACCACATATCACATCCACATATCCAAAACCACTTAACCATATCCAATGCACCATAACTATTGGGACATAACCACTTTTCCACACCCTTATTGCACCACATCACACAACTACCCATCACATCCATGCCACCTAACCTGTAATTGTTTGTGTTCACCCAAAATATTACTTTTCTAGTTTTTTGTGTTTAAGGAGCTTGGAGGAGTCTTATAGTAGGCCTAGAGTAGTTTAGCAACTAAAATATAGCTTTTGATGAAATACAAATTGTGTAAGGTTTACATGACATGAATGTTGGTTTCATGACTTGTACAGGGCTAGTTTACGATGTGTAGATTTTTGGGGTCAAATAATTAAAAAATGATATAGTTTTAGGTGAAACCAAAACTAGAGGATTACACTCCATAAATGGGGATTACATGTCATTTAACTCCACTCATCAGTATGGATATAAGGGTTGGAGAGCCTTAGGTTTTTCCTTAGACCATACTCTCTCTCTATCATCCCAAGCGACCAATGGTGCTCCCTTGAGGCATATTAGGATTCATTCGATGGGGATTGATATATGGATTCTTGTCTTCAATCCTTGGATCCTTGTCTTAAATCTGTGGTTATTTATCCACTCAATATAATTTGTTTCCTTCTATTCTTCTTTAGAATTTTACTTTGGTGGTGCAGTTTGGTTTGGTTTCTCTATTTGGGCTATGTTTTGATGATCTTTAGGTGCGGTGCAAGTTGAATCACAAGTTTCTTATGTGGTGGTGGTTCTTGGGTGGTTTCTTCTTTTCCCTATGGGGTGTAGTAATATTAGTTTTATTCCTTGAGTTAGGGGATCCTCATTATCACTCTTTTACATGATATGTTTGGGGTCTTCATGGGTTTTCTCACCTTTGGGTGGATATTATGGGTCAGAGTAATCATATATTAATTGGAATGTCTAAAATTTATGGGTATGGGGAGTTACTACATGATTTATTTCTTTTTTACATGTTTTTTATATTGTTTTCATTCCTTTTTTCAATTATGAAAATAGTGGTTGTTGGGATCCTAGCTTGGGCTATAGTTGTTATACTGTGATAACCCTTTCTATGTTGTTGTGTGATCGCACCTAAATAAAAGGTTAAAGAATATATATTTGGATAAAAATTGGTTTCCCCTAGATATTTGTTTTTCTTTATAATACCCATGCGAATGTAAATAAGATATGTGATAAATCCCATGAATAAATATTGGAGTTGGAATGTGTGTTGTGTGTGTGTTTGTTCCTATTGTGATGGTTGTGTTTTGTGTGTGTTTGTTCTTATTGTGATGGTTTGTGTGGCTTGTGTTTGTTATGCGGTTTACGGGGTAGTGATTTAGTGGATGTTTGGCATGGATGTGATGTGGGAAGTTGTGTGATGTGGTGTGATGAGGTTGTATCATAGTGTATATGGCACAGTGTTTATAGAGTAGTGGTAGTGGTGCAGTGGTTATAGATCAGTGGTTGTGGTTGTATGATGGATGAGATACCTGGTTGATTTGTGGAGATATGGTTTGGTAAATGTGATGCGACAATGATAGTGGATGTGTGGTGTTGCTGCTATAGTTATGTGTGTTGTGGAAGTTTCATAGTGTAATCGATATAGTTTCTTAGTTATCCCTGGGGTGAACTATGATGATAAATGAAACAAAATAGAAAAGTAAATAAACAAGGTGGGCTAGAAAAAGATATGTGATAAATAGTTAAACTGAAATTAATAAATGAATGGGTTGGTAACTAAAAATAATGAAATGGAAGTTTATGTGTGGTAAATGTAATAATTAGTAAATGTGGTGAAACTTGTAAGGTGAGATTCAAAAACATTGTGTGTCTTGTGTGGTGGTTGTGTGGTGTTGTATATTGGTGGTGGTGGTTGTGTTGTTTGTTGTGTGGTATGTGGTGGTGATGTGGTGTGTGCTAGTGTTGTTAATCTGAACCCCTAGTTTGGGAATTTTGTGATATATCTATATGATGAATGTTTATGTTATTGTATATGTGGCCCACATGAGTTGGATACCCTTATCAACACTCAGAGGTGATGAGTTTTGGGTATTTTCCCCAACATCTTGCATTATATTGATATGGATGGCTAGTGACCCCCTCTCCCTAGCTATTCATTTAGTATTGATGTGTTGGCCAAAGTTTCTATGGGTGAGATGTGTTGTGTCCCAGGTGTTTTCGGGTGAGATGTGATGTGTGGTCCCAAGTGTCTTCAGGATAAGTTGTGACATGTTGTCCCATGTGTCTTTGGGATGAGATGTGATGTGTGACCTAGGTGTGTGAGGGAGGAATGTGATGTGATGTGTGGCCCAGGTGTGTGCAGGTGGGATTTTATGTGATGTGTGGACCGGTTATGTGAGGGCGAGATGTAATATGATGTGTGGGGAAGGGATGGGAGCATAGGGTGTTCGATATTAGGGTGTGATAATGGAAAATAAATGAAGAATAAATAGCGGGTTGCCTTGATTTTTTTATGATCTCAATGTTATATCATTATATTGGATGCGTTATTTGGTGAGTGATCCATGGTGAGTCTATATTTGGTTAGATAACCTGTATAAGTTCTTGTTGATTCAATTGTTTGTTAACTAGCGCATTAGCGTGATCTTTTCACATGTGAACTAGAGGTTTTGGTTATGTCCCTACTAAGTATACCATTTATGATCACCCTACATATATAAACTATTTTAAGGTTTCTAGGAGGACTTTGGGGACCAATATATATATTACTAGTTGGGTTGGTGTTTTTGTGGAGTCATTTTCATTGAATTTTCTTTTTAGGTATTTACTTTGGATACTTTTATATGTATTAGTTTATTTAAACATGCATTGTGGGGTAGTTTTAAGTTTACCTTTATATTGTCTTCTGGAGTTTTATGGTGATTATTTATCATATCTATTAATAATATTTTATTTATATAGGGTAATTCCTCCCATATTTTGATATTTTTATACCCTCGGTGATAGTATCAAAATTGGGGCCTATTGGAGGCGGGACTCAAGGGTCCTTATATCTCCTCATCCATTATGGGATCTTTATTGGTATGTGGTCATGGCATAGTGGTATCCAAGGATAGTGTTTTAGAGATGGGATCGGTTTTAGAGTTAGTATTAGTGAGGATTCCATGGGTTAATATTGCAGTAGTGCCAGTTGACCTTGGTGTGTGACATAGGCCAGGGAGACTAGATAGGATGTGGGTTTTAGGGCCCCCCATGATCTAGTGCACAGATTATGATCTTATTGAATAACCAAGTGAGGTGGAACTATTTTCAAGGTAGAAACCTATGAGAGGAAAATTAATCAGTATGATTTGTGTTCATATTTGAATTGGGTGTTTTGGGAAAATAAAATGAATAATTAAATAATAATTGATAAAATTTATATTATAATAGTATTGGTATGTTCTCCTTGTATTCAAGAATAGATCATGTTCATCATTTTCAAGTTTTTGAGGCAGTTTTGGTTTATCGTGATGATCTAGTTGATCATCAAAGGGTTGACCCGATAGAGGAGGATGAGGCATGGAAGCGGGTTTGTGTGCCATTGGGCTAAAAAATTTGTCCAAGTATGAGAGGAGTGTCTCAAATATGGAGACAGAGTATTGTATAAAGTGTATCAAGATCAATTTCAATATGATCTATGAAAGATATAATTTTTGTATGTCATTAATAATTATTCAGATGCGGGGAGACATTTTTTAGTGTTGGCTGCTATTTCTTGATAACAGAAATTAGGCACATGTGTTATCGTCTGACTTTTAGAGGGAGTTTCATGTAGATTTTCTATCATCGATGATGAGGGAAGCCTCCCATTAGTAGAATAGTTTTATCAACAAGGATCTTGGGATCAGGTTTAAGAACCTCATGTGCTTTTCTCCAGATGTTTTTCCAGATGAGTATTCCAGAGCATGACATCTGGAGAAGGCTTTGTGCCCAGTGATAAGGTATGTAGTCATATAGTTTACACTCATTACATATCTAAAGGTGAATAAAATGGATATGGTTATCTAGTGGGTGCTTCTCATGGGAGTTGATCCTTAGAAAAGTGGTCAACATTGTGCTTTGAGGATCATAGCTTTGGGAAGTGGGCCACAGGTGTTCAGGTAGTCAGGGTTCCATTTAGCAGGGAACCGGTCAGGGCAGTTTCTTTCTAAACTGTCTAGGATAGGTGGTTTCTGAGTAAATTTTTTGTGGTTTTATATTTTAATTCACATAAAAAGAGATATAAGTACCTATAGGATCAGTGTAAAACTGTTCATGGAGGCTATTTTTAGATGGGTGGTCAGGAACCTTTTTACCAGCAGTTGTTTTCTCCAAGATAGTTCCAGAGGAAAGGACTGCAAGTTATTGTTCAGCAGATAAAAGAATGTGGATTTAGTGGAGGGAATTTTTTTATGGACCCCATCCAGTTGTACATAGGCCATAGTGTGGTCATGGAGTCCATAATTATAGATTTATAGGAGTTGGGTCTGGTCAAATGCACCTGTTAGAGGCAGCAATGCTAGCAGATCTTGGATTTGTTTGAGGTATGATCAGTTTATCATCTACTGAGCCTCACTCTCCTTTGTTTCTATTGATATGGTATGTATGTTGTTACTATATGTGGAGAGGCTTCCAGTTCCCCTAGAGTTATCTACACTAGTTGTAGGTCAGACTTCCGTGTTTAATGTGTGGTGGGGATGTGGACTCATGATGGAGCAGCACCAATCAGTGGGATACTATTTCTTATTGTAGATAAATCCATACAATATTATCCTTGGTATTTATTGGTCATATTTCATGTGTGGATTCATCAACTTATTTTGGATAAGAGTCTCATTTTCTGTTCTGGATGGCTAGTGAGTGGTGTTAATTGTCGAGTGAGGTTATCAGTTGGGTGGTAGGCAATTATAACCTCTTTTGTCGCATTTGGTGGAGCTGTCAGTAGAAGATAAGGTTGGGGATATTCTTAGGTTTTTGGATGATTTCCTAGATTTTTTACCATATGAGATTATGGTACTACCTCTTCAGCACGATATTGAGATCAGGATAGAGTTTCAGAAAGATGAATCTTCGATTTTGATGGGTCCCTATCAAATGAAACCCACAGAGTTGTGTGAGTTGAGACTATAGGTGGATGAAATGATGAAAAAGGGTTTCATCCAACCCAATTTTTGAATGTGGGTTTCTCTAGTGTTTTTCTCTAAAAATGAACATGGTAGTATAAGTTTGTGCATAGACTACCGAAGGTTGAATCAGGTAATAGAAAAAATTGTTACCCTCTTCCGAGGATTGATGACTTGTTTGATCAGTTAATAGGATCTAGATGGTTCTCTAAGATTTATTTGTGGTCTAAATATCACTAGTTGTGGGTGAATTAGGAGGATATTCAAAAGACTAATTTCAAATGTAGTTATGGGAACTTTGAGTTTGAGGTTATGTTGTTTGGTGTTACAAACATACCAACCATGTTCATGGGGTATCTAAACTTTGTATTACATGTGTTCCTAGAATAGTTCATCATTATTTTCATTGATGATATCTTGTTCTACTTGAAGTCATAGGAGGATCTTATCAGGCATCTCATGGTTTTCTTGTAGGTCCTTCGATACTACCAGCTTTATGATATGTTTTAAAAGTGTGAGTTATGCATTCCAGAGATGCATTTTTTTGGACATGTGGGGTCTCACCATGGTGTAGCAGTGGACCTATCAAAGGTTGAGGTAAATTTTCCTTGGGAATCACCCAATATTGTTGTATAGGTTTTCATTTTCCTTGGTATCATGGGCTATTATCAATGGTTTGTACCTAATTTATCTCAAGTTGTATCCCTGTTGACAGTGTTGACTAAAAGGACAAGGATTTTGTGTAAAAATATTAGTGTTAGGCAGCATTCAATTACCTGAAGGGGAAGATGGTTAGTGCTCTAGTGCTTCAGTTTCCCATGGAAGGTATGTTGTTTCATGTTTTTTGTGACACATCCCACCTATTCTTAGGATGTGTGTTGATGTAGCAGATAAAAGTGATCTCTTATGGTTCTATACAGTTATATACTCACAATCATAACTATTCCACCAATTATCTAGATTTAGTGATAGATTTGTTCATGCTAAAGTTATGGCATGATCATATAATCTGTAAGTGTTTTGTGGTTTTCACAGACCAAAAGAGTCTGAGATATGTTTTCTCTCAATGTGATATAAATCTAAATCAATGGAGGTAGATGAATTTTCTTCAGGATTATGTTTTTGATATCCCTTACACCTCAGATAAGGTTAATTTACTTGCTAATTCATTGATTCAAAAGACTCAAGAGGATGTATCTTGAGAGTCTGTGAATGTTTGGAAAGGAATAAAGGATTTTGCAGTGATATATAATGATGTTAGAGAGAGAAGTGGTTATCTTTATCAGACAAAAGTGGAATCATATTTGATGTAGAAGGTTGAGGAGTCTTAGTGGGGAGTCTTAGAGGAAGAGGTGATGCATGACTGTGTTATCCATGGTGACTCTCCTGAGGGATTTTCAGAGGATGGTCAGAATAGGGTGTTGTTCTAGGAGAGGATGTTTGTCCAGTAAGTGATTTGTAAGGGACTTGTCCATGATTTTTAAAGATCAACTTTATTAGTACATCCAGGTGTGATAAATATGTATCATGGCTTGAGGAAATAAATTTAGTGGTTGAGGATGAATATTTCAGTAGTGGAGTTTATGGAAAGATGTCTAGTTTTTTAACATGTGAAATAGGAACACCATGTTTCAAAAGGTTTGTTTTAGTAATTTGATTTACCTAAGTGTAAATGGGATGAAATTTTAATGAATGTATCAACAATGTTAACTTGAGATCAGGGAGGTTGTGATATAGTTTGGGTGATAGTGGACCAGATCATAGAATCATCTCACTTTCTGGCGATCCATGAGTTGAGTTTCATGGATTTTTTGGTGAGGTGGTATATGGATGATGTGGTTAGGATTCATGGGGAACTAAGTACCGTCATCTTTAATAGGTTTCCTCATTTTAAATCGTGATTATAGAGGATATTACATAATGCTTTTTTCTCCTAGTTTTGACTTAGCACAGATTTACACCCTCAGATATATGGTTAGATGGATTGAACCATATAGATGCTAGAGGATATGTTTTGGGCATGCATCTTGGACTTTAGTGGATATTAGGTATGATACCTGCCTTTGGTTGAGTTTTCTTACAATAATAATTATCACTCATCTATTAGTATGGCTCCATTTGAAGAATTGTATGGGCATCCATGTCATTCTCCATTGTGTGGATGGAGGTTGGAGAGTCAAAAGTTCTTGGTCCTAATGTGTTGTAGAGAATGACTAAGAAGATTCAGTTGGTTATTAAGTATATGAGAGAAAAGAAGGACCATTAGAAGGCCTATGTTGATCATAGGAAAGGGCCCCTATATTTCGAGGTTGAAGACCATGTGTTCTTGATAGTCTCCCCTCAGCGTGTGAATTAGAGTTTTGGCAAGGGGAGTAAGATTTCTCCCAAGTTTTTTGGTCTTGTTGAGGTGTTGGGCCATGTTGGTGAGGTGGTGTATCAATTAACATTACCACCATGGTTGGAGAGGATCCATGAAATCTTCCACATGCCTTAATTTGATCGATGTCTTTATGATGAATCCCATGTTACTGATTGCAGAGAGTGAAATATAAAGGATGAAATGAAATTCATGGAGTACCTAGTATAGATATGGGATCATTGAGAGAAAGTGATTCATGGGAGAACCATTCCCTTGGTTCGTGTGTTATAGAGGCATGGTGTCTTGGAGGAGAGCACTTGGGAGAAAGAGACACAGTTGCATGATTGGTACCCATATCTTTTTCTAGCTTTTTTTTTGTTCTTTTTTCTTATGATTTAATGTTTGGATCTTTCTATGTTATGAGATATGCTGCTTTTCTTGATTTATTTATGTGTGATAAGACACCCCCCCCCAACATTTGAAAAGGGGTGGACCTGAATCCTAATCAAGACACATTAAATACGATGTGATTAAACCTGTTTGGTTGAGTCAGTTCTTCGCATAGAGGATAGTCTCTTGAAATGGATTTTTATATCCCATGATTCATATGTTCAAGTTAGTGTGTCTTGTTGGTTTGAGATGTGTGGAGGTTATATGGTTTTGTAGTGGTTTCGTTGAAAGATTATGGTGTGGTTGTGAAATGTTTAGTGGCCATTTTTTGGCATGTTTGGTTGTTCATAGCATTTATGATGTTACGAGATCCTTAAGAGGCATCTCATGAGGTGGCTTTTCAAACCCATTTTCTTCTGGGATTGGTTTTTGATTCTTGAGATCGAGAATCATTTGAGATTTATATAATGTTATGTTATGTTCCCACACAGTCTATTAATTTTCTAATTTTTGATGTTGAAGGTTCTTAGAGGAGGCTTAGAAAGGTCCTGGAGAAGTTTGCTTACTAAAAGATGTAATAAGAGGAAATGCACATCTTTTAAGGTTTACATGATGTGCAAGATGGTTTCATGAATTATACAAGGTTGGTTAATGATGTGTATATTTTAGGGGATAAATAAAAAAAGGGAAATGTTTTTTAGTGAAACCAAACCTTAAGGATTACACGATTTGAAAGGGGATTACCCGTCGTATAATTCCCTTATACAGTCTGTCTATAAGGGTTGGATACCCTTGATATTTTACTCAAACATGGTAAAATCTCTATCATCCCATACATCTAATGGTGCTCCCTTGAGAAATACTAGGATTCGTTTTATGGGGATTGATTTTTAGCTTCCCATCTTCGATACTTGGCTTCCTATCATTGATCAGTGTTGATTTATCCTCTCATTATCATATTTTTGTTTTCTATCTTCTTCACAATTTCACTGTGGTGGTGAAGTTTCTTTTGGGTTGTGTGTTTGGGATGTGTTTTGATGATTATCGGGTGTGGTGTAGGTTAACTCGCAAGTTTCTTGTGTGGTAGCAGCTTTTGGGCTCTTTCTTCTTCTCCCTTCGGTACGCAATAAGTTTGGAAAACTTCTTTAAGGTAGTCGATCCTTGTTATCACTCTTTTAAGTGTTGTGTGTGAGATATTAATGATTTTTATTACCTTTGGGTGGATATTAGGGTTCATCATAATCATATAATTAATTATAATGTACAAAATTAATGGTTGTGGGGACTTATCGCATGATTTATTTCTTTTTTATATGTTTTTGATGTTGTTATGAATACCTATTTCCAATTCTAAAAATAGTGGTTGTTGGGATTCCATCTTGCACTATAGTTTTTTTACTTTTATGACCCTTACTTTTTTATTGTGTGGTCACACCTAAATTAAAGTTTAAATAACATATATTTGGATAAATATTGGTTTCCCCTTGATATTTGGTTTTTTTTATAATACCCATGCCCATTTAAATAATATATTTGATAAATACGAAGAATAAATATGGAAGTATGAATGTGTATTGTGTGTGT
The DNA here is from genome assembly GCA_963277665.1 of Viscum album. NCBI lineage: Eukaryota > Viridiplantae > Streptophyta > Magnoliopsida > Santalales > Viscaceae > Viscum > Viscum album. The sequence goes on from OY728129.1 coordinate 58,337,238, forward strand.
GGTTGTGCTTGTTGTGATTATTTGTATGGATTTTGTTTGTTGTGTGGTGTTCATGTCAGTGATGTAGTGGTTGGTTGGAAAGGATATGATGTGGGAAGTTGTGTGATATTGTGCAATGAGGTTGTGGTGTAGTGGCTATAGAACAATGGTTTTGCAATAGTAGTTGTGTAATGGTGGTTGTGGATTAGTGGTTGTGATATGTGGTGGTTGTGGTTGTGTGATGGATGATATACATGGTTGTTGTTTAGAAAGATGGTTCGGTTGATGTGATGCAACAACGATAGTGGATATGTGTTGTTGGAATCATAATTATGTGTGTTGTGGTAGTTTTGTGGTGTGGTTGAGATAGTTTCCCAATTATCATTGGGATGAACAATGATGATAAATGGAAAAAAATAAGCTGGTAAATAAACAAGGTGAGCTATAAATATATATGTGATAAATATAATAAATTGAAATTAATAAATGAATGGGTCAGTAACTGGATATAATGGGATGGAAGTTGATGTGTGGGAAATATCCTAATGAAAAAATGTTGTGAAACTTGTAACCTAAAATTGGAAAATGTTGTGTGGCTTGTGTGGGGGTTGGGTGGTGTTTCATATAGTGGTTGTAGTAGTTGTGATGGTTGTTGTGTGGTATGTGGTGGTGATGTGGTGTGGTGTGCACTAGTTTTGTTAATTTGAACCCTTAGGTTGGGTATTGTGTGTTTTCTCTATATCATGTTTGTTTGTTTTATTTTATACTCTCCCCACCCAAGTTGGATACCCTTACCAATTCTTAAAGGAGTTGAGTTATGGGTTTTTTCCCCAACATCTATGTTGGTAGTGATATGGATGGCTAGCTACCTACACTCTTCCTTTAGCAGTGATGTGTTATCCCAAGTGTCTTCGGGAGATATGTGATGTGGCCTATGTTTTTTTGGGTGAGATGTGATGTATAACCCTAGTTTTCATCAGGATGAGGTGTGATGTGTGGTCCTAGGTGTCTTCGAGATGAGTTGTGATGTGTGTCTTAGGTGTGTGTGGGTAGGAAGTGATTTCATGTGTGGACTAAGTGTGTACCAGTGGGATGTGATGTGATGTGTATCCCAGATGTGGGAGAGTGGGATGTGATGTGATGTGTGAGGGAGGGATGGTAGCATAGAATGTTTGAAATTGGTTCATGAGATCGGAAATTCAGTGGGGAATAGGTGGTGGGGAACATTTCTTTGTTATGATCTCGATGTTATATTATTATATTGGACCTATGATTTGGTGAGTTAGCCATGGTGAGGTTGGGTTTGGTTAGATGAGATATATAGGTTCTTGTTGGTTTTGTTGTTTGTTCACTGGAACATTAGCTTGCTCTTTTCACATGTGCACTTTAGGCCTTGGTTATATCTCTACTGAGTATACCTATTATGCTCACCCTATATATATATATATAATATTTTCAGGTTTCTAGGAGAATTTTGGGGATCGATCTGTACATTACTAGTTGGGTTGGAGTTGTTTCTGAGTCACTACCATGGACTTGTATTTGTGGGTATTTACTTTGGAGACTTTTATATGCATCAATGTATTTACACATGCATTGTGGGATTCTTTTTAGATTACTTTAATATTTTACACTATTTTTTTGTGATTGATTATATTATCTTATAATACTTTTTTATTAATAGAGGGGAATGCCTTCTATATTGTAATATTTTTATACCCTCATTGCTAGTCTCCAACCTAGGGCCTACTGGAGGTGGTACTCAAGGGGGGTTATTATTTATCTCCCTCCATTGTGGCATCTTTGGTTGGAGGGGGGCATGACACAACCATTGCATCATTTCCCTACAGACCACACAACAAACACAATCCACATGAATCATAACAACAAGCATAGCCACACACACACACATACTAAATTCCATATTTATTCATGGGATTTATCACATGTCTTCGTTAAATTATCATGGGTATTATCATACAAAACAAATATATAGGGGAAACCAATTTTTATCCAAATATATGTTCTTTAACCTTTTATTTAGGTGTGATTACACAACAACACATTAAGGTTCATTATAGTAAAGAAACTAAAGTGTAAGCGAGGCTCCCAACATCCGCTATTTTTGGATTTTTCAACATGAATGCATAAAAACATCAAAAACATATAATTACAAAAGAAATAAAGCATGTGATAACTCCTAATACCCATAAATTTTAGACATGCTAATTAATTATATGATTACGCTGACCCTTAATATCCAAAAAAAGGTAATAAAAATCATGAAGATCCCACACATTGTACATAAAAGATTCAGAACAAAGATCCCCTACCTCAAGGAAGCTTTCTGATCTCATTGTGCATCGTAGGGAGAAGAAAAAACTACCCAAGAACCACCACCACAAAAGAAACTTGTGGGTAAACTTTCACCACACCCAAAGATCATCAAAATGAATCCCAAACACACAACTCAAACCAAACCGCACCACTATAGTGAAACTCTAGAGAAGAAAAGAAGGAAACATATGATAATGATAGGATAACTCACCATGGACCGAAGATAGGAATCCAAGGATTAAAAATGGGAAGCCACAAATCAATACCCATAAAAGGAATCCCAATATGCCTCAAGGGAGGACTTTCGACCACCTAGGATGATAAAGAGTTCATATTGTTTGAGAAAAACATTTGGCACTCTAACCCTTATATTAACGATTCATAGGGGTATTACATGATATGTAATCCCCTTTCACACCATGTAATCCTCAAGGTTCAGTTTTTCTGAAAAACACATCACCTTTTTATTTTTTAACCCCTAAAATATATACAATGTGAACCAGACATGTACAATTCGTGAAACAAACTTTCATGTCGTGTAAACCTTACATAACCTATATTTCCTCTTATTCTATATTTTAGAATCCAAACTCCACTAGGTGCACTCTAGGACTCCTCCAAGCACCTTTAACCCCAAAAACTAAAAAATAAAAGATCGGGTGGGCACATAACATTACATTAGATACCTTTAAAATGATTCTCTCCCTTGAGATTCCAAAACAAAGCCCAAAATAATCTTTTTCTGAACAAACACCTCATAAGATACCTCCCAAGGATCTCATCACATCTCAAATGATACCACTAGACAAAACACCAAAATAATTTCCACTAAACACTATATAGAAACACCATCACCTTTCCACATGAACACTACACAACAATCTAACCACTATATAGCTCAAACCAATAATCCACACTACCATGAACATACGAATTAGTGAATCTCATCCTCCATGTCAAGATATTATCTACTCTGGGAAGCACTGACTCACCCACATGGGATTAATCGCATCATTGTTAGTGACTCTCGATTAACATTCAGGTCCTCCACTTTTCATGTGTTGGAGGGTCTTATCAAAAAACACAAAATCAATCAAATAATCACATCTCATAACATAGAAAGATACAAACATCTCATCATAAGAAAAACCGAACAAATCAAAAAAAATATCAAAAACTATCTAGGTATCGAGCATGCATATGAATCTCTCACCTCCAACTACTCTCCTCCAAGCTGCCATTGATGCATAACACATGAACTAGGATAATGGTTCACCCATAAAGAAATTTTTTTAGATGATCCTAGATATATAATGGCCACTACATGAACTTCGCATCATCCTATATATCCAATTATTCCTAGTCAATAATGTGGGACTCATACTGAAGATATCGACAAAGCTGGGACATATCGAATACATCATGGATCTCTCCAACCATAGTAGAAATTACAACCAATAAGTCACCTCACCAACACACCCCAATAACTCAAAGGGCCCAAAAAAACTAGGAGAAGTCTTACTCCCATTACAAAACCTCTGTTTCTCACACAAAGGGGAGACTCTAAAGAATGAATAGTATCTATCTTCAAACTTTATTGGCCTCCACCTATGATCAGCATAGTCCTTTTGATGGTTTTGCACCATACTCATCCACTCATGAACTAATTGGATATTCTCTGTCATGCTCTATACCACATCAATACTAAGAACTGTCAACTCTCCAAACATCATCCATCACAATAAATAATGAAATAGCTACCTATAAAACACCTCAAATGGATCCATAATAATGGAAGACTGACAGATATTGTTGTATAAAAACTCAACCAAAGGTATGTGTCATACCCAAGATCCCCCAAATTCTAAGATCCATGCCTATAATATATCCTCTAGCATATTGATGTTCTGTTCCATCTTCCCATTTGTCTGAGGCTGGAAAGTAATGCTAAGGCACAACTAGGAGCCAAAAATCATGATGTAATACCCTCTAGAATTGTGAAGAAAAATGAGGATTTAGATTTGATATAATGGTCCTCGACACCCTGTGAATCCTAACTACATCTTCTAAGTACAACTTCACCAAAACATCCATGACACTCGACTCACAGATCTCTATAAAGTGAGCCAATTTCGTTAGCTAATACACTATCATCCAAATCACATCACAACCTCCCTGATCTCAAGGTAACCCTAGGATGAAATCCATTGATATTTCCTCCCATTTCCATTCCAGAATATATAAGGACCAAAATAAACCTCCCAAAACATGGTGTTTTGCTTTCACCTACTGAAAACCCATATATCTTTCCAAAAACCCCACTACTTTCCATTTCATTCCCAACCACCAAAGTTTTATACTCAATCCACGATACATATTTTTCACACCATGATTTACCACTAAAGGTGAGCTTTGAAACTCATTTAGAACTTCCTCAAGAATTACCTACAGGACAAACAACCTCCTATGAAATAACATTCAGGTTTGACCATCCTCCAACCGTCCCTCTAGATCATCACCATGGCCAACATGATCATACATCACCTCTTCCTCTAAGTCTCCCCATTTAGAATCCTCCACCTACTTCATAAAATATGATTTCACATTCATCTAATAAAGACAAACTCATCCACTTATATCTCTGACATCAAGATGCATCACTACAAGATCCTATATTCCCTTCCAAACATTCACAGACTTTTGAGCCACATCCTCTTGGGAATTATGACTCAACACATAGGTAACTACATTACCCTTCCCTGGGGTGGAATAGATCTCAAAATCATAATCCTAAATAAATGGAATCCACCTCCACTAACATATATTCTTATCACATTGAGAGAAAACATATCTCATACTCTTTTGGTCCATGAAAACCAAAAAATGATCATTGATTAGATAATGATTTAACAACTTTATCATGAACACAACTACCTCCAACTCTAGATCATAGGTCACATAGTTACACTCATGAGGAAATAACTTCAAGACCCATAATATATCACTACTCTCTACTAAATCAACATTAATCCCAATTTCAGACAAGACGTGTCATAGAAAACATCAAAAAACACACCTTCATTAAGAAATTGAAGTACTGGAGCACAAACCAACTTCTCCTTCAGATAACCAAACTTCCTAGAACTAATCTATCCACACAAAAGTATGGTCATTTTTTTCAACACTATCAATGGGGTGGAAACTCAAGATAAATTGGGTGAAAACCTCTAATAATAGCCCATGAGACCAAGGAAACTAAGAACCTATGCCACATTCTTAGGTGCTTCCCAAGAAAAAATTGACTTGATCTTCAACGGGTCCACTACCACACTTTTTTGAGACACTGCATGTCTAAGAAAGTGCACCTATCACATCCAAAACTCACACTTGGACAACTTACCATTAATCTAGTGGTGCCAACGGACCTTCAAAATAAATATGAGAATCTTGGCATGCTCCTCGTCTAACTTCGAGTAGGCCAAGATATAATTGATGAATACAATGATGAACCGATTTAGGAACTCATAGAGCACATATTTCATAAGACCCAGGAACACATATGGTGCATTTTTAACACTAAATGGCATGACCACAAACTCAAAGTGCCCATACCTATATCTGAAATAAGTCCTATGAATATCATCATCTTTTACACTCAACTGGTGATATCCATATTGTAGATCGATCTTATAGAACTAACTATATCCTATCAATTGATTGAATATTTCATTGATCCTTGGAAGAGGGTAATTATTATTGAACATTACCTAATTCAACCTCTGGTAGTCTATACACAGCCTTAGAATATTTTCCACCTTTTTGGAAAAAAAAACTAGAGAACCCCATAGTGAAACACTAGGTTTGATGAAACACATCTATATCAGATCATCCACCTATATCATCAACTCATACAACTTCATGGGAGCCATCTGATACAGATCTAATGAAATCGGAGACGGACCCAGATACAAATCTATCTCAAACTCGACATCACACTGATGAGGAAGTTCCATTAACTTCTATAGTAAAACATCCAAGAACTCCTCCACATCCCTAGGAATATCCCCAACCTAAGATTCTTCTAACAGCTCTTCCAACTTCAACAAAAGAGGCTCCAATTGTCTACCACCCAACTGATAACCTTTCTCTCCAACGAACATCACTGATTAGCCCTCCAAATCAAAAAATGAGAAACTTATTTGAAAATAGTTTATGAATGAATGCATGGAATTAAACAAATAAATACCAATTATAATATTATATGGTTGTATATATAATAAGAAAAAGTCTCCCATTGACCGTTGTTTCCCTGTCACCAGTCTACATCCACAGAACACGTCAAACAAGGAAGTCTGACCTCTAATCGGTGCAGATAACACCAGGGGAACTGGAAGCCTATCCATATATAGTCCCAACATATGGACCAAATAAGTACAAACAATGGACTTTTAGTCTCTTAAATCAAAAAAACCACAAAAAAAGGTAGACGATAAACGGATTTTACCTCGAATAACTCCCAACTCTGCTAGTGTTGCTACCTTTAATGTGTGAATCTGACCATTCCCAACTCTTCTACCTTTCTTTTACCAGCCTCAATAGAAACTTTCTTTACTGGGTCCTTGTATATTGGTACCATCATAAGTCTACCCTTTTCCAACTCTACCTACTCTTGATTGTTGAACAACAACCTATAGTCCCTTCTGCTAGAACCATCTTGGAGGAAACTGCTACTGCTAAAAAGGGGCCTAACCAGCCATATGAAACTGGACCTCCTGAGCGGTATGACACTAATCCTGGAAGTTCCCATATCTCCCACATGTATTTAATGACAACATAAAACACCTAAAATTTTCTCGAAAACCACCTTCCATTGATGTTCAGGAAAGAAATTACCCTAGATAGTTCCCCACTAAACGGAACTGTAACAACCTGAACACCTGTGACCCACTACCTAAATATCTACTCCTAAAAATTCTCTCATATCCACTCTTCTTATGCTCAAATACAATGTAAATGATCTTATATATAACATAATACTTTTTTCACCTCTAGATACATCACGAGTGTAAATGGTGTGACACCATACATAATCACTAGGAAAAAATCCTCCTCCAAACACCATGCTCTAGACTCCACATCTGGAAAAACATCTGGATTAAAGTGTTGGAGGTCCTTGAACCTAGTCCCAAAATCATGTATTCTCATACTCCCCTAATGAAGGGAGATAATATCCTACATCTTGGATACCCTCATCGTCGATGATAGAAACTCTGTCTAAACTCCTTCTAAAAGTCAGGCCACAACACATCTACCTCTTTTTGGTCACCAAGAAATAATGTCCACCACTAATGTGTGGATCCTCGCATCTGAATAACTACTAACAGAATCCAAAACTCATCTCGTGCTAATATCATCCCAAAATCAATCTCAAGATCCTCTATCCAATGCTACATTCCAGGTCTTTGACACTACCCTCATACTTAGACAAACTATGCCCCTGAAATGTGTGAAAATCCCACTGCCCTACCTCATCCTTATTTATCAGGTTAACCCTCTAATGATCAAAAGATCAGCCTGCTGAACCTCAACTACCTGAGAAACTTGAGAATTATAAATATGATCTATTTTTTAAAACAAGGATAACATCCTAATCTTAGTATCATGTAAATTTTAGCAAATACTATTTAATTATTCATTTGATTTTTTCAAAACACCCAATTTAAACATGAACATAATTCATCATGATGCATGTACCTCTCCTAGGTCTCTACCCTACTAATAGTTCCAAATCACTTGGTTGTTCAATAAGCTCATCGTCTATGCATTGGATAATATGGGTCCCTAAAATCCTGCATCCTAGATTTTCTCCCTAGCCTATGTCACATACCAAGGTCAATTGGAACTACTACCATACCTACCCATGCAATAATCACTATACATAACTTAAAACTCCATCCTATATCTCAACCATTAGCCTATGATACCACTATGTCATGACCCCCTCCCACCAAATATTCCACAATGTGGGGAGAGAGAAAATGACCCCCAATTCCCACCTCCAGTAGGCCTCAGGTTGGTGAATAGCATTGAGGGTATAAAAATCTCATAATATTTTAGGCATTACCCACTATAAATAAAATAAGATTAGGGGATAGGATAAAAAATCACCAAAAACACTAGTTGATAATATAAAGGTAAACCAAAAACCATCCCATAATAGATGTGTAAATAAACTGATACATATAAATGTCACAAAAGTAAATACGCAAAAAAATATAAGTCTAAGGAAGTGACTCAATAGTAACTCCAACCCAGCTAGTAATGTCCATATCGGTCCCCAAAGTCATTTTGGAAACCTAAAAACAATTTATATATGTAGGGTGATCATAACTAGTATACTCAGTTGGGACATAAAAAATGCCTCAAGTGCACAACTAAAAAGAGCATGCTAATGTGCCAGTGAACAAACAACAGAACCAATAAGCACCTATATAGGTCATCTAACCAAAACCAACCTCACCATGGATAACTCACCAAATAACACATAGAATCTAATAATATAACATCAAGATTATCACAAATCATGGTGCCCTGATGTCTCTTACCCCCACTGATTTTTCGCTCTCATTCCCTAATAACGAATGTCCTATACTCCCATCCCTTCCTAAAACATCACATCACATCATCCCATGCACACCTAGGATTCATGTCACATCACATATTTCTCACAAGCACCTGGTCCACACATCACATCACATCCTTCTCACACACACCTGGGTCACACATCACAACACATCTCAAAGACACCTAGGACCACACGTCACAGATCATCCCAAAGAAATAGTGGACCACAAATCACTTATCGACCGAAAAAACCTGATCCACATCGCATATTTCCTAAAGACGCCTAGGCCAACACATCACTACTAATGGAAGAGTGGGGAGAGGGGGTATCCAACCCTTTGTATCACTACCATGCTGGATGTTGGAGAAAACACCCATAAATCATTACCTTTCATCATTGGTAAGGGTGTCCAAGTCTGGTGACGCACATATAAAATAACATAAACATACATGATATAGAGATAATATACAATACCCAGCCTAAGGTTTCACATTAACAACACTATTTCACACCACATAACCACCATGTACCACAAAATAACCATCACAACTACTGTCACTACTATATGAAACACCACACAACCACCTCACAATCCATACAACATTTTCCACTTTTAGCTTAAAATCTTCACTACATTTATTCATTAGACTATTTACCTCACATCATCTTCCATTCCATTATATTTAGTTACCAACCCATTCATTTATTCATTTCATTTTATGTTATTTATCACATATCAATTTCCATCACACCTTGTTTTTTTAACAACCTATTTTTTCATTTACCATCATAGTTTATCCCATGGTTAGATGGAAAAATATCTCAACCACCCCACACAAATGACACAACACAAATAACTATAGTCACATCACAAAAAATCCACCATAATGATCGCATCACATCAACCAAACCATATCTCAACACAATAAACATGTATCTCGTCTATCTCACAACCACAACTACCATGAATCTCAACCACTAATCCACAACCATTGAACTATAACCACTACTTTATAACTATTGTGCCATAACCACTGCTCAATAACTGTCGTGCCACAACCTCATCACACTATATCACACAACTGACCACATCACATTCATTCCAACCAACCACTGCATCACTTCCCACACACCACAAAACAAACAAAATCCACATAAATTATCACAAAAATCATAACCACACACACAACACTCTGAATTCCATATTTATTCATGGGATTTATCACATATCTTATTTACATTAGCATGGGTATTATCACACAAATCATATATACAAGGGAAACCAATTTTCAGCTAAATATACATTCTTTAAACTTTTATTCAAGTGTGATCACACAATAACAAAACAAGGTTCATCATAGTACAACAACTATAATGTGAGCTAGGCTCCTTAAACCACTATTTTCAGAATTATAAACATGAATGAATAACAACATAAACAATATATAAAAAATAATAAAGCCTGAAATAAATCCTCATACCCATCAATTTTATTCATTACAATTAATTATATAATTATGATAACCCTTACTATCCTCTAAAAGGTAAGAAAAATCATTTATATCCCACACATAGTATGTAAAATAGTGATAACACGGATCCCCTACCTCAAGGAATATTTTTTATCTCATTACACACTACAGGGAAAATAAGAAACCTCCTAAGAACAACCTCCACACAAGAAACTTGTAGTTCAACCTACACCACACTCGAAGATCATAAAAACACATCCCAAAAACACAACCCAAACCAAACCACACCACCACAGTGAAACTCTAAAGAATAATGAAAGGAAATAGATGAGAATGAGAGGAGAAATCACTGTGGATGAAATATGGGAAGACACTAATCAAAGATGAGAATCAAAAAATCAATCCTCATCAAAGGAATCCCAAGACACCTCAAGGGAGCACTGTTGGACACCTAGGTTGATAGAGAAAGTATAGGGTTTGAGAAAAAACATGAGGTACTCCAACCCTTATAGTTACAATGAACATGGGAATTACATGATGTGTAATCCCTTTTCACATCATGTAATCCTTAGAGTTTTGGTTTTGATGAAAAGCATGTCTCTTATTTATTATTGAGCCCCTAAAATCTACACATTGTGAACTATCCCTATACAAGTCATGAAACCAACTTCCATTTTGTGTAAACCAGGCACTGTGTGTATTTCTTCTACTTCCAGCATTTAGTTTCCAAACTCATCTAGGCCAGCTCTAGGGATCCTCCAAGCACCTTCAACATCAAAAACTATAAAATTAACAGATTGGGTGGACACAAACTATTACAAAACTAGTATTATGCTCATATGTAGCTATCATCTCTTGGACACCCATATGGCACTACTTAGAACAAGACTTCTTATAAGCACAAAATTATTCAAGGGGATTCATTTATTTAATTATTTATTTTAAAAAATAATATTACGTTAATTATTTCATGATCCATTAATTAAAATTATTCCATTTCACATTTAATAAGCCATCAAGTAAAGTCTAGGCCCTCTATGCATAATCCAACTGATTCCACAATTATGTACTATTATAAATATTTTAATTCCATTCAAGCACCAACCACATGGGTTAAAACATTAATTATTAATTAACATTCCATAATTCAAGATACTTTATGAAACAACCTAATCTACCAAAAAATGAGATGCATAAAAAATTGCAACCATCTACCTCAAGTAGAGGGGAAAGGAAAAATGAAATAAGAAACTTGGTCATCCATCCTTTAAGAAGATTTATTAGAAAGAAAAAATTAATATTTTAGTACAATAATAGGAGAGTTTAGATTAAATATATTCTATATATCAAGGCTTCATACCCAACACCATCATGCTTATCACCACACATATCATCACACATATCTTCATGCATATCACCATGCATCCCACTGTCACAGGCATCAACTTCTTCCAAAAACTCAGGCCTCCCCACCCATATCTTACCAAAAATATTAGTCATAACAGGATCATATAATTTCATATATAATGGATCTTATCTAGAGAAAAATAAAATGAAGAAACCAATAAATAGAGTCAATAAGACATTTAAGCCCTAAAAACAAGACATATGACCTTTACATGAAAATAGTCTTGCATGGCCCTAAACATTTGTCTTTATCAAACAACCATTTTTTACCATATTTGATTAACCAATTAATTTATCATGGGTTTCAACCATAGTAAACCTAAGGAATCAACTATTAAAAGATATAAATTATTTAAACATGCTCTCGGTCATAACTTCTTGTTTTAATAAACTCTAAGGAAGAATATATTCAATTAAATATTCATCTTTATTATTATTAACAATAAAAATTTCATGATTCATGATATTTAGATAATTCCCTTGACATATGGAAAAAAATTCTAGTTAAACATGCATTGAGAATCATTTTATTTCAATAAAATTATAAGAATTAATGGTTTTAATAAACATGCCTCTTTACTTATTTATCCTACCAACATTACCAGATTTACATTCTTTAACCATTTTCATAAAATTAAATATTATAAAACATAGAAAAAAAAATTATAACCAAATATTAAACATAAACAACACACTATCTAGAAAATCAAGAGTTAAGTTGTAATCATGGTGGAAAACATGTGATCACTACAACCATAAAGTATTTTTATCATTAATCTAGTTTATTATATATTAAGGTTAATTCCACCATAATCCAAATAAGTAAATCAAGATAACTTTATGGTTTCACATAAAATAATAGGAGAAGCAATGAATCCCCTACCTCAATGATTTCCATATTCTTTGAATGAGAATAGAACAAAAAGTTAAAACCTTTGATCACCTATTCCTCAAGGAAAATAATTCCCCACAAGAATACCAATTCATTTCTGAACCAACTACCATAAAAATACTCAATAATAACAAAGTATATCAGTCTCCATGATATTGAAATATATAATAGGAGGAAACAAGAACAAATGAAGAAGAAACTGCAAGGAAAATGGGGAAAACACACCTTGAATCACCATGAATAAAACACAATAAGTTGGGGATCAATCCCTATAGGAAGTGCTTTGAAACACCCTAAAGACACTCTATTGGATGCCTATATTTAGGAGAAAATTGGAGATTTTGAGAAAATTTGAGGTAGAAAGATGATTTATAGCCATTCTTCCAAAGATAATTTCAAATAATGAATAGGTAATTCACATTATTAATGTCCCAATTTTAAGATCTACTGAAAAATGCATCGCCTAAATTCACTAAACCTGGGATAAATTCATGTTGTGAACTTCATGTTCAAATCATGATTTTCATATACATATTCAAGAAATTAAATTCCCCTAGTTTAATTATTCCAACTCTAAAACTCCACTAAAGCTACTATAGAATTAGTCCATGAACCATGGATATTAGAAACACATAATGAAATGTACTAGAATGATACAGTCCCTTGAAACAAATACTTATCAAAAAATTCTCATCCTCAAGAATTTAAAACCAAGCCCAGAGAAAAGGGAAAAAATAGGGTTCATCCAAACAACCACCTCGTGAGGAACCTCTCAAGAAACTCACCATCATAGGAGCTCAACTACCTCAATCTGAGGAACAAATCATAAAAACTATACAAAATCAACAACCATCTCCTAAGCACTCTCTTAGTGGAGATACCTCTCAAATAAGTTAAGGGATACAAATAAATCATTGAATAATAGAAAATCATATCATTGTCCCATTCCATGTCTCCAAATATTAATAGATTAGTTTCCAGGATCCACCATAGTCCATAGATCTTGTATTATACCTCAATCCATCACAACCCATACATTTCATTCCTATAATAATTCATAGGATACTATATCCATAGATACATGTGTTTAAAATAACCACAATCCATTAGATCCCTCTAAACACATACATAGGGAAAGATAACCACCATTTATACCATCACATAATACTACTAGGAGAAGATAGTGGGGCCATAGGGATTAGTCTACCATATGTTCCTCACTAACCTATATGTTGGGGAAAACTACCTCCCAGAGTCCGTTGTGTGTGACTCTCCCTACCAACATGGGATGGGTATCATGTGAAATCACAAAAACATACATGTTATAATATAGCTCACAAATATTTTAATGGCTCGGACCTCTCTAGTCCATTCCTCTACAAAAATCTAGTGTTTGAGGTGTTCTGGTGGTTGAGGTGACTTATCCCCAACACTTTTCCAAATTTTCCAATTATACAAATAGTTCCATCGAAGAGACCAATGTGAATAGTTCCATCGGTGAGACCTATGTGAAAAGTTCATTCGGTGAGACTGATGTGAAGAGTCCCATCGGTGAGACTGATGCAAACATTTCCATCGGTGAGACCGATGTGAACAGTTCCATCCGTGAGACCGATGCGAACAGTTCCATCTGTGAGATCGATGCGAATAGTTCCATCCGTGAGACCGATGTGAACAGTTCCATAGTTCCATCAGTGAGATCGATACGAATTGTTCCATCAGTGAGACTGATGCGAACAGTTCCATTCATGAGACCGATGGGAACAGTTCCATCTGTGAGACCGATGTGAATAGTTCCATTAGTGAGACCGATGTGAAAAGTACTATTGGATCGGTATGTTGTTATACAAATAGTACCAACAGATCGATGTTTCCTTCTATGAATAGTGCCATCAGATCAGTGATTCGTTCTATGAACAGTACAATCAGATCGGTCTGTTATTCTATGAACAGTACCATCAGATCGGTGTGTCCTTCTGTGAACAGTACCATTGGATCGGTCTGTCATTTTGTGAACAGTACCATCGGATCATATTATCTTTTTGTAAACAGTACCATCAGATCGGTCTGTCCTTCTGTGAATAGTACCATCAGATCAGTCTATCATTATGTGAATAGTACCATTGGATTGTTCTGTCATTCTGTGAATAGTACTATCAGATCGGTCTGTCGTTCTGTGAACAGTACCATTGGATTAGTGTGTCCTTCTGTGAACAGTACCATTCGATCGGTGAGTCGTTCTATGAATAGTATCATCAGATCGGTGTGTCCTTTTGTGAACAATACCATCATATCGGTGAGTCCAAGATCGGTGATTCATTCTATGAACAGTGTTTCCAGGATTGCTGACTCATTCTATGAACAGTGTTTCTAGGATCGGTGAGTCATTTTGTGAACAGTGTTTCCAAGATCAGTGAGTGTACAGTGTTTCCAGGATCGGTAGGTGTACAGTGTTTCCAGAATCATGAACAGTGTTTCCAAATTCCTAAAGTTTTGCCCCATTAATATTTTATTTGATGTAAAATGCATTCAAGGGGTTGTTTTAAGGGATTTAAGGCCAAATCAAATCTCAAAATTCCTATATTAATTTTCCTATGTCCCGAGATGCCTTTACATGGTAAAACTATTTGGTTTAATGTGATCTGCTTTTAATAGAAAATCCAGCATATCTTAAAGTTTTTCTCCATTAAATCTTCTAAAGGGATAATATATCTTTCTCCCTTGTTCTACCTTCTTGTTCCCTAGTGCGAGATGTTCAAACCTTTCCTTCTTCCCATTGGGGCGATGTGATCAAACCTTAATCCTCGAATCGTTTCCCCTTGAAGTTTCTTACTACTGCATGTTCACCCCCTGTTTTGGTACAAGTAGCAAGTATTGATCAATCTTTGATATAAGGTATGTTTTATTGTTGTTAGTTTGGGTTCATCTCCTTCTATTTATCCTTGCCATGTTATGGTATGTGATCTCTATACTTCTAATAGAGTTTTCTTGGGTTTCGGTTGGTATGAACATACTGCGACATCCTCAGGTGGATACAATTATCACGGGAGGAGGTGATTGTGATCCTTTGTGTAGATTGTTCTCGTATAAAGAACAACAAGAACAGTTTTAGGTAGGGTATTTGTTGTTTCTCTTTTATTTTACATGCAACTGTATAGTTAGCATGTATTATCCCATTGGATCACAATGGAATTAACATAATAAATATTTAAACCGGATAAATAAATTAATATCGATCATATGTTATTACCACTTGTTTTTCCAGATAGTGTGATATCTATGATTTCTTGTTTATCTTTTCATTTATGATGTAAATTAGTAAATAGCGTAATGTTGGATTTAATTGATAATTGTTTGGCTAAAGATAAAGAGGAATGTAAATGAATCTGGTTCTTCTTGTTGTAATTTGATGTTAATCAAATTGGTGCAGAAATCATATTTAATTATTTGTGATAACTTATTGTATAGTTTTCTTGAATTTGAAACCTATGAATAATAAATTAGTTAATCCAAGATGGATTAAATAACTAGTTGTTTGATAAAAGATAATTCCTTGTAGGGTTTTGAGTTACCCTCTTGCTTGTTTAAGGGCCAAGAGCCCAATTTGTATGATTTTTTTCCTACTTCTTGTGTTGTGATGTGAACCTGGATGTTTTTTGTGATATGTGGGGGTAAGGAGGCTTATTGGTTGGGGTAGAATTTGATTCCTAGAGTGGTGATATGGATCGGTTTATGCATGTGGGTGTCGAGGAGGACACTGTGGATGATGGAACATGTTGTATGTGAATGTTTATATTCTTACTGTTTCTTGTTGGTTGTTTATCTTCCTTACTTTTCCCACTTTACAAGGTAGATGGTTTGATTACCCTCCTTCCAAAAGGGTAAAATACGTGCGGGGTATTCCATGTGCTTTCTATGTTTAGCTTTCTGAGGGAGAATGGGTATATGCTCTTGTTATAGGCGGAAAAGACTCGACGGGTAGTTCATATACTCACTTTGTTGATCCCCCTTGTGTTTAGTAGCTTATACTATTTTTCTATAAAGCCTGGGAATATGGTAAAGAAATAATTTTTTTAATAAATGATTGAATAAATGATGTTAACCCGTGGGGTGGGAGCTTGCTGGGACGTAATGTTGAGGACAACGGACTTTGGGTGTGGTGCTAATGAAATATAATGTAGAATTGTTAATGGTTAATTAATTATTAATTAATTAATTAATGTAAAATTCAACTAATAAAAAGGGAATGAAGTAATGTATTCAATCTCTTTAAATGGTTGTGTGCTTATATGATACCTAGTCTTAAAAGTGACTGCCGAAAGTCTGAGAGACGTTAGCTGTAGTTGAGCCTAAGACTAGGTTATTCCCATAGTGTGGTTGTGATCTATATTATATTATGTACTTTTTGTGTTTCGATAAACAACTCCACCCCTTCAGTTAGGAAAACTGACACCCCAGGGATTCTGAGCCCTAGGGGTTTTTTTCCCAACATCCCGGTGGGAGGATGGATGGCTGAATACCCTCTTTAGCCTCGCTCTCTTCTCTTGGTAGTTACTTGTGCTGGTAGGAACATCGGTTAGTTTTCTCCATATATGTGTGTAGAGGGATATAATTTCTTATGGCTACTCACAAAGAAATATTCTGCATATACTCTTCTATGAACTACTATAGGTGTAACATGTATAGGTTGTGAAGGCTTAAGGATACTTACTCAGTGTATGGGATGTAATGGCTGGAGGTATAATACCTAAAGTATGATACACATTATGAGAGATTTGGTGGATCCCATAAACTATCTAGTTACTTTTATTACATGGATGTGGTGGTTTTGTTGCATGAGGTGGATGTTGTGGTGCTTTTCCCAGGTGTCTGCGGGCAAGCCTTTTGGGATAGAGATTCTTAGGACGTGCAACGTTGGGGAAAAGCAGCAAACCAGTGGGGAAGTAGTAGTGGGGTACCCTTGATATTCATTATTATATTATATACTCTTGTATACATTACTTGGTGAGAGAATCCATGGTGAGGATGGGAACTTAGTATGCCTTTTTAGTTGATAAGTTAGTTTCACTTGTTGTTCACTATGATTTAGCATGATTTTTTACTGTTGCACGAGAGGATTCAGGGAGGATCCTACTGAGTATACTATTGTACTCACCCTATGTTTATATAAATTTTTTTTAGGTCACTTGGATCAGGTTGGAGATCATATAGGTTTCTACTAGCTTAGGGTTGCAGGAGTTTTTTGGGCTTCGTGGTTGATGTTGTTTTTACTTTCTTTTGGGTACTTGCAATTTTCCCCTTTTAGTTGTAGTAGTTTTTCATGACATTACATATGTGTACTTGAGATTTATTTTATATTTCAGTATGAGTTGTAGTTGGTTGTTGTATATCTTATCTCTCTCTTTCACATGTGTTCTCTTAGAGGGTAATGCCTCCCATCTGTGTGTTTACTATACCCTTGGTGCTAGTCGCTAACCCGGGGCGTACTGGAGGCGGGACTTGGGGTTCATTATCTCCCTTATCACATTGTCGGCCTAAGAGGGTTACACTTTGTGGGGAGGGGGTTATGATATAATGGTATCAAAGGACTGTTTGAGGGATAGGATGATGTTTGGAGTTAGGCATAGGTGAGGTTGCATGGGTTGGTAGGGAAATAGTGTCAGTCAATTTTAGAATGTGACGTAAAAACTGGAGAATGGCTGAGAAAAAGGTATTTAGGGCCCCTTATGATCTGATGTACGGAACTTTAAGTTTACAATGGCTACTAAATGTGGTGATACTAGTTGTAGGGTATAGACCTAGGAAAGGATCATGCATCATTCTTTCTTGTGCTTCTGTTTTAATGGTAGAACTTGGAATAGGGTAACCTAAAATGAATAAAATAAAAAAATTAATTAATTAATGTTGAGTCTTCTATATTCAAGGTTTACGAGCTCTAACTGTTTGTTATTTTACAGGTATGCCTCTAGGTCGACGTCCTCATCAGGATCCCATAGAATATGTTCATCAGGCTATGCCAATAGATCGCCATAGGGTAGAGGTTGATGACAATGACACTTAGAGGAGTACAGTCCAAGATTTTCAACGCTAGAGTCTTCAGGAGTATGAGAGCTCCATTTTCATATGCAGTCATAGAAAACTAGTTGGAGGAGTTTGAGATAGGCTTCAGTTCGATATGTTCTCGGAAGGAGCACTGGGTGTCCTTGGTTATGACGATGCTGTATGGAGCAGCAAGGTAGTGGTGGTTCTTGTTCCTCGAGGATCGCAAGGAGTCAGTGATCTCATGGGAGGAGTTCCCAGACAAGTTTAGAGTGGAGTTTCTTTCTTAGACCACGAAGAAATCCAGTTTCCAGGAGCTCCTTACCCTTTAACAGGGGCGATCTAGTGTGTGAGAGTTTGAAATCTATTTCAGGAACCTTTTATGATATGCTTCAGACCTGTTGTCAAATGAGGAGGCCAGGGCGAAGCATTTTGAGGAGGCTTTGCATCTAGAGATCTAGCGCCTATCTTGAGGTGTTGGCGAGGGAAGTGGTTATCAAGGGGAAATTGGCCATAATCAGATGATCGCGTGAGGGGAGCCATCATGATTCCTCAAAAGGCAGAGCTATGGTTCAGGGTTCTCGGTTTTCATGGCAGAAGAGTTTCCGTTTGGCCGGGGGTAGGTCCCAGCCCTGAGCATCTCGTTTCTCTGGGGGCAGCAGCTCTCAGGCCTATGCCAAGGGATAAGCTGCTTGTTTTTCTATTGGTGGTCAAGTTCATAAGTAGCAAGAGTGCCTGACCTTTCAGAGTAGTCATCGTGCACCAGGGGTTCCTCTCTTGGTTCCTCGGTTGAGGCAGTTCCAGCCGAGGTAGCAGCAACAAGTTGTAGCAGCTTTAGATCCGCAGAGGGTAGATGGGGTAGGAAGAGGGTAGCCCCGTGACGCTCTGCATCCTCAGAGAGCAGAGCACGGTCATGTTGGTGGTCATCATCTGGGTTAGAGAGGCTATAGAGGAGGTTGTGGTCAGCTTCATGCTTTAGCATTGCTATCTCTAAGAGAGCCAGACGTCATTCGAGGTACCCTTAGCTTATTTTCTACCTTGTTATATGCCTTTTTTGATTCAGGAGCGACACACTCCTTCATATCACCTACCCTTGTACATGTTTTGGGACTTGAGGTAAAGAGACTTCTAGTGACCTTGGCGTTGACTACACCAATTAGAGGCCGATCTGACTTGTTTGATGTATGTAGAGACAATAAGCAAGTGTTGGGGCAGCAATGCTCTTGGGTAGATTTCCTATGTTTACGAATACAACCATATGATGTCATCCTTAACATGGATTGGTTGTATTCGGTGCAGAATATCATGGATTACTTCAGAAGGCAGGTTGTGTTCTTCGATGCGGACGGAGAGCCAGTGGTGTTCGTTGGCGAGCGAGACCCTCAGATGAGTTAGAGGCATGTTTCTTCCTTATCATCCATGATGGCTAAGCTGATGTTGAGTTCTTCAGAGGTTCAACAGTTGGCATTTCTTAGGGTTGTAGAAGAGTTCTCTAATGTCTTTCCAGAAGAGGTTGTAGCATTACCCCCTTGACGAGAGATTGAGTTTGGGATCGTGCTACACCCAGGAGAGTCTCCTATCTCTATGTCTCTATATAGGATGGGACCTTCTGAGTTATGAGAGATATGTATATATCTTGATGGTTTGTTACAGTGTGGTTTTGTTTGGCCGAGTGTGTTACCGTGGGGCGCACCAGTTTTGTTTGTGAAGAAGGCTGACAGCATTTTGCGGTTGTGTGTCGATTATCATCGCTTAAACAAATTGAAAGTGAAGAATCACTATCCTCTTCCATGAATTTATGATTTATTTGATCAAATAAAGGATTCAAGTTGGTTATCAAAGATCGACTTGCGATCAGGATATCATCAGATGCGTGTAAAGGATGAGGATATCCCGAAGACTGCTTTCCTTTGTCTTCATGGGCATTATGAGTTCGTTGTAATGTCGTTCTGCATGAAAAATTATCTAGATGTATTCATGGGATTGATGAACGATGTGTTCTATGAGTTCCTGGACAATTTTGTGGTTGTTTTCATCGACGACATCCTTGTGTTCTCTACATCTGAGGAGGAGCATTCAGAGCATCTACATGTTGTTTTGGGAGTTCTTAATCAACATCAACTATTTAGGAAGTTGTCGAAGTGTGATTTTTGGTCTTGAGAGGTCTGTTTCGTGGGAAATGTTGTGTCCCATTAGGGAGTAGTTGTGTATCCATCGAAAATAGAATCAGTTGTGTCTTGGGAAACCCCCAAGATAGTGTTATAGGTGAGAAGTTTCCTTGGTCTCGTAGGATACTATAGGAGGTTCGTATTCGATTTCTCTCAAGTTGTGAATCCTCTAATAGCTTTGACCTAGAAGGATCAGGCATTCATAAGGACTGATCGGTGTTAGGAAATTTTCAAGTATCTAAAGGAGAAGTTAGTAAGTGCTCCAGTTCTTTGTCTTCCAGCTGAGGGAGTTCAGTTTGATGTTTTCTGTGATGCTTCACATTTGGAGTTAGGTTGTGTTCTGATGAAACAAGGATTAGTTGTTTCTTATGGGTCTCAGTAGTTACATACCCATGAAAGTAACTATGCCACCCATGATCTTGAGTTGGCATACATGGTATTTTCTCTGAATTTGTGGAGAAATTTCTTCATTGGTGAGTGATTTGTGGTTTTCACCGATCATAAGAGCCTGAGGTATATTTTCTCCCAATGTGACTTAAACATGAGATAACATCGGTGGATGGAGTTCTTATAGGAATATGACTTTGAAATATTGTATACACCTAGAAAGGGGAATTTTGTAGCTGATGCGCTGAGTCGTAAGTCACGTAGTGATGCAGTGTGTGAATCTAGTGACTTGTGGAAACTAATCAAAGAACTGTCATCATTGCATCTTGATATAGGAGAAGTTGGGGGTAGAGGTTATCTTTTTCAAATGACTGTTCAGTCATCTCTGGGGTAGCAGGTGGAAGAGTCCTAGTTGGGGTATCTGGAGGTGGTGGTCTAAAGAGACCGAGTTGTTTGTGGCGAGGCCCCTGATGGTTGGTCTGAGGATGAACAACAATGAGTGTTGTATCATGGACGGATATTTGTTCCTTTGACGATGCATGATATGGTTCTTAGATAGTTCCACAGTCCTCCTTTAGTGGTGCATCCTAGCATGAAAAAGATGTGTTGATCCTTGAGGAGACAGTTTTGGTGGCCTGGGCTGAAGCGTGCAGTTGTGGAGTTTTTTTCTCGATGTTTGTTGTTACAGAAGGTGAAGGCTGAACACTGTGATTCTGGTGGTCTGCTCTAACCATTAGATATTCCCCAGTGGAAGTGGGAGGACATCTCAATGGACTGTGTTACTAGTTTTCCTCAAGCTCAGGGAGGACATGATGCTATTTGGGTGGTAGTGTATCATTTAACAAAATCACCCCACTTCATAGAAATCAAGGAGTCAAGCTAAGTGGAAGTTTTGTTGAGGCATTATTTGGAGGAGGTGGTGAGACTTCATGGAGTCCCAAGGATGATCATTTCCAATCAAGATCCTCATTTTACCTCTAGGGTGTGGAGAGGTCTCCAGCATGATTTTGGTTCTCAACTATTCCTTATCATTACTTTTCATCCACACACGGATGGTCATACAGAGCGGACTATCCAGACTCTTGAAGACATGTTGTTCTCTTGTGTCCTAGATTTTGGAGGATTATGGATGAGGCACTTACCCTTGGTGGAGTTCGATTATAGTAATAGTTTTCACTCCACCATTGGTATGGCACCATTTGAAGCCTTGTATGTCTAACTTTTCCATTCACCGTTGTACTGGACTGGGGTTGAAGAGTCAACAATTCTCGAACCGAAACTAGTGCAGAATACAATGGAGATGGTTTAAGTGATTTTTGAGAGGATGAAGACAGCACATGATTGTTAGAAATCATTTGAAAATCAAAGGATGAGACCTTTGGAGTTTTATTTTTGGGGTCATGTGTTTCTGAAGGTGACTCCTTGTCATGGGCAGTGAAGGTTTGGTCGTGGGAGTAAGATTTCTCCCCGATTTGTTAGGCCTTTCGAGGTTTTGGCTCATGCTGGATCTGTGGCATATATAGTAGCACTTCCCCCATAGATGATCTAGATACATGATGTTTTCCATGTATCATTGATTCTTCATTATCTTTATGATGACTTGCACGTCATCGATTGGGGATAGATCGATGTTAATGATGATGCGACCTTCGAGGAGTAGTCTGTGGATATCCAAGACTGCAAATAAAAGGTGTTGCACGAGAATTCTATCCCCTTGGTTGGTGTCTTGTGGTGACATGGTGGCATGAAGGAGAGTACTTGGGAATGTGAGTCACAGATATGTGCTCAATACCCATATTTTTTTTGACGTTTAACTCTTTTCATGTAACGATGTCCCTTTTGTGGTTATAGATTTTTCATGTTTATGAGATGGATTTCTTTTGTTTCTTCTAGTGGATTTCTATCTTTTGAGAGGTATCTCGATGGGTGGTTGTTCAAAATTCTTTTCTATTCACTTTATGTTGGTTTTTAATTCTCGAGGATGAGAATGTTTTGATAGGTATCTGATGTAATGGCATGAACTTCTATGGTCCATTCCTCTGTGAAATTTAGTGTTTGAGGTGTTCTGGTGGTCGAGGTGACTTATCCCCAATAATTTTCCAATTCCTCCAATTTTGCAAATAGTTCTATCAGTGAGACCTATGTGAATAGTTCCATCGGTGAGATAGATGTGAACAGTTCCATCGGTGAGACTGATGTGAATAGTTTAATCAGTAAGACTGATGTGAAGAGTCCCATCAGTGAGACTGATGTGAACATTCCATCAGTGAGACCGATGTGAACAGTTCCATCGGTGAGAATGATGTGAACAGTTCCATCCCTAAAACTGATGTGAATAGTTCCATTGGTGAGACTGATGTGAATAGTACAATTGGATCGATTTTTGCTTCTGTGAACAGTACCATCAAATTGGTGTATCCTTCTATGAACAGTACCATCAGATTGGTGAGTTGTTCTGTGAACAATACCATCAGATCAGTCAGTTATTCTTTGAACAGTACCATCAGATCAATCTGTTGTTATGTGAATAGTACCATCAGATTGGTGTGTCCTTCTATGAACAGTAGCATTGGATTGGTGAGTCGTTCTGGGAATAGTACCATCAGATCGGTATGTCGTTCTGTGAACAGTACCATCAGATCGGTCTTTCATTCTGTGAACAGTACCATCAGATCAAACTGTCATTATGTGAACAGTACCATCGAATCGGTCTGTCATTTTGTGAATAGTACCATCAGATCGATCTTTCATTCTGTGGATAGTACCATCATATTAGTGTTTCCTTCTGTGAACCATACCATCAGATCGGTGTGTCCTTTTGTGAACAATACCATCGGATCAGTGAGTCCAGGATCAGTGAGTCATTCTGTGAATAGTGTTTCCAGGATCGGTGAGTTATTTTGTGAATAGTGTTTCTAGGATTAGTGATTCATTCTATGAACAGTGTTTCTAGGATCGGTGAGTCATTTTGTGAACAGTGTTTCTAGGATCGGTAGGTGTACAATGTTTCCAGGATCGTGAACAGTGTTTCCCACTTCCTATTGTTTCTCCCCTTTGATGTTTTCTTTGACATAAAATGCATTAAAGGGAATTATTTAAAGTATTTAAGGCCAAATCAAATCTCAAAGCTCCTATATTAATTTCCCTATGTCCCGAGATGCCTTTACTTGGTCAAAATATTTAGTTTAATGTGATCTGCTTTTAATAGAAAATTCAGTGTATCTTAAACAGCTACTCCGCTAAATCTTCTAAAGGGATAAGATATCTTCATCCCTTGTTCTAACTTCTTGTTCCTAAGTGTAATACTCTCAAACCCTTCCTTCTTCCCATTGGATCGGTGTGATCGAACCTTAATCCTCGGATCATTTCCCCTTGAAGTTTCTTACTCCTGCATGCACACCTCTTGTTTTGGTGCAACCAGCAAGTATCGATCAATCTTCGATATAAGGTGTGTTTTATCATTGTTCGTTTCGGTTCATCTCCTTATGTTTCTCCATGTCCTGTTATGGTATGTGATCTGCATAATTATAATGGAGTTGTCTTGGGTTTTAGTTGGTGTAGTCGTACCGTGGCATCCTCGGGTGGATACAGTTTTCACGGGATGAGGAAATCGTGATCCTTTTTGTGGATCTTTCTCGTATAAAGAGCGATAAGAACCATTTTAGGTAGGGGATTCATTGATTCTCTTTTCTTTTACGCGCACCTGTAAAATTAGCATGTTTTTTCCCACTGGATCACAATGGAATTGACAGAATGAATATTTCAACTGGATAAATAAATTGATATTGATCATATGTTATTGCCTCTTGTTTTGATAGATAGTGTGATATCAATGCTTTATTTTTTATCTTTTTGTTCATGATGTAAATTGGTAAAGAATGTAAAGCTATAATTAATTGATAATTGTTTGGATAAAGATAAAGAGGTATGTACATGAATCTAGTTCTTCTTGTTGTAATTTGATGTTAATCAAATTGGTGCAGTAAGCATGTTTAATTATTTTTGATAGCATACTATTTAGGTTTCCCAAAGTTAGGACCTATGAATAATAAATCGGTTAATCTAAGATGAATTAAAGAACTATTTGTTTGATAAAACATAATTCCTTGTAGGTTTCTGAGTTACCCCCTTTCTTGTTTAAGGGCCAAGAGCCCAATTGGTATGATATTTGTTTTCATGATACTTGTGTTGTGATGTGATCCGGGATGGCTATTGTGATATGTGGGGGTAGTGAGGCTTATTAGTTGTAGAAGCAGTTGATGCCTAGAGTGGCGAGATGCATCGGTTTATGCATGTGGGTGTCGAGGAGGACATCATGGATGATGGACCAGGTTTGATGTGAATGTTTGTATTCTTGCTGTTTCTTGTTTGTTGTTTATTTTACTTACTTTCCTCACTACTCAAGGTAGATATTTTTATTAACCTCCTTCTGAAATGGGTGAAGACGCACGGGGTATGTCACGTGCTTTCTATGTTTAGCTTCATAAGAGAGTATGGGTCTATGCTCTTTCTATAGGAAACAAAGACTCAACGGGTAGTTCATCTACTCACCGTGTTGATCCCCCTTGTGTTTATTAGCTTAGAATGTTTTTCTAGAATGACTAGGGATATGGGAAAGTAATAATGTTGTTAATAAATGATTGAATAAATGATGTTAACCCATAGGGTAGGAGCTTACTGAGACATAATGCTGAGGATAGTGGACTTTGGGTGTGATGCTAATGAAATATAATGTGGAATGGTTAATGTTTAATTAATGTTTGAATAATTAATTAATGTAAAATGAAACTGATAAAAAGGGAATGAAGTAACGTATTAAAGCTCTTTAAATGGTTGTGTGCTTATAGGATACCTAGTCTTAGAAGTGGCATCTGGGAGTCTGAGAGACGTTAGCTGCAGTTGAGTCTAAGACTTAGTTATACCCATAGTGTGGTTGTGAGCTATAGTATATTCTGTACTTTTTGTGTTTATATATGCTACTCCACCCTATCAGTTAGAGAAACTAACACCCCGGGGATTCTGAGCCCTGAGGGGGTGTTCTCCCCAATATCTTGGTGGGAGGATGGATGGCTGACTACCCCCTTTGACCCTGCTCTCTTCTCTTGGTAGTTACATTTGTTGGTAGGAACATTGGTTAGTTTTCCCCATATATATGTGTAGATGGTTGTAATGGCTTGTGGTTATTCACACACATATATTCTAGATATAGTTTCCTATGGAATACTATAGGTGTAATTTTTATAGGTCGTCATGGATTGAGGATTCTTACTCAGTGTATTTGCTTTAATGGCTTGAGGTATAATACCCAACTTATGATACACGTTATGTGACTTATGGTGGCTCCCAGAAAATACTGGGTTAATTTGTTTATGTGGACGTGGTGGTTTTGTTTCACGAGGTGCATGTTGTGGTTCTTTACCCAAGTGTCTGTATGCAAGAATTTTTTTAAGAGAGATGCTTAGGACATGAAACATTGGGGAAAAGTGGAAAACTAGTGGGGAAGTAGTAGTGGGGTACCCATGATATTGTTTATTATATTATATAATCTTGTATGCATTACTTGGTGAGAGTGGCCATGGTGAGGCTGGGAACATAGTATCAATTTTTAGGTGATGAGTTAGTTTCACTTATTGTTCACTGTGCTTTAGAATGCATTATTTAATATTGCACAAGAGGCTTTAGAGAGGATCCAACTAAGTATAATGTTATACTCGCCCTATGTTTATATAAACTATTTTTCAGGTCACTTGTAGTAGGTTGGAGATCAGGCTGGTTTCTACTAGCTTGGGATTGCAGGGGCTATTTGGGCTTTGTGGTTGCTGTTGTTTTTACTTTCTTTTGGGTACTTTCAGTTTTCCCATTTCAATTGTAGTAGTTTTTCATGACATTACATATCTGTACTTGGTATTTATTTATATTTCAGTCTGAGTTGGATTTGGTTTGTGTATATCCTATATCTCTCTTCTGCATGTGTTCTCTTAGAGGGTAATTCCTCACATATGTGTGTTTACAATACCCTTGGTGCTAGTCGCAAACATGGGGCCTACTGGAGGCGGGACTTGGGGGTCATTATCTCCCTTCTCACATTGCCAGCCCAGGAGTGGTACACTTTATGGGGAGGGGGTCATGACAACCACACTATAAGAATTAAGCTAATATTGGGCCAATATACAACCATTGTCTCTTCATCACCAGACTTCCATAGCTAAGAACTAGATATCCTATACACACACCAACATTTAATGAGCTTCATTTAGTTAATTATTTACTTTTAACATTTCACTTTATATTAATTAAATCATTTTCCATTAATTAATATTATTCTATTTCACATTTCATTAACCACCAAGTGAAGTCCAATCCCTCCATGCATAATACAACAGATTCCATAATTCTACAAGATTATCAAAATTTTCATTCCATTCAATCAGTAATACCATTAGTTATAACATTTATTATTCATTAACATTTTATAAATCCATGAACTCTAAGAAACATTCTATGCTACCATAAAAGATATGCATAACCAAGAACAACCAGTTTCCTCAAGCAGTGGGTAATGGAAAGTAGAAACAAGAAAACTAGAATTCCAAAATTTAAGCATATTTATTAACAATAAAGAATCCAACTTTCAATAAAATAATGAGAAATACAAGCTTAACCAAATTCAATCTATCCAAATTTCATCCATGACACCATCATGCATATCGCCATGTATATCTCCATGGATATCATTATGCATCCCACCATCACAGGTGTCAACTGCTACCACAAACCCGAGCCTCCCCACACATCTCTCTTCAAACCATCATCTATCCCAGGATCACATCATGTCTCATAGAAATAATCTCATCAAGAGTAAACAAAAAAGGTGTTAAACAACAAACATAGTTAACGGGGAATCTAGTCTTGAAAAACAATGAATTTGACCTTCACAAGAAAACAAGATTTCTTGGCCCTAAAAATTTATCTTTATCATAAAACTGGTTTTATTAGCATCTTGGATTAAATAACTGATTTCTCACAATTTACAACCACGTGAAACCTAAGGCACAATCCATTAAAATCTATAAATTATTTAAACATATTCTCAAGCATAACTTCCAATTTCAAAAAACTTTATGGAAGAATGAATTCAATTAAATATACCTCTTTATTATTATCAATACTAAAATTTTTAGCTTTATGTTCTTCAAACAACTCCATTTATATATGGATGAATAATTTTACTTTAACATTCATTAAACATTACTTTAATTTCCATTAAATTATATGAATCAAAATATTCAATAAACATGCCTCTTTAATTCTTTATCCAACTAACATCACTGACCTTACACTCTTTATCCATTTTAATCAAATTAAATATATTAAACCATAGTATAAAAACATTCTAACTAAAGCATAAACATAGATAACAAACTATCTATAAAATTAATAGGAAAACTATTATCACGGTGGGAAAATATGCAATCACTATAACCATAACCCACTTCTTTTATTAATCCAATTTATTATTTATTAAGTTTATTTCCACCATCATACAAAGGAATAAAGCATGATAACTTTATGATTTCACATAAAATAATAGGAGAGTCAATGAATCCCCTAACTCAAGGATTTAAAAATTCTTCAATCAAGAACAGAACAATAATGAAGATCTTTGATCACCTATCCCACTAGGAAAATATAGCCCTCTAAGAATGTTGCATCACAACCATTCTAACAAACATAAAAAATAACTCTATAAGAATAAAGCAGATCAACTTCCCTAACATGGAAAGATAAAACTAGATTAAATGAGATTGTTCAGAGAATAAACCTCAAGGAAAAGAGGGAAAACTCTCCCCAGATCACCATGGATAGAACACAGGAAGCCAGGTATCAATACCTTTTGAAAGTGTTTCAAAACACATTGAAGAATAACCTCGTTCCGCCTAGAGTTTTTCAAAAAACAAAGGGTTTTGAGAGGATATAAAGGTTAAAAAGTCTTTTTAAGAATTATACCAGACGGACCTTCATGGTTTGAATGGTTTATTCACGTTGTGAATGTCCTGAGTTTACGATTTTTAAAAAATTGCATCATTTATATTTACTAAACATGGGATTAATTCACATCATGAACTTCATGTTCATGTCATGAGTTTTCAAGAACATATTCTCAAAATATGAATCCTCATACATTAATGTCGTGAACCTATGGTTCATGTCATTAATTCAACCATGTGAACCACCCTCACCCAAGCCACAAACTTATATTCAGGTCACAAACTAGAGTCTCATATTGTGAACTATAGTTCACATCATGAACTTCCCCTAGTTATATATTCCAGATCCCAAAATCCATTGATCCGGCTCTAAGATTCCTCTAAGAAACATAACCCTCAGAAACATGAAAAGTAATGGTCTAGAAGGATTGGGTCCCTTACATAAGATGCCTCTCAAATAATTCTCATCCTCAAGAACCTAAGATAAAACTCAGAGAGAAGGAAAAGAAAAACGGGTCATCCAAAAAAACACCCCATGAGATACCTATCAATAATCTTTCTATCGCAAGAGATCAACCACCACACTCAGAGTAGAAAATCACAAAAACTATGCAATACCCACAACCTTCTCCTAAAAACTCTCTTGGGAGTAGATACCTCTCAAATAATATCAAGGACACAAATAAAGAATCAAAGATTATTTTGGCTTGGGTGAGGATGCTTGAGGCTATAATGATGGAATGAGGCACCGGTTATGATGATGATAGTAGAATGTAATGCCATATATGATGATGATTTTGGATTGGGATGTTGGATGTGATATTATGCACAATGGTGTAGAACATTGGGCTGTCATGATGAATTATTAGTCGGTATTGCTTGTCGATATTCATATTTATTTCTTGATGCAAGATTTATGGTTGATGGTCAGATGTTATTTATATAATCCGTTTTCAACTACAGAGCATAGTTGATGTTATACACTACTAGTGCATCTTATAAGTGGTATATTAGGATGAATTATATAGTAATTGGATATTTATGAATGATATTGAATTAAATAATGAACAGGGTTAGTTCTTAGTGATTTCTAATGATGATAAAATTATTGAGAATACATGAAAATAAATAATAGTTTTGTTAGAACTTATCTTAGATTGAAATAGAAAAATTAGAAATGATAATTATAATAATTAATTATTTAATTAAAATGAATCTTGATTCTTGTTCACTTAACTGATACTTAGGTCTTATTAGTGGAAGTTGGGAATCCTGTACGAAGTTAGCATAAAATGAGTCTAAGGATAAGTAGTTTACCATAGTGTGGTTGTGAGAAATATTTATATCCTTTATATTATATTATTTCATATTCTACCCCACCCATTTTGGTAGGGAGACTAACACCCATTGGACTCTGTGAGGGTGTTTTTTCCAGCATACAGGTTGGTGAGAAATGGATGGATGACTACCACCTCTTGCCCCATGTTGTTCTTCTGGTATTATTTTGTTATGGTATTCATGGTCATTTTCATCCCCCATATATGTGTCTAGAGGGTTGTAATGTCTTTTGGTTATTTCAAAAACATATATCTCTTGATATATTATCCTACATATTTTTATAGGTATGTCATGTGGGGGATGTGATGACTTGAGGAATAATACATGACATACCGGTTGTAGTGGCACCAAAAAACAATTTGGTTACTATATGGATATGAAGATGGGATGATGTGATGATGCAGTGCACGAGGTGCATGGTATGGGATGATGTGATGATGTGATGCATAGATTTCATGGTATGATATAGTTTTTCATGTGTCTTTGGGAAAGCTTCTTCTTTTGGAGTGAGATGGATCAGGACATGCGACATTGGAGAAAATCGGAAAACTAGTGGGGAAGTGGTAGTGGGGTACCTTCAGCTTTATATTTATTGGATATTATATTATTCTTTTGTGTTATTATTTTAGTAATCCATCATGAGGATGATAAAATATTATTATACCTATTTAGATGATGAGTAGTTTTATTTATTTACTCATTAGGTTTTAGTATGATTCTTTCACATTTTGTACGAGAAGTTACAAATAGAATTCTATTGAGTATAAATATCATGATAACACTACATATATATAAATTTTTTAGGTTAGTAGAATCTAGTTGGTGATTAGGTTAGAAATTACTAGATCAAGGATTTCTTTAGGATTTTTTGGAGCCTTATGGTCATTATTGATGATCTTTTTTAATGTTTTCAGTAAATTAAGTTATATGTAATTACATTCATGTATTGATATTGCTTCTTTATTTACTATAAGAAAGAGTTATTAGGTTTATTTTCTCATATTATCTGTTATTACTTAAATATATAAAGAGGGTAATTCCACCCATATGTATGATTTACATACCCTCAATTATAGTCACCAACTTGTGGCCTATTGGAGGTGGGGTTTGGGTTTCATTATCTCCCTTACTTAAGTTTTGGACCAAGATGGGTACCTTTGGTAGGGGGTCATGAAAAAGTGGTATCAAAGGTGGTAGTTGATAAATAGGATAGAGTTGGGAGTTATTCACTGGTAATCATGCATGGGTTGGAAGGGTAACAGTATCAGCTAGTCTTAATACATGCTATAAATAATAGAGACTAGTTATGATATGGGATTTTAGGTGCCCCTATGATCCAATGTAAGGAACATTAAGTTTACTAGACATGATAAGAGTATTGATGTTACTTTATGCATCGTACTTTAATGTGCCTATGTTTGAACTAGGTAGACAATGGGAAATAGGGTAAAAATAATCAATTAACTAACCTTAAATATAATTTGTGTCATGTTTTATGAGTCCTTAAAAAAATTTCATTTATAGGAATGGATCCAGGTCGACATCCTCATCAGGTTCAGTTAATATTTCTAATCATATGTATTAGAAAATCACTATATAGTAGATGATGATGATGATAATGCTCGAAGGAGGACACTCTAAGAGTTCCAACTCCATGTTCTATAGAATCTAAGGGATTCATTTCAAATAATGGGACAAAGGTTTTGATTGATTTGGTAGAGATATCCTTTGGTTTGAATCATTATTGGAGAGAGAACTGAGCATTTTTTGTTGTGAATATGTTGCATGGATCATCTTGGTATTGGTGGTTCTTGTTCCTTAGGGTTTGTGAGGAGTTATCTATTTTCTGGGGGGATGTTCTGAGATTAGTTTTCTAGTCAATTTTATTCTTTGAATAAAAATGAATATTTTCTATATATGATGTTTTCCATTTTTATGGAATTTTTGAGCTCTGCACTTAATATATGGTGAGACCTTTGAATTTCATTATTGATCCTGGAAACCTTCAATTATTATCCCATTGAGATGAATGACCAAGATTGAATTTATTCTACGATTTCTAGACCTTCATAATGAGTGTAGGAAAACCCCCTTATTCACTTAATAAAAACCAACCTATTAAATAATAAATCTATAATTGTCAATACCACTTCAACCTTTTAGTTTCCAACCCACACCTAATTGCCTTCAAAGATGATAAGTATAACTCATTCCCCATTATTAGTATTCAAATAGAGGTATGGTCTGGGGAAATGGTTTTTATAACCTTATTCATATCATTCTATAACTCTCTCCTCGGGATCAGTGATGTGAAGATAGAGTTTTTGTGGAGGGGTTAATATATTTATATGCATCCTATACTCTTTTATTTGGCCTTTTGTGGTGGATATTTGGTTTGGGGAAGGGGTTTTTATATGTATTCCTTTGTTTTAATCAATATACTCTTCACTTAGTCTAGGTGATATGGGCCCTAGTTTGAGAAAATGAAAATATTATATGTTCTTATTTAATTTATTTCATCCTATTGTAGATTAATTTCTCT
The DNA here is from genome assembly GCA_963277665.1 of Viscum album. Taxonomy (NCBI): domain Eukaryota; kingdom Viridiplantae; phylum Streptophyta; class Magnoliopsida; order Santalales; family Viscaceae; genus Viscum; species Viscum album. The sequence goes on from OY728129.1 coordinate 58,370,412, forward strand.
CTATATTGTGAATTAAATTCCTATATAATGTGGGTTTTTCATGTAACTTTGTTTATAATGAGATTTTTTCCTTATGTTCTACATCCCCTAAAGGGATTTCTCTTATACTTATAACATGTGATAAGTCCTCGAGTGTATAAATATGGGGGACACATTTCCCCTCATGACATATTATTTTCAAGATTCATTTTAAAACATTGCGGGGGAGTCAGTGCCACCCAAAGAAGACAATATCATGGTTTGGTGGATGGGTTCCTTTAATTTTTATATTTGTGGAATCTCTATTTATGTTGATCTAAGTGCTTTTTTTGTTTAAGGAATGTTATGTGATTATAATTTAAAACCCTATAAAGTAATGTAATTCACCTATGGTAAATGGTAAAGGGGAAATTAAATCCTTTATAGTTTTTGCATGAGTGTCACTATGCCAAAATTTGTATTTAACGGTGGTTTTTTTCGTTTAGTGGTGGTTTAAACTGCCACTAAATCATGCATCGAGAAATAATTAGCGATGGTTTTTTTAAAACCATCATAAAATGATTTAGTGGTGGTTTTTTAGTGGTGGTTTTTTAGTGGTGGTTTACACCATCACTAAATCATTTTTACTTATTTATTTTTTTTATTTTTTTTATTTTTTATTTTTTTTATTTTTGTAATTTTTTTAAATTTTTTTATTTTTTTATATTAGTAATTATATATATATATATTTAATTTATTTATTAATATTTTATAATTTATTTATTTATTTATTATTTATTATTTTATATTTTCGTTATTTATTTATTTATTTATTTATTATTACCATGCTCATGTCCATCTCCATGCATAAGTCCATGTCCATGCACATGCTTATGCCATATATAGAAATTCTACATTGGATAAGATTTGAACCTCTTACCTCTTGTTTATTTTCCAAAACCTTTACCACTCATGCAGACTCTTCATGTGGTCTATAAATTGAATTTAGTATACTTAAACACATATATATATTAATTGGAAAAATAAGTAATACATAACAAATAGATACACACTAAATAATTATAAATCAATAATTATTAATCAATAATCAATAATCAATAATTAATAATTAATAATATATAATATATAATATATAAGACATAATATATATTATATATTATATATTATATATTATATATTATATATTATATATTATATATTATATATTATATATTATATATTGTATATTGTATATTGTATATTTCATTATATATAATACATAATACATAATACATAATACATAATACATAATAGATAAAGATAATAGATAATAGATAATGTATAATATATAATTTATAATATATAATATATAACATATAATATATAAGTAATGTATAAATAATAAATTAATTAAAAAATATTTTAATATATCATAAATAAATAAAAAATAATAATAAATTAATAAATAATAGATAATTAATAAGTAATAAATAAATAATAAATACGAACTAATAAATTATAAATTATAAATTATAAATTATAAATTATAAATTATAAATAATTAATAACAAATAATAAATAATAATTGATCATTGATCATTAAGAATTAAGATTTAAGATTTAATATTTAAAATTTAAAATTTTATAAATTATTATTAAATTATTAATAATTAATTAATTAATAATTAATATATAATGAATATTGAATAAATAAATAAATAATAAATGAATTATAAACAAATAATAAACTAATATTTAGTAAATTAAAAATAAATTAATATATAATAAATAATAAATAATAAATACATAAATACATAAATACATAAACAAATAAAAAATAATTAATAAATAATAAATAATTAATAAATAATAATAATTAATAATTGATAATTGATAATTATAAAATTAATAATTCTTAATTAATATTTAATATTTAATATTTAATATTTAATATTCAATATTTAATAAATAATTAATAATTAATTAATATTTAATAAATAAATAAATAATATATAATTAAATAATAAATGAATAATAAATTAATATTTATTAAATTAAAAATAAATTAATAAAGTATAAATAATAAATAATAAATAATAAATAATAAATTATAAATAATAAACAATGAATAATAAATACATAAATACATAAATAAATAAATAGATAAATAACTAATAATTAATTAATAATAAATAATAACTAATAATTTCTAATTAATAATTCTTAATTCTTAATTAATAATTAATAATTAATATCTAATATCTAATATTTAACATTCAATATTGAATATTTAATAAATAACTGATAAATAAATAATAATTAATTAATTAATAATAAATAATTAATAAATAAATTAATAATTAATGTGTACATAGTAACTAAATAATAAATAAATAAATATTAAATAATAAATAAATACATACATAAATAATAAATAATGGATAAATAAATAATAATTAATTAATTAATTAATAGTAAATAATTAATAAATAAATATTAAATAAATTAATAAATAATAAATCAAAATAAATAAATAAATCAAAAACTTTAAGAACCTCTAAAAACCCTAAAAACACTAAAATAACCGTAAAATATGATCTAAGACTCCTTTTTTAGTGCCACAACCAATCAAATAAAAGATCATGAAATTAGTTTCGATATGATATGTGGTACAGGCTCAACATACACATGGATCAAAAGTTATAACCATTTGAATTTTAAGAAATCGGTGTCTACAACTAAAACCTCTATTTCAAAGGCCTTATAGACCTTTTCAGAAAAATAAAAATGGGTACAATACTCAAAGAGTTGGTACCAGACCTAAGAGGCATAGATCTCAACACATGCTTTGATTTGATATATGGTAGATCCCAAACGGACCCCCAGATTAAAAGTTATGGTCGTTTGAAGTTCAAGTTTGATTTTCAACTTTTGAATTTTGAATATATTTTTTCCCTTTGATTATCACTTGATTTAAATATCAATTGATTTTTTCTCATTTGATAAACTTTGATTTTACTGTTTGTGGAGCTGAAATTGACTCTCAGATTAGAAGTTATTGTCATTTAATGCCTAAGTCTTTTCTTTTACTTATTGAAGATTTTTTTTAGTTTAAAAATATTATTAACTAATAATTATAAATATTAATTAATTGACACATTATAAATATTTAAAATTATAAGTAATAAATTATATTTGATTATAAATAATAAATATTAAATAAATAATAAATAATTTTTTAAAATTTTCATAAATTTTGTGGCGGTTTTGACAAAACCACCGCTAAAAAATAGATTTTTTTTGTTTAGAAGAAATTTTTAAAATTTTATAAAAATAATTAAAAAAAATTATTAGTGGTTTTAAAAACCATCGTTAAAACATTACTTTATTGTAGTGTGTGTTCCTAGTAAATAAAGTTTTATTAACAAACTTGGGAAAAGTATTATAGCTAGATAAAGTGGGTTATTCCAACCTCATGATTTTTTATGATTTATTTCATTGTAGAATTGGGTTCTCTAATTGTGAAGTTTTGTGTTGATAATAACTTCATATAGAGCATGGTAGGTTTGTGTTAGTTGAATAAAAAAATTGATGAAATCATGAAACTTTTCTGTATGTGTAAGTTATCACAGGAAACATGTTAAATACGGAAAGTTAGATATCATGCGTGAAATGTTTTTTTTATAATTATCAAAATATTTTGATATGAAATTTGTTTTAAATTACAGTAATGGGTGAATAAATTAAATTATATAATGCATTATTAATTAAAGTGATTAATTTATTCACTAATTTTATTTGTATAATTATTTATGAAAAGTTTTGGGAAATTTACTCTAGGTATGTTATCCATGGAAATTTTATCCATGCTATGTGAAAATATATATAGTTGTATTTAGTGAGAATCAATTGAAAAATATATTTATTTATGGTAATCAGTTTTATTAAATAAACAACAATAGTTATTTTATGAAACTTTCATTTATTTTAAATGGTTTTTTTCAAAACTGGATTGGGAGAATTTTATAAAAAAGTGTTTTTTTATTTAAAGTGTTTTCCAAGCTGATAGATTTTAAATATATTGTAGTAACATCTCTAATATTGTTAGTAAACTATTGTGTGAGCATGTTAAGATTTGTTCCATGTTATTTTTTATGCAATAATTCCAATTTACATTATTTATAATGTGAATTAAATTTTCCACATGATTAGTATGTATTCATTAGTTGGGTCTGTTGTGGATATCTATGTGGCCTTTTTTGTTATTTGTGTGATTTTAATTGGGAATAAGAGTCATGTATGAGTTCTAATTATTATAAAAAAATTGATTCATTTATTTCATCTCATTAAAGAAATAATTTCTCCACATTTATTTTTTAGTTTATGTGGTTTTTCCCTTGCCTTGTGTCCTATTGATAAAACTATCACTTTTTGATAGGTATCATCACTTTGAGATTTTTTTGTTATTGACATCATATTTTATGCCTATTTTTCCTCTATTTTGATGTTTTTGTTCTATATGTGGTCAATTCCTTGATAGGAATCTTACCAAGTGGTTATTCGGACCACTCATTATTCTTGCTTTCTGGTTTTGTTTAAATTCTCTAGGAAGATAATTGTTTGGGAGGTATTTGATGTAAGGGTCTGGATTTTTTCAAAAAGTTTCCTTTTTCATTTCTAGAGTGTTAAGAGAGTCTCGTTAAATTTTCTATATTTATTATTTTTATGTTTAATTATATTTTCAAAATTTTATTTTTGTAAAATATATTAAACATTGATATTTTACATAAAAAAATAATATTACACATCAAAAATATTTTTTTATGCATGATTTAAAATATTATGTTTTTTAAAAACATTATGGAACATTAATGATATGAAATTTGTATTTGTGTGAGTGTATTTATATATTTTGTTATATATATATATATATATTGTAACAAGAGAAAGGGGTGTAATGTATATTGTTATATTTTTATAAATACATGTTGTTATATAAACATAATAAATTATTACATTATAACATATATAAATAAATATATTTTTATATATATAATTATTTGAATTTAATTAAATTTAGAAATTATTATGCAATACTTGTGAAAACAAACTACGGGCTTATCTTCTACTCATTGAGATGAATCCAATGCACCAACAGTGCATAAATACAATTAATATTACACATAAATCATATATATATATATATATATGCATACACTCACACACATTATCTTATGTCAAAAAAAACCTTCTCAAAATAAAGTTAATGTGAGTATAAGTAAAATAAACAACATCTTCTTAAGTATCTTGGTTCTTTATTCACATTATCTTATCTAGACAATCTTTACTCTATTTTGAGGTAGCTTGGTTAGTGGGTTAGAAAATCAGGAAAATTTCTTATAAAACATCACTAATATTATGCCAATCTAAGAAAACTATGGATCTCTGTCACAAAATTTTATCTACTTCATTATTAAATAACCTTATTCATTAAAAGATATGAATATATCTCCATTCTTATGATTATATATCCCAAGAATTTCATTTACTACATTTAAAATTCACATTTTATACAATTTATGAATAAATTATCCTTATTTAGAGTCTTCAATACAATATCAAAATGTTCTTCATGTTCTTTAATTTTAGAATATATGATAATACCATCAATATATGACTACCAAAATATTATCAAGGTGATATTTAAAGACTTTATTCATCAATTCCATTAATATTATAAGATCATTAGTTATTACAAATGGAATCACTATGAAATCATAGTGATTGTATCTTGTCTAGGAGGTTATCTTAAGTATATCTTCCCTCTTCACCTTTATTTTGTGGTATACTTACCAATTTTCCACCTTTTAGATGTAATAATACCCCAAAATTTGATTGAAAAACTCATCAATACAATGTAGATAATACTTTTTTTTTATTATGATCTTATTAAACTCATGGTTTTAATCTTTTTAAGCTCATGTTAATCAATTTAGAATCATAATCAACCATGTTTCTTGTTAACAATGAGTATAGGTTCACCCCCAATATGATACTTTTTGTTCATATAAACACTTTGTTTAAATTATCTTTTAATTTCTTCTTTAATCCTTTTAATTTTATCATGGTCATTTTATAAGGGACCATAGATGTAGTCATTGAACTAGGTATAATTTATATTTAGAACAACACCTTACAGCCAGTGTAAATACTAGACAACTCTTCAAGGAATACATCAACATATTCCTTTAAAATAAGTACATCTTTAGTATTTATCTTCTCCATCATCTCAATCATTTATACCAAGTATTTTTCTTCATTAAATAATAAAATGTATACTTGTGAAGTATTTTCTAGAGGAAATTAATAATTTCTATTATATTGGTATATAAGTACAATATGGTTTGATATGTGAAATGATACCTCTCTTTTTTATAAGTTGATATTGGATTGATATAAGTATATTCAATTTATGACTAATATAAAATCAAATTCCACCAAAGGAAGAAAAACTATATTATCTGAAAGAATATTCCCATAAATATTAATGTGGGTTTATATACAGGATATGTAATAATTGAATCATTGGGTGTTTTCATTGAGAAATAAAGATCTAAGTATTGGTATGATTCTTGAGAATTTTTAGATATCTTTTATGATATAAAAATGTATACAATTTGATTCAAATGAAAAATCCATCATTCATCAGTGAATAATGAGTGTGAATATCACCAATTTATTTTGTTGATCCACATCAACATTGATTATAGCATAATAACTTCCTTTATATTTTAGTTTTTGATGTAATGGACATCAATTTTTATAAAAAACTCTTGGTTTATTATATTAACTTTAATAATGACCATGTTCCTTTCAATTAAATCATAGGACTATAGATGGTTTATTTAGTTGAACAACTACTTATTCCATTACATTAATTAGTCTCTTCATGTCTATTTGATAATATTGAGATTGGTATCTTACTCCTCTACAAACATTTCCTAGTTCCCTTGAGGTAGATTCCCATATTCTTCTTCCAATATTTTTGATATGTGGGTAATTGGATCCTATTTTCAATATGATATTACTCATTTGAAACTATAGAATTAAACTTCATTCTTATTTTCTTACCTCCCTATCCACAAGGCCATTGAGATTATCCAATCTCTATTTCAAATTTGAGATAACATTAAACTATTTATTCACGGATATCAAAGTACTAAATTTTTAAAGTTTTTTTGAAAACTTGGTTCTAATCCACTGAAACATTGGTCAAATGTTCTTTAATTTTCAATAATAGTCATAGGTTCTCTCTTAAAATATCATAAATTTTGAATCATGGGTCCTAATAAATCCATCTTCATTTTTCTTGATCTCAAGTAATTTTACTTCTATTTTAAGGAAACAATTATGAGTGGATTATTTATTGAAAAATACATTATTATATTTTTATTATTCCATTAACTCAATTTCATCCTTCAAGTCCTTGATTAGTATCCACCACTAATTAGTTTCCTTTTCTAGCTGTTATATGATTAATATAATTTTTTCTTACTCAAAACATTGGAGAATAAAAAATATATTCTTATAAGAATTGATCTATTTCTCTCACATTAATATATCATATGATTTACTAAATTATAGTGGTCATAACTATATAAATGACTTAATGGATATTTATTTCTTATTTTAAAAAGTTGGTTATTCCTTATGATTTATGTTATTAATTATAATTTAAGTATGGTGAGTTAAAATTGTTATTAAATTTTTTAATCCAACACCCATTGTAGTTGATATCTCATTAAAAAGATCATTTTATTGCCTATTACACTAATTATTCACCCAATTACTCTTATTTTTATCCATATACTAAAACCATAAAAAGTTAATGACATAAATAATATCATTTAATAAAGAATAGTAAATAATAATTTTTTTCACGATAAATATATAGGATGTCATTCTTACAATATTTCTATATTGATTATCATATTTTATTTAGCTTGTTACATAACATATGATGATGTGTAGATAGATTATTTATTGTTAAAGGGGTTAAAATCACATTAATTAATGGGGTACATTATAATTGTTACAAATTAGGTTCTAAATTCTTGGTTATTTCATAACACATAAAATAAGCGGACTTTAATAGTATCATTCATATAGTGAATAATTTCTATATATTATAGTTCATGGAACTCATTTTGATACACTGAAGTTGTATTCTAAAATTCAATCACTCTCATGTGATTATCTTAATTTTCCTTTACAAATGAGTATCCAAGACATTTTTGAAGGATAAGGGGTCCTACCAAATCATTTAGTGATTTTATTTTGTCTAGAGGATACCTTTTGAGGTATAAGTCGTTTGATTGTTATTGAGGGATCTCAATCAAACACATTGTTTCTAAGGATTCTTCATAGACATTGAGGTACACTTCATTTTTTTTCATTTTTTTCATTTTCTCTCTTCGTAGATCTTGTATATGGGTTTTTTTCTTTCTTACTCAAAATTTGGGAAAATAAATTTCCTACAAAACCCTTCTAAAGGTCCTTTTGTAAATGAAAATGAGTGTCATTTTTTAAAATAATCATTATTTAATGGTTAACTAATTTATTTGTTTTATGGATTGTGACTTATAAATGAAAAAATGGAATGTGGTTCATGTATAACTCAATTATAGTTATATAAACTAATTTTTGTATAAATTTATACACCAATTTTATCATATACCATATTTTAACGTATTTATTATTCATTATTGTATTCATTATCTATCATTTTAATTTATTTTTTATCAAAAAAATAATATTTACCCTATTACTTAATTTTAACATGTAAGGAATAGGCCTTAAATATTATATAATCCTAAATTATTAGAAAATGATTCATTTTCTTAAATACCTAGGGATCTTTATAGTTAAGAGTTTTAGTGAATTATGTCACAAATCTTACATAACAACTCCATAATATCCATATTTTCCTCAATAAAAAACTTTTAAAAAGAAACATGTTTTATTTTCATGGAAAATAAAAATTTTCAACTTGAATTATTCTTTATTCTTACTTATACGTAAACCTCTTAAAAAAATATTTAAAAACATGGGATGAGAAAAAAAAGCTTAGTAAGGGACATAAAAAAGAAGAAATTTGTTAGTCCAGTGAAAAACATGAAAACCCATAAAATACTAACCTTTATCAAATTAATATTTGATCAAATTAAATAAATAATTTCCACATAAAAAATGCAATTTTTCTCAAATAAAGCATTAAAACTCATAGTAAGAAAATAGAAACCTATTTTCAGTTACTTAGAGTATCATATTCATAACCTATTTTAAACCTATCTCAAAAATAACTACAGATTAGTTAAATCCATAGGATAAACCACACTGGTTAACTCCCACCTTATTTCCTTTTAATACAAAGAACATTACCCAATGCATTGGAGAGCTATAATGGGGTTCACTAATCATATAATTTGTATCAAGATCACCCATCTCCATGAGATATAATGGGGATCAACTCATCTTATAAGTTGTATCAGTCTCACCTGTTTCTTATATAAAATTATGAAGTAACATATAATTAATAAAACATTTTATTCTTTCACCTTTTCATTATAAAAACATTAAAAACTCTTTTTAACCCATATGTAAAATACTTTCAGATGTTGAAATGCCCTTTCCTTTTAAAAACCCATTTTTAAAACTAAAATACCCAAAAAAAATGCAAATATATTTTTTATTTAATAAAAACATGAAATCTTGTAAATTAATACAAAAAAATCAAATAACTATTACAATGCTTGGAAAAGTCGTTGTTGTTGTATACATTAAAATAGGACATTCTTTTTTCTTTTGTAAATGAAGTCAAAAACTTTATATATTAAATACATAAAAAGATTACTTTTGAAAAACTTTTTAAGATAGTAAAAAATGCCATAAAATTTACTTTATAATTATTTTTTTTCTATATAAATACATTCATAAAAAAATTTGAGAATATGGACATGAAAGAGAATGATTTATAAAATAAATCTTTAAAACATTTAAAACGAGGTTTCAAAAGTAAACATTCACTTATGGAATACCCTAAAAATTTTAATTTTTAAAACATTGTATAGAAAGTAAAATAGGGTAAAAATTTACCTTTTTAACCAATTGATTGATAAATAATAATTTTATTAAAACATTTAGAAGAACATGAATACATAAGAAAAAGATTTGTAAGGGAAACTTTAGAATGGTATTTTTAAAAGAAATCCCCTTACCTTGAGTCTGAATCACCACATGTGTTATTTAAATTATTGAATAATAAAATTATGTTAATTATTTACTTTATTAATAACATTTTTTATTTTTATAATTGCTTTTACCATGTTATAATCAATTACTTAATCAATTAAGTTCACATTGAAGGTCTTGACAATATTTGACTCATATGTCCAAAATGACTTTGGTAGGTTGAATATGGTCAAAGAGATCATTATTTGATCATATCCAGAACAATAATCAATAAATAATTATCATTTTTATGTATAAATTGTAATTTTTAAACCAATATTGAAATATGGTTATGAAAAATGACCTACATTACCATCCTGGAGACGGTAGGTCATATGTATGTATGGGTAACATTTCCATTTTTAAATGACCATTATGGAAAGAAGGTAAGTATTATTTTATATTTACATAATGATATTATATTATAGATACCATATTATTTCTTTAAATTCACTTATATATAGCATCCATGTGGTGTGGTTATGAAAAACAAATCACATCATTTTATGGAGGTAGTAATCCATACTCATGAACAACATTATCATTCATCAATGGATGTAAATATAAGAAAAAAGATGATATATTATATTTTCAAAATAATAATTATGTTATGAATGTCATATATAAACATTAATTATATAATTATAACCAATCATGAGAGGGATTTATGGAAAACTAATTACATTGTTTCGCAAGGTGGTAGTCCATCATACACACAAATGACGATTTTGTTTCCCATTTGGTAGAAAATGAGATGGATATAAGTCATTCAATAAATATAAAAAAATATCAAAATATACAAGTTATTTTTTTTATTATTTTATTATGTTTAAAAAATGTTTTATAGAGGTAGAAGAAGAAACAAAACAAAAACGCTTGGTTAAGAACAATACCTCTTCTTTGGAAAACCACTAAGGGTTTCCACTAAACTCTTTCCTCGGGTGGTTTTATGATCAAACCAAGGCTTATAGGATGTGGGTAGGGATGTAGAGAAGATATCTATGAAGGTATTTTCTGAATTATTTTTTTAAGTGTGAATAAAAGAAGAGGGGAGGTTCCCTTTTATAAGAGAAGGGAGTGGCACTATTGGGATTTCTTAAAATATTATGTTAATATAAATTAATTTTTATAGTCATATGGATAAAAATTGATAATATTAAAATATAATATGTTTATAAGTTAAAATAATATAATCCAACAAAAATTGGACAAGTTTAGGTGATTTTTTCATCCTTAACTTTCTGTTTTAACCCATGTTAACCCTTTTTGACAATTACCCTAGTATTAATGTTTTTACTCTTTAGGGGTCAAGAAAGTTACTATAAAAGGAAAAACAACTCATAAATTTATCATGGTTGATATTATAAACCATATACCATTAAGTTTTTGAAATAAATTTTTTTAGTGATTTTAAATCATTTGATAAAACATTATTTAATATAAAATATCATTAATGTCAATTTTGATACTATTAATTTAATTTGACCTTAAAACGTCAAAAAATATGGAATTAGAATATATACCTTTCACACACACCAAATATATTATAATTATCTAAAAAAATTTGAAACACAATAATTCATTCAAATTATAATACTTTTAATATTTTTTAAAATCATTTATTTTATTTTACTTTTAATTAAATAATTATTATGTGAGAATTCATAAGAATTTAAGGTATTATTTCATCACTAAAAATTATAGATAAATTAAAATGATGAATTAAAAATAATTATATTTTAAATAACCATTTATAATTGAAAACACATACTTTTTATCCCTATGTAAAAAATTAATGATCATAAAACAAAGAAAAGAAAATTTTTACTTTTTCCTTAAATAAAGTATTATAATGGTCAAAATTGTGGCCATATAAAATAAAAATGTCATATATTAGAATTTTGGATGATTATAGATGAAATAAACACATAAAATAAAATTAATTCAAGTTTTAGGGTTACTTTTAAGTCCTTATCAAATTATTTTTACCCATAATTAGCACATTTAACCTTTACAATGGTAACAAATATTTACTATGGTTGCTATTCATAATATCCAAAAATAAAAGCGAAAAATTTTCCAAATTCAAACCTCTTTATTATGAATATTTATTCAATTTTATAATATTAAAAACACAATAGTTGAGGAATTTAATTTTAAATTAAACCAGAAAAATGTGTTGAAAAATAATTTTTCAGAAAAATTTCATTTTGAGAATAAAAACGAATTTATACCAAATTCAATTATAAAATTTATTCTATTTAAATTAATTTTATTATTCATAATATAATATAACTAACATTAATTTTAAAACATTTTAAAACAAAATAGAACTTTGTAAATTCTTGAAACAAAAATATAATTTTCAATAAAAATCAGTATTTTCACTATTCACTAAAAAATAAACCTTTTTAGAAAATACCCAAAAAATCACTCAAAGATAATTTTAACATGATAATTTAAAAAATTATATACTTTTTATCAAATAAAATTTCTAAAATTTTCATAAATAAATTATAATATTCTCTCACAAAAATCAATAAAAACCATTTTTAAAGAAAACATATTTTTGAAGAATAAAATGACTTTACTAAACATTTTGTACTTATTTACAAAGAATTTATAAATAAATTTATATTGATTAGAAACTTTATATATATTTCATAAATAAATTAATCCTCTTTATATCCTTTAATTTAATAGAAAAGGTTAAAATGTTCATACTTAAATAATAACATTTCATGGTTTGTTTAGGCTTGGTGTTGTGTATCATATATTCTATAGACCATATTTCATTATTTTAAAGCCTAAGTATATTAAATTATATCCCACCCATTAATAAATTTCATCATTTTAATTTTAACTCAATATTTCTGATCAATGTTTTTTCATTTAAAAATACCTTTTTTGAAATCCCACATTGTAAACAGGGTTCATAAAACTTTCTCTTGATAAAAGAGAAATATAAAAATGAAGGTCATCTATAAAAACACATAACTATGTTTCCAAAAAGGTTTATATTAGTGGGAATTGAAAATGTGGACATGGAGGAAAAATTTAATTTCTAAATAAATATGGAGAGTGATCGAGAACATTGATTAAAAGAAATTGAATGATCATGAGAAAATTAGTGACCAAAAAACATAAACCAAAGAGGTGTGAAAAAGTCCATTGATTCAATAAAAATAATAGAAATAGGATAAAAAATATCATTTTCCTCGATTTTAGGAGTTCCTTTACTATCTAAACAAATATCATAAGTAAATATACTTACTTGATAGGTAAAATTTCATCCTTTAATTAATTTCCACCACAATTTCATCTTTTTCTCTGAACGATTAGTATTAAAGAAAAAAAATTGTGCCTAAAGCACTAAAATCAACTTAATTTGAATCTTATACTTCCATAAATGGATAATAAGGTATACATCTTATCTTTAAAAACTAACCAAAATCATAATTTTTATCACAAGGTAGGATAATTCCCAAATTGAATAAACCTTCATATGAAGAAATAATTCATTAATCTCCAAAATTAAACCATAACACCCAAAGTTCAAACTAAATCATTCTATAAATAATTATCCATAAAATTATTCAAAATATTCCTGATTGATATTGAAACCCAAATATTAAAGTGATTTGATTATATATTATTCCAATATAAATTTATCATTTATCTCCAAATAACATCAATCACTCTTAATATCTCATACCAAAAAATTATATGAAATAGTAATATAATCACTAAGATATGTTAATAATTTCTATAAATGGACTGAATCATCATAAATCCATCTTAAAATCATATATACTTCCAAAAGATAATTTAACATTTATTCCTCAAAAAATCCCATAATATTCAATTTTCCTTAATCATATAATGTTCCCCAAAAATATAGTGATCTTTTTTTGAATTAAAATTAATCACGTAACCACTATGTGCTCCCAAATTTACCCTAAAGGTGTATATGGTTGTTTTAGTATAGGTAGGGATCGAATCCATAAGGACCGAAGAAGTGAACTTTAGACACTTAGATTTAATAGAAGTATTGGCTATGAAGTGGCCAACTTTTTTGGATTGATTTTATTTTAATAACTAATAAGTTAATAAAAACAATAAAAGAAACCAAATGACTTGAATTAAATTAACTAAATTTTATAGTCTGAACATAGTTCATTGTTATGGATAGAATGGATGTAATTATTTTTCATTGGATTTTCCATTCACTAGTTCAAGAGGTATCCAATCAATGAGATAACTCCCTAATATCATTATCTGATTTAATTCATACGCAATTTCAAGGCTAATTGCAAATTCACTTAGAGGATCTATTTCATGATCACTCCAAGTAATTGGATCATACTAGCACTCAAAAAATTTTATCACTAAAGTTGATGAATACAAAGATAAAATAAATCATCGAATAGAAATCTTAAAATAATGAACTAATTAAAATATTAAATCACATAAAATATAATCTAATACATACCCTTTCTACTCCCTTGGATCAACCCATAATATTTTTATCCCTCCATTGATGATAACCTATCAATGGGAGTGGTAAGTAGACTTATGAGGGGGGTAATTGAAGAAGATAAACATTAAAAACAATCACTCCACCATTGTGTGATTGAATTCACAAGTGCCAGTCTGAAAAAGTTCACACCTTGATTCAATGATATCAAAGTGATATGAATAATGAAATAAAAATAGAATAATAATAACTTTTTTTAATAAATTGAGGTGAATGAATAACTTACATGGGAGAAAACTGAAGATGTGATTACAAATTGAAAGTGTAAAATTATAATTGAAAGAAAAACATTAAATTGAAAAGAAAACATGGATCCAATTCCCTTCACCACCAGATTATTATATAGGAATACTTAGAGCCTTAGGTCTACCCAATATCAATACATTCATTCCCCATTAATTTAGATAGTCAAAATGAGGGCTTAAAAATCAAGGGAAATTTTATGTTTCGAAGTTGACCTGGAAAATCATCCAGATTCATCCCCCTTGTTGACATATGGATTTGTAACTTAATATTTCCAAATAAAAAGGGGTTGTATAAGTAAAATATATTATTCCATGTTTTTAATAACATATATAAAAATTTTAGTAAAGTTGGAATAGCTGTTTAGAAGTTATGCTTGATCTAGTGGGATAACCTTATGGGCGTTCAAATCTGGACCACCATTTAAATGTCAACTTGGGCTCCCTTTATCTCCATGAAAACTTTAGAATTAGATCTAGAAATAGTTTAATGAAATTATCCCCATATTTTTCTCTTTATTAAGATAAAATTCGTGCTTCATTTGGATTTTATTGTGGGCTACACTTTTTTTTGATAGGCCTTAGGCCCATTATGCTTTGTCTATAAAATTTATGCATTCATGCCCAAAAAACATAATTTTCCTTTGAGATTCATCCTTAAATCCTAAAAGATAAAATGTTTTAAATAAATTGATCCATAATATCCCAAAATATCAAATTTAAGAAATTGAATAAATGAATTCCACAAATAGATGATTGATTGAGGCTAAAGTTTCACTTTAAACATGAATTGCACTTGTGATGAGAATTAAAGTTCAATTTATAAAATTCACTAAAATTAGTGTTTATGGACTTTAAAAAACACGAATATTAAGATATAATCAATGAATATTTTCACAATTCAGTGGCTAATCACACCCCCCCAACTTGATTTTTTCTAGTCCCAAGAAAAAATTATCTCAAAAATATGAAATTGAATTCCCTTTATCAAAAAAAAATTAACCTACATTTCTCACCAAAAGTCATCATGCCAAAAAATCATTAAACCTTTCAAAATCATTTCACACAAGATAGGTTCAAAAGAATATCTCGAGCTCAAGCTCATTCTTTTTTTCAAATTCATTGTCATATTTCATCCAATTTCAATTAAGCATGATGATGTGTTGTGCATCACAAAAGGCGTGGGCGTATTTTCTTGTTCAAACAGGGAAAAATGGAAGCGCCAGGTGAGAATCACATTAAATCTCTAGATGAGTATCCAATTTTTTTTTGAAAACAAAAGATATGAGAAGACTAACTCTAGGAAAGACAATTATGGATTCATGATCCCCAAGGGTCGGACACCACATATATTGTCAATTCCATGTTCTTTAATGTAGATATAAAGCCTAACTCTAGGAAATAAAACTATAGAGTCACGATCTCCAAGTGTCATATGCCGCACATTTGAACAAAACATTTCTCTATGTGGTATATGATTTTTTTGATACTCAAATTAAAATAAAAGTGGCCTTAAACCCTATGATATGATGAAAAGAACCCAAGAACTCAAACATACACCCAAAATCCAATATATGTGCATTATGAAATTTTGATTAAAAGGATGAAATTTTAAACTTTGAAAAATCACATTGGACAACTGCACTTTCCAAAAACTATGCTCATGAACATAAACATGCATTAAAATCATAATCAAGGCATTAAAAATAATTTAACATTCAGTTTTAATGTTTCAAAATGTATATTAATTCATCCTAGGATAATGAATTGAATGTTTTTTCATTTAATTGAGTTTCTATCATAAAATCCCATTTTTTTCAAAATCCCAGATTTTTACTCCCCCCAACTTAGAATGAAACTACCCTCAGTTTTGAAAAATAAGAGAAGAAAGAGATCATAATTGTGATGAAATAGGGGGATATGTGATTTGAAGTTAAATAATGGAATAAAACCACCTGATTTGAATTTATTGACACATCAATAATAAATTGATCACTTTTGTCTTCACATCACATGTAGAATCCTCGAGGATGATTGATGGATAGGTTTGAACTTTAGAAGGAAAGGGTTTTATTTAGAAACATTAAAATTTTTCAGCTAATAAATTAAACAAACAATATCCATTAGATCGCATTATAAACCCTAAGGGGATCCATTAACAAAAAAACACACACAAAACAAATTAAAATAATGCAAAAGTCGGGTTTCCTCTTAGAAATCCCTTAGTTTAAAGTTTTTAGCTCGACTTGGACCCCCCAACTTATCCAATACCAACTTTCAATATTTTATTAAATCCATTATTCTCAAATTATACTTGGTTGAGATTGATTATTTGTTTATAATTTGTTTTATATGAAAACCCATGTTCAAAAATAAGTGTGAAATTCCAAGGAATTTCAAAAATGGTTGATCTACTAACTTCTATTTTATTTCCTAAGACATCAAGAAAAAATTTCTCTTTATTATCTTCAAGATATGATGAAATTATGAAATAATTATTTTGATTTTACCTTATGGTTTTTGAGTTAAGAGAGGATGTATGGACCTTGAATTCAAACTCGGGTTGGCTAACACTTTTAGAAATAGGTGGGGAATTTGAATAGAACCCAGTTTCATTTTCCAAACTGCTTAGTAGAATTAGTTCCTTATGATTGGAAGATTCAACCAAAAATTTGGATAGATTAGTTTCAAGAATGGTAATGGGATCAAAGTTTTTGATTTCTCCTAATGTTTTAGTGATTTTTGTTTCTAATAAATTAGCATCTGAGCAATATTCATGACACTCAATCCACGATTCCGGGTTTCCCTCTTGTGAGTACAAAAAATCATTTTCCTCTTAATTTAAAGACTCTCTATAAATTAAGTGATCCTCTTAAACTACCCCAAATACTAAGGCTATATTTTCAGTAAATTTATGATAGGTTTTTTGGAAACTAGAAACATCGCATAGGGTTATGGAAGGGATATTTAGTGTTGAGATGGGTTCCTCACAAGTTTTAATGTTTTTTAATTATAACATCAAATATGAAACCTCATAATTCCTTATCTCTATTTTATCAAAAAATTGTTCAAGAAGTTATTGGCGATCAATTTGGATAAGATTTTTTACATTATGCACTTTCCTAAGATTGATCTCTTCTACTATCCTTGAGAGTGCTGGAAATTTGTCCTTTAAATGTTCATCATCCCAAAGATTGTACATGTCACCCGGTGTGTGGTAATTATTAAATGTTTAATTAGTGAAATTATGTGAGGTGATTCCTAATATTGATTCCATATTTGGTTTATGATGGTGTAATTATGTTGATACTCCATTATAGTAGAATGAAATCTTGATTTGGGATTCTTTTTACACAAGGAAATAGAAAGGGGAAAAGAGAAGAGAAATGGGGGTGAGAATAGAGAAATTAGGGTGACAAAATAATGTTAGTTTCTAAGATTACTTACTTGGGTCCCTATAAATGGTTCAAAATTTTGGTTGTGTACAAATTTACCTTATAATTTTATGCAGTTTTTGTAGTATAGGTAGGGATCGAATCTACAGGGACTGGAGAAGTGAACTTGAGACACTCAATTTTGATGGAAGGATTGGTTATGAAGTGGACAACTTTTGGGATTGATTTTATTTTAATAACTAATGAGTAAATAAAAAAATGACTTTAATTAAATTAATTAAATTTTATTGGATGATCCTAGGTCGTTGCTAGGGATATAATGGATCTAATTATTTTTTATTGGATTTTTCATTCACTAGTTTAAGAGATTTCCAATCAATGAAATAACCCCCTAATATCATTCTCTGATTTAATTAATACAAAATTTAAAGCCTAATCCCCAATGCACTTAGATGATCAATTTCATATCACTCCAAGGAATTGGATCATATCATCACTCAAAATGCATCGTCGCTAAAGTTGATGAAGACAAAGAGAAAATAAATCATCAAATAGAAATATTAAAATAATAAACTGATTTAAATATTAATGAACATAAAATAACATCCAATACATAACCTTGATACTCCCTTGAATGGTCCCATAATAGGGTTATACCTCTATTGATTCTAATATATCAACAGAAGCTGGAAGTAGACTTATGAGGGGGGAATTGAAGAAAAAAACATTAAAAATGATCGCTCCACCATTGTCTGGTCAAATTCAAAAGGTCTAGTGTGAAAAAGTTCACACCTTGATTCAAAGGTTTCAAAGTGATATTAATAATGATAGAAAAATATAATAATAAGAACTTTTATTAAAAAATTAAGGTTAATGAAAAACTTACATGGGAAAAAACTAAATATGCGATTACAAATTGAAAGTGTAAAATTACAATTGAAAGAAAAACATTATATTGAAATGAAAAGCATGGATCTAATTCCCTTCACCAACAGATCCTTATATAGGAATATTTGGAACCTAATTTCAACCAACCATTAATACATTCCTTCCCCATTAATTGAGAGAGTCAAAAGGTGGGTGATAAAATCAAGGGGAATTTGATGTTTTGAAGTTGACCTGAAAAATCATCCAGATTCATCTCCCTTGTTGACGTGTGAATTTGTAATTAAATGTGGATGAATCCAAAGGGATATTAAAAGTAACATATCTCATTCCTTGTGTCCTATAATATCTTTAAAAATTTCAGCAAAATTGGACTTTTTTTGGAAGTTATGCTCAATCTAGTGGTATGACTTTATGGGTATTCAAATCTGGCCCACCATTTAAATTTCAACTTGGGATCCCTTTATCTACATTAAAACTTCATAATTAGGTCCATAAATAGTTTAATGAAATAATACCCATGTTTTTATCTTTCTTAAATTAAAATTTTATCTCCATTGGGATTGTATTATGGGGCCCACTTTTGTTTGATGAGTCGTAGGCCCTTTATGCTTTGCCCGGAAAATTTATCCATTCATGCCCAAAAATATTCATCTTTCTTTGATATTCATCCATCGATCCCAAAAGAAAAAATGTTCCAAATAAAGTGATCAATCATATCTCAAAATATAAAATTAAAGAAATTAAAGAAATTAATTCCACAAATAGAAAATTGATTGGGCCCAAATTTTAACTTTAAACATGAATTGCACTTGTGATTAGAATTGAAGTTCAATTTATAAAATGTACTAAAATTGATGTTTATAGAATTTAAAACACATGAATATTAAGATATAATCAATTAATATTAGAACCTTTCAGTGGATAATAAATCACCAAATCACTTTTTAGACCCATAGTTATATATATGATAAATCATATGTCCCCGACATCAACTTATCCCTTATTTTTAATATTATACTAACTATGAAATCATATAGGTTAATGGTAAGTGGTGCACCCATGCCGCCATTTTTTTTAGGTTCGATCCCTATGTACTTTCCAAATTAAATGTTTTTTCCTTTTTAATAAAACTATATCAATTTAATTCTTGTAACATTCACAAAAATATGATGAGCATCCTCAAAAATATTATTAATCATCAAATCACTTTTTAACACCTATGTTTTTCTATATAATTCATTTTTTCACAAAATCAAATAATATTAATTGAATATAATTTTGATAACATCAATCACATATTAACCTATAGGTTTATTAATCCCATTATGATATGTACTTCAATGAGTGTCTCCAAAAATTATCACATTTTTGCTACATGACTTTTCAAATGCATCGATTATATCTAACATATATTTCAAAATTTTTAAAAAAAATATACTATATAATAATATTTATGTGTTTCATGATTCTCATAATATTTAGAACGTATCATAATATCATTGATAAACAAATACTTCATTCAACTTCCTTATTAATCCTTTAATCATTCTTTTTTGACTTATTCCCTAATACTCTATTCATAAAAATCAATGATATGAAATATGTCCTTATGATTCATCAATATCAAATCAATTTTTTTTCAAAATTATAACATAATAAAATAATTCATACCTTAAATATTAACATCAGGGTCATCTTTTATGTTGTTTATATCCCCTTTATCTTCCAGTATGATGTCCATATCTTCATAAAATAAATAGTCAAGTCCTTGGTGGTATTTCCCTTACTAAATGAGATGTATGAGTTGATATTTTAAACTCAAATAAAATAAATACCATGATCCATAGAAATTTTAAATAAATTAAATGGTTTTTGATAGATCAATTATTTTATTACAAGTAATTTGGATGTTCAAAAAACATTAAAAATCATTTGAATAGGGTTTTTCTATGATAGTGATGATTAAGTCATTTGAAAGGGATAATATGGTTTTGTGAGATCTTTTTCATTTTATATTGAAAAATGATCATAAATCTATAGATAATAACATCATTAAAACATTAAATTAATTTAGGAAAATGGTCCTTGTAAAGACAATACCAATATAAATTATATAATACTTTAGCCTTCTAATCCTTAAAAATAACCTTAATAACTTCAGCATTAAAAAAATAACCTCAAAGGTTATCTCATAACTTTATACTTAAATCCCCAAAAATATAATATCATTATTATTAAATAATCCTTCACTTAAACCTTAGGGTTATATATACATGATCCCAATAAAACATCTCCTAAAATCTCATTAATCACCTTAAAATCTCATCACTTAAAACCTCAAAAGGGTGGTATCTATGCCTTTAAAATTATGATAAACCTAAAACTTTGAAACAATTATGGTATTAATAACTCTTAAAATATCCTAATCAAAAATTTTATCTAAAAATTTCTTATAATTTAAACTATAAGGAATCATCCTTAAATATTACATAATCCTAAATTTTTAGTCAGATATTCATTTTATTATATACCTGAGGATCTTTATGGTTTAGGGTTTTAGAAAATTATTTCATAACACTTACATAAAAACCTATAGTATCCATTATTACCTCAATACAAAACTTTTTAAAAGAAATGTGTTTTATTTTCATGAAAAATATTTACGATTTTCAAATTGAATTCTTCTTTTCTCCTACTCATCCTCAAAACATGTGAAAATCTTTTAAAATATGGGATAAGTATAAAATATCAATAAGGGATGTAAAAAATAAGAAATTTCTTAGTACATTGAAAAAAAAGCCCATAAAATACTTACCTTTATCACATTATTCTTTGAGTGTATGAAATAAATCATTTCCACATGAAAAACACACACTTTTCCCCAAATAAAACTTTAAAACTCATAGAAAGAAAATAGAAATAATTTTTAGGTGACTTAGAGAATCATATTCATAACTCATTCTAAACATATGTCATAAATAACTACAACCTGGTTAAATCCATAGGATAAACTACACCGGTTAAATCCTTTCTTATTTCCTTTTAAGATAGGAAACATTCACCAATTAATTGGCGACATATAATGGGGATCACCAATTGTATAAGTTGTATCAGGATCACACATCTTCATGAGATACAATTGGGCTCAACCCATAGTATAATCTATATTGAGATCACATGTTTCTCATATATAATGATCAAGTTCAATATCATCAATAAAAGAGTTATTATTGAATATTTTCATTATAAAACCCTTAAAACTCTTTTCAAACCATATGAAAAATACTTTCAGATATTGAAATACCCTTTAATTTTAAAACCCCATTTCAAAACTAAAATTCCTATAAGAAATAGAAAGAGGTTTTTTTAATAAAACATGAAATATTTTAAGTAAGTAAAAAAAATAAAATAATTGTAATGACATTGGGAAAAGTCTTTGTAGTTTTATATGTTAAAATGGGACATTATTTTTGTATTTTATAATGAAAGTAAACATGTTCCATAAAAAATAAAAAAAAATCATTTTGAAAACCATTGAAAGATTAAAAAAAGTGAAATAAAATGTTATTTATAGATCTTTTATGTCCATATAAATACATCCATAAAATAATTTTACTAATATGGACATGGAAGAGAAATATTTAGAAAATGAATATTTAAAATATTTAAAACAAGTTTTTTAAAGTAAAGTTTCCCTTATGGAAGACCCTAAAATATTACTTTTTAAAAAATTAAAAATAAATTAACATATGATCAAAAATGACCTTTGGATTTCATTGATGTATAAATAATAATTTTCTTAAAACATTTATAAGAACATGGACATGGAAGAAAAAGAGTTGGAATGGAAACTTCAAAAGGGTATTTTTAAAAGAAAGTCTCTTACCTTGAGTCTGAATTGTCACATATGTTCTTTATCTTCTTAAATGATAAAATTATGTTAATTATTTACTTTATTAAAAAACTTTTTTAAATTTTATTTTTTCTTTTACCATGTTATAATAAGTTACTTAATCAATTAATTTTATATCAAATGTTTTGATGATATTTGACTCATATGTCCAAAATGAATTTGGTAATTTGACTATGGTCAAAGAGGGAATTATTTCATCATATACAAAATAATAATAATGATATAATTTTATTTTTCATACATAAATTAAAATTTTAAATCCAATCATAATTATGGTTCTGAAAAATTAAATACATTAATATCATGGAGACAATGGGTCATATGTACGCATGAGTAACGTTTCCATTTTCTAATGATCATTATGGAAATAAGGTAAGTATTATTTTATATTTACATAAATATAATTATATTCAAAATACCATATTATTTCTTTAAATATTATTATATATATCATCCATGTAGTGTGGTTATAAAAAAAATCACATCGCTTCATACAGGTAGTAATCCACACATTCACATAAAAAAATGTTATCATTATTCAATGGATGGAAAGGTAAGAAAAAAGATGATATATTAACTTTTAAAAATTATAATTATGTCATTAGTATCATATATAAACATTAATTACATCATTTTAACCATCCATTATAGTCATTGATGGAAAAAAACTACATCGATATGTGAGGTAGTAGTCCATCGTACACACGAACGATGTTTTCATTTCCCATTTAATAGAAGATGAGATAAATATAGGTCATTACATAAATATAAAAACATCTTAGTATATGGAAGATACTCGTGTTATTATTTCATCTTGTTTTAAGAAATTTCGAATGCGGTAGAAGAAGAAAAAAAACACTTAGTTAAGAACTGTACATATTCTTCAAACAACCTCTTAAAGTTTACACCAGAAGCTTTCCTCAGATTGTTTTAAGGAAAAAACCAAGTCCTCTAAGTAATGGTGGGGGGTGTTAGGAAGTTATTTAAATAGTGATTGTACTAACTGAAATTTTTTTGAATTTTTAAGAAACAAGGAGAGTAAGTTCCCTTTTATAAGAGATGGGAGGGGCACTCATGGGATTTATTAAAGTATTAAATTAATATAAATTAATTTTTACATTAAAATAGAAAAGTGAAAATATTTAAAGATAATATGTGTATGAGTTTAAATCCTCTCATAGAATAATAATTGGACATGTTTAGGTGATGTTTTCACCCTTATATTTTTATTTTAACCCGTGTTAACCCTTTTTGACAATTACCCCAGTATTAATGTTTTTACTCTATAAAGGTCAAGAATGTTTATATAAAGGAAATATAACCCATAAATGGATCATGTTTGATATTATAAATCATATCCCATTAAAGTGTATGAATAAATATTTTTAAAAATTTTAAATCATTTAATAAAATATTATTTATTAAAAAAATATCATTAATGTCAATTTTGACACTATTTATTTAATTTGACTCTAGAAACATCAATACAAAGATGGAATTAGAATATATACCTTTCACACACCCTAAATAAATTATAATTATCTAAAAAAATTAAAACTATAATTCATTCAAATTATATTACTTTTAATATTTTTAAAAATCTTTTATTTTATTTTCTTTTTAATTAAATAATTACTGTGTCGGCATTGCATGAGCCTTTAATGTAATTATTTCATCACTAAAAATTAGTGATTAATTACCATGATAAATAAAAATTATTTATATTTAAAATAGCATTTTATTACCGAACAGACCTTTTTTATCCCTATGTCAAAATTTTAAAAATAATAAAACAAAGAAAATGATATTTTTGGATTTTCTATTCATAAACTATTTTAAGGTCACAATCACGGTAATATGGATAAAAAAGGTCATATATTAGAATATTTGATGATTATGGATGAAATATACTCATAAAATAAAATTAATTCAAGTGTTATGGTTACTTTTTAATCCTTATCAAATTATTTTTACCCTTAATTAACTAATTTTAACTTTTATTTTGGTAAAAAATATTTATTAAGGAAACTATTCATAATGAAAAAAAATAAAAGGAACCTATAAAAAATTAAATATTCATTCAAAAAATGGAATCCATTTTTCAAGATTCAATACACGAAAGTGAAATTATTTGATTTAAAATTATACTAGAAAAATGTGTTGCAAAATGGTTTTTCAGAAAAAACTCCTTTTAAGTATAAAAATATTTTTATACCAAATTCAATAATAAAATTGATTACATTAAATAGAATTGTATTATAAATAATATTATATAACTAATATTACTTTGAAACCATTCTAAAACAAAATTGAACTTTGTAAATACTTGAAATAAAATTATGATTTTCAATAAAAATTAGTATTTTCCAGTACTCACTGGAAAATCAATTTTTTTAGAAAAATCCTAAAACTTAACTCATGTATAATTCATAAATGATGATTTAAAAAATGATATCCATTTTATCAGATAAAATTTCTAAATTTCCTATTAATTAATTATAATATTCACTCAAAAAATCAATAATAACTATTTTTGAAGAAAACTTAATTTTTGAACAATAAAATAAATTTATTAAAAATTGGGTGGTTATTTAATAAAAATTTATTAATAAATTTATATTTATTTATAACTTTATATATATTTCATAAATTATTTATTCTTATTCATAACCATCAATTTAACAGCTTGGATAAAATGGTTATATTTAAATGATAATATTTTAGAGTTCGTTTAAGCTCGTTGTTGTGTGTCATATACACTATCGTACATAGTATTTATTTTAAAATATTATGTTATTTCATAAAAACCAAATTATAAACATAAAATAAATTTTATTAAAATAAATCTCTAAATGTGATAAATTTAATTATCAAATAAAAGCTCATAATGCCTTTAATTTTTTATTTTTTAAAAAAAATTACCAATAAAAATTTTAGTATTATTTCTATTATTATTTATTAGTTAATTATTTATTTATATATTTATAATATACTATTTATAGTGGTTTATAAACACATGCACACACACACACACATATATATATGTGTGTGTGTGTATATATATATAGAGGGATAGATCATGTAACTTCTATAAAAATATTTCATATTAGTTCCTAGTGTGTCACCTTTTGTAACTATTATACTCTTTGTAAATAAATTCATGGGATTTTGTGATTATATATATATATATATATTAATTTAATATTAATCAATTTACCATGAATTTTTAATTACCCCTTTCCATATATTGATGGCTTCTTTTATTAATTGAATGGGTAAATGTGGTTTTCTAAAATTTATCTTCATTCTAGGTATCATCATCTCAAGGTGAAGGAATATAATATTACATATATGGATTTTTTAAGTAAGTATGGTCATTATCATTACCTTGTGGTGTTTTTTGGTTTAACAAATGATCCCGAAATTTTAATGGAACATATAAACCATATTTCCACCAATATCTCACCTCTTTTTTCGTGGTATTTATATAGGACATATTAGTTTACTCAAATTTAGAGAAAGAGAATGAGCATCATTTATAGATCATGTTAGGATTTCTTCAAGATCACTACTTGTATACAATGTTATCCAAGTTTCATTTCTGAATCCAAGATATAAATTTTTTGAGAAGTATGATTTATGAACAAGGTGTATCAGTTTATCTTGAAAAGGTGAAAGGTGTTATGTATTGGGAAATTATAAATATGTCTTTGATATACTTAAATTTTTATATTTTTAAGGTATTATAATTTTTTTGCAAAAGGTTTCTTGAATTGAGAATAAACAATGATGACTCTCACTCTTAAAGGGGTGAAACTTTCATGGAATTCTAAATAGTTGGTGGACATTAATGAATTGAAGAAAAGATTTACATAAACTCTAGTTCTAATTTTACTAGAACCTAGATAAGGATATGTTGAATATTTTAATGCATCAGGTATTGGTATAGGTTGTGTGCTTGTATATAATGATCATGTGTTGGCATATGGTTCTTTCCAGTTACTCCCACATGAGAAAAAAATAATCAACCCATGATCTTGAATTGGTTGCAGTTATATATGATCTGAAATGTCAATTACACAAACAAATTTAAATAAATGATTGCGGTATATATAAACCATTAAATTTTAGGTTATATATTTTTATCAAAGGACTTAAATCTCAGATAGGGAGAAGTTGGGTAGAATATCATCAAAAAAATTATTTTTTCCTCCCCTATACTCCTAAAAAAGGAAATATTATTAATGATTCCTATAGTAGGAAGTTCCCATTTCAATATATGAGGGAATCCAATGAAGAGTGGAAATTGATGAGTATTTTTATAAACTAGCATCTTAATGTGGAGGAGAAAGAGTTGGTGTTTTTTTTAAAATATGTATATTAATCCTTCTCTTATTGATTTGATTCATCAAAATAAACTATTAGATTCATAGTTATATAATATTAAATGAATTTTTAATGGTATGTAAACCACCAAAGAAATAAAGTTTTCCTCGAATGGGGTCATTTCCTTCAGGAATCTCTATGTATTTTATCTCTTTTTAAGGAAGGAAATGATGAAATATTTTCATCACTATTATTGGGTTGTTCACCCAGGCTGCATCCCTTACCCATACCTACATAGAAATGAGATGAGATATAAATGGACTTTATCATTAAATTTATTCATAAATATTATAAAAAATATATTATTTGGGTTACTATTAATATGATAACTAGATCAATACATTTCCTTCTAGATAATTATAGAATAAAGGTAGAACACCCTGGGAAGTTATACATGCATGAGATTGTTAAATTTGATGGTGTTACCTTAGTGATTATGTATGATAGAGATCCCAACTTTACATTGTGATTTTGTAAAGGTATTCTATAGGATATGAGGGCTTTGGTGAAGCTTGGTATAGTATATCTCCCTTGCATTGATGTTCAAATGAAGAGAGTGATTCAGATATTGAAAGATATGATATGTTCTTGGGTATTGGATTTTGGAGGATCATGAGATAACCATTTATAATTAGTTTAGTTTTATAAAATAACAATTACAAATATTCAAAAAATATAACACCCTTTTAAGATTTATATGTTCTCCATTTCCATTATCCACTTTATTGAGCTGAGATTTGTGAATATTCTTTAGTGAGATTGAGTCTTGTGCAATAAATGATGGAGAAATTTCAGTTCATTCAAAAGTGGTTAGTGAAAACTCAAAGTCACCAGAAATATTATAATAATTATCATCATAATACATTATAATTATCAATGTGAGTTCAAGGTTTTTA
Organism: Viscum album; assembly: GCA_963277665.1. Classification (NCBI taxonomy): domain Eukaryota; kingdom Viridiplantae; phylum Streptophyta; class Magnoliopsida; order Santalales; family Viscaceae; genus Viscum; species Viscum album. The sequence goes on from OY728129.1 coordinate 58,398,917, forward strand.
TAAAATTTTGACCTAAAATGAATCATAGATGAGTAGGAAAGAAAGGTAATATTATTCCAAGGTATGTTATACCTTTTGAGATTGTTAAAAGTCTTGAAAAATGTTATATATCAAGGAGTATTACCTCATAAAGTTACATTTATTCATAATTTATTTCATAACTTCTAGTTGTATAAGTTTCACCCTAATCCCTCTCCTATTATATATTATGAAGGTTTGAATTGAATTCTAGTGATTCCTTTATTGAACAACCATTTCATATTTTCCACTATCAAAATAAAGTTCTATGAGAGAATTCAATTCATTCGATTCATATTCTATGGTACCATGTAAATGAATCTCAGGATACATGGGATTATGAATCTCATATGAGAGAAAAATGACCTCACCACTTTTATGATCAATAATATTCATAAAGACTTTCTAAGATTAGAAAGTTTCACAGTGTGGAGAATTTTTTTCACTTTTAATGTCATTTTTTGGAATATATTTTTTTATTTATTTATTTTACCATTTATCCTATTATCTGGAGTGATTTTTTTTAAAAAAATGGGTAATTTATAGGTTTCACAATTTAGAAGTAGAGTTACCTTAATTATGCTTAAAGTCTAAGTGGATTAATGAAAATTTCATATAGCTCTTCATGGTTAGATGCATGATCTTCCTAACCATCCATCACAATCATATATAACCTTAAAATTTTAAATATATTATTTTTATAACTCATATTTTTTAGGTTCCAATATCATTCTTCTCCTCCCATGACCGATAGTTCTCTAAGATATTCTTCCCCTTTGACTGCCTCACCCCATTACTTCTCCATGGTAATTTCTCATAAAAATGGGATAATCCTTCAAATTATAATGCTATAATATTCTTAATCTCTTAATTCTTCCCTTATTTATTCCATGTTACTACCATCTTATGGACATGGTATCCTAGGGTTTCCCTTGGATTAAATTTAATTTTGGGCTGTTCAATTTTAGGGATTCCAATCACCTTCAAGGGAATCCTCCTCATATTCTTTAACAGAAAAACATTGACTAATATTGATTTCAACTATTATTAATAGGTGGTTCTATATTCCTCCTTTTATTTGTCTAAACATGAATGAATTAAAGTTTTAAAATATATATATTATCTATATTTAATATCTATAATGGATTTTTGACAATTATGTTTGTGTTTATCCTTGATTGTTTCTTGATATGATAAAGAGTTTCTTAAAAATGTAAATATATTATTTTAATATAAATGTTGCATGCCACATGTTAATAAAATGTCTAAGTTTTTTTTCAAGAAAATAATCAAATTTTTTTATGGAATGGTTTATTATGAATTGTAAAGTGTTAATTCATTTATTTTAATGATTTTATTTAAATATAAAAGTCTTGTTGATATGATTATCAAGGATGTTTTCTTATATGATACAACTCTATTTTTTATTTTTATTTCTATTTTTAATTATAAATTTCTTATATAAATAATTGTTTTATCATTATTGATGGATTATATATATTTTTATAAATGGTTATTTTCTTTTAAGGGTGTTTAAAGGTGACATATTTTATTATTTTATGTATATTGAATTGATTATTGATATTTTTTTATAAAACTTCATGGGAAGTCCTTAGATTCTTAATATGGATTTTGATGATAAGTACACCACTAGGTTATCATGATAATCTTACTAGCCTCACCCACTAGTTGATATTATTCTCTAGATAGGATGGACTAGTTTAGGATTCTTCTTTTGCTAGTGTCCTCCCATTAGTTTAGTATTCTACACTGACTATCTACTTGGATGCTGATGATTATTGGATTTAGTTTGAAGGTCCTTGATTTTAATTCCTTATTCCTATATGTTACCTCCCATGATTATCATGATACTTTATGGTATGGTTTCTTTTACTCATGATTTCATACAATTATTAAAATCTATTTCATTAAACATGGGTAACATATTCTATTTATAATATATATTTAAATATATTGTTCCATGTTACTTGTTTTTATCAAAATTAAAATATTGTTTTCTTTTTTTTTCAAACAAGCATGAAATAGTTTATTTTATAAAGGATGCATATAAAACCTTGTTATTATCCTACTAGAAATATTTTCTCACACCCAACATACATACTCTATATGTATGAAGACTAGATTTACTTTTATAAAGGTAAATTAAAGGATCATCTTTGATATAGATAATGTTTATTGGATTTTGTTTGGGTTTGGAGGAGGTGATAAGTGGGCGGTGGACCTATTTCATATCAAGATGGGTAAATATGGAATATTTTTTTATTATGTATTTTGATGCCTTCGTGTACTTGGCCACTTCAACTTTCCCATCCATTTTTACATTATTTTAGATTTATTTTTGTACATCATACATTTTGGTTGGATTTATATGAATGTTAGTGGTTATGTTTATATGTCATGTTTTTATGTCATAAGAGGTATTATTGATTTTCTTTTTATGTTATGACTTGTTTGATTGTTCCTTATTTAAAAAATAATTATATATATATGAAATATCCAAACAAATCATTTAGGATGATCTTGTTATAAATGGTTTCAATGAAAATATGTTCTTCAATTGAGATAATTTGGGACATTTTATCCATATATTCGAACCCATTTAATTGGGTTTAAGGCTTGTTTGTTCTTTTTGATGTTTTTGTTTCTTTTTTTGTATGACATATCTAAGTTATGGAATGGTCATGTTGGATTTCCAAGTGGAATTATTATTTGGATTTTACTTATAAATGGGTGAAACCATTCCCAAAGAGTATAAATGATACCCTTTATCACTTTTTCCATCCCATGGTATTCGAGAATGTGCATTGGGCCTTTTAAATGAGTTAAATCGGGTATTGGGATAGGGTAGCCCAGGTTGGTTCATTATAATAACAAACTAAAATATACTCAATAACTATATATATACACCCAACTACTATATATATACTAAATTACTATATATATATCTCTATTGAATATATATATATATATATATATCCAACTATTATATAAAAATCTATTTACCCTATTACATTTTTATATATTATTTCAAATAATTATCTAAAAATCATTTATTTCATTCACTTATTTCATACTCAAAATATAAATCATATGATGACATTTTCAATTAATTGTATAAAAATTCTAGTAGGTATGATACTGTTGAGAGAATATGAATCACTAGATTTATAACTTTCAGTAATGATATTTATTTATATTTACTATCAATTATTATTTATTATAGTTATGGTGAATATATACTTTTGAGTTGTATTATTATTATATTCAAATAAAATCATTATGTTATACTTATTTTTCATTTGGGATCAAACAATATGTCACTAGAAACATATTTCTTTATTTAATAATGAAAAGACATTGGATTGTTAAAGGGTTACTAATATGGGATGTTAGTAACCATAATATAATTTAAATACAATAATTAAACCAACCAAAATATGCATCATCACGTTTTTATCAAAAAATATTAGATAAGTAAAAGTCACTTACCTTTATTCATTTTAAAAAAAATGATCTCCCCACATCTCAACCATCAAAACAATGATAAAAAAAATATAATAAAAATCCCTAAATTCAAATAAAAAATTTATTCCAAAAAAATAAATAAAGTATCTTAAAAACATAGAATACTTACTTAGAAGTGAACTGGTGTTTATCAACCTTCTAATGAGATTTTTTTACCTCATAGAAACCCACACTAGACTCTATGAATAAAAGTTCCATCATCCACTCAGGTTTTATAATGATCTACTGAAACTCTCATTTAAATCACTAGTCACACCAAACTTCTCACCCTAAAATAAAGATTAAAGAATAAGATAAGTAGAGGGAGAATAATGGATTCCTTACTTCAATTCACTTGAAGAAATGAAAAATATTGAGGCCCAATAACTCTAGATAAAATAAAGAGAAAGTGAGGAGGTTTTTGTATCATGTATGGAAGAAAAGAGAAAGAAAATGATGAGATATATATTGGATTCACAAAGTATGATGAACATTTAATGAAAACACAAATATTGTGCATAATTTTCCTTATCATGCATCTAATTATCCAACCTATATTGAAAATTATGGTGGCCCAATTTGTATCAAATGATGATGACTAACTACAAATCTTATAAAACCTAAATTTATTCACGATTCATCTCCTAACTTTAATGGAAACTTTAACAGATCTCAAAAATTGATTCCTTAGACTAATTAAAACCTTTATGTATCTACTATATTCTTTTTTGTATTCAATATCTGAATATTAATATATATATATATATATTCATATATTTAAGAGTTTTATCATTTATGGTACATATATTATTGGCAATCAGTTTCTTCAAGATTTAGAAATTGATATGACAAAGTGTCATTAATTTATCAATATATATGTTATAGGCACATCATTTTTAATCTATCAATTTTTTCACATATTAATAATTCCACTGTTAAATTTATTTATTTTTATTCATTTACATTTTGTGAAATATTTTATAAAAGGTATTGTGTCTATCATGTACCAACTGAATGGTATGTGAACTCTCCAAGCTCACCTCTACTAAGCCAAGTGATAGCAACCAACATTGAGGTATCCATAGTCTTTTCCCATTTAATTCACCCTAGTAGTGATGATCATGATATGTTGGAAGAAATAAATTTCTCCACCTATATTATAATTTATATAGGAAACACCAATTTATAAAGCCTAAAACTATATACATGTCCTTATGTTGAATAATATATATATCTCCATGGATCAAGATGCATATCAGAGTACTGGAGGAAATACAAATCTCTAGGGATGTAGCTATATATCTACTCCTCCTAAATCCCAAAGTTATGGATATAAGAAGATATGGTACCTAGTTTATCATCATCCACCATAACCCTAGGATTGAGGGAGATGGAGTATAACCCACTTGGGTGCATTATTATCTATCATGTTTTCATATCAAGGAGGATATAGGAATTAATATACACCTACCCCATTATAGAGATGATATAAGATTTACCCATATCCACCTACCTCCTAGAAATATCTGATCTACGTTAACCTATAGTTATGGATGAATATGTGAAGATATATACATAAGTCATTATTAGTCTCTACCCAGATCAATGGGTGAGAAAGGTAATTCAACTGTCATCTCACTTTATCCCTATTAAGATGGTGAGTATAAGGGAAGTTGGCATCATATCTCATCTCCATATATATATCCATCAATTGTATTATATATCACATCTCAAATTATATGAGTACAAAAAAATCACCTCATATATAATCAAGGATCCCCTATCAGGCACATAATATTTCTTGTTAAACAATCCATAAACTATATCATCCTTAATAGATTCTCACTTCCCAAACTCATAGAAAGATAATTCAATAACAAATAAGTGTTTTCATTAAATTATTCATCTATCCACACTATAATATGGAAGATAAAACTTTCCTCATTGAAAGTTATGTTTATATTATCATATTTAACTTAAGGTATCTCCACTATATTCCCCATCCATTTCTAAGGTATCTAAATCATTATCATAAAGATTTCACTAATTTATTCTTTAATGTCCAAATCACAATAAACCATTCTCTTCCTCATTTAATATCCATTAGGGAACCCTTTATCCTTTCATGTTGGTGTCTCATCATTGGGGAAAATAATACACCATTAGTGATGTGAATTTACTTCATTTCCTTTATCACCTTCCAACACAAGTCATCTTTACCAACATTCACCATTAAAATTTTTCACCCACATTTATTGATAAAAATAAATTCCATGCCTCAATAAAAATGAACACATTTATATCATCCAATCAACTCTTTCGAGTTCATTCTTGACAACACTACTAAATCATTCATCATTTCTTTTAATCCCTAATTTTAATTATAGTAGTTAACTTACTTCATTTTTAATTATTTTACTTTTTATAATCCTATCTCATCTCTATAAAAAATATTCCTTTTACATCATTACTTTATTCTCATCCATTTTGATCACATATGATCATCATCTAAAATTATTTACTTCATAAAAATCCATATCTCTATAAGTATCATCGATATGTTATAAGAGAAATCATTATAACATTTAAATGATTTAATTTCCTTCATTATAAATATGAATCCATATATTATCACATCATTGAATTATCAACATATCCCAATCACCACTTCCCATGGTTAAGAAATTCATCCAAATGGGTAATTCAAGCTCCTCACTTTGACCAGAATAATATTTCCTCGTATATTATTTTTATTATTCAATAACAATAATATTATTATGATCACCCAAACAATATTGACATCCCAGTCTAGAAAGTCACATTCCATTGAGTTCATTTTACCTGTTCATCTTATATCTACTAACCTGTAGAAAACAATAATTCCATCAATTTGTTTTGACAAAGTTAAATTGTTATTTTTTATTATTTAATTGTTAGATGTGGGGGGTTACAAACCAAAAGAACACACACACCTTGGATCTAGTGGTTCTTACCTTCAACTCCTTCTATTAGAATTGGAAGATCACCCTTTTTACTATGACCCTTATAATTATCCTATCTTGAAGGATTGGGGGCATGGAATGCCAAATTGAAATGGTTCAAAGACCCACATGCCAAAGGGAAATATTTTTTGGCCTACCATGCCCTTTGTTTCCCACATTTTCTCCTCCATGAACCATTCCACCACACTCTACCTGGGCCACTGACCATCCCCCACATAACCACTATCTACCTAGGCCCTACCCTAGTCATCCATCCCACCTGCTATTGGCCTGCCTAAAGACTTGAATTGGTAAGTCCTACATCACCCACCCCGACCTCACTATTGTTCGAAAGTCCCATGGCTCATTGACTTCCATCAAACCCGTCATCCTAAGGTATGTAGTTGGGCCACCTCCCAGGGTGTTTTCTATCACTTGCACTACCAACACACAAGATGAACTCCCCCCCCCATGCACGCACATAGGGAAAAGTGATCTAGTCCCCAAATTTTAATTGGGCAAACATGAACTTGAGGTTTAACCCCCCAATGTAAGGTGCAATGGTTGATGCTCACCCCACTAGAACAGAAACCCATTTTCAAAGTTAAATTATAATTATATTTATAATAATAATTGAAAAATTAATTGCATCATCAATCTCTTAATTCATCTATCAAATGTATCCAAAATGGCTGAAACTTTATTTTATTGGGTTTGGGATGTTGCAAGGAGTCCAATGCATTTTTTGGTGTCCAATATGAGGGTGCCATGTTCCCCCACATGCTCTATATGAATTCTACCAATTGATGGTGCCACATGGAACCCCATCCATCTATAAGCATGATTCAAGCTACATCCTACACTGTATATCTCTTGGTCATACCATCACGCTATCTGATGACCCTAATTATGGCTCCTTGTGTTGTGACACACTGCATTTGGGGAAGTCATAGTCATTAAATTTATATATATCATATCTCAACTTACTAATAGGTGAACAAATCAGGACTTTCCCCATAAGGCTAAGGGATAGTGATCGACGCTAAGGTATCCACTTGATCATGGGAGGCATTTCCTCTAAACAACTTATCACTCTCTATCATACATCAAAATCCTCCTTGATGTGCATAAAATATAAACTATAACATATAATATATGTGGTTTAATACATGAATATATATATATAACTCTCTAAGATACAATGTAAAATAATAAAAATGAAATCACTAGGAACATCAACACATCCCAAACATATGTAATCTCAATCGTTGACAACATGAGGTTAGTCATCATCATGATATCTACACTCCACTAGATATTCATATCAGTCATCCATCCCTATGATCCAAGATCATCCATTATACACATCTTTTTATCTACATGGACACAAGGAAAATGATGCATAGGTTCACATGCAAGGGTGAGCATAACAATTATTTTTATGATTCATCCCAAGTAGTAATTGAACCCTATAAGCATGTACTATATTTGTGCATCAGTATTATGAAAAGTTAATATATACCAATTTCACTTGACATAATCATCTAACTTAACCATATGATTGATCAATTCTATTACTTATGTATCATGTCCCAGTTTATTGATAGGTAAACTCCCTCAACAAGTCTACACTAGGATAGTGGCTAGTGACCAATGTTAAGGTATCCACACAATCATGGGAGGAATTACCTCAAAACAACCTATCACCTATTATCAAACATCAATATAATCCAAGACTTCTATGAAATATAAAACAAAAAATATAACTGATGCAATATAACACATGAATATATATATATATAAATCTCCAAGATACAATGTGAAATAATAAAAATGAAATTACAAGGAACATTAACATATACTAAAAAACTTTAGCCTTAGAGACATGTAATTCCTCTAATATTTTAAAATGAAGTTTTTTTTCTCAATTCACCCCTATCTAATAATAAATTTTATGTACTCACAAGACTCTTCACCAATACCCATGAAAAAATTCTAAAGATCAACTATCTCGAAAAAAACATGAGATTCACAATGTAAGGTAAAAAATTTATTTTAATATTAATAGAACATTTAAAATTTCCATCGGGGTCATTTAATACATTAAAATGATCATTTTTACCTCAGATATATTATGACCAAAATTCCTCCTAGAAACTTCACTCCAAAACAATCATTTTATAGGATTCTAAAGAATAATAAGAGACCAATGATTAAAAACTTTCAAGATTTTGAAAGTTCTTGTATAAACAAGATCAAAGGAAAGAACCATAACAAATTTTATGAAAATTTATGGATAATTATTAAATTAAGGTGTAGGGATAAGACATATAATAGAAAAAATAACAATGAGAAGTTGTGAAAATTGAATTAGCAGGTATTAAAATTTCTAAACATACTGAAGATGGTAATAAAATTTATGAAGAACATTAAGAAATCAAAAAATAGGAGTGTTGATTGATGTTATACCAGTGATGAGGAAAAATAAAGATAGTTTACATAAAAATATACAATTTCTAGAAAACATGGGAAGGATAAAAAATCAATAGTGATTACGAGGAATTGGATCAAACAAAATGAATGATGAGGATGAAAATTCATGGTTGTGAATTCTTAAACATAATAACTCTATAATTACATGATTTATAGTAAATATTACATCACTTAAATTCTCATAACCTTTTAGGTTTAGATTTTTTAAATAATTAGGAAAATCCCTAATATAAAAAACTCACACTTTTCCAACTAAATGAACATTTTTTACACTAATTCAAACTCTTTAAATGATATACTTGCTTAATTCATGTATAAAACCTCATAACTAAAAGTTTTACTTAATAATAATTTATAAACATTCTTAATCCCTATAAAAATCCTTTGAAAACATGGGATGAGTGGATAAATCTTGGTAAGAGGTATAAAAGAAAGACCAAACTCATTATTCCATTAAAATACCTGAAAACCTTTGAAAAGGTATTTCTTTTAATCATAGAACTTTGAGATCATATAAAACATAACTTTAAACATATAAATAGATTCTTTTCTCAAACATTTTTTTAAAGAAACTCATAAAAGGTGGGTCTTATTAATACATGTCCACTACAAATAAATATGGTTCAGGGACTCAACCCCACAACCAGCACCCCACACCCCAACCCCCTGCCACCCTAGTCGTATGCGGGGGGGGCATAAAGAAAACTCATAATCAAGCATAATAATATGAAATTATTTTTAAAGTTATTTGATTAAAACTGAAAAATTATAAAAATATATAATATTTAAAAGAGCATATCATTTCCTTCAAATACAAACCGTTTCCTCTGAAAAGATCAAAAACTTCTATTTTCTCATAAAACCAACTTCTTGTTTCTTAAAATCTAATGATTTTTATTTAAAAATCATTACAATCATAGAAAAACCATGAATTTAACTTGGGATATTATATTCATATCACTCTTATAAATCTACCTTGAAATCACCCTTACAATGAAATAATTTCATCAGTTAATTCCAACATCATTTATCTAGAGAATAATTCATTATTCAATACATTGGAGAGTTATATATCTTAATCATATATAATTCCCATGTGCCATAATTTGAATAAAAAATTTATAAGATTACTATTTTAATCATAAAACTATTAAAAGTTATTTCCTAGCATATAAACAAAAAGCTTTAAACTAACCCATAAAGTAATGTTAACTTTAAAAGACACAGGAAACATTAATTGAGATCATAAAGAATGGAAATTCATAGAACATACTTGAAATATCATGTAGGGAAATACTTTAATACTAAAAAGTCTATATTTTGTAGGAAAAAAAATACCATTACTAATACTGAAAATTACTTTTTTTATTATAAAGAACGTTTAAGTGAGAAGTGAGAAACCGCATATAACCAAAGAAAACTATCAGACTACCCCATCCCAGCAAGTGAACTAACAACAAGCCTTCACCAACATAGGACCCCTCGACAAGCAATCTTGTATAGAAGCACGGGCACGGAACTGATGGCGAAGCAATACCCTCTCAACCATCCAATTCCAAGAGCCTGCATCGATGAAGACTTAATGCTCTAATCCCCTTCCAGAGCAGGTCCAAGTTGGGTGCTGAAAACAAGAAAAAATAGAATTGAAAAGAAAAATAAAAGGTGACCTGAAGAAACCATAGTTCACACAACCATTAAATTTTTAGTAACTTTTATTTCATAGTAAATACTTTATAATACAATGGGAATACAAATTACTTTAGAGAACCATGAAAACATGGAGAGAAATATTTATACAAGAAAATAAAAGTGGATGGTGGGAAAATGAAATCATATAGAAAACATTTAAAAAGAGATTTCTTCCATGCTTTTGAAAAAATGAATCGAAGACAACAAAAAATGACTCGTATGGAAACTATTAAAGACATTTCTTTCACACTTTGTAGAGAAAGTCAAAATCAATTAAAAATTACCTTAAGCAATCATATAAGTATAGTGAACATTTAAAAAATAATAATATAAAAATGGAGTGAAAATATTCTTAATTGCAAATATGAGATTAGGTTAGCTCCATTTATAAGCAATCTTTCAGTTAAATTGCGAACCAAAGGAAGGTGAAATAGTAAAAATGCATGTAAAACCAAAAAATAACTAGATGATAAGAAAATAGATAGTTTTTTATCGAGAAACAACATATAATTTTCCCAAATAGAAAGAACATACAATTTCCTTAATTTAGATACATTTTTTCCACTTCATTATCATGGAAATTTAAATATTTTGATAAAAAAATGTGCTTAAATTGTCGATATTACTAATACTTGTCATTTTTTTAAATACAATTATTTCAATATTTTTAATGAAATTGAGGTTTTTTGTGACAATTGGTTTCAAACTATTGGTTTTAATATTCATAATTCTTAAAGATAAAATATTTTATTTTGAGTGGACTTTAATTGAAATAATATTTTTTAAAAAATTGATTTAAAATGATATTTTTTATGGTTTTTATTTTGAAGATAATAAATTCTAAATTCTTTGAAATTTTCTCTTGAACAAGAATAGTTAGAATTAATTATTTCATATTCTATTATTTATATCTTAGAAATTAATTTTTGCTATATATTTTTAATCATTCTTTAATCTATGGAATTTATGCTTTAATTCTATTGAATCAAATTCAATTTGGCATTTCAAATTGATTATTCACTCATGTGTGGAATTCTTTATCATTTTTAAAGATTCATGATGGTAGTAGTAGTGTTGGTAAAGGTTAATTTCATACAGTTTAGACCAACCTACCATGAAATTCTAGACCAACCAATTATGAGGAATATCCATAATAAAATAAAAAAAAGAATCCCTTAAAAGGGGTCATGTACAGGTTCCACTACAACCCTTAAAAATAGGAGTATCTATAATAATATAAAATAAAAAGAAAGTCTTCGGGCCATTCGGGATTAACCTATCATGAGAATGATCTACCACGTGAAGACCTTAACATACCATTATGACCTACCGAAAAGTGTATCCCTAATTTATCATGACAACCCACCATTCCAATCAACCATAATTTAGGGATTCAATCGACTGTGGATGTGAAAATTAAAGATGAAGACCTGGCATGTCAAAACGGGAACTTGAAAAAATGGGGCTGCACTCTCCCAGCTCCCTTGACCCTCCCAGCTTCTTCTCCGCTTAATCTAGTGTGTTTCCTTAACACTCTGTTTGGTGAGATTCTAGTAAAAGAAATTAAATGATTTGATATTTTATAAATGAAATTAGATTATTTGATATTTTATAAAAGAAAATAAATGAAATGAAATTATTACGGTTTCTCTCCTTGCGTTTAGATCAATAACTTAGTAAAATAAAAAAATGATTTGGATTTCTCTCCATATTGTTTGGTGAATCTTTTTAAAATAAAAGAAAAGAAATTATTTTTTTATATATGTAGAAAATAGGGATAAAATTGTAATTTTAAAATATTAACAACCCTCCACCGTCATTTCTTTCCAAATAATCCCAATTTTGGGGTGATTTAAAAACAATAGCAAGAGAGAAATCTATTTCTCTCCATTTCTCCCCTTATCATTTCTCTCCCTTTAAAATTATCTCGCCAAACATGAGAAACCAATTTCTTCTCCCAATATCATTTCTTTTCTCTCTAAATCATCCCTACCAAACTAGCCCTAATTCTATTGCGTCAGTTGGATTCTCTTCCCCTCCCCTATCGCTGCTTTGTCTTTGAGATCCGGAGGTGGTTGTGTTATTTTTTCTTCGTTGTTATCCCGTATTGCTCCCATTTTTTCTCATTGTTGTCCACTTTCTGTCATCGAATTCTCCTCAGATCATGCTGTGTGTGATTTCCAGGCGTCTCCCCAAGTCGATCTGCATCTTTCCCTCTAGGTTCGTTATCAACTTTAGCATCAGTGGCCTCGCTTCATTGGGACAGATCTCTTAGGGGTAGATCTATGCTCTGCGGTTCAGATTGGTGTCGCTATCAGCATTTGGCATCAGTTTCGGCTTCAGATGCTTGGGTGTGCTGGTCATTAGTGCTCTCAGTGGAAGGCGATTGTGGTGATGGTCGGCGGTTAGTGGGCCCTATTTTCTCCAGATCTGGCCTTGTTCTCCACTTGTGCTTCGGTGGGGAGATCGTTTTGAGAGTCTCTCGGGCCCTACCTACCTGATCTGATGTAATGGTGCTTGTTGTTGACAAGGTGCATGCCTAGGTAGGTTCAACCATTGGGGTAAACATTGTGATGTAGGGGGAACTGCTTTTGGTATGGTGCTTCGAGACAACAGTCACTGGTTTGGTGGTTGTGGTTCTGTTTGATTTACCTTCTTTTTCAGTTGGATTCTACACTAATTCCTAAGACTTTTGTTTCTTTGGACTATGGTGATCTCAGTAGGAATTGGTGATTGTTTTTTTTTTTGCATTAGGTGCAGTGCACCTTCTTGCATGTGCTTCTGGGTCGGTGTCCCCAAAAGGGGGATGGATGTGATGATGCTTGTATTTCATCTATCACTTTTTTGATGGATAGATAGGAACACTACTAAAAAATTGAATTTGACTGTTAAAAATGACCTTTATTAGTGCTATAGAATCACTAACAACTCTTTTATCAATTATTATAGGGGCATACTGCAGTGTGCTGTAAGAGCACACTGTAGCACCAAAAACACCATAAAATCATAAAAAACAAGTACGAACAATGAATTTAAATGAAATAAAATTTACAACACAAATACAAGAAAATAACACTATATTATAGACATTTCAAACATTGGTTTATAAGATTATATAAGCACAAATTATTACATATATTCAAAAACAATAGTCTTCCTTTTTCTTTTGATCATAACCCATGATCAAGAAAAAAACCTATATAGGAAAACAATTCTTATGTTAGTAATAATATAAATTAATTAATTAATATAAAGTGTTAATTTTAGACTAAAAATTGAGTCATATAAGGAACTTTGTGTATCAGATTGAGTTACGGTTGATTCTTGCACGTTACGTTGTTTCTTGTTCGTCTTCAAACATTATCTCTATGAAAATTAACTAAATAAGTATAAGATAAAAATGATAAGGAAATGAATTAAGTAATAGCATATTGAATGATGAAAAAACAATATAGGCCTGTTTGTCCATTTTTGGAGATGTGATGCGCATTTTAAACTAAAATGACACTTATATATTGAAAAGATGCACTTGGAGTCATGTCGGTCATATCATGCATTAGATTAAGGTGTGACTAATTATTACACATCTCAAATAACTTATGAATCATTTTCCTAAAGTATCAAACCAATATGAATGTGTTTGCTCGGTTTTGAGTATGCCATTTTTCTTTTTTACTAAAATGTCATTTTAAACTGGAAACACGTACTTTTACTCACACCGATCACATTATGTGTCAGTTTGACATGATACCGATTCATACACATTACAAATGACTTATGAATCATTTTCCTAAATTATAAAGATAATAAAAGTGCATACTGAGTGCATTTTCATGGTTCATACTGAGTCATTCACAAATGACTTATGAATCATTTTCGTGTGTCTTTTTTATAAAGACAATTTGAGTGCATTTTCTTGGTTTTTACTGAGTGACAATTTTTAATTAAAATATCGATTTTAAACTGATAACAGACACATTGATTCATACCAGACACATTTTTATTGAGGTTAAGTTGATTCCTACACATCAAAAATGACTTATGGATCATTTTTTTAAAGTATCAAAACAATCTGAATTCGTTTTCTTAGTTTTGATCATGTTAGTTGTCATTTTTACAAAAAATGATGTCAATTTTAAATAAAAAGATGCATTTGGAGTCATATCTATCACACCGTGTGTCAGATTGAGATGTGGATAATTTTCACACATCCAAAATGGCTTATGGATCATTTTCATAATGTATCAAAACAATATGAATGTGTTTACTCAGTTTTGAGTATGCCACTTGTCTTTTTTACTAAAATGTCATTTTAAACTGGAAACATGCAATTTGACTCATACAGATCACACCGTGTATCATTTTGACATGAGGCCAATTCCAAAACGTCACAAATGACTTATGAATCAATTTCTTAAATTATCAAGAAACAAAAAGTGTGTTTTCTCGGTTTTCTATGAGTAACATTTTATAAACTAAATTGTCAATTTTAAACTGACAACGGACACATTGAGTCGTATCGGATACACCGTGTATCAGATTGAGGTTAGACTAATTTTTACACATTAAAATGGATTATGAATCATTTCCCTAAAATATAAAAACAATCTGAATTCATTTTATCAGTTTTGAGTAGGTCAGTTGTCCTTTTTACTAAAATTGATGTCAATTTTAAATAAAAAGACACACTTGGAGTTATACTAGTCACAATGTCCATCATATTGAGATGAGTTTGATTACTATACTTCAAAAATGACTTATGTATCATTTTCCTAAAGTATCAAAACAATAAAAATGTGTTTTCTCAGTTTTTAGTAGGTTACTTGTCCTTTTTACTAAAATTGATGTCAATTTTAAATGAAAATATGCACTTTGAGACATATGGGTCACACCGTGAGTCAGATTGAGGTGAAAATAATTTCAAACATCCCAAATAGATTATGGGTAGTTTTAATAAAGTATCAAAACAATCTGAATGCATTTACTTTATTTTGAGTATGTCACATGTCTTTTTTAATAAAATGTAATTTTAAACTGGAAACACATACTTTGACTCATACTGATCACATCGTGTATCAGTTTTATGTGAGATGAATTCATACACATCAAAAATGACTTATGTTGATTCAATAAGGTTTCCTTATGACTTTTCCATTCCTTTATGTTTTTAAAATCACAAACACTCTATCTTAAGGCAAATTTTATTTTCCTTAATAAGGAAAATTTTCCTTTACCAAGGAAAATTTATCCTTACCATGTTTTCATTATTCAGGTTTTAGTTTCTCTAAATCTGACTCTTTTTATTCCTAAGTGTAAAATTCGGTTTCACATCTAAAACCTTGGAATTCTATAAATACTTAGATATAGATTATTCTGTTTTTAGGTTCTGAATTTAGACTCTAAATTCTATGAAATTCAGACTCCGAATTCTCTGAAATTCAGACTCCGAATTCTCTAAAATTCAGACTCCGAATTCTCTGAAATTCAGACTCTGAATTCTCTAAAATTAAGACTCTGAATTCCTTATAATTCAGGCTCTGAATTCTTTAGAATTTCCACTCTAAATTCCTTAGAATTGGGACTCGAAATTCCTTAGAATTCAGACTCCGAATTCCTCAGAATTCAGGTTACGAATTCCTTATAATTCAGACTCTGAATTCCTCATAATTCAGACTCTGAAGTCTATAGAATTCTGATTCTGAATTCCTTGATAAAAAGAATCTAAATATTCATGCAATATAGAATCTGAATGTTCTTAGACTCTGAACTTTATTTTACTTAGACTCCGGAAAATTATATTTGGTTGAGCAACCATATTTTTCTTCCCTTTGTTATAGTTATGAAATGAAGTCATGTATTCTATTTCTAACTAACCATTGTTTGAGTGACACAATTACAGGTCCCTCTGAGATTCAAGAAAAAATATGACCATTGGAGGAGGGAGTCGACCGTTGGAGATTTGCCTATAAATAGGAGCTCATTTAAATAAGCTCAACATTGTTCTAAAACTCTATAGATTATATGTTGCTGAAGTGATTTCTAGAGAGAGAGACTCTCATGCTTTGTGCGTACTGAACATATTGTTCAGATTGCTTCATGTGACTCTGATTGTTGTTGTGTACAATCGAGGGCTTCTCGGGATAGGAAGACAAAGGTGCCAAATACCTTAAAGTTCAAGGAATTCCTTGTTAAGAAAGACAGAGGTGCTGACTACCTTGAAGTTCGAGGGATTGCGGGGATAGCAGGACAGATTCTGATATTCTTATTGAGGGATTACCTTGGTGTGGGTAATATAGACTTTCTTGAAAGTATAAATCAAGGGAACTTTAGACAAAGTTGTTTGATACCCTACTATTTGGGTTAAAAGATTTCATACTTGTTACTTGTGTTGTTTCAAGTTTGTTTTCCACTGCATTTTGATCAATAATGAAAGTATAACTATCTTATAATTTCTTATACTTGTACTCTATTTAGTAAGATTGTATACGCTTTAAGGTAGAATACTTTTCTTAAGTTTCATTTTTGGAACCATATTTCTAGAATCTAGCAATTTTTTAGAACTAAGAAGTCTTATGAATTTACCTTGTTTAACTTTGTTAAACAATAGAAAGTTTTATATCAACTTTAAAAGTTACAAAGGAATTTTTAAAATAGACAATTCACCCCCTCTTGTATATTGATCATCTACATAATTATTTTGATCCTAAAATTGGTATCAGAGGAAGTATCTGAAATACTTATATTCACATATAAGTTTTCTTATTCAAGTTTTCATTGTTCTATATTTTCCTTGCTTTAGGATTTTTTATCCTTGTTTACAAACTTTTATTACAAACAAGTTTGTGTGGAAAGATATTTTCTTTGAGATGGCAGGAATAAATGTTGGTCCGATTGACAATCTTAATCCTACTAGACCACCTATTTTTGATGGGATTGATTATGAATATTGGAGAGATCGTATAAAGACTTTTGTCATTAACACTGGAGTGGATAAATTTTTTATGCTTACTGGGGATTACAAGATTCCTAATAAGGAAGTCAGAACTTTTACTAATAAAGAAAAGCCATAATATCAACTAAACTACAACATACACAATACTTTGTTTTGTTCCATGACCAGGAATATATATAGCCAAATTTCTTCTTGTGAAACTGCAAATTGTATTTATAAGAAATTAGAGGTTACTCATTTTAGTACATCCAATGTTATTGAAACTAGAAGATCTATTCTTAGATCAGAATATCATGGATTTCTATTTCCTTATGAAGAACCAGTGTGCAAGGTACAATAGAGATTTTTTATTATTGTTAATAGCTTACAATCCATGGGTGAAAAAGGTTTGGATGATGAAGCTCTTGTGGACAAGATTATAAAAATCATGCCTAATGAATGGGAATCCAAGAGGATAGTTATAGATGAAAGTATAAAATTCACTCAGATTTCTCTTGATGAGCTATTTGGAACCCTTCTTCAACATGAAACAAGAATAAAGAGAGCTGCTGACAATATTAAGAAGAAGAATGGAAATGGAAGTGTTGCTTTTACAACTACTTCAAATCATATGAAATCCAAGACTCCTGAGAGAGTTAAAAGATCTAAATCTAAGAAGGTTAATGTTTTATCTGAATCAAGTGAAAATGTAAATTCTGAGAATGAACTAGCTAACCATGCTCATAGGATAAACCAGATAGTTGGGAAGAAATACTTTCAATAAATATATAAGAATAAAGAAATAAGGGATAAGAAAGACTCTGAAGTCACTTATTATGAATGCAAAAGAGCAGGGCATATAAGGCTAGATTGTCCTATACTTAATAAAAGGGATAGAAAGGAAAAGTATTCTAAGAGTAATAGAAATAAATACTATAAGTCTAAGGCTAAGAGAGTTTTGAAAGCCAATGGAACCTGGAGTGCCAGTGGTGGAGACTTGTCTAATGAATTCTCAGAGTATGAATCTTCTGGTCAGAAGAATCTTGGTTTACTTGCCAAGTTACCTATTGAAAATATTTTTTTAATGGCCAAGGTACACAATACTAAATCTATAACTAATGTATCCTTGAACTCTAATTATAGTGATAGTAATTACTATGAATCTTCGGATGAAGAATCTTCTTCTGATGAAGATAATAATTTACCTACTTATGAAGAAGTTTCTAGGTTTGCTAAGCTTCTTGAGAATGAAAATTCTAAAGTCAAGAAAAATCTTAATAAGGAAAATTCTAGAATTACTATTCTTACTAAGAAAATATCATATCTTTCTAAAGATCTTGATAATAAAATTTATTATTTTTAAATTATTTCAAAAACCCTTGAGGAAGTTAATTCTGAGAAGGATAAACTTCTTAAGGATCTAAAAAAGTAATTTCTAATAAAAATGTTTTGAGACTAACTCTAGTGTTAAAACTAATGTTTTTTAGGATAAAAACTTAGTTATTAAGCTAAAGTCAGAAATATTTTCCTTAAATAAGTTTTTTTCAAACATTACCTTAGGTAAGGAGAATTTTGATAAGATAAATTCCCAAATTCAACCTCTAAGGAATAATTTTGGTTTTGGTTATACGAGTTCAAAATCAATTTTTAGTAACAATTATTTTGTTCCTCAAAGTGTTCCATTCTGCCCCCAAGTGTCAGTGTGGTGGGAATTGGGAAAAAAGTTGTTCCTTAAACAAAACTCAAGCTTTAGGTTTTTATAAAGCTTATTTTTTCAAGAAAATGTGGATTCCTAAAAAAAATTCTGAAGTTTCCAGATCCAAGAAAGTTTGGGTTCTGAAAGACTAACTCTTTTATTTTCAAGAAAATAAAGATAGTACCAACAAAAATACATGATACATGGATAGTGGATGTTTTCGGCACATGACTAGTAAGAAAAACTTCTTTAAAAAGATTATCAAGATGAAGGGAGGAAAAGTAACTTTCATAGATAATGCTCAGGGATAAATTATTGGTATAGGTAACATTGTTCTTCTTGGAAAAACTTTGGTTTCAAATGTTTTATTTTGCAAGGGTCTTAAGAACAATCTCATTAGCATAAGTCAATTATGTGATGAAGTATACCTTGTGAATTTTAGGAATGACAAGTGTTTAGAACACAATTCCAAGGAAGAGTTTATTCTTTCTGCCAACAGGCAAGAGAATGTTTACATACAAAACTTAGAAGACCTTAGGATCCAATATATACCTTGCCTCAGTGCAATGGAAGATCATTCTTGGTTATGGAATATAAGGTCAGGATACTGTAACTTTAGGAACCTATGAAAACTCTCTACGAAAATACTTGTTAAGTATTTACCGGAGCTTAGATTTTATTCTTCAAAAGTTTTTGATCCTTGTTAATATGGAAAGAAACATAAATCAAGTTTTAAATCAATTGGTGAAGTCTCAACTACTGATGCATTACTATTAGTGCACATGGAAATTTTTTGTCTAACACAAAATGGAAGCATTGGAGGAAATTATTATCTATTTGTCCTAGTTGATGATTACACTAGATTTACATGGGTATATTTTCTAACAAATAAATTTGAATATTTTTCTTATTTCAAAAGTTTTAGAGCCCAAGTTAAAAATGAGAAAAACCTTCCATTTATAACTATCCATAGTGATCATGGAGGAGAATTTCAAAATTCTTATTTGGAAAATTTTTGTAGTAGAAAAGGCATTACTCATAACTTCTCAGCACTAAGAACTCCTCAAAAAAATAGTGTTTTTGAAAGAAGAAACAAAATTATTCAAGAGATAACAAGAACCATGTTGAGTGAATATTCTATAGCCAAACATTTTTTAGCTAAAGATGTAAGTACTTATTGTTATACTATAAATCGTGTTTTGATTATACCTTTTCTTAATAAAACTCCTTATGAGTTATGGAATAGTAGAAAACCTAGACTTTCCTACTTCAAGGTTTTTGGTTTCAAGGTATTCATTCTGAATACTAAAGATAATCTACACAAATTCTCACTAAAATCTGATGAAATAATTTTCTTAGGCTACTCTACAACTTCTAAGGCTTATAGAGTTTTCAATAAAAAATACTTGTACTGTTGAAAAAATAGTACATGTAAAATTCGATGAAGCTGATCCTTTTTTTAAACATCCTCAACCTACATCTTCATTTGTTTTTTCAAAATATAATTATCAACCCTTGATAAAATATCCTTCTGATAAGTAAAATGTTCAAGAAAATGTTTATGAAGAATTTACCCTAGAAGACTTCCAACCGTATGTTTATTAATAGGTTTTACAAAACCCAATTTAGTTGTTTCTTAAGAATCATCCCAGTGATAATATTATTGGTGATATAAATAAACCTGTAAGGACTATAAATTCCTTAATAAATGAAGTATAACATCTATCATTACTTTACCAATTAGAACTAAAAATAATTGATGAAGCTTTAGGTGATGATGATTGGATAAAAGCTTTGCAAGATGAGCTAAATTAATTCGAAAGGAATAATGTTCAGACCTTGGTTGGAATAACTAAGGAAACTTCTATTATTGGAGTAAAATGGGTCTTCAGAAACAAGTGTGATGAAAATGGAATCTTATTAAGAAATAAATCTAGATTAGTTTCTAAAGGCTATAATCAACAAGAAGGAATAGACTATGAAGAAACCTATGATCCAGTAGCCAGACTTGAATCTATTTGTATTCTACTTGCCTTTGCAGCATTCTTTAACTTCAAACTTTTTCAAATGGATGTTAAATGTGCTTTCCTTAATGGTTATGTTCAAGAGGAAGTTTTTTTTGAACAACCTCCTGGTTTTGAAGATATAAAACATCTTGAACATGTTTTTAAACTTACCAAATCTTTGTATGGACTTAAGAAAGATCCTAGAGCATTGTATGATAGACTTACATGGTTTTTGATTCAAAACAATTATGTTAAGGGAAATGCTGATCCAACCTTTTTTATAAATAAAGATAAGAAAAATGTTTCTATTGTTCAAATTTATATTGATGACATTATATTTGGTTCAACTCAGTAATCTTTAACTGATTCCTTTGCAGATCTAATGAAATATGAGTTTGAAATGAGTATGATGGGTGAGTTAAAAATTTTCCTAGGTTTTCAAATTTCTCAAAAACGAAAAGGAATCTATATATATCAACATAATTATATTAAATATCTACTTAAAAAGTATAGATATGACAACACTAAGAGTATATGTACTCCCATTGGTACCTCAAATTCACTTGATCTTGATGAAGCTGGGAAACTAGTAGATCAAACAGCCTTTAGAGGTATGATAGGAAGTCTACTTTACTTGAAAACTAATCATCCAGACTTAATGTTTTTAGTATGCTTATGTTCAATATATCAATCCAATCCTAAGGATTCTCAATTAAAGGTAGTCAAAAGGATTTTTTACTACTTAAAGGAAACCATGGATTTAGGACTCTTTTATGCTTCTGGAAATGATTTTGTTTTAAAAATCTTTTCGTATGTTGACTTTGGTGGGTGTAGAATGGATAGGAAAATTACATCCAGAACTTGTCATTTATTAGGAGATTCATTAGTTTCTTGTTCATGAAAAAATCAACACTCAATAGCACTTTCCACTGCTGAAGCTGAATATGTAGCAGCTGGAAGTTGTTGTGCTCAAGTGTTGTAGATGCAACACACACTCACAGACTATGGTATGAGTTTTACCAAAACACAAATATTGTGTGATAATAATAGTTACATTTTCTTAAGTAAAAACCATGAACATCACTCACATGAAAAACACATAGATATTAGGCATCACTTTCTTAGGGATCGCACACAAAAAGAAGATATCATTCTTCAATTTATCAGAACGCAAGATTAACTTCCTAATATTTTCACAAAATCTTTACCATCTGATAGATTTGAATACATTAAATAGAAGTTAGGAATGATAACCATAAGTTAATATTCCTTATTAACATCTTGTTAAAACCTATTTTCTTACAGTAACAAAATCCTTTTCAAAGGGGGATTACATTCGAATGGTAGTAAAATTTTCATAGTCAAATTTTTTAGTAGTCAAATTATTTTTTTTTTGTAATCAAATTTTTGTAATCTAAATTTTTTTTCGTAATCTAAAAATTTTAGTAGTCAAATTTTTTTTCGTAGTTAAAACTTTCGTAATGAAGATTTTTGTAGTTAAAATTTTCGTAATAAAGGTTTTGGTAGTTAAAATTTCCATAATCATACTTCCATATTTTGTTTGTCTAAGATTTTTGATAGTCAAAATGTTCGTAGTAAAAGTTTTCATAATAAAAATTTTCAGAATCTAAAGTTCTTTAAGAAAAATATTCCTCTTTATGAATAATCTTCCTGAAAATATGAAAGGTGTGTTTCCCTTCCTAAGTCTTCATAATCATTTTTCCTTACTGGTATTTACATTTGTTTTTAAACTCTTCGGATTCACTTTTCCTTAAATCTGAATTATTTTTTTAAAACCTTAAAATATTGGAACCTATTAAAATCCTTCTTCAGCTATCATCTCAACCATTATATCTTCTCAAGAAGTTTTCAACTATTGGATCAATTAGGGAAGTTGAATCGTCACTTCAATTGCCTATATAAAGGCCACCCGATGCTTATTCCACATTGATCTCCAAGATCTTGTGTGATAAAGCTCTATCCTTCATACATAAGTCCGTTCCGAATTTCTCAGGTCTCTCTTACTTCAAAATGTCTGTTGAAGCCTCTTCTCAGAAAGAAATGTCAATTGTTAATGAAATCTCTGAGTGGTAGATCTACCAAGAAAGGTTAGTCGATCTGATGTTTTATGCCAAATATGACTCTATCGTATCTAATAATATCAATCTCAATGGATGGGAGATTATTCGTATTTCAAAACCAAAAGCATAGGATCTGGTGTATCTGGAGTTATTAGTAGAGTTCTATTAGATAGTAACTTTCTTCAAGGAAGAAGGCAGAGAAAAGTTCTCTTTAAAGTGTAATGGAAATACATATTCTCTTTCTTATACCAAGGCTTCAAGTTTGATTGTAATTCCTTATGAAGGGGAAGCTGAGTTCTGTACTCACAAGCTACCTAATGTTCAAGGAAGTTTTGATAAGGAAAAGGTTATAGATTGCCTTGTTCTTTCAGAAGTAAAGGCTTCAAATATTCTTCATCTATATACGAACTTATAGATTCTTGAAATATCGGTTCAAGGTTTTATAATTCCGAGAAAAGGTGATAAGGATACCCTGAAGAAGAGGGACATCTACATTCTAGATTTGTTGGTGAATTTCAGGAATATAAATTTGGTTAAGTACATTCTGGTTATGATTAAGAATATCAAAAATGGAAGATTGAAATCCCAAATTATCATGTATCCAGCTATTTTGTCACATATTATTTTTCATTGTTTAGAATCCTTTAAAATTCCTTGTTGTTCTATGTCGAGTAATTGCAAAGTCATGTTGTTGAGTAATGATACTTTAAGAAACATGAAAGTTGGTTTTGCTAAATAATCTAAAGAATTATATGATTTTCTTGAAGAGGAGTTATAATCCTTATCAAAGAAACAGGAAGTGGCTGAGACTTCCAAAAAGGGTGGAAGGAAGATGAAGGTGAAGGAACCAGAAGAGAATGGAAAAAACCCCAGTGGATAAGGAAACCCAGTATGCACCTCCAAAGCCAAAGAAGTAAAAATCCTATCCTGATGAATTTGTGGATAAATAGAGAGAGGATAAGAAAAACTGGAAGGGGAGCCAAAGTTTGTCCTAGACCCTACTGAGGAAAAAGCATTGAAGGAAAAGACTGCTGAGAATCTTGAAAAGGAATAAAAAGAAAATAATCAAAGGAAGAAATTGTCAGAAGCTGAAGTCATTCAATCTCTTATCAAGGCTACTAAAAAAGTCTCTAAACAAATTTTGTTACCAGAATATTGTTTAGTGTAACCATTACTAGAGACTCTGGAAAAGAAGTTAGTGATTCTAGAATGACATCAAGAAGAAGAAATAGTGCAAGAAGAAGAAGAAGGAAGTGGTGATACTGAGGAATTGATAAAGAAAGTAGAGGATTTCCATGAGAAGTAAATTCCTTTTGAGAAATTATTAATCCTAACTTCTGAAGCCGAGTATTTAAAACTTGCTACCCCAGGAAAATATAAGATGGGTGAGGAAGAAGTGAATAAGTTTTCTAAAGAGGAAAGTAGCAATCATGATTTCATACAGCTAGAGGATGTTGAGGCAGGAGCTGAGAAGAAAGAAGTTGATGAAGATAAAATAGTTCAGCTATCAGATAGAAAACATGAATATCCTAATCAAGAAGAAATCATTACAAAGGATGATAAGGGAAAACAAGGGGTTACTGATACACCTAGAAAAGTTGTGGTAAAGGAAAAATAAATTGGTGCTTCATCGTAGTGGAAGTCTATTGAAATAGAAAAAGAATCGTCACCAACCAAAGTCTCAGATTCAGAATCATCCTCACTTGGACATGGCTTTGTTGTTCAGTTTTTGAAAAAGATTTTTTGAACTATTCCCATATTTATTAGTATATACTCGAGATACCAGATGCTTCAGCATACGTTAAATCAAAAATTTGATTATGTTTCCTTGGTGATGGATAAATGTCTTAGTCTCTAGGTAGATTTCAAATATTTTCTCATTAGCTATGAGGTTCATAATGATCTTGCAAGAAGATGAAAATTTGGTCAAGAAAGACAATATAAGAGATGATAATATTTGATGAATTTCAAGATAGTGTCAAGGATGGTTTTCACACTGAAGATGTGAAGATCAAGGATCTCACTAATAGTTTTGAGGAAAAGTTAAGTCTTGAAAAAACTTCTCAAAAGCAAGAAATTAAGGATCTGAATGGGAAGCTAAATTATATGGCCATGAATTGGAAGAGATAAAGGGATATCAAAATTGACATAGAAGAGAAGCTTGTTAAGAAGGAAGAAGTCTTGAAAGACTAGGAAAAGAATCTTAAGGATCAGGAAGAAAAGATAGAAGCCTTAGAGAAGAAAACTGAAGATCAGGATCAGCTTCTCAAGCATATAGAAGAAGATCACAAAGAGCTCAAGAAGCTAAAAACCATTATGAAGAAGTTGATGCCGAAGGATAAGTAAGGATAATCTTTTCCAAATATGATATTTTGTTGTGTTTCCTTGATTGTAAAAATTTTTCCAATATTAATGAAATTCTTGTTGCACTTCATATTTTTTGGTTGTTTAGTACTAATATTTCAGGTACCAAATTTCTTTTCCATTCCCTTTATTCCTTTTTTAAAATCATAAAGGAGGAGAAAGAAATTTCAAAAAGAATACTAAGTAATGAAGAAATTTCTCTAAGGGGGAGTTCATCCAATGGGGGGGTTTTATCATGAAGATTTTCGTGAAAATGAAAAATCTCATTTAGGAAATCAAGAATATGATCTTTAGGGTTTCCAAAGCCTAAGGGGGAGTTAGTTGTATTAAATTTGATCCATAAGTAAAGGGAGATAAGTTTTTATTTTTAATTTCATAAAATTTTAATGTCCTTATATTCTTTTTAGTAAGGATGTTTGTGCTTTCCAAAAAGGGGGAGATTGTTGAGTCAATAAGGTTTACTTATGACTTTTCTATTCCCTTATGTTTTTAAAATCACAAAAAATCTATCCTAAGGCAAATTTTATTTTCCTTTATAAGGAAAATTTTCCTTCCCCAAGGAAAATTTATCCTTACCATGTTTTCATTGTTCATGTTTTATTTTCTCTAAATCTAACTCTTTTTATTCCTAAGTGCACAATTCGATTTCACATATAAAACCTCGAAATTCTATAAATACTTAGATATAGAGTATTTTGATTTTAGGTTCCAAATTCAGACTCTGAATTCTCTAAAATTCAGACTTCTAATTCTCTGAAAATCAGACTCTAAATTCTCTAAAATTCAAACTCCGAATTCTCTGAAATTCAGACTCCAAATTCTCTGAAATTCAGACTCCGAATTCTCTGAAATTGAGAATATGAATTCTCTGAAATTTAGACTCTGAATTCCTTATAATTAAGATTTCAAATTCCTTAGAATTCAGACTCTGAATTCCTTAGAATTCAGACTCTGAATTCCTTAGAATTTGGGTTCCAAATTCTCTAGAATTCAGGTTTTGAATTCCTTAGAATCCAGGTTCTGAATTCCTTAGAATTCAGACTCTGAATTACTCAGAATTCATACTCTCAAGTATACAAAATCCTAATTCTGAATTTCTTGATAAACAAAATATGAATATTCATGCAATATAGAATCTGAATGTTCTTAGACTTTGAACTTTATTTTCCTTAGACTCCGAAAAATTAGATTTGGTTGAGCAACCATATTTTTCTTACCTTTGTTATAGTTATAAAATTTTGTCATGTATTCTGTTTCTAACTAACCGTTGTTTGAGTGACATGTGTATAGGTCCCTAAGAGATTCAAGGAAAAATATGACCATTGGAGGAGGGATCCAACCATTGGAGATTTTCCTATAAATAGGATCTCATTTAAACAAGCTCAACACTATTCTACAACTCTAGAGATTACATTCCGCTGAAGTGATTTCTAGAGAGAGAGACTCTCATGCTTTGTGCGTACTGAACATCTTGATCAGATTTCTTCGTGTGGATATGATTGTTGTTGTGTACAATATAGAGCTTCTTGGGATAGGAAGACAGAGGTTTCTACTACCTTAAAGTTCGAGGACTTCCTTCATAAAGAAGACAGAGGTGCTGACTACCTTGAAGTTTGAGGGCTTGCGGGGATAACAAGACAGATTACGATATTCCTATCGAGGGCTTACCCTAGTGTGGGTAAGACATAATTTCTTGAAAGTATAAATCAAGGGACCTTTATCCAAGGTTATTGGATACCCTACTATTTTGGTTAAAATATTTTATACTTGTTACTAGTGTGGGTTCAAGTTTGCTTTCCTCTACATTTTGATTAATAAGGAAAGTATAAATATCTTATACTTTATTATACTTGTACTTCGATTAGTATGATTCTATACGCTTTAAGGTATAATCTTTTCCCCTATAAACTTTTCTTAAGTTTCATTTCTGGAACCATATTTCTGGAATCTAGCAAGTTTGTAGAACTAAGAGTTCTTGTGAATTTACCTTGTTTAACCTTGTTAAACAATAGAAAGTTTTATATCAACTTTAAAAGTTACAAAGGAATTTTTAAATAATACAATTCATCCCCCCTCTTGTATATTGATCATCTACATCATTATTTAGATCCTATGTCTTATGAATCAATTCACTAAATTAGCAAGAAAATATGAGTGTCTTTGCTCAGTTTTCAGTAAGTGACATTTTTTGAAATAAATTGTGGATTTTAAACTGATAACAGAAACATTGAGTCATACCGAGTATACCATGTATTGAATTAAGGTTTAGTGGATTCATACAAGTCAAAATGACTTATAGATCATTTACCTAAAGTACCAAAATAATATGAGTGTGTTTTCTTGTTTTTTAGTAGGTCAGTTTCCCTTTTTACTAAAATTGATGTCATTTTTAAATAAAAAGATGCACTTGGAGTCATATCGGTCATACTGTGCATTAGATTGAGGTAAAACTGATTCCTACATGTCTCAAATGACTTGTTTATTTTTTTTATAATGTATCAAAACAATCTAAATGTGTTTTCTAGGTTTTGATTATGTCACTTGTTTTTTACTAAAATGTCATTTTAAACTGGAAACACATACTTTAACCTATATTGATCACATCGTGTATCGGTTTGATGTGAGATAAATTCCTAAACTTCAAAAAGGACTTATTAATTGGTTTCCTAAATTATCAATAAAATACGATCAATTTCACCTTGTTTTTAGTGAGTGGAATGTTTTGAACTAAACTGTCGATTTTAAACTGATAACAGACACATTGAGTCATAGCGGTCACACCATGCATCTAATTGAGGTGAAGATAATTCTTACACATCCCAAATGACTTATAGATCATTTCCATAAAGAATAAAAATAATTGGAATTTGTTTGCTCAGTTTTGAGTATGTCAGTTTTCCTTTTTACTAAAATTAATGTCAATTTTAAATAAAAAGAATCACTTGGAGTCATACCGATCTCACTGTGTGTCATATTGAGGTGTGATTTATTCATATCTATCCCAAAGTATCAAAAAAATCCTATATTATAATGTAACCACATTTCCAATGTATTTCTATGTCGAAATTCCAACACTTAATATTTACTTGATATTCTTAGCTACAAAACCTTTCTCATTATTGAAAGTCAAAAGAGTAAAGGAAGCTCATGTACCCATTATATCACAAGAATTCACCACAATGAGAACATGAACTTCCTCTACTCTTATGGATTTTAACAAAGGAGAAATATTTTTCAGCTAGAAACATTGAATTAATATGAAATGTTGGCAGTTCAACAAAGAATGGAAATGAAAATTGAAAATGTGGTTATATTGGTAGAAAGAATCATTTTATCTCTTTTTTTTCTATTTCAGATAGTTGAAAGAAAAATATGACTTCTCAAAAAATCGGTGAAAAAAACTAAATAAGTATTAGATAAAAATGATAAAGAAATTAACTTACAAATAATAGATAAAATGATGAAAAAATTAATTAAATATGTAGTAGTTATTCACCTTTTCCTGAGGGTTGTATGCATTATTGATGTATTTCTTTTTTCTAATTATCTCAGTTGTAGCCTCGAAGTCCAATCCCTCATGATCATGAGATGCTTCGAACAAACCGCCCCAACTTAAACAAAATAATCCACGTATACAAGAAAAAATTATTATATGATTCATACTAAAAATAAATAAATTAAACATAAATATGAAACAATATATTAATTGTATGGATAATGATTTTACTATGAAAACATTGTTGACCTTAGGTATATTCTGACGGTAAAGCAACACTGATGATAAAAAAATCAAATAGATCTTTCCAAACAATCAATCAATGAGTGAGGATGATGAGGATAAAATAAGATACATTATATTGAACCTTTGAATCATCTAAGAGAAAGTAAATATATCCTATTGGTTTCCTAAAATATTCAATTTCTATAACAAATAAATAAATACACATAACATATTCATTATTAAATGTGAAAGTTATAAAAAAATCTAATAAGGGAAACTCAACATTTGATTATTTCAGATAATTTCAGTATGATTTGAAGAAAATGGGTAATTGAGGTTAAGAAAATAATTACTCCACTATGGTATGTGTTATCCTTTGAATTCATCCAAAGGTGAAAGTTATAGACAATTTTCATCCTCTTCATCTCAACTTCTGAACAGTTATCATTACATTTCTTTGTTTGGCACTCATCCTCTATCTCTTGTGGACATGCATCTATTTTTCTTAAAATACTCAGAGTAGTGGTCATCCATATGATGAACACTGTTCAAATTAGTACAAGAAAGATAAAAGATATGGGAGGTGAGTCCCAATCAATAAATTGGAATAATAATTATTTGGGAGATGAAACTGATGAGGATGACAGTTTTAATCCATTGTGTTCTCTAAAAGGGGTAATGCCTCCCATTTGTGAGAATTACATGGATGGTAATAAGATGTTATTAAGGGTGGAACCATAAGGAAATATTAAATAATGGTCTATTTTTATATGGATTGAAGTAAAACATACATATTGTTTATTAGATGTGTGATGAAAGAAATGAAGTGATTTTTAATAAGTATTAATTATTTGGTTATCATTTCAAATATGGCTATATTTTTATCAATTGTAATAAATAAAACAAAGAATGAAATCAATGAATAAAATTTAATTGGTGATTGGAATGTTTCGGTGAAAAATAATAGTAATACACTACAAAAACCCCATTTTTCCAAAGTAGAGCCAAAATAATTTGGCGAGTCTGACAAGGATGATAATTGGATAAAATCTATGCATGATTAGATTGATCCGAATATGAAAAATATAACCTAGGAAATTGTTCCAAGGCTGGAAGATAGAAATTTCATTAAAACCAAGTGGGTGTTCACTAATAAACTCATTGAATATGGAAATGGTTCCAAATAAAGAATGGATAGTGTTCAAGGGAAACTCCTAGATCAAAGGAATTTATATTTATGATAAATTTACTCTCATATCCCAGTTGAAAACTATTTAAAGTTTTTTTTCTATTTTATTGAAAATGTAGTTAAAATTATACCAATTGGATGCCAAATCTATGTTCCTCAATGGAGTTATTAAGGGGGTATACATTGAGAAACCGGATGAGTTTATTATGGATGAAAATGAGAGAAAGGTGTACTAGTTAGATAATTATTTATATAATATAAAGAAATCGGTGGGTACTTGGTATTTAAGGTTAAATCAATACCTAAGAAAGATTTTTTTAGCAAGGTAGAGTTGATCACACCCTCTACATCAAGAAGTAGAATGATAAAAGGATATTGGTACTCATATATGTCGAAGACATAATATTTGAGGATTGGAAAAATCACAATACAATTTTTTTATGGATCATATGAGGTACAATATTAAGATGTCAATGATCGGTGAAATTTTTTCCTTGGTTTATAGGAAAATCAAGGAAATCATATCACATTAATTTCTCAATAAAAATATAAAAAGTGGGTTCCCAAGTGATTTTCAATGGAATATTCCGAACCAATGACAACACTAATAACTATATGGATGAATTTTTTAAAAGTTGATGATTGCAAAGAGGTAAATGTCATGGAATATAGGTATTGGGAGCCTATTATACCTCAAAACTATAGGACCCAACATTGGTTTTGATATATTTCAAGTCACACAGTACTAATTTTTTCCCATAGAGAGCCACATGCTATTGGGGAAGACAGTAATTCAATATATCTAAAAAACAATGAATTTTGGTTTGTTTTAATATAGGATAGTGCAACTAGATTTGTTGAGATACACAGATGTGGGATGATAAGGTTCAGTGGATAACCAAGGGAAATTAAAGATATCAAAAAATCTAGATTTCATTTGAGCCTTAGTTTCGTTCAACCATTGAATCACTCAAGCCTTGGAATGGTATGAGCCTTGATTCTATCCCAGATTTGATCTTGGATTCGACAATAAGGAGTGTCGGTAGCAGGATGCTTCTGTGGAGAGCTTCGGATATCGTGAACTAGTTCGCAATGGTTAGGGTTCTTAAAATAGATCATGGTAGTTTTATCATCACTTCCAAAAAAGTGCTAGTAATGATACCTTTTATCATCATTAAGTTAATAAGTGCTGATAAAATGAATCTTTATTAGCACTTTTTTTAGCATTGATAAAGATTTATTTTATCAGCACTTTTTTAGTGCTAATAAATCTCTATTTTTATTAGTGCTAAAAAAATATTGATAAATACTTATAATACATTTTTTAAAATAATACTTTTAAAAATATTATAATTATTATATATAATAATTATACTTATAAAAATACTATTTATAAAATAATAATTTTATAATTCTTTGAATATATAATTATATAAATAAATTTTAAAAATAATAATATTTACATCATTATATATATTTTTATAATTATATATATAAATATAGTAAATATATTCATTATTTAAATAAATTTATTATAATTTTATAATTATTTATTTATAATTATATAAATACTTTTAAACAAATATTATTTATTAATTTATAATTATAAATGTATAAAAATAGTAAATATACATTTTTAAATATATTTATTTATAAATACTTTTTTACAAATTTATTTTTAACATTATTAATGAATATTTAATCTTAAGTGCATGCATGTTAAAAATGAGTAAAATTGATTAATTAAAAATGAGTACAATATTGAAAATTTGGATAATTTTGATTAATATAAATCATTAAAAAATTGATATATATTGAAATAAAGATGAACATATATTGAAAATATTAAAACATAGTAAATATATATATATATAATAAATAATATAAATTGATTAAATTCCCAAAAAAAAAATTTGTGTGTGTATGTATATAAAAATACATTAATTACATATATGTGAAATCAATATAATATATTTGATCTATTTTAAATTGAAAAATCTAACGACATTCAATTATGTCCATTACTCGATGCAATTAATCAATATTTTTAATTCACATTAATTTTTAATTATAAACTATATTCACTAAATATATTACTATTTAATATAGAGCATAAATAATATCTTGTATTATATAAATCATATTTTTATACATTTTTATATATCTATATATTTAATATATAATATTTATTAACATTATCAATAATTATTTAATTAATAAAATGTTTAATATTTTTCTCAATTTAATTATTTTTAATTTTCATTTGTTTAATCTTAATTTTACATATATCTATATATTTAATATATACTATTTGTAATTTATATATATTATAATCAATTTATTCATTTTTATCAATAATTATTTAATTAAGAATTTTTTTAATATTATTTGAATAAAATCATGTTTATTTTTTTTTTAATTGCTTCATTTTATTCGTACTTTTATCAATGATAAAAATTATTGACAAAGGATTCCTTTATGGGTGCTAAAGATAAAGCATTGATAAGGGGTGTTCTTTATCAATGCTAAACATAAATCACTAATAATGGACACACTTTATCAATGCTAAAAAATGTGTTTATAAAGGGTGTCTTTTATCAGCGTTAGAAAAAAAAGATGATAAAAGGCGCCCTTTATCAGTACTAATGAAGGGCACCTTTATCATCACTTTTTTCTAGTGCTGATAAGTCCAGCATTGTTAAAGACTTGTTTTATTGTAGTGGTACCCTGCCTTCAATGTTATTCATAGTGTTTTTGATCCAATATAGTGTTGCATTAGGTTGGTAATGTGGTTTCTTTACTGCATTGTCAGGTGGGTGGCTCAAGAGAGAGATAGGTGTGCTGACACCTACCATTTTCCCATCCCTCCATATTTTAGTGTGGGTGGGATGGGTGCTCTGCCACATTATATCTCAACTTTTGGATTTGTGGTGAGCTTATCTACTACTCCAGTGTGACTTGGAACTGTGATATGTTTTTCAGCTTCTGTGACTTCACTATGTGATGCGCTGCTCTACTGCTCTGGTGTGATTTGATATCGTGATGCGCTTCCTGAATACTCTGGTGTGATTTGGCTCCATGATGCGCTTCTCAACTGCTCCAACATGATTTTCATAATGCACCTTCTTGGTAGGGGGTGATGCTTTATCTTGACTGATTCCTCTATTACATCATCTTGTGGGGGGGGGGAAGAGACTTTTACCGATGATTTATTTGATGTTTGCTACCCTTTGGACATTTGAGACCATGTTTGGACCATCAGGTCATGTTTCTTAAATTCTTATTTTCGTTTTTCTTGTAATGTGTTCCCTCTTCACCCATTCCTTTTAAAAGGGATTCTTTATTTTTTTCATTCAATAAATAGGGCTTGACCCTCAGCCTTTTCCAAAAAAATGTCCAATAGAGAACCAAACGTGACTTTGAGCTTGTGATTTGGGTATGCGAGGCTAAATTTAAGTTGTTGTTAATTTATGTTAACTCAATCGAAGAAACAACATGATGACAACTTGATTTTGATTGAATATTTTCCTCTCAATTCCATTTTAATATGAATAAAGTTGTGACTTACCGAAACATAGGATCATTCATCAATTTAAATAAACAATGTCTGATCAAAGGCTCAGCTTCAATGCTAGAGGTAGAGACAAGGTTCACTATTGGAGATCAATGAAGTGGTTTAAAGACCTACTTGAGCTCATAAAATCTTAAATAATATTACCTAAAACCAAAAATCTCAAAATTTATGACATCTAAACCAAGAACGAAGATTCATCAAGTTAATGATTCTGTCATTGAGGACTTCGAAGCAATCTGAGATCAAAGAACCAGTCCAATTTCACTGTATGTAGGATATTGAGAATCCATAAATATTGATAATTTGGTTGTTTTCTTTTATATATTTTAGTTTTGGGATAAGTAAGTGGATTGGGGGCTCGCATCACTCTATTATTTTAGCTGATCGACCATGGATTCATGAATTCTAGGTGCTCAGTGATATGTTGAAATGAGTTTAAACTAACTGAAGGTTGTGATAAGTGAATATTGTGCTAATCAAACATGAGTAATGAGTTAGGGTTGTAAGTTTAATGATTCTTTTAGGTCTGACCAAGCTGATTGAGAAATATGGTGGAGGTTTGACGATTGTATGTCACAAGCTATGTCATGGTAGGGTTCTATGCGGGTAACTCTCATAAAGGTGGATATCATTGTATCAATTTCATTTAAGGGTGAAAATACATGCTTTAAGGTTACCATGGAAACCTATGTAAGGGTAATGGAAATTAAAAAAGGGTATAGAAGGATAATTTTAGTGATCTCATTAAAGAAATCATTTGTTTCATATACAATGTGTTGCATCAAGTTTAGTACAGTGTTGTGAAGGATTTAAAATTATTTGGGATCCCTTAATTTACAATTTGAAATCAAAAGTATGATATAAAAGTGAGATCAAAGAGGATATTGAAGGATATCAGAGCTACCAATGTAATCCAACAAAGGAATCAAGATGGACATGGGGGCATTCGATATTCATAGGAGAACTTCCAATAGAGCTATAACAAACAAATCAAGAAAACATATGGGTTTGTTAACACACACATAGGGTAGGTGCATCCATTCATAATGATTTTATGGATTATCCATGAGGAATATGATGAAAAGTAACAAAAACCATGTG
Organism: Viscum album; assembly: GCA_963277665.1. NCBI lineage: Eukaryota > Viridiplantae > Streptophyta > Magnoliopsida > Santalales > Viscaceae > Viscum > Viscum album. Next base: position 58,434,286 of record OY728129.1, read on the forward strand.
GAGACCATCCATTTGAGGCTGAAGGAGTTTTCTGTGATCCTAGATCTGAAGTTGAGGCAGTGCATAATTTTATGTTTATGGAAAATTATTTTAAAATGGGGTGTCCATTATTAGACTGGGAGAGACATCCATTCATTTATGAGAAGCATCACACATTTTTGGGAAGCTAGACCAAAGTAGAGAATATAAACCAGGGTGGAGAGCAGTTGAAGTAGATAAAGTTAGGAGACATAAGAACTTTGATAAAAAATCCTCCTTATTTACTCTCTTGTTTACTTATTCTTTCTATGATTTTTTTATTTTGAATCAACAATAACTGTTTGAATTAACTCTATTGGGGGGAAATAGATTGGTCTGTTTTTCTTTTTTAACTTTACTTATGTTTAATTTTTCAATTGGGTCATTGCTTTATTTGTTCTTTATTGAATATTTTAAATATTTAAAAAAATTCAAGGTAAAACATGGTTTTCTTGATTGAATTATAGGAGTTTTAAGAGACATACATTCTTTTAATCTTCTTAGTAAGGAGTTTCAAAATTCTAAGGTAGTAGTGAAGTAAAGATGAATGAGGTTTTAGATTTGGTTTCCTAGATTTTTTTTCCACAAAGAATAAGGGAAAATCATTTCAATAACATACAATATAATTCTCCCTTTCTCATAAATTCTCTTTCAACTAAGTCACATTTTTTTTGTTCAATTTCTATATAGTTTCACATGTATTTCATCATTTTTCATCACACTTCTATTTTCACATCAAACCACCAATTTTTACTTGTAGTTGTTTTTTTTGTCTGGGTTTTTGTTTTTGTTTCTTAGAAATCACACTACCCTTCCTTGTGGGTTTTACCCTACTCATTGTTTCCTAGTTTTAAGTACAAATTAAATAAATTATTTTACTTTTCTTCAATGATATACTCAGTTAAAATTTAGATATATAAAATCTCAATTTCAAAGTGATATTGGAAAAGAAACTCTTACAAAGATCATAAAATTTTATGTAAGAATTTATCAAGGAAAAGATTATGTGAAATAAATGTAATTTCATATGAAAGAAGTGAAATTTCAACATAAAACAAATAGATATTATTGTGAAAAAATATTAGAATAACATAGTCAATGAAGAAAGAGTGTAAATTAATAAAAGAAACTTGAGTTAATAATCCCCCTACATTGAGTCCCAACTCACCTCGTACACCCTCTAACCCCCTAAATAATAAAATTATATTATTTATTTACTTGATTCATAAATTTTTTCTAGTTTATTTCCTTATTAGTATTCCATTTTCCTCACATATTATCATATTCCATTCATTTAATAAATTATTATTTTTCACATTAGTTGTTTGGAGGTCATTCGGTTCATAATATATAAAACTACTCTAGTATAATTTTAATGGTCAAAGGTTATTTTAAAATAGTTCCATGGTCTATATATGTGTTAAGTTATTGTTTCCATAACATTCTATAAGTAAGGGAGTACAATAAGTCATGAAATATTCACCATTTAGATAATCTTCCTTGATAACCCTGTTTTTTATGGTTAAAAACTACTATGACTGTAAAGTTTTAATTTCATTGTTATGATATATATTTTATCAAATAGAATCATAAACCCAAAATTAATTTAATATTAATGTTATATTTAATCATGAAATAAATTTTAAAAAATATTTATCAAAGACACACATTTTTTAAAACATCATCCTCTACTTATGTATCATAAAACTACCATAGTACACGAAGTTTTTAAAGAGTTTAAAAGAAGGAAGACTCAATAAATATTTGAGTTAAAAAATATTATAATTAAACTTTTATTTTAAGGTTATTTTAAAATATTAATTATTTTATTGAAAATATTAATGGGAGAGTTAAAATGAAAATACACAGTTTTGGAAAAACCCATCTTTTGATGTAGTGATGACATATTAAAAGAGTTTGATGAGATTTTATGGGTGTTATATCATCATTTATGGATCAAAATGATTTCAATTTCATTATAATGGAATCATGGTAGTAAAACAAGATAGGGTTTAAAAGATTTTTAAGATAAAGAATCATAAATAAGAAAGGGGAAAGAGGTTTGGAAACCCTTATATTGCTCTTTAAATCACCTCATTAAGATTGATTCTAAAGTCTTTAGAGAAATTATTTTTTTCTTGGATATAGCCTTATGAATTTTTAAATGCATGTTTAGAATGAGTCCCCTTGTATATGCATAAATTTGATGGTATTTTCACAAATATTATATCTTTAAGGGCCATGAATGTAATTTTAAAATAGAAAGTGACTCATAAATAGACTATAGATGATATTATAAACTACTAACCATACCCACTTGAGTCAATATAAAGTTTTATAATTTCGGTATTAATTTATAAATCATTTTTAACATTAAATACCCTTTAAAATCATTTTTAGGGTTATTTTCATAATTTGAATTTAAAAATATCTTGATGACTATGGAATTCAGATTTAAAATTTTAAATAATTTATTACCTATAATTTCCATACTAAAAATACTTTTCAATACTACAATTCTCCAAAATATTATAACTTTTAATATTTTTAAAACCATTTAATTTGAATTTTATTTTTCATGCACAAGCGCTGCATTAATGCTACGTAAGCGTCTTGGATAATAATAATATTTTTTTAATATTAAAAAATAATAATATAAATTTATTTTATTATTCATTAATATCATCATATAAAACCATTCATAATATTATATATTATCATTTATATCATTATAACATTTTTATGATAAGAATTTTGACTTTTTTTAACTTACGTAAAAGTTGGGTAAGCATTTGGATAATTAACTTGTTATATAATTATAAAATTAACAAATATATATCAACATTATTTATTAGAAAAAAAAATTATCCTTTAATTCAATCATAGTTTTATCCCCTCTTAAATATTATTTTAAAGCCTCTAATTTTGATTTTTCCAAAGATTTTTAGGAATTACTCAACACCAATTTTTTTCATATTTATCATGATATAAAAATTAATTTATATCAATTGAGTAAAATTTATATGATATTTTGAGTATATAATAATTTAAGATAAGTTACATAAGTTTTATAATTATTTATATTATATTTATACAATGATGATGTCATAAAAGATACGTTATTCATAAAAAACTATGTTTTTTAACTATTCATCAAAAAATCAACTTTCTTATAAAAAAAATCACCATAGCCTAATTTTTATATCTTGATACCAAAAATAAATTCCATTTTATCAAATTTAATATCTGAAATTTTAAATTTTAAATTTTAAATAAAATTATGTTAAACATGGAAAAAACAATTTATTTAGAATAAAAACTATTATTTTCTCAAATGAAAAACCATATTCTTGTTCCATAAATTATTTATATAAATCTAAATCTAAATCTATATAATTAAAATGAACTTCCATTTATAAAATATCCAATAATTAAATAATTCTTTAAATATATCACAATAAGAAATCATTTTAAGAACGCATATTTAACCCCTAAAAATATTTTTACTATCATAAAGTAAAAAAAGGATAATTTTAAATATATAATGATTGTAAAATTTGATTATATGATATATTTTTTTATATTGAAAATATATATATATTAAAATAAATAATTCTAGAATAAATATAAATTCATAGTATGAATATTAGTTAAATTTAAAATTGGTATATTATTTAAAAATATATGGGTTGTCATATTATCTTCCTAAAATAAATTGTATCCTCACAATTTTATCTTCTTTAAGATAACAAGTAAAAAATATTACAACTTTCTACTCTTCAAGAATATAAATCCTTAAAATTTTAACGGGCCTTCGATGTTTTATTCTATAATACTTTGTTTCAATAATGAAGAATGATATTCTATTAATTTGTATATAATTATGGTTTCAAAATAAAAATATAATTTAAGGGTTATTAAAAAAATCATATCTTAACCATAATCACCAATTTCTATTGTTTTTTTGGTCTCGATGTGTGAGGGTTTATAAAGTGTAGTAATACATTAAAAAAATTTCAAAATACATTTCAAGGGATGAAAGAGATATTTGAAAACCATAACATCAAAAGAATCCCCAATAATGGATCCTTTAAAGGAAATAAATGTAAAGAGAGTAAATTTGGAGTGTAATATAAAATAAATATATATAAGAGGCAAGAAATACCATTTAGGCTCGTTAAATGGTTTAAAGTAAACTCGCATTGATAAAAAAATATAACATTCCCTTTTTAACAGAGATAAGGTGACATTTAATTATTTTTATCTTCTAAAATAAGAAAAGTAAACATTTATAGTAATAAATAACATGGAAATATAGAAGAAAAATAATTAACAAAGAGGTGGGGAATTATTCTTAACAATGTCATTTTTTTAAAACACAAAATTTATCAAAGGAAAAGAACATGACATAAAAATGTAATTATCCCAAAGAAAAATAGAAAATACAATTTGATAAAATGGGTCATAGAATATATCAATCATAAAAGAACATATTCAAAGAATAAAACTATGACTCAAGGAAAAAAGATTGAGTCAAGAAAAACTCTTAAAACTTTGGAAACATATGAAGGAAAATCCAATGAAATAGAAATCCTAAAATTGAATTGTAAACACCTTAAATCATATATAAATTATTGTAAGATATTAAAATGGAGTGGTAAGTTTAAAAAGTAAAATTAAATTGGTGCATAATATGAAACATGACACAAGGAATGATAATTGAGAGAAAGAAACACTTGGGAACATCAGAATTTAAAATATAAGAATAATTTGAACAATAAATTATGATAAAAAAATGTAAATCCCCATAAAAATAAGAAATACAATATAATATAATCATGGTATGGTATAAACCAAGCTTATAATAGCATATTTAATGAATAGAGTATATGAACCAATTAATGAAAATTAATTCATCAAAAACTATTTCAAACAACATGGTGTGTAAAACATAAATACACAAGGGGAAAAAAGATACCATCAATTCATCATAAATGAATGTAAAAAAGTAATATATTTATTTCATGATCTTTTATTTGATACATAGGATAAAATATAATAACAATACGTGAAAAGAATGTAGACTTGTAAAGGAAACCATATAAAATAGGAAAACATTAATCACATGTTCTCTAAAAAATAGACATAAACTTTACCCCAAAAATTATTGAACCTCAATAATAATCAAAATATTTTTTAAGATTTTTAAACCAAAAATAGATTCCATATTTCCCAAAATAATTTTTTTCACCATGACCTAAAACCTTAATAACTTAATATTTATTCCTCAATTTATGAAATCATATACTGCCTAATAATTTTATATATAAAATTTAATCATTTAATGTTCCCAAAAATATAGTTAACATCTTACAATATAAATTCAATATAATAGCCACCAAATAACTTTTCAAATCCCAAAGTTATCTATATTACTCATCTTTTATTCCCCAAATCAAATAACATTATCTCAAATAACCAAAATTAGCTCAATATAAAACCACAGATCATTCCTAAATATTGTTTATACCTTTTAGCTAATATACCCAAAAAATAATAATATTATTATTACGAAATAACCTTCACATTAAATTAAATATTTAACCTATGTTTTATATATACCTCAATAATGTATTCTTCCTAAAACCTAATAAATGTCACCTAAAATATCTTTAACCACCTTAAAATATAATCACATAAAACCTTAAAAGGGTATACATGTCTTTGAATTTATGATCACCCTTATGTTTTTTAACACATTATGATATCCATAACTCTTAAATTATCCTAAACCAATAATATTTTAAATTCTAAAATTATCTAAACTGTGTTATGATACCAACTATAAAGATCCGAACACAATCACTCTATAAATACATGATTTATAAAAAATATTACACTACTTACATTCTCATTACCATTTAGGTTTATAATTTTAGAAAATTAGGAAAATATATTACATAAAAAATATGCTTTTCCAACCAAATGGAAATTTTTTCTACTAATCGAGACTCTTTAAATGATACACCTACTTCATTCAAGGCTAAAACCTCATAACTAAAAAGTTTACTTCATATTCATTCCTACTCATCTGTAAGATCTTTAAAAATCAATTGAAACCATGGGATGATCATATAAAACTCAATAAGGGGTATAAAATAAATTTAAATCCTGTTAGGCCATTAAAATACCAAAAAACCTTTGAAAATTTATTTCTTTTAAACGTGAAACTTTGATCTCATATAAAACGTATAACATATAACTATATTATTTACTAAAAATAATTTTTTAAAATAAATTCATAATCAATAATAATGAAATTAAATGATGTTGAAAGTTCCCTGAGAAAATATGAAAACTTATAAAAATTTTAAATCCTTAAAAGAACGCATCATTTCCTTAAAATATAAATTTTTACATTTGAAAAGAACAAAAAATTCCCATTACTTGTAAAATAAACTTCTTATTTTAGGAAATATAAAGATTTAAATTTAAAAATAATTTTAAGTATAGAAAACAATTAATGTATCTTATGATATTACATTCATATCACTCTTACAAATCACACTTATAATCACCCTTATAATGGAATAAATTTATCAATTAATTCTAACATTATTTCTCTAAAGAAAAAATCATTACTAAATGAATTTAGGAGTTATATCTCGAGATCACCCATTTTAAGGACTCAACATTAAACATTATATAATCTTGTGTTTTAAGTCAATGTTTAATTTTCTTACATTTTAGGATATTTATAGTTTAGAGTTTTAGAGAATTAGGCCATCACCCTCATATAAATAAATATCGCATCACAAAGTGAACACTTCTACTTAGTATCCACTTTTTCCAAAAAAAAAAACAAAACTTTTATAGTATAAAAAGTTTTATTTTCATAACATATCATCACAATTTTCATCTTGACTTCATCCTTGTCTTTAATCATCATTAAAACCCTGTAAAAAACATTTTAAAATGTGAATTGTGAAAAAATATTTATAAGGGAATAAACATGATAAGGAAGCATAACGTGTGAGTAAAAGGTATAACATGATATCATAAAAGAGAAGTCTCATGAGTATTCACATGGTACCATAACATAAATAACATAGTATCATAAGAACATTTCAATATAATAAATTTGGTAGTAACACAAAACATCACACAAGCATAAGTAAGGTCTAACTATCAAGTAAACATCACATGGTGGAAAAAGTCCCGTCAGGGATTAGGTTTGATCCCTAATTCCATACATAATGTATCCTAAGACAAAAACTTTACCCAGTGAATTAGATAACTATCTGGATGCACTTATCATAACATGTACATGATTATTTATGCCACAAAAGAAAATCAAACATAAGGAATAAACATAAAATATGCCCATGGAAAGAAATGGGTTATATAATCTTTCCTCATATCATAATAAAAGGATATTTTATAAATAAGACATTTGATAAATGTATATAAGTTATGTATTACCTATTTCAGCCTAGAACCCGCACCCCTGGATCTGGTGATGAAATCATAAACTTTAAATTTATGTCTTTGATACTGATAATTTTGAATCAATTTTTTCCATCCAAACATTATAATATCAAAAGGAAATATTGGATCACTTACATTCTCAAGGACCTTTTAGGTTTATAGTTTTAGATAATTAGGAAAAACTCCTACATAAATAATACCAATGTCATTAAATTTTCATTTCTCCAACTTAACTATGCTTTTTTATTTCACATTAAGTCATTATCATTATCCATATGAAATACCTTCTAGATATAATTCCATCAACATCATTTCATGATAAACTTGGGAAAAGGAAACATAAGAAGGGTGAGCTCAAATTCTCAGTAAGGGTAAACATAAGAATTAACATGTGAATACCAACAATGAAAATAAAATTAGAAAAAGGTATAATGATATAATTAGAGTACTTGAGCATATCATAAAAGAAAACATACCCATCAATGCCTAAACCATAAATAAGGAAATAGGACATAAGGATTTAACAGAAGAAATAGTCATCAGAATCAATAATCACAATCCCTGTTATATTAATATTTAACAAAGGAAACACTATATAAACATAGTAAGTATAGATAAAATGTGTTGGTATCTTGAAATATCATCTTAATAGAACACTTATAAATTCCTTAAAAATGGAATAACCATTAAATCAATTTCTAATATAATTATTTATAGAACATAATCATTACTCAATGCATTGGAGGGAGATATAGGTATTACCCATCACATAATACATGAATTTTTTCACCATAAGGTCATAAAACTTTCATCATATAATAAATTACAAAAATAAATGTTTTTCCTAAAAATTTTATCATAGCATAACCTATGGAAAAAAATATGTATTATAATTATTTAATAATTTCATTAAATAAAACCCCATTGAAGATAAATAGGTTTCATAATCATTTAATAATTTCATCATAGTATAACCCATGGAAGAGAAATAGGTTTTATAATTACATCTTTGAAACATGGTTAACCCATGGAAAAGAAATGGGTTCCATAACAATCTATTTGAAATAATCATAATCCATCTATAAAATGAATGGGGATGTTATCATTATAAAATATGCCTATTAGATTATAAGTAAAAAAAAGTGTTGTTGACATTGATGAATTGAAATAACATTAGAATATTATTAAATAAATTTTGAGGAAAATGAAATTTTAATTTTTAAAATCACTTTTTAAAAGATAAAAATTTGAAAAATATTTGAAAAATCATTTTATTTGAAAACAACCTTGTAAACATATAAAGGATCTTTAAAAATCATTTAAAACATTTCTTGAGGAAAATATCATTTATTCTTTAATTTTTTTTAAAAATTAAACATTTTTAAAATATTCTTCTTTGAAAATAAACTTGAAAACATATAAAGGAAGCTTTAAATAAAATATTGGTCATGATGGTGGGAAATTCAGTTCATTTTGTACATGTTAAAATAAAGATTTCTTTCACATTTTCAATAAAATACAAATGGGAATTGTTCTGAAAATGAAATGAATTTTCCTTTCAAAAAAATGTGTAAAAAAGTAAAAATGGGTAAAAATAACTTTAATAAATCATTTTGAAAATATTAAAAACATTTTTTAAAACATTTTTAGAAAACATGGTTTTGGAAGAAAATTGATTTTCGACCAGAGAGAAATGAATTCATATTTTCTTAAAAATATTTTCTCAATTATTTTAAGTACCAAAGTGTGGGAAAATGATACTATTAATTGAAAATACCATGAATAACCAGAGTATGATAAAATTATATGAGTTTACTATACAATGATCAAATAATTTTCTTCAACTAAAATTCAAGAATAAACAATCTCGATTGGAATGAGATTGTGAAATAAACCCTAATAATGATCATAATGTTGAAGTAATAACTAATCAATGAATCAATTGTGTGTATCAACTATAAATACACATAAAACTAGTGTAAATAAAACAATATATAGTTAAAATTAATTACACACATAATCTTAGAATATTAAAGACAATGAATGATTAATATAACCCAATGAAATGAAATTAAGTTATGAAATTCTTTACCACTTGGTAACTTTTAAGTAAAAGACCCACTTAGATGAATATATTAAAAATTGAAAATTGAAATACAATGAATTATTAATGAATCATTATATTTCATATAAAATGGTCATTATGTACACCATATATAATAAATTAGGTGCATAATAATAAAATATTCCTCAAGGAAGGAAAATTGAGAAGAAATCCCTTACATCACGCTTCCTTTTGGTTGAACATGATTTAACCTCATGTATAGTGGTTTTAAACATTTTATTAAATTATTAAAGAATCATATTAATATTTATAATATCATATATTATCCTTTATAACATCTTATCACCCATTCATTAATAATCTTTCATTATTTTCATTGTTTCGGGTGTTAATTACCCTATTTTCTCATTCGTTCTTTATTATGAAAGTTTGAGTTATTATGAAAATAATATAGTTATGTCAACGTAAAAATAATAATAATGAAATAATTATCATATGTACACATCAATTATACTTTTTAAAACCAATTATGAAAGATTATTTTGAAAAATGAAGTCTGTTATGGTCATGGAGATGGTAGGTCATACGTACGCATGAGTAACATTTCCATTTTTCAATGATAATTATAGAAAGAAGATAAGTAATATTTTATATTTAAAAAATTATCATAGTATAATAAATAAAATATTATTTCTTTAAATATACTTATATATATCATCCATGTGGTGTGGTGATAAAAGAGAGAGTCACATCACTTCGTGAAGGTGGTAGTTTATAATCACATGAACGATGTTATCATCTTTCGATGAGTCAAAAGGTAAGAAAAAAATGATATATTATATTTTAAAAATGATAAATATTTCATTAATATCATAATTATTTCATTTATATTACATTTAATCAGTAAATTTATCCTTATTACCTTCCTTTTAAAGCATTAGTGAAAAACGAATCACATCGCTTCGCACAACAGTAGTCCATCGTACACATGAGCGACGTTATCATATCCCCTAGGGAATTAAAATTGAAAAAATTATATGATATAATAACTATAGAGGTAGAAATATTTTATAAATATAATATATATATATACATTATACCTATCATCATACCTATCAGTTATATGTGGTAATCAAAAAATGAATAACATCGATTCGCAAGGGGGTAGTCCACCGTACACATGAATGATGATTCTGTAACCCATTTGATGGAAGAGGAGAGGGATTTAGGTTATAAAATTATAATAATAATATATAAGTATATCTAATATACTTATTTTAGTATATAATAATGTTTTAATATTAATTTAAAGAAGTGTAGGAATAAATAAAATAAAAACATGAGTTGGAAAACGTTACCTCCTCTTCAGCTAACTTCTTTTAGTTTTCACCAAAGGCCTTCCATGTTTGGATTTATACCCACAATAAGGATTATAGTATTATATTAGGTAATTATATAATTTATTTGGGTAGTTGTTTTCCAAACCAATGTTTTTTTATGGTGTGAATAGAGGAGGAGAGGGGTGAGCTTTTATAAGTGAACTGAGTGGCACACATGTAATTTTTGAAAAGAATAAATTTCATCCATGTTTTTTCACGTCAAAAGGATCCAATAATGTAAAATTATTGATAATAAAGTGAATAAGGTATAAATATATTCATAAAATATTTTTTTAAAAAAATAGGTTATTTTAACTCTTATCTTTTTAGTATAACCCCTAATAATCCAATTTTTACCTTAATCGCAGTAAATAATTTTTACTATTTTCACTATTCATTTTGGTCAAAAATTAAGTTGAAAATATTAGATAATATAAATAATTATGATTAAAAATATGTAATCCATTTTTTCTAAATTTAATTCACATAAGTAGTAAAATTTAATTTAAAATTAATCCTGTAGACGCAATTAGAAAACGAGTTTTCTAAGAGAAAATGTTTAAATGTTTACAAAATTTTTATATTCAATTTCAATATGAAATTGATTAAAATTACCTAAATTGTATTAATATATATATAATTAAACTAATTTTACTTTTAAAAAATTAAAATATAATTTAACTTTATAAATAATTTAGAAGAAAAATCATTTTTCAATTAAAATTCAGTTTTTTCACAATTCTTAAAAAAATTGATCTTTTCCAAAAATTCTCAATAATTCATCATAATATAATTTTTAAATCATGATTTAAAAAAATAATTTTATTTTTTAAAATAATTTTTCTCAAATTGGAAAATTTAAATTTAAATTAAAACCGACAAAGACAAAGAAAAAAAGATGGGTTTTGAGCAGTGTATTCTTTTTTAAGCACAAGACGATTTTATATTAACTCTATGTTTTATAATAATAACTGTATGAATATAAATTAAAATTTAATGATATATAATCTATACATTTCATTTAAAGAATTCCTCATTAGGGATTATTTTAATTGATTAAATTGGAGAAACATTATGCACTTTAAAACAATTTTCCGAAAAAACACTTTTTTAAACCCAAAAATAAACTTATAATAAAATAAAATATAATGATGATTAAAATGTAATTAATTGGATTAAATATAAATAATAAATATTTATTTCACTTTAAATTATATTCAAAACATAATTTGACTTTTAAATTACTTAACTTATTGAAAACAAATGACATTTCTACAAAAATCAGTACTTTTTCACGATTTACTGAAAATCAATATTTTTTAAGAAATCAAAAAAATTCAACCAAAATAAATTTTGATTTTATGATTTCAAAAATTAATTTAATTTTATCTAATGTATTTTATAAATTTTCCAAAATTTAATTATTATATTTTTTTCATGAAAAGCAATAAAAATAATTTTTGAAGAAAACATATTTTTGAAGAATAAAATTACTTTACTAAAAATTGATTGATTATATAATAAAAATTTATCAATATTTTATATTAATTATGAAATATATATATTTCATAAATTAGTTAATAATATTTATACCCATATTTTTAATGGCTAGGTTATAATGGTTATATATATCATGGGTCATTTAAGCTCAGTGTTACCTGTTGAATACGCTCTTGAACATAAAAAACTCAAGTTTGTGTGTACTGAAAACTATCAAAGAGATTAAATTTATTTTAAAAAAAATATATCCTAAATTATTAGGGAGTTATATTCTCATATAATCTCATTGTTTTGTGTTGTTTACACTATCGAGCATAATTTTTTTCTTTTAAAATCATAGGGTGTTACATCCCCCCCCCCAATAACTTTTTTCCTCATAATTTGAACTTTAACTTAGTAATCAAAAGATGAAAAAAAAATTAAAAAAAATATTGTAAACCCACATTGTAAAATGGGTTAATAAAACATCTTCTTAATAAAAGTGAAATGGAAGTATGAGGGTCATCTAGAATAACACATACTAGGATTCTAAATAGGAGAACATAGGTGGGAAGTTAATATTTAGACATAAAAGAGAAGCATTAAAAATTATGGAGAGTGATTGATGTCATTTATCAAAAATAAGTGAATGATCAATGTAAAGTTAAGGTCCTAAAAATCATAAATCTGTTATGATTTAAAATACTATCTAATTCATTAAATATGAATGTAATAGGATAAAATTTATGTTTCAAGATCATTTTCCTAAATTTGAGGAATTATTTCACCGTATAGATAGAAAAGAAAGTAAAATATACTTACTTGAAAATTACAATTTCATCCTTTAACCAATTTCCAATATAATTTCATCTTTTTCTCCAAATATTGAGTATTCAAGATGAATTTTTCATGCCTGAGTCGCTAATGATTAAATTTAAAGTATCATATAACCATAAAATGGATAACAATATATTCCACCTATATTTTGACATTAACCAAAACCATAATGGTTATCACATGGTAAGATAATTCCCAAAATGAGTAAACCTTCATATGATGAAATAATACATTAATATACAAAATTCAATAGTAATACCCAAAGTTCAAACTAAATAAATCCTAAAAAACCTCAACTTTAAAGACTATTTTTCTGCAAATGTTATCTCATACCTTTAATATTTTAATCCCAAAATAGGGTGATAATTTTTTTAAAATAACATTAATCAATTAGTCTCCAAATAATTTTTTAATCTCATGGTTATCTATATGATAAAACTTATATTCCCATAATTAATTCAATATCCAAGATCAAATAAACCCTAAAGGTTATCAATACCTTAAATATTAGTTAAAAAAATATAAATTCATACTTCACATTAATCCAAAGATTTATATATAATTCAACCTAATAAAACATCTCCTAAAGTGTCATTAATCACTTTAAGATATCATCACATTAAACCTCAAAAGGGGTGTCTAATACTTTGAACTTATGATCATCCTTAATATTATAGACCTATGATGGTATATATAACTCTTAAGATAACCTGACATGATAACATCATAATCTCCAAAGTTATCTAAACTTTTCTTCTACTACCAACTATAATATCCCATAACCTGCTCTCTCGGATCTAGTGTCGAAATCATAAACCTTACATTTTCATATTTGATACTAATAATTGTGACCCAATTTTTTCCATGTAAACATTACAACAACAAAAAGAAAAAATTGAATCGCTTATATTCTCAATGTCATTTTAGGTTTATAGTTTTACATAATTAGGAAAAATCCCATATAAACAATACTCATGTCATCAAATGAGCATTTCTCCCACTTAACCTAGATTTTCTTATTTTAAATTAAGTTATCATCATCATCCATGTAAAATCCATTCTAGACATAATTTATTCAACATCATTTCTTGAAAACCTAGGGAAAAGGAATCATAGGAATGGTGAGCTCAAATTCTTAGTAAGGTTAAACATAAGCATTAATAAGTGAATGTAAACAATGAACATAAGAAGTATATAAGGTTATAATGACCTAATAAGAGTGCATGAGTGAATCATAAAAGAAGGCATACCATCAATGAATGAATCATCAATCATGAAACATGGAATAAGGCTTTAAAAAAATAGTCATTATAATCAATAATCATGATCCATGTGGTATTAATATTGATTAAAGGAAACACTTCAAGCTTATAGAAAGCACAGATAAAATATGTTGGTATCTTGGAACATTATCTTTATAGAACACTTAAAAAACCCTTATAGAACCCTTGAAAAATGGAATAACCATACAATTAACTTCCAATATAATTATCCAGGGAAAATAATCATTACCCAATGCGTTGGACACATTTATGTTCCAAAAGATCATAGGAAATTCATCATATTAGAACCCATGAAAATAAATGGGTTTCATAAACATTTCATTATAGAATAACCTATAGAAAATAAAAAATATTCAAAATCATTTAAAAATTTCATCATAGAATAACACATGGAAGAGAAATAGGTTTCATAAAAATATCTTTGAAACATGGTCAACCCATAGAAAATAAATAGGCTTCATAAAAATATCTTTGAAATATGATTAACCGGTGGAAAAGAAATGGGTTCTATAACAATATCATTGAAAAAATTATAATCCATCTAGAGAAATAGTGAGGATAGTATCATTATGAAATATAACCATTGGACCATAAGTAAAAAAAGGGTTGTTGAAGTTGATGAATGTAAATACCATTAAAATATCATTAAATAATTTTTTAGGAGAATAACATTTTGATTTTGAAAATAATTTTTTAAAAACTAATAATTCACAAAATATTTTGAAAATCATTTTATTTGAAAAAAAAATTAGAAACTTATAAAGTAAGCTTTAAAAATCATTTAGAATGTTTCTTTAGAAAAATAACCTTTTTTAAAAAAAATACTCTATAAAACATTAATAATTTTGAAAACCCTTTTCTTTGAAAATAACCTTAAAAATTATAAAGGAATCTTCAAAGAAAATAATGGTCATGCCTCTGGGAAATTATGTTCATGTTGTACATTTTAAAAAAATATTTCTATCACACATTCATTAAAATCCAAATGAGCATTGTTTTGAAAACTACATGAACATTCCTTTAAAAAAATTTAAAATTAAAAAAAATAGTGAAAATTTCATTAATAAATCATTTCTAAAATATTAAAAACTTTTTTTAAAATATTTTTATAAAACATGGTTTTGGAAGTAAATGGATTATCGATTGAAGAGAGAAATGAAGTCATATTTTCTAAAAACATTTTCTCAAATATTTTACATACCAAAGAGTGGAAAATAGTATTATTACTTTAAAATTTCATGCATAACTAGAGGAGGATAAAATGATATGGTTTTATTATACAATGAATAAATAATTTCCTTCAACTAAAATTTAAGAATAAACAATATTGATTAGAATGAGATTGTGAAATAAAACCTTATAATGATCATAACTTTGAAGTGGGAACTAATAAATGAATTGATTATGTTTATTAACTATAAATCCACATAAAAAAATTTCAAATATAACAATATATAGTAAAAATTTATTACATACGTAATCTTAGAATATCAAAAATGACAAAGGGGTAATATAACCCAATGAAACAAAATTGAGTTATGAAATTATTTACCACTTGGTAACTTTAAGTCAAAGCCCTAGTTAGATTAAATATTTCAAATTGAAACTTAAAATACCCTGAATTATTAATTAATCATGATATTACATATAAAAGGTTTAATATTTACACCATATATAAGAAATTAGGTGCATAATAAGAAAATATGCCCTAATAAAGGGAAATTTAGATGAAGTCCCTTACCCCACGCTTCCTTTTGGTTAATTTTGATTTAACCTCATGTATAGTGGTTTTAAACATATTATTAACTTATTAAATAATCATATTAATATTTATAATATCATATATAAACCTTTTATAAACTCTTATCACTTACTCGTTAATAATCTTTCATTATTTTCATTATTTTAGGTGTTAATTGTTGTGTTTTCTCATTCATGCTTTGTTATGAATTTTTATGTTCTTGTGAAGATAATATAGTTTTATCATCTCCATAATAATAATCATGACATAATTTTCTTAGTTGTACATAAATTATACTTTTAAATACCAATTAGGAAAGATGGTTTTGAAAAATGAAGTACATTACGATCATAGAGACGATAAGTCATACATATGCATGAGTACTATTTCCATTTTTCAATGATCATTATAGAAAGGCGGTGGAATATCTCATATTTTTATAGGTACTTTACTTTGTGAGTTTTTCATTAAACCTATTTCTTTGGGTTTCCTTGTATTTAAACCTTGTTGGTTGAGTCTCGTTCAAAGACGGAGAGCCTTATTGGGGAAAATGACATAAAATTTGGGGATGTATGTTTGTTTGAATTAATGGAGTCCAATTATAAATGTGTTTAATGGGATTATAATGGGTTTTCTATGAGTTTGGGGATCTTCATAGGTAGTATGGTATTTTTTGGAAGAAGCAGTTTTTGAAGCTTCCTACAAGACATTTACACACCATGTAAATGAGTTACACGATGTGTAACTATCACCAGAAAGATACATTGAAAGGGGTATAGAATATGATTTTTTGTGTGGAATGAATCAGTTATATTACTTGAATCTATAATACACAATTTTAATTTTATATTAGGGTTAAATTAACTTTAGGTGAAAATAATTTTTGTGTAACTCCTAAATAGAAAATACATGACGTGAATGGGGGTTATATGCCATTTATTTCTCAAGCTGTGTGATTTTAAAGCTAGTATGTGTATGTTTTATTCATTAAATCTATTTTAGATTCCCTATCTCAAGAACTAGGTGAATTTTATGAAATTATGTATCATCTTCCTCCATTCTAGACATCCTTTTCAAGCAATCGATCTCCGGTGAGTTGTTTTTCCCAGGTTTTCCCTTCTCTTCCATCGTTCCTCTTTGTGACAGTAGAATCTCTTGAATGTGGTTAGTTTGGGTATTTATCATGATATTTTTTGATCTATCTTTCTTCTTGTGATCTTATTCACCTTTATTCTTATTCTTGGTACCCATTAGACATGTTTTGTTGATCTATGGTTAAAGGTAGGTGGTCTAAAACCTAACCCTGTGGTCTGTTTAATTTTCAAGTATGTGAAATATTGTGATTATGCTGACACAATGTGAACATTAATAAATTAAATAATTAATGATGATAAATAGTGTATTGGATTATTCCATATATCCCTTTGGATTCAATGTTGATGCAACCTGTCTTATGGCTACCCCTTAGATGAGTTAACCTATGAATAATAAGAAATCGACTAATGGATTTAAGTGTGTTTAGAATGATATGAGAACCTAGGTGATTTCCTAATATAGATTCACTTTGGTAATGGATTTTTTATCAAAATGGATAGTAAATATTTGATAAATAAATGAATTTTAAATTTAAATACAAATGGTAATTTTCATAATTAATCATTGAGGCTTATGAGATGATATGGTGATATCCTTACTGTTATGACTTATGTTGAATTTGATGTTGTATTGTTTATATAGTAGGCTTGGCCTAATTTGATGTTGAAATTCTTATATATTGGTCTTGGACTAGTTTTATGTTTAAATGTTTATATAGAAGGCTTGGCCAAGTTTGATGTTGAAATGCTTATATAGTGGGCTTGGACCAGTTTGAAGTTGGAATTCTTATATAGAGGGCTATTCCCGAATGCCAAAATGATTATATAGAGGGATGTTGCTAGGTGCTAAAATGATTATATAGAGGGTTGTTCCTAGATGATGAAATCATTATGCAATGGATTTTCCTAGATATTATATTATGTCATAGTTATATAGTTATGGTTGGTATGACTATTCTACATGCTCAGAGACATTCTGACATAGCACCAAATAAGGCTGATTATTGTATTATATTAATTTGATTAATTAATTCACTTGTTTATCACTTTATTTCATGAACTTATTATCATATTGGTTTTGTTTATAAACATTGGTGTTGTACAACTAAATTTTACTCACACCCTATTTGGACCACCATTTGGTACCCAAGCAGATTACATGGGTACAGGTTTGGACAAGGGTAAGGACCTTGTTTCAGATTTTTTCTAATTGGATAGTCTAGAGTTTGAAGATGGGACCGACATGGGTATTAGTACTGGGTTCTTTTGAGTTTATTTGTTTAACCTAGTTCTTTTATTTGTATTGATTTTAGTTTTACATTTAGATAAATTTCAGTCTTTCATTACATGGTTCACTATTATTTGATTTATTAGTTCCTTCTTTTACTTCCTAATTGAATGATATATTGTTTTTTCTATTTTTTACTCTGATATGAATTTATATTATTTATTTTTATAGTAATGTTACTCTGAACTATGGGGTATAGTCTCCCCACTATTCTCATCACAACCCTGATACTAGTTGGCAGCCTCTGGCTTATGGGGAGGTGCACTTAAGGTCCTGTAACCAACCTGATATGGCTACATAATATATTTCCCAATCAGGTTATGTTACAAAGTGGTATCATATGAGCTCAGGTTTTACTTTTATATTTATTTACTATTTAGGAAAGTTAGAAAGGATATTAGGATATGTCAGGACTTGGTAATAAACTTATACAATTGAGTAGCTAACCCTTGTATAAGGGAAAATCCAATTACCTAAGGATAATATTATTGTTCATGATATTGGATTATTATTGTTGATGTTATTTCTCCCATGTTATTGTTTCTTGAAATTTATACTCATAGCCTGATAAATCACGAGATGAGTATGCATGCATAATGATTGGCACATAGGGATATATATGCATTGTTCATGATAGGGACATATTTATTTCATAAGATATATACTTTCCTATATGAACTGTGATATGAGATACTTGTTATGTATAATAAATGAAATGAATGAACTATTATGTCATGTCAAAACACTTGAAATCCATGTTAGAGAAACCATAAGCTAGTGATTCTTTGTTGTTGTCACCTATTTAGGTTAACCTTTTTTTAGCTATATTTCTAAGGATTTTGATTGTCCTATAGAGAAAATTCTTCCTCATCATCTTTGAATCAAGCATCAAGAGATTGGGAATCAGAACACTCCTAATGTTGTTGATTCAGATATTTATATAGATCCTAAAGATCATATGAATGTTCAGGTTCATGATATATTCCTAAGGGTCATGTGATCCATGAAATGGATTATAATAATTTTAATTTGGCCTTTTTTAAAATGGTTTTTGCCTTAGTTTTGGAAATATTGGATGGTTCTTTGACCATCAATGCACCATTAGGAGTGTGTTCATATAATATTAAACATTTTAAGGCATGTTCTCTAGAGATTGGTGGTTACCGTTTCTTGTGGGAATGGTTTATGCTGGAAATGATAGGTTTTGATTTGATTCTTGGTATGGATAAGCTAGTTCTATACTGGTATCATATAAACTATTACCAAAGGAGAGCTGCCTTTATATATCTAGAAGATGACAATTATTCTCACTAGGGTGAGTGGGATCTTTAGGTTGTTTGTGAAGGACCAATTTAGTGTAGATTGGGTTTTCTCATAGGTTAGATATCAATCCTTGTTCTAGATGATGGAGGAATGAAACATGATACTTTTCCTCCTATGATAAATCATTTTCAAGATTTATTTCTTATTAAGTTCTATGAATTACCACATAAGGAGGATATCTAGTTCACGATAAAAGTTGGTGTTGGGAGAAAATCCAATTTATTTTCTACTATATAGAATGTTATCGGCAGATCTTTAGGAGTTGAAAGTTTATTTGGATGATCTAGAAGCTAAATGTTTCATATAGCCTAGTGCATCTCCATGGAGTTATATAGTTATTTTCTCTAAAAAAATTGATGGTTCCTTTCTCTAATGTATGGATTATTAGATATTGAACCAAATAATGGTCAATAACTGATATTATCTTCTACATATCGATGATATATTTGATCAGTTGAGAGGTTCTAAGATCTTCTCCAAGATCAATTTGAGATCAAGATACCACCATTTGAGGGTAAGACCATCATAAATATATTATGCTTCTTTTAGGATCAGTTATGGATTGCATGTGTTCATAGTGATATCAGTTGGTTTTAATAATGAACTGGCGGTATTCATGGCCTTGATGAATTGGATCTTTCATCCTTTTCTAGATCAGTTTGTGGGTTTTTTTGTCGATGATATCTTAGTTTACTCCTAGTTAGTAGATTATCTTGACAAGAATCTTGATATCATCTTGAGTACATTGAGAGAGAATCGGCTTTACACCAGTATAACCAAATACAAATTCTACATTGATAAAGTAAAATTCTTGGGTCATGTCATCTTAGAGGCATGAGCTTTAGGGGACCCAGAGAAAGTTGCAGTTGTGGTATCTTGGGAGAGGCCCAAGAATGTCTTCAAGATTAGGAGTTTCCGAGTTTTATCAAGTTATTAACGATGATTTATCTAGGAATTATACCATATAATATAAATGATGTATGGGATTAACAATAAGGGAGTAAAGTTTGTTTGGTCAGATTATAGTGAGAGGTTTTTTCAGAAGATTAAAGGTAGGATGACCTTAGCACCTATACTTGCTTTAAATGTTCCAGGTAAAGAATATACCATGTATTATGATGCATATGGAGTTGGACTCGAAGTATATTTGACATAGGAGGATTGAGTGGTTAATTATGGCTCTATATAGCTAATACCACATGAAAGGAATTATCCTACTCACAATATGGATTTATCTACAGTTGTAATTTCTTGGGTTTTTAGATCAGGTTAAATTCCTCACTTGTTTTGAATTTTCAGAGTCTTGTGGGTAGAGAAACTCTTTTATTGTTTATAATAGCTTAATTATGAGAGTTTACTTGACCCAAGACCATGTTTTTTGGATGGTTTTAGAATATTGAAAAATTCCTTGATGTTTTGGTTGGGTTTCAAGTGAATTAGATTCCAAACACCCAACTTTCTGGGTTACGTAAATAGGGGTGTATAGTTTGGACAGACTATGTGGCCTCCCAAGAGAAAATATATGGCCCTCCAGGTGCTCTTTTCACGGTTTTCCAAATTGTGAAGGAGGGGGTTCATGGACATTTGACACCTCTACAGTTTTTAGAAGAGGTGATTCACATTGTTTCCGCATGATTTGTAAAACTGTACGAGACAACCATGCGAGGTGTCCCATTTAGACATAGGGTGTCACATAATTGGTGCAAGGTTATCTAAACTGTATAATCCAATCATTCAGATCATTAAAGATGAAAAATTGAAAATTTTACCTATCCTCTATTTACCTATTTTATCCTCCTTTATCCTCTTTTTTTCATATGCAACATAGGGGAGATCCCATTTTCTTCCTCCCATAGTTTTTTAGCCAAACCCTTTATCCAAGATCCATTGTTCAAGACGTTAGGTGTTTTGGAACTGTGTCAATAAGATCTAGATTCAAAATGATTCTATTTTCCTTTTTTCTCACCATACATAGTTCTAAATCTATGAAAACTATTTCACCTTATTTTCAATATGTTCATCTAAAACACTGATTTCTTCTGAACCAGCTCAAATTAGAGGCTGATACCATATGAGAGGATGTCTACCAACATGAGTTAGGTGGTGCCTAAATTTATCATCATTTTCAATCATGTTTAGGGGTGATACCTTGATCATGACATTAGTTAGTTTGAGCGAGACCCAAATTAATTAACTCCTTGTATTTAAATTTATAATGAGACCTTGTGAGATGATGTTGGGTATTCCCTAGCCATGATCTTATGTGCGAGGATGGGTTAGAGGTCTTGGACCACTTGGGAAGTTTAGGTCGGATGAGTTTTATTTAATAAATTGGATTTTTATTTATATATGTTTCTTGTGAGTTACATGAGAACTATAAAGGCTTTTCCCAAGGATAGAGGTGGTGATGACCACCTATATTGTGGGGATTTAATACTCAGATTGGGTGAGGCTCGGATACATGGGTGATATTGATCATCAGTTGGGTGACATGGTTGTCGCATTAAGGTGATAAGGTCATTAGGTTGTGGGCATAGCCTGGGTTATATGAGATGGTGATGACCATCACATTGAGTGACATGGTCATGGGGGCATGAGGTGTTGGGTGATGCATCTTAGGTACTTATTTGGTGATTGTCTCTCACTCATGTTGGAAAATGCACTATTGGAGTTGTGTTCACACAGTAGGTTTTGGATGATGAGGTGGTTTTGACCACTCGTGTGGGTAGAGGCCTCTGTTAGATGTGTATTAGGTTTATGTTTTGAGATTCGTTCAATATAAATCCATGTGGATGGTGAGGAATCATTGATTTCCAGTGTTGAGACCATTGGTTGGGGGAAGAGGCTCCCCATATACTGAGGCCATTGGGTCAAGATTATTTGGGAGGAAGGATATCATTGTTCCTTGGGATATATGTTATTGAGCCTATGATGTTATTATTTGAAGGATAGATATAACTTTGAATTTGATTTTAGGATTTGAGCCAATGGGGATTTTTATGGGTTGAGGTCTGAGGGACCAAGATCATGTTGTTTGGGTGTGCCTTTAGGACATCGATTACTCAGTTGATGGCACGAGGTGTTGGGTGACATTTGAAGGTGGAACCTGAGTGTTCAAATGGGATGACTCTCATTAGGGTATTCCTTAGGATTTATGCTAAGGATCCTCTCCACTATAGTTATTCTAGAATTGGTCGAAGAAGGTGATCATGTCCTTGTGGATGTTGAGCATAATGGAAGAGGTTATTATTATTCATGTGGGAAGTACTATTTTAATTCCCTTTTAGTACACACATACTTTATCACAAATGTAAGTTAGAAACACATTGGTGGTGGACTACTAAGATTCTTTCTTAGACCCTACATGGGCCCTTTAGGATGTGTTTAAACTTTATGGCTTTGTGGTTAGGTAAAGGTTAAGGCTCAGAAGATAGATCATAGTGGTTCCATCGAACCTTTTTCATGGGATGTATGGAAAGCGGCCTTGAGTTACCTGCATTAGCTAAAGTTAATATTTTGAGTTTTCTTTTTGTATCAGCATTCTTGTATGTATATACTAGTGGTTGGTAATGGGTGACCCTTTTTCCTACTTACTTCCTTGTATGACCTGACTTGGATGCATGTTTTGTTTTAGTAGCTATAAATGGTATCATGTGTTGTTTTATTCTACAAATGGTATGTTTGGATTATTTATTTATTTTCCCTTCCCTTTGTTTATGCTTCTTCTATGGTGGATTACTAGTCTCTTCATCTTATGGTATTTCTTTTCCATTGCTTTATACATATATAAACTATTTTTATTATCATCACTAGAGGGTGTAGTCTCCACACTATCACCCATTTACACAATCGCTGCTAGTCAGTAGCCTTTAGAATACAGGGAGGTGCACCTAAGGCCCAGTGGTCAACTATACTAGAGCACGGTTTAGGTATAAAACATGGTTGGGGTGATACAAGTGGTATCATAGGAGATATTAAATGGGAACTTGTAGCAATGTTTAGTTAGATACTAATGATATCAAAAAAATTTCATTTTTCTATTGGTTTTACTATTTTTTATGGTAGACCGGAGATTAGGATGTTGTCAAATTGGGTTTTAGAGCTTGTGTTTGGGTTCCTAAATCCCCATGCATAGGGGAAAGACAAAGTTTCCATGGGTGATAATTTTTGTTCTACATTTCTCATTTTAAATTTTATATGATTTCCATCTTGAGTGGTGCACTTGGATTTGAATATTATCTATTATGATATGTGTGAACCTTGGACTAGTATGGAAAGGGATATTTCTTATGTTTTCTTGATAGAAACATAATATTATTTAATAAATAAATGTACTATGGTGAATTTCTTGTTATATTCATTGGGGTCCTAGATTGCGCTAAGAGGGGTTGGGTTGTTTTAAGTGTCAAAAAAAGAATCTAAGTAGTATTTTCCTTCCCATAATTCTTTGGTGGAATCTTACTCAACCAACCCAGATAAGAGGACCAAATGAAATATGTTTGTGATATGTGATATATGTATGGGCCTATATCTTATAGGAGTGGGTAGGGATGATATGTGATTCCTGACTCTAGTGTGAGTAGGTGAGGGTCCATAAGGCTGGATTTATATATGATATATGGCTTTGATATGGGAAGTTAAGGGGCCTTGAGGCCAAATTTCACGTGACATGGTTGAGATGGGGGAGAGTAAGGGTAGTGATATTAAATTTTCTGCTACTACTTTACCAATCTTCATTATATCTATATATGTTATATAGGTTTTCTGGCCATGGGATAAATATTTTGAGGGTTTCTACCTAGATGGATTCAGATGGAGTGTTAGGTGGGTGGTGATTTATTGCCGTAGGAGCGTTCACAGGTTGAGACCCTTGAGGGTCAGGATGAGGCCCTAGAGGGTTAGGTAGAGCATAATTCGCAAGTATAGGAACAGGTATAGGATCAAGTGTAGGCAAGTAAGCCGCTATATTTGACAAATTTTGGGTCATGTCTTGATGAGAATCTCAGAGCGATCCTGGTATAGGTTATCTAGAGTATCGGTCGTGGATATCAGGGAGCATAGCCTTCTATGGAGTATCTGACTCAGGAGTTCCATTCATAACACCCACCACTATTTCAAGGTGAGGGTGATCCACAGGTAGCTGATAACTAAATAGATTCGATGTAGATGATCTTTGAGTATCTTGAGACACCCCAAGGGAGAGGGTGAAGATGGAGATATACATGCTCAGAGGACTAGAAAGGTGTTGGTTGGATGTGTAGGTTTAGAAGGTAAGACATGAGCGACTAGCTTAGAAATATTTTGAGGCCAGGTTCTTTGAGCACTTCTTCTTGAAGATGATCAAGGTAGAGAGAGATCAGGAGTTCTTAAGCCTTCAGCAAGGAGATATGTCTATCATGGACTATGTAGTGACATTCACTGAGTTGTCTCATTTCTCACCTGATATGGTGGGTGGAGACACCTCGAGGGTGAGGCATTTTGAGGATGGTTTATGAAACACCATTTGATTATAGGTAAACATCTTCAAGTTGGCATCATTCTTAGAGGATGTGAATCAAGCACTCATAGATAGGGGAAACTTGATGGACCAGTTATACTCGAACCGAGTGAAAACATCAAGTGATTTTAGTGGCGATTATTTAGATTATAGGTAGCAAGGATGATATGAGTTATATAAGGACAGTAGTCTAGGAACATGAGAAGACCAAGGATAAGTGGATTGTTGATGGTGTTCTTCCAGTGTGGGAATCCAGGTCATGTACGGATGCATTGTGATTGGGCACTGAAGGAGTATTGAGCATGTGTTCAGGTCAGGCATCTCGAAAGGTTATGTAGGATTATTTCTCAAAAAAATTATAGTTAGGGATTGAGATAGAATAAAGCATCTAAGGTTGGACCAAGATTAGTACCTAGAGTAGGTATCTGAGATTCAGCTACATGCAGAGGTCATTGAAGAGATAGTGAGACCTAGTAGTGGGGTCAGTGTCCAGTAGTTGGTGTAGAATCGTATAGAGGTTAGTCTTTGGGAATTTAGGTTTTATTCCATGTTCATACTGCTGAGCTGCTAGGGTTAAAGTAGGCTGGTGATATGATGAAGGTTAGAGGTATGTCATGGGTGTGACCATTTTTTTTATTTTTGGCATGGACATTTGTGTGGAATGTTTGGTTTTGGGTTCACATGGTACACAAGATATATTTTTGGAATAACTAGGTGTTGGTTAGTATGTTGAAATCATCTTGGATACATTATATATATATATATATATATATATAAGTTGTGTGGAATCAGGATTATCTATGGGAATCAATGTGATGTGGGATTACTTGAGGTTTGTAAACATCTTGGCATCATTACGAAGTGGGTTACTTGAGGAGAATGTAACTAGGTATGACTATGGGAATATTTTCATATAAGAGACCACATATGTTCTATATACAACATGGTAATGAAGCATACATCATAGGAGATGTGGTACTTGGTGGTTTTTAGATGTGACACCAGTATGATATGAGCACTTTATGAGGTGTAGGAGTGATGATGCATCATGGGAGGGATTTTGAGTCTGGGGATAGTTAGTGGACCATCAGTTTTGTTGAGATTTGTGTCGGGGAGCCACTGAAGTAGGTTAATCCTAATTTGGGGATTTCCTTGAGAAATTTTTCCTATAACCTTTATGACCAGGGTAGTTTGGGATAATTTTAAATAGATATTCACATAACTTCATGAAGGCGGTAGTCCAAACAGACATGAACGGCGTTATCATCTTTCAGTGAGTGAAAATGTATGAAAGAAAATGATATATTATATATTTTGAATGATAAATATTTCATTAATATCACAATTATTTCATTTATATCACATATATTCAATAAAATTATCCTTATTATCTTTTATGTAAAGTGTTAGTGAAAAATGAATCACATCACATCGTGAGGCGGTAGTCTGTCGTACACATGGTCAACATTATCATATCCCCTAAAGAATGTGAATTAAAAAGGTATATATGATATAAGGAATAAAGAGGTATAATTATGTTATAAATATCATATACATACTTTATATCTATCATCATACTCAACTGTGAGATGTGGTAGTGGAAAAACGAATGACATCAGTTCGCAAGGCGGTAGTCCGTTGTACACATGAATGATGATTTCATAAACCATTCGATGGAAGAGGAGAAGTATTTTGGTTATGATATTAATATAATAAAATATTATTTTATGGAAGATACTTATGTTATTATATAATCATTTTTTAATAAGAATTTAAGGAGGTGGAGGAAGAAATAAAATAAAAATGCATGTTGAAGAACGTTACCTCTTCTTCGGGTAACTTCTTTTGGTTTGAACCAAAGGTCTCAATTGGTTGGATTTATATCCATAATAAGGATTTTAGTATTAGAGGAGGAAATTATAGAATGTATTTGGTCAGTTAATGGCCAAACCAATGGGTTTTTAAGGTGTCAAGAGAGAACAAGAGGGGGTAACATTTTATATGTGAGGTGAGTGACATGCTTAAAATTTTTGAAAATAATGAATTCCAACCACATTATTTTCATGTAAAAATGATCCAATAATTTAACATTATAAATAATATAACGTATAAGGTAAAAATGTATTTTATACAAGTTTTTAGGTCATTTTAAACTTTATATTTTTAGTTTAACCTTCGAGTAAACCCATTTTTACCTTAACTATAGTATTTAATTTTTAATGTTTTCACTATTAATTTTTGTCAAAAATTAAGTTGAACTTATTATATAATATAAATTATACTGATTCCAAATATGGTATAAATTTTATGAAATTTTATTAATGGAAGTGTAAATGTTTAATTTAATATTAATCCCATAGATGGGACGAGAAAGCGGGTTTTCAAAGAGAAAATGTTCAAATGTTTACAAAGTTTTTATATCCAATTTTAATATAAAAATAATTAAAATGACATAAATTAGATTAATATATATAATTGAACTAATTTTAATTTAAAATATATTTAAAATATAATTTGACTTTATAAATAATTTAAATTAAAAGGTAGTTTTCAATTAAAATTCAGTATTTTACACTATTCATAACAAAATTTAATTTTTTTAGAAAATTAAAAAAGCTTAACCCTAATATAATTTTGAAATGATGATTTAAAAAATGAAGTTTATTTTTAAAAATAAATTTTATAAAAGTGGAAAAAATAAAATTTAAACTAAAAACCGTAGACGCGATGAAAAAGAGGGTTTTCAAGAAGTGTATTTTTTTCAAGCACAAGATGATTTTATATTAACTATATATAAAATTATAATCATTTTATGAATAAAAATTAAAATTTATTGATATATAATCTATAAATTTCATTTAAAATATTCCCCATTAATCATTATTTTAATTTATTAAAATGTAGAAACATTATGCACTTTAAAACAGTTTTCAGAACCCCCCCCCCTTTTAAATCCCAAAACAAACTTGTACTAAAATACAATATAATGATGATTCACATGTAATTAAGTGGATTAAATATAAAAAATAATACTTATGTTATTTTAAATCATTTTTAAAATATAATGTGACTTTTAAATTTTTTAACTTATTGAAAAGAAATGAAATTTGTATAAAAAGTGGTATTTTTTTATAATTCACTTAAAACCAATATTTTCCAAAAAATCCCAAAATTTTATCCAAAATAAAATTTGATATTATTATTTTAAAAATAAAGTTGATTTTATAAAATATATTTTCTAAATTTTCCAAAAAATAATTATAATATTTTTTCACAAAAAAAATAAAACATTTTTGAAGAAAACATATTTTTGAATAATAAAATTACTTTACTAAAAATTGATTGATTATTTACTAAAAAATTATCAATAATTTATATTTATTATAATATATATATATTATAAATTAGTTAATACTATTCATACTTTCCAATTTAACGGCTAGATTATAACGATTATATATATTGTGGGTCTTTTAAGCTCGGTGTTGAGTGTTGAATATGATATCGAACGTAAAAATATTTGGTTTTCATATACCGAAAGCTATCAAAGTGATTAAATTTATTTAAAAATATATATATCTTAAATTCCTGGGGATTTACATTCTCATTTAACTCTGGTGTTTCATGTCGTTTACGCTATCAAACATAATTTTTTTCTTTTAAAATTTTAGGGTGTTACATTACTTATAAAAGGAAAAGAGGATTTTTCTTTGAATAAAACATGAAATATTATAAATTAATTCAAACATAAAATATCAATTATGTTGGTGGTAAAAAAATGATGTCGTATACATTAAAATAGAATATTCTTTTTGTCTTTTGAAAAGAAATTCAAAAAGTTTCGTATAAAATACATAAAAAGATTACCTTTGAAAACATTTGAAAGAGAGACATAAAATTTATTTTTAATTATTTTATTTCCATATAAATAAATCCATAAAATAAGTTTTAATAATTTTTACATGGAATAGAAATATTTAGAAAATAAAACTTTAAAACACTCAAAATAAGGTTTTTAAAGTAAGGTGTCCCTTATGCAAAACCTTAAAAATGTTCCCTTTTAAAAAAAATGTAAAGTAAAATATGGTAAACAATTACCTTTATAACCCATTGAACCATAAATAATGAATTTATTTGAATATTTAGAAGTATATTGACATAGAAGAAAGAGATTTGGATGGGAAACTTTAAAAGAAGTTTTTTAAAACAAAGTCCCTTACCTTGAGTCTAACTCGTCACATATGTTATTTATATTACAGGATAATAAACTTATATTAATTATTTACTTGTTTAAGAAAAATTTCAGGTTTATTAACCCTTTTATTTTATTTGTTATCATGTTATATTCATTACTTAATCATTTTAGATCATATCAGATGTGTTGATGATATACGGCTCATATATCCAAAATCACTTTGGAAAGTTGATTAAGGCCGTAGAAATAATTATTTCATCATATCTGGAATTATAATCAAGAAATAATTATCATTTTTATACATTAATTATAATTTTAAAAATAATCATGAGATATGGTTATGAAAATTAACTGCATTACAATCATGGAGATGATAGGTCATACGTACGCATGAGTAATGTTTCCATTTCTCAACAATCATGATGAAAAGAAGGTAAGTGTTATTTTATCATTTAATAATTATTATTATATCATGAATATCATAAAATTTATTTAAATAAACTTATATATAGTATTCATGTGATGTGGTTATGAAAAACAAATCACATCATTTTGTGGAGGTGGTAATCCATGTATACGCATGAACAAAGTTATCATTTTTCAATAAATGAAATGGTAAGAAAATAGATGATATATTATATTTTCAAAATGATAATTATTTAATTAATATCATATATAAACATTAATTCCATCACTCTAACCATTCATGAGTGGTTGGGATGGAAAAATAATTATATCAGTTCACAGGGCGGTAGTCTGTCGTACACACGAACAACAGTTTCATTTCCCATTTAATGGAATAGGAGATGGATATAGATTATTAATGCAATGTCCTGGATTTTCCATGTATTATATTAAATATTATATGGAATTAATTTGAGTCCAGACACTGATATGACATGTGATTCTAAGAACCTGTGTGCCCAAAATAAATATTTCAAATATATTAAAATATATTAAATAGCACATGCACACAATTTTCTTGAAAAAAATGGAATAACTTATAAATGGGTGCTTGGATTAGAAATATGAGGGCATCATTTCATTAATAGAAACAACTTTACCCAAGAAGAGGACTAATATTTTTCGGCATGGGTTGGCTGTGAAAAGTAGTTTTCGGATGTTTCAATGAATAAAATAAATTAAGAATTTATTTTATTCCTTCTATTTCATCAACAAAACAACTCATAAAAGATTTATTTTAAAATAAACCTAGAGGCATGGATCCAGAGTTTTAATCATAACCCTAGAATTCCCTGGAGGCTTTGGAAAAGAACCTTGGTGGATTCCCTTGGCAGAAAACAACAACAGAACTTGGATTGGAGATCAATGAATGTCGTTCTTGATGGATCATGCCAACGGTGAAAATGTGACAACTGGTCTTCTTCAATGAGAGATCCAATTCCCAGGTAGGGAGTGTTTTTTAAATCTTTATTTCTTATCTCTTAGATTCAATGACGAATGTGGACCAACCAACTAATCGGTTGATCTGCGATTCGATCGTTCCTGTGGGATGTGATTAAATTGTGGGATTTATTAGGGTTTGGTATAGAGATTATTTTGTTGGGATTTTATAATTGTTCTTACGGGAACGAATCGAGGCCATAATGAAAAATGGCCAAGGTTTGTTCCTTGGGTTTTTCTTTGTGATTTTTCTCCCATTTTATATTTTTGATGTTCTTCATTCTTCATGGTTTATGAACGAACGATCATTTTGCATTTGATCCCTGGTGAAACGATCTAAAATTGAAGATCTTGCATTGGGGAGACCAATTGGAGGCGCGGCAGTGATAGATATGGATAAATCTAAGTGATTCATGAATAAACTTTCTTGATAATATTTATGAGCGGATGAATAGAATCAGTGTTTAGGTCCAATTGAATGCCCAAAACTCAATGATTTAATGTTGTGATGGCGAGAAAACCATTGATATACTATTTCGAGATGAATGGACCTTTAGATCAATCTTTGGAGGTTTGACCATGGTGTGTGGAGGAAGGAGAGGGTTTCTGGAAAATCACGATTAACACAGCTTGTAACCCGAGGTTACATGGCTTATGGTCCCCACTGAGTGGCAGCTAGGGTTTCTGGAGTTAGTTAAATGCCATACAGTGTGCGACCCTATCACATGATGTGTAGGCTATTTTTAGAGACTTGGTGTGTATATCAGGAGATACATGGACATGTGGTGGAGTACATGGGTTGACTACATAGCGTGTACCCCACCACATGACTTGGACTAGACCAAGTATAGAGACTACCCCATATACCGGTACATAGATAGAGATACGTAGGTTGACACTATGCACTGGAACACAGCTAGAGTACACGGGTGGACCTTGGATGGAAGTACATAGCATGCGACCCTTCTACATGGTGTGTACCCACCTTCTACACGATATATTCTAAACGACATGGGTCATTGTACACTAGCAGTACCTAGGGTTAAGGGACACAATGTGTGACCCTAATACATGTTGTGTACCCCTTTATACATGGCTTGAATCTCTTTTCCATGGTATCTTGGACAAGTTTAATTAGGGTTCATTCCCTTGATCATTTCCTAAAGGTTGATGTGTATAATTTTTTATGCATAGGAGTATGATCCCTTCAGCATTAATTTCTAGATAGAGTTGTTGGAATCCCCTTAGAGAGGCCCAGAGCAAGATCCTCTATTCATTCTTCATACCCTAGGTAGAGTCTTGGTCATTGACGTGAAAAACATCATCGGGCATCAATAATCTACTTATAAGGTTGATCCGGATGGAGTTGTTGGTATCACCCCATGGCCCTGGATGGGATCATAATCTGTGTATCATATCTCTCTTTAGATCTATAATCATATCTCTCTCATAACGGTTTATGATTAATATTACTTCTTAGGCAGACTTCGTCAGTGCTATTAGACTCAGGATTTTGTTCTCTTGGATGATTCCTTCCTGAAATCTTCAAAGAGAATCCCTAGTGTGGGTATGTAGTAGTTGTGAATTACATCTAGATTGTGTGTCTTGTTTTGAGTATATCTGGATATTCTTGTTATATATGGTGTATAAATATACTGTGTAGAGATGACTATATCTTTCTGTTGTGTATTAATTTGTGGTTTCGGGGTATCCTACTAAGTATTTTTATACTCACCCCTAAAAGGGTCTCGTCTTCACATGTCATGTCTTGTGCAGATGAGAAACTTTTTGATGAAGTCCAGGGTGAACTAGGACCGGATGGAGCTTTGTGAGTTCAGGCGGTCCGAGGTGTTCCTATAGCTTTGAGCAGTATTCCAAGTACCTATTTTGTTTACAAGTTGGAATTTTTAGTTTATAGACTCTTTCTTTTGGTGGGATTGTATTCTAGACCAGTTTACTTTACCACACTTTACTTCCTATCACACTCTGTTGGTTGGGATAGTGGTATATATGCATTTTTTTCTTAGTGATTTTTTTATTTCATCATTTTTGGGATTGGATGTATGTGTGTGTGTGTGTGTGTGTATTTTTATAGGAAATGCCTCCCATGTTATTGATATGACTACTCAATGCTAGTCACCAGCCCCTGGCCTGTTGTAGGTGAGCTTGGGGAATCATGGCATGGGCCCCACTGGGATGGGTCATGATATAGTGGTATCAAAGGTGGTTGATTCTACCTTAGGACCAGGAGTCTGTGAGATTGGTTTGGAGAAATAGTGTTAAGTGTTTTGAGTTCAGCTTTTAGGATAGGGACTCTAGTGTTGGTGTGGGTGGCCAATGTATCCCTACATCAGGACTCTAATAACCTTATTTTTGACTCAGTACATGAGAACACTGTTTGTAGGGAAAATAATAGTACATGAATCATATAGTAATGGAATGTGGTTCCATGCCTTTCTTGAGTCATCTCTCCATATAAACTCATTGATTGTGGTAAATCTTATTTTCTTATAGGATGCCCCTAAGATGCATACCAACTAGGATTCAGTAGCTCGATCATGAGGATGAACCCCTTAGTGATGAGGCTTTGATATAGGTATCAGTTCCCCATATGTCACTTCTAGGTTGTGTATCAACCATACCTCCACCTATATAGTTTCACGTGGTACCCAAAGTACCATCATATGAAGAGCGCAAGCTAAGAGTGCTTCACAAGTTTCAAAGATAGATACCCATCAGGTTCATAGGTGAGCTTGACCCTCAAACGGCTGAGTATTGGCTTGAGGCAGTGACCCAAGTTTTCCACCTAAACCTGACACTAGCAGACCAAATGGTGATCCTGCAGTGAGACTTATTTAGGGTTTGGTAGGGTGATAGTGGATTTTGGCTACACAGACTCACAGTGAGGCGAATATTTCATGTACAAAGTTCGAGTGTATCTTTAGAGAGGATTTATCACCAGTTACACTGAGATTTGTGCGTATACAAGAGCTTCTTCAGCTCCATTGGGGTAGCATGGTCTTGGATGATTATTCATTGAGGTTCACCAATATTTATAGGTAATCTATGGATATGGTTAGATATAATTACTTCAAGGCACATACCTTTGATCGAGGATTATATAGAGACATTCAAGCCAGTGTTATCCATCTATTAATTCTGATGTATGTTAGGGTGATTGAGTGAGATTTGGTGGTTTAAAGTTTCTTGGCTGAGTAGGTATAGCCGGAGGTAGTAAACAGTGGATGAGAAAGTGTAGATACCTTAGCAGCAAGGAGATGATGTTAGTCTTTGGGATCTAGACGTGGGAGAAATTTCAGGAGGAGGTCCCAGGATAGAGGATTTGTAGTTCAGGGCTCATAGGGTGGGTCCAGTCATCCTAGAGAGATGTGGTGCTATTTTTGTGATGGTATGGGAAATCTTACTTGAGATTGTCTGACCCACCATGTTTCTGATAGGGAAATAGTGGATAGACCACTAAGTTAGAGACAATGAAAATATCAGGCAGGTCCGTAGGGAAACGGACATGGAAGAGAAGCTGGGAGAGCAGTAGTAGGTGTTCAACATTTCGACTTGTTACCACCACCACCCCTAGGGGGTCCACACCAGGTTCATGGAGCTGAAGGATAGGGGTGGGGACAGCTTCATGTGGTTGAAACATATGACCCAGGGGATTTGGGAATGGTTTGATGTACGATCTGTGTCTTTTTTAATTTAGCTACAGTACCGATAAATATGGGTGATAGTCATTCCTTTCTCACCACATATCTTGTTTGATACCTAGATATTCTGGTTGAACCATTGACTTGACCCTTACACTTAGAGACACCCACTGGAGAAGTCTCAGTGATCGCACATTTATGCCGACAGTGTGACCTAACCCTTGGAGGTGAGTGTTTTGGTTGGAACCTCTTGGTAGAAGCATTGAGGACTTACAATTTCATTCTTGTTATGTATTGGTTATCCATAGTCCATGCCTAGATTGAATATTTTAGGAGAAGGGTATGGTGTGTCCATAGTGATCGAATGAGGTTTTCCTTTGTTAGTGAAATGGAAACCTAGACAGTACATGATGGACTCATGAATAGAAGGGTGTAGCCGATTACTCATGAGTTGGCTAGACTAACCCTCAGAGCAACATATGTTATGAGTTTCTATTTCCCAATAGTAGTGGTAGAATATGAAGAAGTCTTTTCTGAATATTCTCTAGGATTACCTCATCATTGGGAGACAGACTTCTTCATCGACTTACACCTTGAGATGAAAATAATATCAACACCAGTATATCGTATGGATTCCATAGAGCTTTGTGAGATGAGGTGAATTTGGAGGACTTGTAGAGGAAAGTCTTCATGAGACCTAGTGTTTCACCCTAGGCATCCTCAGTTTTGTTTTCCAAAGAGGAAGATGGGAGCTTGAGGTTGTGTGTGTACTATCAGTGCCAGAACTAGGTGACCGCAAATAACAGATGTCCACTACTGAGGATTCATGATATCTTTGATTAGTTGAGAGGGGCATGATGGTTCTCAAATTTTGACCTTAAATTATCATATCACCATTTTCAAGTCTCTGACAAGGATATATCGAATATGGATTTCGGATGCTTCTATGGTCACTATGAGTACTTGGTGATTCTCTTTAGAATGAATAATTCCCCAGCAGTGTTCATGGGACTCATGAACTATATCTTTTAGCCTTATTTAGACCAGTTCATGGTAGGATTCATTGGTGATATCCTTGTGTACTCGGCGTCCTAGGAGGAGAATGTGAGACACTTGAGGATGGTTCTGAACATACTCTGAGAGAACTATCTTTATGGGAAACTCTCAAGGTGTTAGTTCTGGATTCATGCAGTCCACTTTCTAGGACATGTTATCTCAGTGGATGGAGTGGTAGTGGACCTGACCAAGGTGGATTCAGTTTTATCATGAGAGACACCTAGGAGCGTGATGAAGGTGAGAAGCTTCCTTAGTTTAGCAGACTATTACCAGAGATTTATACCTAATTTCTCTAGGATATCAGCACCTATGAAAGCTTTGACTAAAAAGTAGAAACCTTTCATATAGACAGAGAGGTGTTAGTATTCTTTCCAGTAGTTGAGGCAGAGTTTGATGAGTGCTTTGATCTTGATATTTCCAGAGGAGGTTGTCGAGTACGTAGTGTTCTTCCATGCATCAGGGACTAGACTTGGTTGTGTCCTAATAAAGATTCAAGTAGTGATTGCCTATGGTTCATGAAAATTGAGGCCACCTGAGACAAACTATGTGACCTGTGATCTTGAGTTAGCAGTGATAGTATTCATGTTGAAGATATGGCACACTACCTAATGGTTGGGTGGTTTATCATATACTATAATCAGAAGAGTCTCAAGTATATCTTCTCTTAGAATAATTTGAACTTGAGAAAGGGCTGATGGATAGATTTATTCTAGGACTATGGCATTGAGATTGTCTATACTCTTGGGAAGGGGAACATGGTATAAAATTATCTTAGTAAGAGATCTAGTTCGTAGTTGCTGAACTAGGTGTCAGAGTAGTTGGCCTCCTTACAGTTATCCTTTTTGGATGGAGATGGAATAGCTTACCACCAGTCGATGGTTTTTACCCCTCTACTCTTACAGTGATTCATGGAGGCACAAATTGGGGATATCGAATATGAAACCCTACATGCTCAAATGTCCATAGTACATGCGTCTAATGGATATTCACAAGATGGGGAGCATGTCATCCTTTTTAGAGGAGACACAGTTGTACCAGTGGTGTTGAGGGATGAGGTTCTAAGGGAGTTTCATACATCCCCTTTTGTGGTACATCATGGAGTGGTGAAGATGTACCAAGACCTCCAATATTAGTTTTAGTGGATAGGGATAAATAAAGCAATGGAAAAGTTCATTTCTTGATGCCTTACATGCTAGAAGGTGAAGGCTGAGAACTAGGTTCTAGTGAGTTTAGTTCAACATATTGAGGTGCAACAATGGAATTGGGATGGGATGTCGATGGAATTCATGATGGGTTTACCATGTATGTCTAGGGGACACGATGTCATCTGGGTGATTATTGACTGACTCACCAAGTCACCCCACTTCCTAGCTATCCAAGAGCATAGTTTAGTAGAGAGATTGGGACACCTTTATGTGAAGAAGATAGTTTGACTCCATGGAGTCACATAGATAATAGTTTATAATCCTGATTATTTTTTCAAATCCTAACTATGGAAGGGATTTTAGGAGGCATTTGGGACTCATTTACACTTGAGCATGACATTTCACCCATAGACAGATGGCCAGACAGAGCAGACCATTCATGCACTAGAAGAAATGTTACGGGCTTTCATATTGAACTTTGTCCATATTTGGGAGGATCACCTACCTCTGGTTGAGTTCTTGTAAAACAATAGCTACCATTACATCATTGTTATGGCACCATTCGAGAATTTTTATGGGCAACCCTGTCGATCACCACTTTTCCAGATTAACCTAGGAGACTCAGCACTCATGGGCCTAGAGTTGGTTTGAGATACTACCAAGAAGGTAGAGATCATCCAGGAGTGGATGAAGACTGCATAGAGGCATCATAAGTCTTATGATTATAGGCATGGGAGGCCTTTGGAGTTCGAGGAAGGAGACCATGTGTTCCTTCGAGTTTCACCTCGATGGGGATTGCAAATATTTTTTTAGGGCATCAAGTTATCTTTAAGGTTTATCAGACCTTTTCAGATACTGCGTAGAGTTGGAAAGGTGGCATACCACTTAGCTCTATCCCCACATTTGGATCGGGTACATGATTTCTTCCATGTGTCATAGTTAAAGAGGTATGTGCATGATTCATCACACATCATTGATTGGGTAAAGCTTTACATTGATAATGAAGTGAATTTTATGGAGTACCCAATGGATATTGAGGATCAGAAAGAGAGGATCCTTCAAGGGTGAGCGATTCCTTTAGTGCATGTCTGGTGGTAACACGGAAATCTCTAGGAGATTAAATGGGAGCGGGAGACTTATATTTGTGTATGGTACCCACATCTTTTTGTATAGCCTTTGTTTTTTGGATTTTCAAGGATGTAAATCCCTAAGGTGGGGAGAATGTAATGTCCCAGATTTTACATGTATTATTTTGAATATTATATGGAATTAATTTAAGACCAGGCACTGAGATGACATGGGATTTCGAGTCCCAGTGTGCCCAAAATAAATGTTTGAAATATATTAAAACATATTAAATAACACACGTGCACAATTTTCCTAAAAAGGTAGAATAACTTCTAAATGAGTGTCCGGATCAGAAATATGAGGGTTTTTTTATGTTCAGATCAACGACTTTACCCTGGGAAATTCCTAATATCGTCTGTCATGGGTCTGCTGTGAAAATTAGTTTTTAGACATTTCAATAAATAAAATAATTTAAGAATTTATTTTATTCCATATATTTTTTCAACGCAGTGACTCAGTGATGGTTTATTTTAAAATAAACCTAGAGGCAGGGATCCAGGGTTAGAATCATAACCCTATAATTCCCTAGAGGCTCTACAGAGGAACCTGGAGGATTCCCTAGGTGTCAAACAATGACAAAACATGGATTGGAGATTGACGAATGTTGTTCTTGATGGATATCACCAAAAACGATGATTTGATAACTGATCTTCTTCAATGAGCAATCCAATTTCTAGGTAGGGTGTGTTGTTTAAATATTTCTTTCTCATTTCTTAAATTCAATTATGAATGTGGACCAACCAACGAATAAGTTGATCCGCAGTTCAATCGTTCTTATGGGATGGGATTAATTTGCGGGATTTATTAGGGTTTGATGTAGAGATTATTTTGTTTAGATTTATTAATCATTCTTATAGAAATGGATTAAGGTCATAACTAACAAAGGTCAAGGTTCGTTCCTTGGCTTGTTTTTTTGTTCTTTTTATCCCCTGTTATATTCTTCGTGTTTTTCATTCTTCGTGGTTTATAAACAAACAATCATTGCACCTCTGATCCTTGGTGAAATGATCTGAAATTGAATATCCTACATCATGGTGGCCTATAGAAGGTGTGATTATGATGGCGATGGATGAGTCAAAGTGATTCAGGAATACCCGTTCTTCATATGATTTACAAGCAGATGAATGAAATCGATTTTCAGAGCCGACTAAAGGCCTAAAATTTACTGATTCAATGTGAGTTCAGGAAGTTTGATGTGTTACTATGACTTTGACTATCATTCTCAGTACCTATTTTGTTTATAGGTTGGACTTTGTAGTTTACAGACTCTTTCTTTTTGTGGGCTTGTATTCTTGCCTAGTTTACTTTACTTCACTTTACTTCCTGTTGTACTCTGTTGGTTGGGATAGTGGTATGCATGAATTTTTTTCTTAGTATTTTTTATATTTTATCATTTGTGGTATTGGATATGTGTGTGTGTGTGTGTAAAGGTACATAGGCAATGCCTCCCGTGTTAATGATATGCCTACTTGGTGCTAGTCACCAGCCCCTGGCCTATTGTAGGCGGGCTTAGAGAGTCGTGGAATGGGACCCACTGGGATAGGTCATGACAATTACGTTAACCTAAAAACACATCAGTATATAAAAGATACTTTTTTTATTATTTCAACATGTTTTAATAATATTTTTAGGTAGAATAAGAAGAAATAAAACTAAAACATTTGATTAAAAGTTATACCTCTTCCTCGGACAACCTTTTTTTCTTTACACCATAAGCTCTCTAAGGATGGTATTATTCCCAAAATAAGACCACTAAAACATGGGGATGGATGTTAATAAGGTATTCAGGTAGGTATTTTCTAAACTAAAAATATTTTTAAGTGTAAATAAAATAGTAGAGTTGGTTCCCTTTTATAGGAGAGGGGAGGTGCACTTTTGGAATTCCTTAAAGTATTAAATTAATATAAATTATTTCTCATAGAAAGATATGTACAAAATGGCATGTTTAAAATATTAGATGAGCATGGGTCAAAATTATATCATCGAATAAAATTTTATAGGTCTATATTTAGTTGTTACCCTTATATCTTTGTTTTAACCCGTGTTAACCCTTTTTGGTAATTTTTGTGATAACAATTTTTTTACACTTTAGGGGTCAAGATAGTTAATATAAAAGAAAAATTGGCTCATAAATAGATCATGGTTAATAATTTAAAACATATTAAAATCAATTATCTGAATATAGGATTTTTAGGAATTTTAAATCATTTAATAAAATATTATTTAACATAAAATATCATTAATTTCATTTCTAACATGATTTATTTAATTTGACTTTGAAAATAATATGGGAGAAAAAGAATTCAAATATAATCCTTTAACACATCAATAACATGTTATATTTATCTATAAAATTCATGTAACATAATAATTCATTCAAAGTATATTACTTTTGATAATTTTAAAATCATTTATCTTTTTTATTAATTGAATACATATTGTGTCAATGTTGCGTAATCCTTTCAGAAACTTATTCCATCACTTAAAATTAGAAATAAATCACCATGATATAAAAAATAATTTATCTTACAAAAAAAACATTTAGGTCCAAGAATAGTCTCTATTTATCATTATAATAAAAATTTAGATATAATAAAACAAAGAGAATGACATTTTATCTTTTTCTTTAGATAAAATAATATAAAGGTCAAAATCAAAGAAATACGGCACCAAGTTTCCATATTTTTGAACCTTGGATGGAAATTTCCAAAATTCACTAATAAAATTGGCTAAAGGAAACTGTAAGGATTATTTTTTAGTCCTTTTCATATCATTTTTAGCCTTAATTACTCTATTTACCCTTATCATGGTGATAATTATTTACTACAGTTACTATTTATAAGGACAAAAAGTAAAAGGGGGCTATTTAAAAAATTTAGAAATCATAATTCCAAATTTTGAATAAATTTTTCAAGATTGAATTTCTATAAGTGAAAAAAATTAATTTAATACTAAAATGCAAAACGCAATGGAAAATGGTTTTTTGAAAAAAATGTCTTTTTAAGTATAAAAATGTTTTTATACCAAATTCAACCATAAAATTGATTCTAATGAACTTAATTGGATTATTATTAATATAATATAACTTATTTTACTTTTAATTTTTTTTAAATGAAACTTTGTAAATTCTTTAATCCAAAATACAGTTTTCAATAAAATTGATATTTTTCACTATTCACTTGAAAATTAATATTTTTTAAAAGAAATCCTAAAAATTTAATCTAAGATAATTTTTACATTATGATTTTAAAAATAATATTATTTTTAAAAAATTAAATTTTCAAAAGTTCCTGAAATTATTTATAATATTCTATCACAAAATGCAATAAAATTCATTTTTGAAGAAAACGTATTTTTGAAGAATAAAATGACTTTACTAAAAATTGTGTGTTTATTTACTAATAATTAATAAATACATTATTATTAAGTATAAAATTTATATATATATATATATCATATTGTGTTTAATCTTATTCATACCCACCAATTTAATGGTTATGTTGTAACAGTCATATCTAAATAATAACTTTTTTACAGTATATCCCAATTTGACTAAAGAATGATGTTACATTTTAAGAAAGACATCAAGAATAGTATTATTTTAAAAACTAAAGGTGTTACACCCATCATTATATACAATTTCCAAGTAATATTATTTGAATAAAACATTTAGAATCTTGTGATTTTCATTATAAAACTCTTAAAACTTATTTCTTAACTAATAAACAAAAAAAGTTAAACTAACTAATAAGAAAGTGTTAACATTAAAAAAAACATAATACATTATTTAATATCATGGTGAAGGTAAATTAATTAAACATACATAAAAAATTGTGGATGGAAATATAATAAACAATCCCATTACATTTTTAATAGTTTTTATTTCAAAGGAAATAATTTATCAAATAATGAGAACACAAATTAATTGATAGAACCATGAAAACTTGAAGAGGGATATCTATAAATAAATTAAATTGAATGGAGGGAAAATTTTATAATGTATAAAATGGTTAAAAATATATTATTTCCATTCTTTTGAAAAGAAATTAAAGTACAATAGAAAACGGCCAGTGTAGAAAATGTTAAAAATAGATTCTTTTAACATGTTGTATAGTAAGTCAAAATAAATAAAATTTGGACTTAAGAAATCATATAAGTATATATAAGAACATTTATAAAACAGAATATATAAAATGAATATGGAGGAAAAATATTTCTGACTAATAAAATGAGATTATGTTGGCTCTACTTACGGGAAACCCTTCGGTTAAATTGCGAACCAAGTGAAGGAAAAATAGTAAGAAGACATATAAAACCTAAAAATAACCATATTATATCAAAATATATTTATTTTTAAATATAAATAACATATGATTTCCCCAAATAGGAATTCAGACATAGTCAATATTGATTTCAAAGTGATATTGGAAAAGAAACTCTTACAAAGATCATAACATTTGAGGTAAGAATCTATCAAGAAAAAGATTATGTGAAATAAATGTAAGTATACATAAAACAAGTGTAAATAAAATATAAAATAATATTCATTTATAATTCATGTAATCTTATAATAACATAGTTAATTAAGAAAGAGTATAACTCAATGTATTAAAATTGGGTTAAGAATCATCTTACCTCAAATCCTGGATCGTCTTATAAATCCTATAACCTCCTAAATGAAAAGTTATATTAATTATTTACTTGATTCAGAACCGTTTTCTTGTTTATTTCCATATTATTATTTCATTTACCTCACTTATTATCATATTTCAATCATTTACTAAATTAGTATTGTTCATGTCAGTCATTTGGAGGTTGTTCGGTTCACAATCTTCAAAAATAGTCTAGTATAATTATAATGGTCAAAGGTCATTGTTCAATGGTTCCATAATATCCAAAAATTTCATGGTATTATGTCAATATCATTTTATAATTAAGGTATTTTAATATGTCATGAAATAGTCACCATTCATAGAATCTTCCTTGAAAATCTTGTTTTTAATAGTTAAAAATGACTTTGATTGTTTGTTTTTAATTTCATTATTATGATATAAATTTTTCCATTAATGAATCATAATTATAAAATTAATTGAATATTATTTTTTTATTTAATAATTAAATCAATTTTGAAATATAATTATAAAATAATTCATTTTATGAAATCATCATTGTTTCCTTAAGTATAGTAAAACTATCATGATAAGCGATGTTTTTCAAAATAGTTTAAAAGAAGGAAAACTCAATAAATATTTGAGTTTTATAAAACCATAGATTATAATTAAATTATTATTTTAGGGTTACTTTTAATGACTATCTATGTTATTGAAAAGATCAGGAGGAGATTTTAAATGAAAATATATAATTTTGGAAAAAATTATCCTTTTATATAGTAATGGCTTGTGAAAAAGAGGATGGTGAGAGGTAATGAGTGTTATATAATAATTTATAGATCAAAGGGATGTTAAAAACATGATAATGGAATCATGGCAGCAAAAAATATAAGTTTTAAAATATTTTAAGATAAATATTCATAAATAAGAGAGAATAAAGAGGCCTAGAAATCCTTTCTATGCTTTTTGAATCACCTCCTTCAGATTAAGTCTAAATCCTTCAAAGAAAGGAATTTTCGAATGGAAAAATCCTTATAAACATGGAAATATATGGTTATAGAGGTATTTCAGTAGAATATAAAGAGAAAATAAAACTTGATATGTGTTTGGGAAAGGTTAAAATGAGTCCCCTTTTGTAGGAAAAAACCAATGATATTTTCATAAATATTCAATATTTAAGGGTCAAGAATGTGATTTTAAAATGGTGTCTTATAAATAAAAAATATATTATATGATTAGTCATTCCCCATACCCACTTAACTTTAGATAATGTTTTATTATTATTTTCTATTAATTTATAAATCATTTTTAACATTAAATACCATTTAAAGTCATTTTCAAGATTATTTTCATAATTTGAATTTAAAAATACCTAGATAGTTATAGAATTCAGATTTAAATATTTAAATACCTTTTTACCTATGATCGACCATGGGGTTTGTAGTAGGTAGATTGATCGTGCATCAATTCTATGGCTGGTGAAGGGAGGTGAGGTGTGGCACCAAATTAACGAGGGGCCTATCGTAGGGCCCTCATCAAGTAGAATTTTTAATCCCTGAATGAAATATAGGGATGAAAGGGGTTATATATAAAGGAGACAGACCTAGGATATCTCACTATCCTAAAAATTAATTAATCTTTGTTTCT
Source organism: Viscum album (assembly GCA_963277665.1). Lineage (NCBI taxonomy): Eukaryota > Viridiplantae > Streptophyta > Magnoliopsida > Santalales > Viscaceae > Viscum > Viscum album. The sequence continues at coordinate 58,478,625 of OY728129.1, forward strand.
TTTTCTTTATTTTGAAATCATGAAATAAAAGAGTGATTTTACTGAATTTATAAACTAAAAATAGAATGAAAGTTGAACACACAACAAGTCAATGAGAAATGTATATGTTCTAGGGATAAATTCCAATGGGGCCTATCGTTATATTTTTTTTCTAAATCACTAAATTCAATGGGTGGATTAAATATTATTCACCTACTCATCCTCTACTGTTTCCTTTTGTATGAAATTATTACTCAACTTTATGAGTACTTAGACATAATGATAATCCCATTTTTTCTCCTAATTTAATGGGAAATAAAACTCTTCAATCGAGTGATTAATCCTACTCACCCACCTAGAAGTGACCACATATCATTAACATGTCCAAACCACACAACTCCACTAGTATAAAGTGTTGTATGAATGGAGGGAATCATTGAAGTGAAAGTAGTGGAAGAGTGAACCAATAGTAATGGAATATATAGTGAAAATTGCCTCCTCCACACTCTACCTCCACTTTCACACCAGAATCAAAGAAATATATTTGTAATTAAGTATATAAATTCAAGGAATCACATTGTAACTCTCCTTGAACCATCTGCAATGGGTTAGTTCTCCTTAGTCATGGAGTATTGAGATCATAAATACATTAAAGAGGTTGAGAAAAAACATGAAGTAAATGGGGGTGAAGATAATTTAACAACACAATTTCATTGAAATGGAATTATAATTAAAAGCTCAAAAATATAAAAAACTCTACCTACAGTCAGTAGGAGATGAATCCTTTTTCAGTGGAGAGCGGATAAATATTTATAGGGAAAAATAATTCTTCCTCATTATTTGTGGGTTTCAGTGTTGGGGGCCACGTTATCCCTCTATCTTGGATTATATCTATGTGTAAAACATTGAGGACATGGATTCTTTAGGTGGAAATAACTCGAACATTATCTAGACTATGATTACTTCCCCTAATTTAATTTTTTATTTCTTTTTGATGAATTAAATTGAATGTGCTAAGCTATGTCGGGGTGAATTGGAAACTAAATGTTGGTCCCCTGATAACATGAGGAAGAGTTTAAGTGGTGCATGTGCTAGCTGAATCCGGATTGTGCCTCATGGTGAAAAGGGTTTTAATAGTGGGATTCAAAATTAGGCCCGCTCAAATTGGTCTAAACTTGATCATTAGTATCTGGTAGGCCCGACCTGAACTGGGTGTGGAATGGTGGGTCTAAGATGGTGAACTCAACTATGGAATGTTGATGCATGATTTAATGAATATAGGAGAGTCCAATGTGGAATTTTCTTGGATCTGGAATGGAACATAAATGGTGATCTGGGTTGTGTAAGGCTAGAAGTCATGTTGATGAAGCATGGAGGTGGTTAGTGAGGTGTTTCCATCTACAGGTCATGTGGACCAGAGATGGATCAAATTGCATGAGGAAAAACTAGGGCTTGGACATATTGTGTATAGATAAATGATAAATTTCACTGATGATGATGGGATCATGGAAACTGGTGGGAGAGAGTCTAGTTTTGACTTAGCAAACACATATTTCTTTTAGGAAAATCATTGAACATGTTGTGTGTGCCCACCAGAACAACTGGAAAACAAAATTATTCAATATTGGGTTTGAGGTAAAAAATTATTCAGGTTGAGAGGCATATCAATGTTGGTCCCTTCATCTTATCAGTGAGGTGAGGTCTTCGGTCACCCTCATTAGGAACGACATTTACACTAAACTTCAGTTCTTCATTATCACTCTAGTGTTAGCATCTCCCTTGGTGGAACTTGAGCTTTGTACTTACTTTATTGTGAAGTAGGTATGTGTGGGTGTGATTCTTGTTTTTTTATAAAGTAATAAATATATTGGTTTTGGAAGTTCGAGTTGTGGTAGGTTCGAACGGACATGGTCGGTCAGTGGAAGAGGAACATTCGATGGTGGGATTTTTGGTCACTTTCAGGAGTCTTTATGGGGTAGGTTGAATTTAGGGGGTGCATTCATCCATAGAAGAGGTAATTGATATTTAAGGGCCTATTTATTGATCAACTTTGGGGTGTGAGGTTGGTGGATTGACCATGAATTGGGTCTGCATCTAGTGAAGGGAGGTGAGTCATGGTAGCTTCAATTTCCTCTTGTGACATCTTGTGGTGTCTTCAAGTGGAAACTTATAAACTTAAGTCATGTAATTTCTTCACTAGATATTGTAGGTTAAAATTCATTATAGTGGTTAGTACATACCTTTTTATGTGGTCACTTGGGGGTACCTTTGTGGTAGGTTGGGTGTCCATGATAAGTTCAAATGCACAATCAACTGTGAGGTCTTCATGTGACCCTGAACTTTTCCATTTTTTTAACTTCAACCTATATATACTTAGAAATAAATTTAGTATAGGATTTTGTGTTGATTAAATAGTGAAAAAAAATACATCAAATTAAAAATTAAAATATTATCTTATTAACAATTACACCCCAAAAATCATTGAATAAAAAAATTTATTTCTATAAATTCAAAAAAAATCTTAAGACATTCAAACATTTAATTCTAGAAATGATTTGAATAATTAAAATAAAAAATCAACTGTATTTAAATAATTAAATTCTATATTCCCAAATATTAATTCACTTATTTAAATTTAATTACAAAATTTGAATAAATTACTAAAAAATATTTCATCAATTTATCAATTTAATCCCAAATTCTCAAAAAGTGATAAAAATGGTTAAATTACATGAGTTTTATCAAGATAAGGGGTTAAATATACTGAAATACAATCAAAAAAATTGAAAATTTTGGATCATGTGACTACCCCAAACTTAAACTATTTTACTTTCAGATAATTCATTGAATTCCATTTATTTAAAGAGTAGGCCTCCCTAAAATTAAGTACACTATCCAAAGAAGAAGAAAATCAAAAATTCATCCATTATTTGAATTATCATGTCTTCTTTATGATTTTAATTCACTTTCTCACTCCAATTAAATTAAAAGTTTAATTTGCATGATTTAAATAGATATATTTAAGTGGAATTAAAGTTTTAACAAGTGGAACTTCTATTTTTCCATTTCTTCTAAGTTCCTTAAACCAAAGTTCTAATTTCACTTTATTGATACAAATCAAATGAAATTATTATAAGTCAATTGCTTCATTATTCATCCATTTCTAATATTCCCCTCACCTGAATGAATTCATTATTGAAAATAAGATACTTATTTAAATTATCTCATCCATGATTGTGGAAATAACTTCTTGGATATATATATAAATGGAGTTTATTTACTCAAACACCCAATGTATAATGTCACATAGATTCATTTTGGGATCCTAATTTCTCAATTTAATCCAATTTAAAAGTACTTATATCAATTTCTATTGAGTTGTCTCCTTGAGGTGTCTTTTTCAGAAAGTCAAATTTTATTTAAATTATGTTCAAAATTTCCATGACCTCATATTTTAATTTCATTTCCATAAAAATATTTTTATTCACTCTTTTTCCATATTTTAAAACCAAATTTCTATAAAAAATGGAAAAACTCACTAATCAATCATTTTACTCTGAAAATTTCAAAACAAATGAACCCCCTCCACTCTATCATGGTATTTATCCTAGTCAAGGCAGTATTCATCTCATGATTTTCAAGCCTAAGGACATAATAAAATTAAAAACTATAAAAGAAACATTAAGAAGAAATTTTTTTACAATTACTGCAAGAAGAACCAAGAAAACATTTAAACTATTAAAAATAGGTTTGAGGAAAAACCTACAAATATTCACCACTTAGACATTAATAATAGTAGATTATAAATAATAACGGTGATAAAAATATATGAAAAGGTATATAAATAACCATTTTATTGGGTGGTAAACATTCATTTAATTTCTTCTGTGTTAATTCCTAATTCTCTACACTCCATAAAAATCTATATAAAAATATAAAAAAACATGTTAAATTTATTAAAAATTAATAATTTAAAAAACAAAATAGATAGAGATAGAGATAGAGAGAGAATATTCTTGGGTCTTTCCCTCTTAATAGAGGATGTTGTTTTGACTATCCATAGCTGGACAGACACATGGTTAACCTCAATCTACAGGAGGATGTGGTTTGTGTAATGTAAACAACCACATCCAATTTATTATTTAGATTATCAAATCCACTTATTCTTGGAGGCCTCCTTTGATAGAGCACTTCATGTACACCCCCTGATCAGTGGTATGTATTCTAGGTTCTGAGCGTAGAAGAAGCATCCTTTTCTGGTATAACCAACTTAGATTTTAGTAATAAATCATGTTTAATCATCTCTTTACATGATAAAAACATCATTTATAAAAAAATAGTGGATTAATTTTTTAGATTAAAATACAATAACAAAAATTGAAGGATATTCACATGTCATTTATAATTAATTTATAAGTAGATATAAAATTACTTCAACTTGTAATTATGCTTTCGTTAATGATCCAGTAAACAAGATATTGTTGTACTATCATTGTGATGTAGGATCCAAGTATAAAATACCTCCAGTAGTGATCCACACATGCACCAAAATATATGAACAGTGTCATAGAATCATTGGGTCCTAGCACTACTGATCTTGATCACTTTTATTATTCGTGGTTGATCGTAGCAGAATTCATCTTGAGAGAGGAAGAACTCTTGATAATATCTTATTAGCTTAAGAGAGGATGGGGGGATCACTCTAGATCTACTGAACTCTCTCTAGGACTTTATAGATCCTCACTCTATCCATTATTCAAACCAATTGTGTTTAAGGAAAGAGATATAATTAGATATTTATTTTTGTAGGTTTCGTGTTGGAAAATCACACACAATCCCTTTCCCACTTCCATAATTCTTAATTGAAATCATACCCAATAATATATATATATATATATGATTAAATGCTTGACATGTGAAATTCATAATGAATATAAATAAATATCATTTATACCATTTAAAATTGGACCATTAAACTCAATTTGTTTTCCCTCATCCACATTTACCGATCATTAAATAATGACTATTTATTTAATAAATAAATATCAATGAATTATTCATTGATCAATATGATAAATATTATATTCACCAAACTTTAAAATGAACATTTATTATTATTATTTAACTCACTTATTATTTTGAATAATTTGTGATTAAATTATGGTGATCAACCAAAGTGAATAAATCTTATTTATTCTAATTTATTAAATTCAATACTAGAATTTAACTAAGATTGAAAATGAACTTAGTGTGGGACCATCTAGGAATATTTCTTAGTGGAATTAGGCATAATAATATAAATTCTAAGGATGTCATCTAGCGACATGTCAAAGGATCCATAGAGAAATAATTTAATGTCACAATGACATCAAACCTCTTATGAACATTTATGATGAAATGTAATTATTTTATCACAATATATCAAATCAAGCAGGTTTCATAACAGTCATCAATCTATATGATTGATGTCTCTTTATTTGACTTTCCAAAAATGAACTCTTCCATAGAACACCATAGTCATAGATTTATTTAGGTGGTTTCATTCCCATCAAAGGTCTTGATATATTAACTCTCATCAAGAGGGTAAAGGGATAAATCTTTTCTCATATTATCCATTAATGTTATATCATTCATGATGCGCCCAATATATCCTACTTTTCCATGATAATATGTCTGCATGGTTTTCATCAATACATAAAAGTATGTGAGTCATGATATCTATTAATGATAATCTTAAAGTTTAAATATCAATACAAACATCTACAGATAGAAACATCTAATAACACATGGAAATGTGGATTTCCTATTAATTGGTATATTCTCATAACCTCCTATATTGGAGATTACTGATGGAAAACACCATGAGAAGGTGCCTCAATGTCTTATGATCCTTCTACTCCTAATATCCTATATTGTCTATTTCCCATCAGAAAATATCATCCATTCATATAATATGGTTTAATAATAATTTCATGGAACCTATAAGTTCTCATCACAACGAGAATATGCTATAACCTTTCAGTGTGATATATATTATAAGGATATTATCTCATACAAATATATGCAGATTAAAAATCATGGTGTGATAAGAAAATTTATTTAATAAGAAAAAACATTTAATCAAGTACTAAAAAATTTGGTTCTAGGGAACCAACTCTAAGAGACTCCCACTTTCACTAGATCCAACTAACAAAAGAATTTAGTCCACTAGCTCTCACATTATACTCATGCTTCTACTGAGATAAATCCTTTATTAGGGGGTACTCCATATTTTCCTTCATGGATACTCTTCTCACTACAACTTCACCTCATTGATAAAAATATCTTAAGAGATGAAACTTCTAAATTATGTTTTTTTCCTTTGGTGTAACCTTGGATCTTTGGAGAGAGCCACCGCTATAATGTTTTCATAGTAAAGTGGGATAGGGTCTTTACTACTAGGCACCACATCAAGATCTTGGATAAAGTTTCAAATCCAAAATGATTCCCTTCCTGCATTATAAATCGCAATATACTTAGAATATATTATAGAATTAGAAATAACTAGATGCTTTGAACTCTTCCATATCAAAACTCCTCTTTCAAAACAAAATACATATCCACAATGTGACTTCATATCATTTTGATTTATCATAAAACTAGTATATGTATAATATCTGATGAATATTTCTTTATCTTCAACATATACTAGGAACATATCCTTAGTATGACTCATATACTTAAGGATAGCCTTAACAACATTCCAATGTTATTCACCTAGATCTACTTGATATCTTTCTACCATGCTCAAAGCATAGGAAACATCAATCCTTGTACACAACATGGAATACATGATAGATCCTATTACAGAAATGTATGGAATCTTACTCATTATCTATCTTTCCTCTTGTGTCTAAGGACACATTTTCTTGAAAAGATATATACCATGTGACATTGGAACCAATCCCCTATTGTTTGTTCCATACTAAACCTCTTTAGTATCTGGTCAATATATATACCTTAACATAGTCTGAGAAACCTCTTGGATCTATCATGCATGATCTTGATAACTAGAATATAGGTTTTTTCACCTAATTCCTTCATAGAGAAGAACTTTCTCAACCATTCATTAACTCCTTATAAGGCTGATATATTATTTCCAATTAGTAATATGGCATCAACATACACTACTATGAAAACAAATGTACTGCCACTAAACCTATTTTAAAAACATGGCTCTCATTAATTATTAATGAAACCAAATTCCTTTACAGCTTCATTGAATAGAATGTTCCATGACCTAGATGGTTTCTTTAATCTATAAATGGATCTATAAAACTTCCATAACTTTTTATCATTTCTTGAATTCACAAACACTTTTGGTTGTGTCATGTATATAACCTCTTGAAGGTTTTCATTAACAAATGCATTTTTGACATCCATTTTCCAAATCTCATAGCCATGGTAAACTGTTATAGAAAGAAATATTCTGATGGATTTAAACATAGAAACTGGAGAAAAGGTTTCTCTATATTCAATGCCTCGACGTTGTATAAACCCTCTAGCCACTAGTAATTCTTTATAGATATTCACTTTACTTTAAATTTATAACTTTTTCTTAAATACCCATTTACACGCAATAGATTTTACATCAATTGGTGGATCAATCAAAACCCAAACTTTGTTTTGATACATGGGATCCATCTCAGAATTCATGGATTCTTTCTATCTTTCAACTTCTGAGATCTTTACTACCTCTCTATAGGATATAGAATCATCATTATTAACAGATAATGATTTACCATCATCAGTGACTAGAATACCATATCTCTCTATTTATCTAACCTCTCTTGTACTCCTATGAAGCACCTGTGTTTCAATAACACCTTCTTCTATAGGGACCTATGGAATTGGTTCCTATACCAACTCTTTTATCTCTTGAGCATCAAATTCATCTAATTTAATCTTTCTATCATTATCCTCCTTGAGTATGTACCCCCCCCCCCCCCCTTAATAAAGAAGTTATGTCTTTTGAAAGTTAATTTCTTATATGAAGGGTTGTATAGATAGTATCCTCTTGTTTCCTTATGATACCATATAAAGATAGAATTTGTATCTCACGGTGCTAGTTTTTTTTCTTGATCCAGCCTTAACAAATGCTTCACATCCCCATGCATGAACATGTGAAAAATGAATTTATTTTCACTGTATAACTTGAAGGGAATATCATTTTCCACTTTAGTTGGTACTCGATTTAGTAAGCATAATGTTGTCTATAATGCATATCCCCAAAAGGATAATGGAAGGATTTCATGACTCTTAATTGACCTTACCATGCCCAACAAGGTACAGTTCCTCCATTCACTAACATAATTCCACTATGGTGTATAAGGTGGAGTGATTTGAGATAAAATTTCATACTCCCATAAAAATTCAATAAAGTCTTGGTTAAGATATTAACCGCATTGATCTGATTGAAGTTTCTTTATATTCTCACCAAGTTGGTTGTCAACCTCATTCTTGAACTCTTTGAACTTCTCAAAGGATTCAGATATATTCCTCATCAAGTATATATAACCATACCAACTCAATTCATCAATAAAAGTACTAAAGTATGTGAATACACCTCTATATTATACTTGAAAAAGACCAAACACATCGGTGTGTACCAATTCTAGAATATTTGTGTCCCTTTCACCTTAAATGGTTTTTTGGCCATCTTTCCTTGTAAACAAGCATGACATCTTTTAAGTGGATTTAGCTCAAATGAATCTAAATAACCATCTTTATAGATCTTTTTCAAATGATTTTTGTTTATGTGATCAAGAAGATGATGCCAAAACTAGTTTTCATATGATTTATGTGTATTAGTTTTGTTTTCAATTACTAATATTAGGTTTTAATAATTTAATACATAAAACTCATTATTCATCTATGTCATACCATAACATATGCTATCTTTATAAAATTATAAACCCTTATTTTGAAATATGAAAATAAATCTATCCATATCTAAATAAGAAGTGGAAATAATGTTATTGGTAACAATAGGAATATAATAATAGTTATTTAAAACCAAAATCAATCTTATCAGCAATGTGATATGGTAGTCTCCAATGGTTAGAGTATCCAGCCTCACTCCATTGGTAGCATGTAGATCCACCTCATCCCTGGTAATCTTTTGAAATATACTTGGTTCTCAAGTTTGGATAAAAATGTGAGAACCATATATAGTATCTAATACCCAACTTATAGATATATAAATATTACACTCAATAATGAACACACCTGAAGCTTCCCCTTTCTTCTTTGGTTGCGTGTAATTCCTCTTAAAGTGGCCCTACTTTCCACATGAAAAACATACCACTTCATGTTCCTTTGATTCCCTCTAAATCTTCTTCTTCTTAGAGGGAAGGAGCTGTAGATAATTGGACTTGGAATGATTCTTCATCACCTTTTCCTTGTTCCTCTTCTTCTTCTTCACAATAAAGAAAATGGGTTTTTCACACCACATGTCTTTATCAACTTGGAGGATAAGAGTAAGTTATTCTGATAGTGTCTTCTCATTATTGTTCATATTATAATTTACAATAAAACTAGAGAAGTATTTGGGTAGTGAGGACATAATTAGATGTGTGCAAAACTCATTTGAGATTTTAAAACCCAAGATTTTTAGGTGTTCAATGTATCCAATCATCTTGACTACATGTGGCTTAGCTGGTGGCAACTTTCTAATATTTCATGTGAAAAGTACATTAGAGATATCATATATCTTTGATATTTCCTTATATTGATGAAGATCCTGAAGGTGAGAAACTATGTTATATGCATCCATATCCTCATATTTCTTTAAAATCTCATTGGACATGGAGGATAACATAAAACATTGGACATTTATTGTGTCATCCACATGATTTACAAGGGAGATACTTTTCCCTCACTAGCCTCTTCAACAAGTGACTTAGGAAGTGGGGTTTCCAACATGTATTATTTCTATTTTTGTCATAGTATAACAAAAAATATCCTAAACCATTTCTATAAATTCATACTAGTGAAAAGGTTATCCTTATGTAGTATTTATAATAGTGATATTGTCAAAGTCATTTGATTTCCCATTTCTACAAATTAGGAGTAGTTAATTAGTACTTTTTTTGATTAAAAAAAATAAATTAACAAATTTAAATTTAATAAAATTCCATTAATCTAAAACTATTTTTTGAAACCTAATAGTTATCATAATCAGTTTTAGAATATCTTATTACTTAGATATTTTAGTGTAAATGATCCATATTTCCTTCACATAACCCAGACCTAGGCATGATAACCTATTTGAAGGGTTTTAGGTAGTTGTAACTTTCCAACAACATTAACACTTAGATAATTGATTTAGTGAGTGGAATCAAAAATCCTAAAATCATATTTTTTTATTTCAGAAACCTTTTCCTCTTAGTTACACAAAGTTATATTTAAGTAGTCAACCCAAAAATTCAAGATAAAATTTATATGATAATTTAAATCACCCTAACTTGAGTTGTTCCTATGATTTGAATAATGTGGTTGATTCTAACTCAAGTAGTGGAAGATAATCCAACTTAATATTTTAATTAAGGTATTTTTATCCTTATGTGTAAATCCTATTTTATCATTTTCCTCCAAAGCACAAAGGCCTTAGATTTTTTATTAATTTTTTAGACCCTTTTTTATTAGGTTGAGAGGGAACCATTGAAATGACCCATATACCCAAGTAAAAAGGCCCAAAGACCACACACATAGACCAACCCCTCCCTTAGCTCGTACACTTTAAGCCTCAAACTCCACATCAACAAAGATTATCAGTTATCATTACCCCTTACAAAACTACACAGTGTCTTGTACCAATGGATAATGTCATACCATATCATCATTTCTAATCTGGATAGATTTGTTGATGGTTTCTTTGTTCTCTTCCTCCTCTGGGGCCTACATCATGGATCTTCTCATAATACCCACCCAAAGGTCCCTACACCAACAAGATTGAAATGCCTCATGCCTCCGCCGTCTGAACCCACAAACCAATGTTTTCCTACCATCACTGGACGAGACATAAAATAATATAAAGTTATAATTCATGTAATATTATAAAAACACATTTAATTAAGAAATGGTATAACTCAATAAATGTAAATTGAGTTAAGAATCCTCTTACCTCGAATCCTAGCTCACCTCGTACATCCTTTAACCTCCTGAATAAAAAATAATATTAATTATTTACTTTTTCATAAACTTTTTCATGTTGATTTCCAAATTATTATTTCATTTACATCACTTGTTATCATATTTCAATCATTTACTAAATTATTATTGTTCTCATCAGTTATTTGGGGGCTGTTCAGTTCACAATCTTTAAAACTAGTCTAGTATAATTATATTTGTAAAATGTCATTATAAAATGGTTCCATAATATCCAAAACTTTAAAGGTATTATTTCAATATCATTCTAGAAGTAAGGGAGTTTAATGGGTCATTAAATAGTCACTATTCATAGAATCTTCCTTGATAATCCTATTTTTAACAGTTAAAAATGACAATGATTGTTTACTTTTAATTTCATTATTATGATAGATATTTTACCATTATAGAATCATAATTATAAAATAACTTAAATATTATTTCTATATTCAATCATAAAATCAATTTTGAAAAATATTTATGAAATGCATCAATTTATGAAAAAATCATCATTTACTTAAGTAGAGTAAAACTTTCATGGTAAGCGATGTTTTTCAAAATAGCTTAAAATAAGAAAAACTCGATAAATATTTGAGTTTTATAAAACCATATATTATAATTAAACTATTATTTAGGGTTATTTTTAAATATTTTATATGTTATTGAAAAGATTAAGAGGATTTTGAAATGAAAAGATATAATTTTATAAAAACTTATCTTTTGATGTAGTAAAGGATTATGAAAAAGAGGTTGGTGAAAGGTAATCAGTGTTATATCATCATTTATAGATCAAAATGATGTCAATAACATGATAATAGAATCATATTAGAAAAAATATAAGTTTTAAAAGGGTTTTAATATAAATATTCATAAACATTAAAGAAGAAATAGGCTTAGAAACCCTTTCCATGATTTTTGAATCACCACCTTCGGATTAAGCCTAAAGCCTTTGAAGAAATAAATTTGGGCACGGAAAAATAATTATAAACCTAGAAATGGATGGTTAAAGAGATATTTGGGTAGAATATGAAGATAAAAATGGACTTGATATGTGTTTGGGAAAGTTTAAAATGATTCCCATTTTATAGGAAAAATTCAATTGAATTTTCATACATATTCAATATTTAAGGGTCAAAAATGTAATTTTAAAATAGTGGCTCATAAATGGATGATATAAATGTGTAAAAATAAAGGATATATTTTTTTTATGTGTTCATAACTTGAATAGTATCCTGAATATGATTCCTTCTCCTGAGTGAATTTTGTATGCCTTCTTGAAGAATCAAAATGAATGTGATAAACTATGTCAGGGTGCAGTGGAAACTGAATGTTGGTCCCCCTGATAACATGAGGAAAAGTTTAAGTGATGAATATAATAGCTGAATATGTATTTAGCCTCATTATGACATGGGTTTGAAGAGTGGGATTCAATATTAGGCCTAGTTTAATTGGTCTAAAATTAGACTTTAGTATCTGGTAGGTCTGGCCTAAACTAGGTGCAAACTGGTGGGTCTAAAATGGTGAGTTCAGCTATGGTGTGTTGTTGCATGATCAAATGAATGTAGGAGAGTATAAAGTGGAATTTTATTGGATTTAGAATTCAACTTAAAGGGTTATTTGGTTTGTGTATGTCTAGAAGTCGTGTTGATGAATCATAGAGATGGTTGGTGAGGTGATGCCATCTACAAGTCATGTGGACTAGTGCTGGTATGAATTGAATGAGGTGGAGTTTGGTCTTATACATGTTGTGTTTATAGAAAATAGAAATTTCAATTATGATGATGGGATCATGAAAACTTCAATGAGAGGGTCTGGTGTGGACTCAGTAATCATAGATTTCTTTTTGGAAAATCATCAAACATGTTATGTGTGTTCACCAAAACAACCAGTGAAAAAAATTCTTCAGTCATGAGTTTGAGATCAATAATTCTTCAGGTTGAGAGGAATATCAATGTTTTTACCTTCATCTAATTTGTGCTTCAATGTCTTGGTTCACCCTCATCAGGCATGACATTTACATTGAGATTCAATTCTTCATTAGCACTCGAGTGTTAGCATCTCCCCAGTTGGAACTTGAGCTTTGTAATTCCTTTATCACTGAGTTGGGATGTGTGGGTGTGATGTTTGTGTGTATAGAAAGTCATCTAGACATAATTTTTCAATGGTTGAGTTTTAGTAGGTTTGAAAGGACACATTCTATCAGTGAAAGTGGCATAGTTGATGGTAGGCTTTGTGGTCAATTTCAGAAGTCTTTGTGTGGTAGGTTGAATGAAGGAGGTGCAGTTAGCTATGGAAGAGGTGTTTGATATTTAAGTCCATATTGATTGATCAATTTTGGGGTTTGAGGTGGTTGGATAGACCATGCATTGGGTCTGCATCTGTTGAAGGGAGGTGAGGCATGGTAGCTTGAATGTCCTCTTACGACATCTTGTGGTGTCTTCATATGTCAACTTGTAAACTTAAGTCATGCAGTTTCTTCATTGGAAATAGTATTTTGAAATTTAATATTATGGTCAATCCATATCTCCTTATATGGTCACTTGGGAGTACCTTTTTTATAGTTTTGGTGTCTATGATAAGTTCAAATTCGTGATCAATTGCGTGCTCTTCATGCAATACTAAATTTTGTTAAAAAAATTCAACCTCTATATAGTGAAAAATCAATTTAGTATAGGATTTTTTTCTAGATTAAGAATTTAAAAAAAAATACAACCAATAATAAATTAAAATATTGTTCTATTAACAATTACACCCCAAAAATAATTTATTCAAAAAAAATTATTTCTATAAATTCCCAAAAAAATCAAGCATTAAGACGTTTAAATATTTAATTTCAAAAATGGTTTAAATAATTAAAAAAAGTCAACAATCTTTAAAAAAATTAAATTCTCTATTCCCAAATATTAATTCACATATTTCAATTTAATTCCAAAATTTGAATAAATCTCTAAAAACATCTAAAACATTTATCACTTTAATTCCAAATTCTCAAAAAGTGATAAAAATGGTTAAATTAACAGAGTTTTATCAAGATAGGGGGTTAACTATGTTGAAATAAAATTAAAAATTCTGAAAATGTGGGCTCACATCACTCCCCCACACTTAAACTATTTCACTTCTGGTTAATTCCATGAATTTCATTTATTAAATGACTAATCCTCCCTAGACTGAATTACACAAGTAAGAGAAGAAGAAAATCATAAATTCCTCCATTTTTTTGAATTATCATGCCTCCTTTATGATTTAAATTCACTTTCTCACTTCAATTCAATTAAAAGTTTCATTTACCTGATTTAAATAGATATATTTATGTGTAATTAAAGTTTTAAAAATTGGCACTTCCATTTTTCCTTTTCTCCTAAGATATTTAAACCAGAGTTATAATTTACACTTCATTAATACAACTCAAATGAAATTATTATAACTTAATTTATTAATTATTTATTTGGTTCCAATATTCCTCTCACCTTAATGAATTCATTTATAAAAACTAGGTACTTATTGAATTTTTATCATCAATTATTTTAGAAATCACTTGTTTAATATAAACAAATGGCATGTATTTATTCAAACACATAATGTCTAATATATAATAGATTCATTATGGGATCCTAATTTCTCAATTTCCTCTAGTTTCAAAGAACTTATATCAATTTCTTTTGAGTTGTCTCATTGAGGTGTTTTTTTCACAAATTTTATGTTTCTTTAAATTAAGTTCAAAATTCCCATAACCTCATGTTATAATTTCAATTCTATAAAAATATTTTCACTTAACATTTTTCCTTGTTTTAAAACCAAATTTCTATAAAAACAATGGAAAAACTCACTTAAAAATCATTTAACTCTCATAATTTCATAACCAATTAACACCCTATACTCTATCATGGTATTTTCCCCTAGTAAGGTAGCATTAATCACAAGCTTTCCAAGCCCAAGGACACACTAAAATCAAAAACTAGAAAATAAGCATTAAGCAGAAAATTATTTACAGTTACTGAAAGTAGAACATAGAAATCATTTAAACTATTAAAAATAGGTTTGAGGCCTCCACTACAATTATTCATTACTTCCCATTTAATAATATTAGATTATAAATAATTATAGTGATAAAATAGGTGAAAAGGATAGAAACAACCTAGTTATTTGGTGGGAAAAATTCATTTAATTTCTTATGTGTTGACTCCTAAGTCACTACCCTCCATAAAAACCAATATAAACATATAACAAAACACGGTAAATTTATTAAAAATTAAGAATATATAAAACAAAATAGAGAGAGATATAAATATAATATTCTTAGGTTTTTCCTTCCCAATAGGGGTTTTTGTTATGACTGTCCACAGTTGGACAGACCCATGGTTAACCTCAATCCATGGGAGGATATGGTTTTTGTGATGTAAAAAACCACATCCAATTTATTATAGATCTACTCAACTCCACTTATTCTTGGAGTTCCCCTTTTATAGAGCACTTCATGTCCTCCCCTTGATTAGTGGCATGTATTATATGTTCAGAACGCAGCAGAAGCATCCTTTTCTTGTATGAACAACTCGACTTTTATTCGTAAATCATGTTTAATCATTTATTTACATGATCAAAAATTAATTTAAAAAAAATAGTATATTACTTGACTAGATTAAAATAAAATAACCAAAAGTATATAGATCTTAACATGTAATTTATAATTAATTTATTAGCAGATATAGAATTACTTCAACTTGTAATTATGCTTTTTTGATGATCTAGTTAACAAGATCTTGTTGTACTATCATTTTTATGTAGTATCCAAGTACATAATACCTATAGTATTAATCCACACATTCACCACAATCTATGAATGATGTCATAGAATATTCAGATGTTGGCACTACTGATCTTGATCGCTTGTGTTGTTCATGGTTGATCGCAAAATAATTCTTCTCGAGAGAGGAAGAACTCTTGAGGGTATCTTATTGGATTGAGAGAGGATGGGAGGAGAGCACTCTGGATCTCTTTAACTCTCTATAGGACTTGATAGAGTCTCACTCTATCCATTGTTCACACCAATTGTGTTTTAGGAAAGTGATATAATTATATATTTATTTTGGAAGGTTTGGGGTTGGAAAATCACACACAGGACCTTTCCCACTTCCATATTTCTTATATGAATTCATATCCAATGATAATAATGTAAATATTATTATTAAACGCTTGACACGTGAAATTCATAAATAATGTAAATATATATCATTTATACCATTTCTAATTGGACCATTAAACTTGATCTTCTTTCCCTCGTCCACATTTACGAATCATTGAATAATAAATATTTATTTCATAAATAAATATAAATTAATTATTCATCAATAAATATAATAAATATTATATTCACCAAAATTAAAAATGAATATTTATTATTATTATTTAACTCACTTATTATTTCAAATAATTTGTGATTAAATTATGGAGATCAACCAAACTAAATAAATCTTATTTATTATAACTTGTTAAATTCAATACAAGAATTTAACTAAGATTGAAAATGCACATAGTGTGTGACCCTCTAGGCCTCTTTCTTAGTGGCATTATTCATAACCATCTAAATTCCAATTTTGGCATCCAACAATATGTTAATGAATCCATAGATAAATAAGTTAACGTCACAATGACCTCCAACCTCCTATGAACATTTACCATGTAGTATAATCATTTTTATCACAATATCTCAAATCAAGAAGGTTGCATGCCTATCATCAACCTATATGCTCGATGTATATTTATTTTGCTTTATGGAAATGATCCATTCCATCAAACACCATGGTCATAGATTTATTTAGGTGGTTTCATTACCATCAAAGGTCCTGAGATATTAACTTTCCTCAAGAGATAGAAGGGATAAATATTTTCCCACATTATCTATTAATGTTATATCATTCATGAAGCACCCTATATATCCTAATTTTCCATGAGAATATCTCTTTATTATTTTCATAAATACATCAAATTATGTGAGTCATGATATCCATTAATGATAATATTAAATTTTAAGGATCAATATTAAGTGTTTAGTGAATTATATTTGTTGTCAATAAGTGTTTGGTGAAAGATTTCTATATTTTTTAGGGTTTTAATTTGATGATTGTAGATCTGATCAGTAGTACATAAAACATGTGTCATTAGTGATTTTATTTGACATATTTTTTACAACATGTTAACAAATATAGAGTTGTAATTTATGTTTTAATGATAAATAGAAGTAAATTATGGTTTTACTATTATGTATATTGGATTTACTATTTTTTGTTTTGGTAAGTTTTTCAATGTGATGTATATCAAAAAATTAGCAAATTAAACCATCCATCTATGAGGAACCCACACCACTACTGAGGTGGGAAGGTTTTACCTCTCAGCCAACCCACCACTATGGCATAGATCATGCAAGGGGGGCCTATAGGAGGTACAGGAGCAATGGAAATCCACCACCGTATGTGGGAATAATGGTAGTGGATGGGGGAATAGGCATGGGGAAGTTCCATCACTATGTGTATTTATTTAGTAACCATTTCTTCCGTGTTTAAGGAGCACCTTGTATTAAAGAGATCATGGAACGGAATCCGTTTAAATGTGGGACACTGCTTACATTATAGATCTGCCTTTAAAAAACATGAAAAGAACCAGGGTCATTTATCTGATCATCCAGGACCATCTGATTAGTCCAGACACATCGTCTTCATCCTCATCCCCTCTCAATAGTTCTGTTCATTGAGTTTTTCATGCAGCAACATCCATTGATTGATAAAACCAAGATTTTAATGATTATTTGATTAGTATAATTATTCTTTTTTTATTGAAATAATAATGAAATTTATTTTTCATAATATTACAATGAACAAAATGAGGATTTTTTGTGTACATAAGATTTATATTTTAATGATGGTGATTTTGTTGTCATAAATCATGTAGTAACTTGGTGCACATGTCAGTGGAATTTTGTCTATAAATACCAAGGATTACACCCATGAGATGCTACTGGGAGTGTGAGAGAATCTCATTTCTAGATAAATAGAAACATCGCAAATCTATATAGTTTTTAAAAGATAGTGGTTCTATGTATTTTCTTTTTGTGAGAATAAGAAAGTTCTCGTGGTGTAAATGATATGTGCTTTTCACACTCATTAGATTTACAAAGAAACTGGTTTCTAAAAAGCACTTAGGATAGCACATGTTTCATCTCATGGATTTTTCTATTATTATAGAGAATTCATGCATGCTCATAGTTTCATTAAATATTTTATAGTGAAGATTGTATATTGTACATGAAGTAATAGTGTGCATAAGTCTATAGGGTAGTGGACATACATCTAGGTTTGCACAAGGGATGAAGTGCATATGAATATTCTTGATATCTATGTATATAATATAGGATGTTTTTTATGTGAAATAAATATTTGAAAATGAGAAAACAATACAATGCTCACCCATTTGGGTTTGTGCAAAGATTGTGAAATTGATCAGTGTGTGCGAAGGTGAGTACATAAAAAGAAAAATAGTGTGTGTGAACTGTGAGTGAGAAAAATGGATAGTGTGTGTGATTGAGAATTCACATGAAAAATAATTACATCCATTAAATCATTATCAAATTCACATGTGATAAATAAAATGGATTTAAATGTGTGTGTTATACAAACATGTATGCACATCTAATAATTCATGCATGAAAGTGTGAAGTTAATGCATTTATATTGTTTCAATTTTTATATTGATAATGCCATGCAGTGTATTATATACATGCATGAAGTTTCAAGAATAAAATTTCAAATATATATTTAATATTCAATGTTCCATGTTTTGTGACTGAAGTCAGTACATTATTTCTATCAGTGATTCAGAAAAAATTTATAACTAAGTTTTCAATGTTTAATGAGGTTGTGTCTTCAGCAAAAGAAATAATTCTTTCCTGAGTGGTGTTGTACTGAGGAAGCTAATTTTATAAAGTGATTAGATATTATTTAATCAAGTACAAAATTAGTGTAGAGGTACTTGAAGTTGTATAAGATCTTGTGTGATCAAGAAATATTGTGGAGGAGGATCTTAAAATTGATCTTTCTATAGTAGATCAAGTCAACTGAAGATAAAGGCAACAACTTGGGGGTCTAACTGGTTACTTGAATATTATTATTGGGTGGTTTAACCAATCACTGTGAAGAAGGTGCATTTGGGGGGTCTAACCAATTGTTGAAGGCTAATTGGAACTAGGTGTATAACCAGTTTGTAATTGGGGGGGTCTAACCAATTACTATTGTAATCACCTTATGATATAGTAGAATATATATATTGGGGGGTCTAACCAACACAGAAAGGAGTAGGTATTTGTACTTATTTTTCCCTAAAATAATTGGTCACCCAATGATTGATTACAGGGGGGTTTGAGTTTTGTGCAATCAATTATCTCAGATTTACTATTTCCAAATGGTTTCTATTGGGTTTGTTCATGGAACTAGAAACACCTAATGGTTTTATATCCAATATGATTGGCTTTCCAAAGGTAGTAACTCGTTAGCAATTTTGACCAACAATGATTTAGAACTCACATTGGTCGAGAGGATGGGAGGTCAGTCTCATCACACCCTTTTGGTAGGAATTATTACCCACTTAGAGAATCTCTTATAGATTTAATATATATTCATGAATCCTTTATTAATTCCCATGTATTAAATGATTTTCCCTTGAATTAGAAATCAATTATTAGCATGCATGGAATTTAGAATCATCTATATGTATCTTGATTTCTTCATTAATGGAGATATATTTATGTATACTAGGTTATCCATCAATGGTATCCCCTTATGTACTACTTCGAGATTTTTTGGTAATTATTTCGATGATGGTAGTTTTCTATCCACTCAGTGGGGAAATCTAGAGTGTATGTTCATCCAAGGAGATAGAAATTGTTTTGATGTTGGGATCAAACCCATAAAATGGATTCCTAAATATCCTCATGAAAGGAATAAGAAGCCATGAAGTTCTATGTCGCGTAACAAGGAACATCATACCTTTTAAGGTAATGTGATAAGGACCTAACCGTACTGTTTAACATCACGTGGTAAGAATGTCTAGGTGGAAGGTTCCTAGTCAAAGTTTGGTGTGTTAGTTATGCTAAAGAGACCCAAGGAACCTGGAAGGGATTTGAATTTCTAAGTTGAATCAAACCCTAGTGGGAATATGGCCTAGAGAGAACAGGTTTGATTAGGGGTGTTGAGTTTGGACCTCATATAGGCTTCATACATATTCTATATAGACAGGAATGAAATCCCAAGTAGTTTGGTAATGAGTAACCATGCTTATGGAGGCCCATGAAGGGTTTTATCATAGGGGAGTATAACCCTTTGAGAGGATTAAGTTGGGGATTACTTCTGAAGAGGATGCCCTTGTTAAAAGAGAACATAAGTAATGTCTTGATTCATGGTGTTTTGGGGCCTTAATTCGGGGCTTACTCTTGAGAAGGATGCCTGGATTAAGGGAATTATGATTGGGAATTACTCTTGAGGAGGATGCACATTGATCTTGGGCCCTAAGTGGGCATCATATGTATCCTACTTATAATAGGAATCAGAGTTCTTATAGTTCAATATGGGATAGATCATGCAGATGTCATGATCACCATTATAATCTAAGCCCATGTTAGTCATGATTGGTGTGAGGATTAAGAGGAAGTGAATGATATGATAAACCACAAAATATTCTCTTGTCCACAGGTGTACATGGATACAAATCCCAAAGGGAGAGGGATATAGTGTTGAGCTTGCCCATTTTCTTTGTCCTGGGATAACAGTTGAAGATCCCAAGGGTATGGAACTTACCTCACTTAACTTTACCCTGTAATGGGTCCAGGGTATGGAAAATGAGGAAGTAAGGTAGTAGGAGAAAGGGGAGAGGTCTCGGGTTCTCATCCCCTCTCTAACCCAGTGGCCAAGAGGTAGAGAGAAGCAAGAGTGAACCCTCCTATAAGAAAGTATAGGGGATTACTCTATGTGGTATTCTCTAAAATTGTTTCGGTAGTGAGTGAGGAGGATGTCATTCAATGTAGAAATTAAATGAAAGTGTAATACTCATCTTCCCTTCTAGGAGATAGAGGCTTTGGGTCTTAGATATGAGAATGGGAGGACATGGTCCAAACCCTAGTACCCAATACCAAGAACTCCCTAACGTTATTCCTAGGGTAAGGGTCCTCGTGAGTATAGGGATACACACTCAAATTCACCCTGAGGACTATGACCAGACAACTGGATAAGTGCAAGAAATATCTGACCATAATAATACATACCCAAATGGGGAAAACGTAAGTGTTCCACTCACCATGGTTATGTAAGTTTGGAGGTTTTGGTGGAGGCTTCAACCTAGTCCCTTTCAGATAATGGAGCCAAAGAAGAAGGTTCCCTACCATGGGTGACTATTGAGAGGGCTTGAAGGGTGACTTGTGTAGGTCCTGGGCATAGGTTCTTGGTGCAGGTGTATCGTGCAGGGCTTGGGAGGAACTGGAAATGTTTCGTATAGAGGGTATAAGACAATAAGAACTGAATATGCCTCAATAAATGGACCACTGGGGAAAAACACTTGGTTGAGGCTTTTTCTTAGGTTCCCTGGGACTCCTTTCGTGCCCCTAGAAGGGTCTCAAGTAGGTCCCTATTTAGGGAGAGGGACCTTACGTAGTTGGTTTCTATTTAGGGTAGAATGGTCCTCATGCAGGTACCTTATGTTCAGGACCTTGAAGGGACTCTGATCTTATTTATCCCCCTTAATTCCCTATTATCTTGGGTTTAAAAGATCTACTTGAGAAATTTTGGGGGACTCGGGAAAAGGTGTTGTGAAATCAGAGCTCTTTGGTTTCTTCATTTATTTATTTGTCCAAATGAAGAGCCTTGGGGTCCTATTTAAAGTAAAATATATGACCTTGGGTGAAGGTGGTTGTTCATGTAGGTCCACAGTGTAGGGTTTCCTAATCATTTCATTTGTGTAGGGTAACTGTGTGGCCTTTGTAACACGCAGGGGTCTACGCACGTAGGTATATTTGAGAAATTCCATTGGTTTTCCTTAAGTCTCTTTAGAATTTTAACATTCCCAATATTATATCCATAATCTTTTCATCATCCTTGATAAAAAAGAGTGTATACACTACCAAACCTTGTAAATACCTTTGTATTTTGCTTTCTTTGTTTTTATTACTTGTAGGGTGAGGTTGAGTATTAAATATGAGGGATTGAGACTTTAATCAGTCACAGAGGTTAAATAAAAAGTAATATGATTTGTAAAAATAGTATACCATTGATTCACCCCCAGTGGTATTTAACCAATCCTTGTACACTTCAATTGGTATTAGAGCACAAGGTACCCATTGTAGATACAAAAAACTTTCTAATAAATGGATAATTTGAATTCATTGAACAATATAGGAATTCATAATTTCAATGGCGTGAACTACCATAGTTAGAGGAATAGGGTGCTTCCTTACCTTATATCTCTTGTCCTGGAAGTGAGAGATGCAGCAACAGTGGGTTTATCTCCTATTAATGAAGATTTTTCAATGACTCAAGATGAAAAGAGAAATCTAAAAGTTGATGGAAAGGATTAGAATGCAATATTGATGTCACAACAGTGGGTTTCTCTTTTATTAATAAAGATGTTTCAATGACTCAAGATGAAAATAGAAATCTAGAAGTTGATGGAAAGAATTAGAATGTTGTATTGATGTCTTTATTAGGAAAAATTTACACTAGAGTGATGGGTCTTCAGATTTCCAAGTTGATCTGGGATAAACTGAGAAGTAATTATAATGGAAATCTTAAATTCACAGAATCCAAGCTTCAAATCTATAGAATAAATATTTAATATATAAAAATGGATGATTTTGAAAGTATTGATGACTAATTTACAATATTTAATAAAACTGTTAGAAATATCGTTGGTTTTAGAGAGAATTTGGATGATTCTACTATTCTGAAAAAGATTATGATAAATTTCCTAAATGGATTCAACTCAAAGATTTATTCATTGGAAGATAGAGAAGATCTATTAATTAATGAACTTTATAATAATCTCATATCTTATGAAATGATAAAAGATATAGCATTCAAGAAAAAGGTAAGAGATGAGATAACTTTTAAATCCATGATAAAAGGTAGAACTAAAATGAATTAAGAACTAGAATCAAGTGATTATGACAATGAATAAGTTTAATAAGACTTTAGTCAAATGATTTCCTTATTTATAATACTTTTCAAAAGGGGTAGATGGAAAGGAAATATAAAACAACCACCAAAGTGATGGAATTGTCACAACAATGGTCATTTTTCTGGTAATTTTCCAAAGAAGTCTGATGATACGAACTCATGTGAATAGGATAATAAGTATAAAAAAGGAAGTAGAAGAAACATAAGAAGAGAAATATGATGAATAGAGAAATTGATGAATTTACATCATCAGGTAGTGAGTCAGAAGATGGAAGATATTATAAGAATCAATTTTGGTTTATGGGTAAATCTAATAAATATAGAGACACGTTTTAAGGTGGTGAAGGTGATGATAGAACTGATTTAGAATGGATGTTAAAATAAAATTTGGAAGTTACTCTTGTGGAAAATATACAACTCAATAAGGAAAAGAAAAAACTGAAGAAAGAAATTGACAAGATCTTCTTTTAAAATAAAGAATGTGTCAAGAAATAGGAGATTTGTCTTAATGAAATAAGAGAAAATAAGATGAAGATATATGAGATAAAAGGAAAGATGAAAAATATTGGAAAGAAATATCTTAATAAGGAAAATCATATTTTTTTTAAGAGAATAAACAAAACCATTTGAAATTAGTTGAATTTGAAAATATGGTGAATGATCTTAAAGAAATACTTATTGAGAAAGAAGAAGAATTATATGAGATGCAATCTATCTATCTTTTAACTCAAATTGAATTGAAGAAGATGAAAGAATACATTTCAAAATCTGTTGAGGTTGAGGGTGAATCTTCTAAAGCTGCTAAGAATAAGGGTCCATGGAATAAAGTTGATTCTAGACCAAATGAATATCATTTTACTTGTGGTATTTCTAATAATTCAGGTTTGAAGAATAATAATGGATCAAACAGGCCCAAAAGATCAAATGAGAAAATATTTTCCACAAAGTAAGAGTGTAATAATTCATCCATAACATTTCCTTGTAAGTAGATACATCCATAATTTTTGAAAAAGAAACAACTACAATCCTCAAATCTGAATTACTATTAGTCAGGAAAATCAAGGTTTATAGGATACTATTGGTGTTGTGGAGTATCTGGTTATAAAGCTTATTCATGTTGGTATAATATGTCACTACCAATGATAATAAGTTAATTAAGGGGCAGAAATACTAATCAGATGAGATTAGATTATCAGAAATAGAAGCTTGTGATCAAGACTTCATATAAATAGTCAATGCAGAACTTATATGAATTTTTGAATGAATTATACGGTAGATGTGGTCAAGAAGGTCACAAAGATAATAAATAAATATTTTTTTATCAAGTGATATTCCTCATAATGAATATAAGAAGAGAAGTCATATGGTGAAGAAATCCACAGTCACCAATGAATTTTGTGAGAAGATGAAATAACTTGAAAAGGATCAGAATCTTGTTAGAGAAAAGGAAATGAAATATGTGAAATATGAAGAATTTAATGATGATGAGGAGTCATATAAAAATTATGACTTGAAAATTATGAAGTGTGAAAGGTTTGTAAAAATTGGTCCTAACACAAAACTTTTCATGATACTTTTAAAAGCCCAAGAGATGATGGATAATGCTTCCAAATATGAGTTTAAAAGGAAGAAGGGAAAATCAAGGTTTAGAGGAAACTCTTATACTGATTTCTATTTCTAAGTAATAAATAGGTTCCTCTTTATTCTCTTATATAAATTTTTTTTGTACTAACATTCAGGGACTTAAAGGAGATGGATTCATCCTTTTAGGGGGAGTATAAATGATTTGAAGATGTAAAATATTCACAATCTTGTGAAAATAATAATCACTCTTAAATTTTTAATTTGAATTTAAAAGGGGAAGATATTTTTTTCACTTTAACATTATGATTAATTTTTTTATATGTGTGTAATAAATATCATAGCAATACTATTCAATTTTTTCCCTGTAACAAAGTTTTTGAAACAAGTTTTAGATGGTATCACATTATAGAAGTTTAATTGCTTTGATGCTTGCGACATCACTCTTGTTTTCTACACTAGGATAGCCCCTGTAAACATAGAGTTGATTAACTAAAATCTCACTAATTTTTTTGAGTAAGGTTTCATTATAAAGTGAAGAAGAAGTTTCATGAAGTTTTAAATCCTAAATTAACCTTTGAATTCATTTCCAATAATGGGGAGAAATAAAAGTAAACATATTAACATCATTTGAGTATTGAAAACAAATAAAAAGGGGGGATTGAAGTGTTCTATGAATTTCATTTGTTGTCAATGAGTGTTTAGTGAAAGATTTCAATATGTTTTATGGTTTTAATTTGATGATTTCAGAGCTGGTCAGTAGTTTATAAAACATGTGTCGTTATTTATTTGAGTTGACATATTGTTTACAATATGGGAATAAATATAGACTCTGAATTTATGTTTGAATACCAAATAGAAGGAAATTGTGGTTTTGATATTATGTATGTTGGATTTAAAATTTTGTGTTTTGGCTAAGTTTTTTAGTGGGATGTATATCAAAAAAATATCCAATTGCACTAGACATCCATGAGGGACCCACACTGCTACTAAGGTGGGAAGTTTCTACCTCTCGGCTAACCCATAACTATGTCATAGATTATACATGGAGCGCCTATGAGTGTAACAGGAGCAGTGGAAATCCACCACCATGTGGAGGAGGAACAGAAGAAGATGAGGGCATAAGCACGTGGCAATTCTATTTCTATATGTGTTTATTCGGTAACCATTTCTCTTATGTTTGAGGATCACCTTGTATTATAAAGAGAGCACAAAACTAAATCCATTTTGATGTGGGACACTTCTTATATTGTAGATCTTCCTTTAAAAACATACAAATAACTATAGCTATTAATATGATCATCTAGGACCGTTTGATCAGTCTAGCCACACCATCTTCATTCGCAGCCTTGCTTGAGAGTTATGTTCATTGATTTTTTCATGCAGTGACGTCTATTTATCAATAAAATTGAGTTTCTAATGACTATTTGATCAGTATGATGATTCCTTGGTGATTCAAATCATAATGAAATTTCATTTTCATAATATTACGATGAACAAATTGTGGATTTTTGGTGTGATAAAGATTTATATTTTGGTGATGGTGATTCTATTGTAGTGAAGCATGGAGTAACTCGGTGCACATGTTAGTGGAACGTTGGATATAAATATCAAGGCTTACACCCGTTAGATACTATTGATAGTGTGAGATAATATCATTTATTGAAAAATAAAAACATTGAAAATCTCTCTAGTTTGTAAAAAAAATTGATCTACGCATTTTATTTTTTTGAGAAGAATATAGTTCCCATGATGTAAATGATATGTGATTTTCACACTTTTTAGCTTCATGAAGAAATAGGTTGTCATGAATCACTTAGGATAGCACATGTTTCATATCATAGATTTTGTGGAGATTATAGAGAATTCATGCATGATCATAGTTGCATGAATGTATTCATAATAAAGAGTGTATATTGTGCACAAAGGAATAGTGGGAACAAGTCTGAAGGGAATTGAACATACATTTGGGTGTGTGTAAGGGAAGAAGTGCATATGCATATTCTTGATATCTATGTATATAATTATGTAAGTTTTTGTATGTGTAATAAATATTTGAAACTAATAAAACAATATAATGATCACCCATTTGGGTTTGTGAAAAGATTGTGTAAGTGATCAGTGTGTACGAAGGTGAGTACACAAGAAGGAAAATAGTGTGTGTGAATTGTGAGTGATAAAAAAGGAAAGTTTGTGTGATTGAGGATTTATATGAAAAATAATTACATCCATTAAATCATGCTCACATGAAAAAATGATAAATAAAATGTATTTAAATGTGTGTGTGTGTTATACAAACATGTATGCACATGCAATATTGCATGCATGAAAGTGTGAAGTTTATGAATTTATATTGTTTCATTTTTTATGTTGAGAAGACCATGTAGAATATTATATAAATTCATGAAGTTTTAAGAATAACACATGAAATATACATTAAATATTCATTGTGCATTGTTTTGAGACTAAATTTGGGATAATATTTCTATCAGTGATTCAGAAGAAATTCATAACTGAGTTTTCAGTGTTCAGTGAGTTCGAGTCTTTATCCAAAGAAATAATTCTTTCCTGAGAAGTATTTTACTAAGGAATCTGATTTTATACAATGATCAGATATTATTTGAGAAATTCCATCATCAATGAAAAGATACTTGAAGTTGTACATAAGCTTGTGTGATCTAGTAAGATTGTGGAGGAGTATCTTCAAATTGATTTTTCTACAGTTGATCAAGTCAACTTAAGTTGAAGGCTACAATTGGGGATTCTAACCAGTTGCTTGAATATTTTTATTGGGGGGTCTAACCAATCACTATGAATAAATTTAAATTGGGGTGTCTAACTAACTGTTGAAGACTAATTGGAACTAGGGGTATAACCAGTTTGTAATTGGGGGGGTCTAACTAATTACTATTGTAATCACATTATAATATAGTGGAGAATATATGTTGGGGGGTCTAACTGACATGACAAGGAGTATGTCTTTGTATTGAAACTTGTAAATCCCTTTATACTTTGATTTATTTATTGTTATTTCTTGTAGGGTGAGGTTTAGTATTAAATATGAGGGATCAAGACTTTAATCTTTCATAGAGGTTGAATCAAAAGTAAGAGAATTTATAAAAATAATATAACACTGATTCACCCCCCTCCCCCCCCCCCTCAGTGGTATCTAACTGATCATTAGACACTTCATAATACACACATTCATATATGGTAACATCCAATGACACATAGAAATATGGATTTCCTATTAACTGGTATATTCTTATAACCTCATGTCTTAGATATTACTAAGGTAAAACACCATGAGAAGGTGTATCAATGTATTATGAGCCTCCTACCCCTGATAGCCTAGTTTTTTTGTGTCCCATCAAAAAATATCATCTATAAATATAATAAGGTTTAATGATAATTTCATGGAAACTCTAGGTTCTCAACATAGTGAGGAACTGCTATAATGTTTCAATGTGACATATATTATAAGGCTATTATCACATAAAAATATTATGCAGAATAAAAATCATGGTTTGATAATAAGACTTATTTAATAAGAAAAACATGTAATCATGTACTAAAAAATTGGTTCTAGGGAACCGACTCCAACATAATCCCACTTGCACTAAATCCAACCAACAACAGCTGTCAGTCCACTATATCTCACAATATACTCATAATTATACTGAGATAAAGACTTTATTAAGGGGTCCTCCATGTTTTCCTCCATGGATACTCTGCTCACTGCAATTTCACCTCATTGATAAAAATATCTCTAGATATGAAACTTCAAAATTATGTGATTTTTCCTTTAGTGTGACCTTGGCTCTTTAGAGATATCCACAACTATAATGTTATTATAGTAAAATGTGATAGAGTATTTACTACTAGGCATCACATCAATCTCATGGAAAATTTTGAAAATCCAAACCACTTGCTTGGATGCATTAGAAATCGGAATATGCTTAGACTATATTGTATAATTAGAAGTAACAGCTGCTTTGAATTCTTCTAGGTCATAACTCCTCCTTTGAGAAAAAATAAATATCCAGAATACAACTTCATATTATTCTGATCTATTAGAAAACTAGTATCTATATAATCCCTGGTGACTAGTTCTTCATCTCCTCCATACACGAGGAACATATCCTTAGTATGACTTATATACATAAGGATATCCTTAATAGTAGTCCAATTTTATTCACCAGGGAATTCTTGATATATTTCTACCATTCTCAATGCATAGAAAACATCAAGACCTGTACACAACATATCATACATGATAAATCCTATCACAAAAGTGTATGGGATATTACTCATCATCTCTCTTTCCTATTGTGTTTGAGGAAACATTTTCTTGGAAAGATATATACCATGTCACATTTGTACCAATACCCTCTTGTATTGTTTTATACTAAACCTATTTAGTATCTGGTCAATATATGTACCTTAACTTAGTCTGAGCAGCCTCTTGGATCTATCATGCATGATCTTGATCCCTAGAATATAATTTGTTTCACATAAGTCCTTCAGGGTTTCTCAACCATTCCTTAACCACTTTAAAGGTTGGTATACTATTTCCAATTAGTAATATGTCATCAATATACACTACTATGAAAACAAATGTACTCCCAGTAAACTTCTTGTAAAAACATGGTTCACATTTATTCTTAATGAAACCAAAATATTTTATAGCTTCATAAAATTGAATATTCCATGACCTGATTGGTTGATTTAATCCATAAATGTATCTATGCAACTTACATAACTTTTTTGTATTTTATAGAGTCACAAACCCTTTTGTTTGTGTCATGTGCATAACCCTTTGAAGGTTCTCATTAAGGAATGTAGTTTTGACATCCATTTTCCAAATATCATATTCATGGTAATTTGTTATGGAAATAAAGATTTTTATGGATTTAAACATGGTAACTAGAGAAAATGTTTCTCTATAGTCAATTCCTTGACATTGTTTAAACCCTCTAGACACTATTCGTGCTTTGTAGGTGTTCACTTTACTTTCCATGTACAACTTTCACTTGAATACCCATTTACACCCAACATTTTTTACATCAATTGGTGGATTAATCAAAACCCAAAATTGGTTTTGATACATGGGATCCATTTATAATTCATGGATTCATTCCATCTTGCAGCTTTTGGTCTCTCTACTACCTCCTTGTAGGAGAGATAATTATCATTGTTAACCAATAATGATTCACCATCATCAATGACTAGAATACCATATCTCTCTAGTTCTCTCACCTCACTTTTACTCAAATATAACACTAATGCTTCAATAACACCTTCTTCCATGGGGAACTATGTAATTGGTTCCTATACCAACTCTTGTGAATCTTGATCATCAACTTCATCGAGTTCAATCTTTCTCTTGTTATCCTCCATGAGGATGTGCTCCCTACTAAGAAATATAATTAGTCTTGTGATAGTTACTTTCTTGTCTAAAGGGTTGTATAGATAGTATCCCATTGATTCCTTAAGATAGCCTATAAAGATACACTTCATACCTCAGGGTTCTAGTTGGTTTTTTGATCTATCTTTAACAAATGATTTACATCCCCATGCACAAAAATGTGAAAAAATGGGTTTCTTTCTACTTCATAACTTGAAGGTAATATCATTTTCTACTTTGGTTGGTACTCAGTTTAGGAAGTATAACATTGTCTATAATTCATATCCCCAAAATAATAATGGAATGATTACATGACTCATCATCGACCTTACCATGTCTAAAATGGTACAGTTCCTCCTTTAACAAAAACTATTCCACTGTGGTGTATAAGGTGGAGTGAGTTGAGATAAAATCTCATAATCCTAAGTCGATAAATTCATGGTTAAGATATTCAACACCATGATCTGATCAAAGTTTATTAATCTTCTTACCAAGTTGGTTCTCAACCTCAGTCTTGAACTTCTTGAACTTCTCAAAGGATTTATACGCATTCCTCATCAAGTAGATATAGCCATACCTACTCAATTCATCGATAAAAGTAATAAATTATGAGAATCCACCTCAATATTTAACTTTAAAAGGTCCACACATATCATTGTGTACCAATTCTATAAGATTTTTGGCCTTTCACTTTGAAGGGTGTTTCAGTCATTTTTTCTTATAAACAAGCATGGCATCTTTCAAGTGGATTTATCTCAAAATAGTCTAAATAACCATTTTGATAGAGATTTTTCAAATTATTTTCATTTACATGATCAAGATGATGATTCCACAACTGGATGTCATATTATTCACATGTATTATTTTTTTTTCAATTTATAATATTTGGTTTTCATAATTTAATACACAAAGATAATTATTCATCTATGTCATTTCATAACATATGATATCTTTATAAAAGTATAAACCCTTATTTCCAAATATGAAAATAAATCCATCCATATCTAAACACTAAATGGTAATAATGTTCTTGGTAAAACTATGAATATAATAACAGTTCTTTAAAACCAAAATCAATATTATAATCAATGTGATATGGTAGTCTCCAATGGCTAG
Organism: Viscum album; assembly: GCA_963277665.1. Taxonomy (NCBI): domain Eukaryota; kingdom Viridiplantae; phylum Streptophyta; class Magnoliopsida; order Santalales; family Viscaceae; genus Viscum; species Viscum album. The sequence continues at coordinate 58,510,101 of OY728129.1, forward strand.
AGAAGCCAACCTCGTTCCATTGGTTGAACATAGATCCACCTCATCCCTAGTAATATTCCAAAATATACTTGGTTCTTGAATTTGGTTGCAAATGTGAGAACTATATATATTATATAATACCTAAATTATAGATATAGAAATATTACACTCGATAATGAACACACCTAAAGCTTCACCATGTTTCTTTGGCTGGGTACAATTCCTCTTCTAGTGGCTCTTCTTTCCACATGAAAAACATACCATGTCATGTTCTTTTACTTTCCTATGAATCTTCTTATTCTTGAAGGGAAGGTTCTCCAGATCCTCAGACTTGGAATGAGTCTTCGTCCCCTTTTCCTTGTTCCTATTCTTCTTATTCACCATAAGAAAAATAGTTTTTTCATACCCCATGTCTTTATCAACTTGGAGGATAAAAGTAAGTTATTCTTATAGGGTCTTATCATTATTGATCATATTATAATTCAAAATAAAACTAGAGAAGTTTTTGGGTAGTGGGGATAGAATGAGATATGTGCACAACTCATCAAGGATTTTAAAACATAATATGTTCAGGTGTTCAATATATCCAATCATCTTGACTACATGTGGCCTAGATTCCTCTGACTCTCTAAGCTTGATTATGAAAAGTGCATTGGATATCTCATATCTATCTGATATTTCCTTCTATTTATTGAGATCCTAAAGGTGAGAAACTTTTTTATATTCACACATATCTTCATATTTCATTAAAATCTCATTGTACATGGAGGATAACATAAAACATTTAACTTTAATTGTGTCATAAAAATTCTTTAAGTAGGGAGATACTTCTTCCCCACTAGACTCTTTGACAAGTGGCTTAGGAAGTGGGTTTTCTAACATGTATGATTTCTATTAGTGGCATAGTATAACACACAAGTACCTAAACCATTCCAAAAAATTAATGCTAGTGATAAAGTTATCCTTATATAGTATAGATCGTAGTGATATTGTAAAAGTTGTTTGATTTTACATTTCTTTTAATTAATATTAGATAATTAGTACTTTTTTTATTATAAAAATATATTAACAAATTTAAATTTAATCAAATTCCATTAGTATCCCACTATTTTTGAAACCTAATATCTCTCACCACTTGTTTTGGAATATATTTTTGCTTATATATTCTAGTTGTAAGGATCCATATTCCCTTCTCATAACCCATACTTAGGCTTGACAAGCTATTTGAAGGGTTTTAGGTAGAAATAACTTAAAAAACTATATTAATTCATAATTACTTGATCTTTTTAGTGGACTCTATGATCCTAAAATCCTATTGTTTAATTTCATCAACCTTTGCCTCTTAGTTACACCAGGTTTTAGTTGGGTATTCAACACTTTATTTAAACTAAGTTAAGTCAACCCAAAACTTCAAGATAGAATTTCTATGATAATTTAAAGCACCCCAAATTGATTAAGTAATGTACTTTTAACTATGAGGTCAATTATAACTTATGTAGTATAATGTTGGGGCAACTTAATATTTTAATTGATGGATTTTTATCCTTATGTGTAAAGCCCATTTTATCCTTTTTCTCCAAAGCACAAAGGTCTTAGATTTTTTATTAATTTTTATAATCCCATTTTTTATATCAGGTTGATAGGGAACCATTAAAATGACCCATAGGCCCAAGGAACAAGGCCCAAATATCATACACACTGACCAACCCCTCCCCTATCTCATACACTTTAAGCCCCAAGATCGCCATCAACAAAGATGACTGGCTAGAATTTTCCCTTTCAGAACTTCATGGTTCCTCATATAGATCGGTAAAGTCATACCCTATCATCATTCCCAATCCGGTTATCTTTTCTGATGGTTTATCTTGTTAGGTATCGGGATGGGTAGTGGAAGCTGATGAATTGGGAATTTAAAAAAATTTGCATCATCGGAGCAACGTTATAGCATCGACTCTGTTGAACTATCCTAGTACAGTTCGAGGACCACGCGTGGATTTTATAGAGAAAAAAAATAGAATGAAAAAGTACCTTGTTCGGATCTGACGTGTGAAATTTTTTTGTAGGATCTCGGCAATCATTGCTGGAAGACACCGACATCGAAGCTCTCTAGATCATCCACACACTCCTCTCGAATCTACTTGTGCATCGTCCATTGGAATTCGGGTGCTAGCGTGGTACACCAACAAGATCTTCAATGCAATGATGATCACTGCAAGGTAAGAGACTTCGATCCAAGAAGGATGATCTTGAAGTTCTTCCTTTCTTGAGAGAATCTCTCTCTAGATTTCAGGAGGAGAGAGAGGCTCTCAATTCTAGCATATGAATAGTTACATGGGGAGAGACTCTCTCTTATATAAATAATATCTAGAATACCTAGTATGGGTTATCACCCCCCATATAATAGATATTCACACTGAAAGTTTTTATAAATATTTATTTATGTCAAGTTAAATTATACCATAAATACTATTTATAATTTTATCACTAACTTAAATATATATATTAAATATATATTGTGCGATAAACTTGAGTTTATAACTCAACTCACTTCTCCTGAAAATATTAAACGGGCCCTGGATATTTAAATCCGTTCAAATAATATTTTATTTTTGTATTTACTAATCACTTGTAAATACATGTTATAAATAAATTCAACAAATTATTCCAAACTTGAATAATTAAAATTTTTATTTATTACTTGGTGATCTATAGAACTTGGATAATACTCGGACCTCTTGGCAGGGCCCACCAAGTTCTATATTCCTATTCCCATAATAGGTAATATTCTCAAAGTGCTATAGTGTGTGACCCTCTAGGCCCTTATCTCAATAGTAGTGAATAATATTCACCGACCAAGAGTGGGGTCTAGTAACCCATCGAGGCCCCTATAGAGATAAGGTAAAGTCAAAGTAGCGACTACCTTCCTATGAACATGGTCTGTGTAATATAATCTCTTATTCATTGATATCTCAATAAATCATAATGCACACTAGTTTCATCATCCTTTATCTTGATTTATCTTATTTTTTGATATGTCTGGATGGTCTTACCTTCCACTACCATGGTCATGTATTTAATGAAGGTGCAACCATCCTAATCAACCAGGCCTGAGATATCTCTTCCTCAACTTGGAAGCGACAAATCCTATATGGATCATTCAATCAATTTCATGTCACCAATGACGTACCCAACACAAACTACCTCTCCATGACTTAATTTCCATGATTTTTTACTTGCGTCAAAGTACACAATTAAATGACATACATTGATAATGATCTCAAGTCTGGAGACCATTACACATTTTCGTGGATAGGAACGACCAATGACACCTGAAACATGTGGTGTTCCTATTATGTGGGTCTGTCATTATGATCTCAACTACTAGAGATCATCAGGGGCGAACTTAATGAGAAGAAGTCTCAATACTTATGATCCTACATCACCTGATGGTCACACATCATCTGTTTCCTTTCAGAATGATGTAACTAGACCATAGGATGTTATATTAAGATTACTTCCATGATACCTTGAGGTTCTCATTATTTCATGGGATCTGATATAACCCTTTGATACGACATGTAATTAGGGAAATTTCCATAAAAAAGTGGATGCAAAAGTATCTACGCTATTATGGAAAGATAAACACATGTATATATAATAAACTACATACATGTAGTGGTAATCAAAGTACAACACAAGTTGGGTATAGGGAACCCACTTTCAACACTCCCACTTGCACTAAAGCCAACTATTATTAGGTTTCAATCTACTAGCTCTCACATAAGAATCATGATTCTGCTGAGAAATAGATTTAGTCAAAGGGTATGCCAAGTTGTCCTCTATGGCTACTCTTCTAACTGTGACTTCACCTCTTTGATTAAAATCCCTCAAGAGATGAAACTTCTAAACAATATGCTTTGTCCTCTGGTGAGACCTGGGATCCTTGGCAAGCACCACTGCAGCAGTATTATCACAATATACTGGAATAGGGTCTGCACTGCTGGGAATAACACCAATGTTTGAGATAAAGCTACATATCCAGACTTCTTCTTTTGCCACATTGAAAGCTACAATATATTCGGACTCTGCTGTAGAATTGACAACCACAGCTTACTTAGAGCTTCTCCGGCCCATTTCACCACCATTCAGGCAAAAGATGTATCCTAACTGTGATTTCAGATCATCATGATCTGTCTAGAAACTAGAATTAGTGTATCCTATCACTACTAGTTCCTCATCTCCTCCATACACCAGGAATATATCCTTAGTACACATCAAGTACTTTTGGATAGTTTTAACAGCTTCCCAATGAAGCTCTCTTAGATTGGATTGATATCTACCCACCATGATTAAATCAAAGGTGATATCAAACCTAGTACATAGCATGGAATACATGATAGAACCCACTACTGAGGAATAAGGGATTCTATTCATTCTTTCAATCTCCTCCTGTGTTTGTGGACACATTTTTTGGAGAGATTTATACCATGTGATATAGAAAACAATCCTCTCTTGGATTGTTCCATATTGTAACTTTTGAGTACCTTTTCAATATATGTACTTTGACTTAATCCAAGCAGCCTTTGAGATCTATATCAACAGATCTGTATCCCTAGAATGTAGGCTACTTCACCTAAGTCTTTCATGGAGAAGCATTCAATTAATAAAGTCGTAATTGACTATAATACTTGTACCTTGTTTCCTATAATTAATATGTCATAAACATATAATACTGGGAAAACAATGGTATTACCTTCAAAAATTTTATAGACACATGGCTCGCTTTCATTTTTGAAAAAATGAAACTCTCTTATGGCCTCATCAAAATGAACATTCCATGATCATGATTCCTACTTCAACCCATAAATCCATCTCTGCAGCTTGCATACTTTATTGGAATTCTTTGACTTAATAAACCCTTCAGGTTGAGTCATATAGATGTCTTCAACCAACTTCCCATTTAGAAAATAAGTTTTAAAATCCATTTTTCAAATTTCATAATCATGAAATGTTGTTATTGAAAGCAATATTCTAATGGATTTAATAATTTATACTAGTGAGAAGGTTTCATCATAGTCAATGCCTTGACATTGCCTGAAACCATTTTCAAATAGCCTTGCTTTATAGTTATTAACCTCACCATCCATGTACAGCTTCTTCTTAAATACCCATTTTCATCCAATGGGCTTTAAATCAGCTAGATGGTCTACCAAAATCAAAACTTGATTTTGGTACATGGACTCCATCTCAGAATTCATGGATTCTTTCCACTTAGCATCTTCTTTTCCTTATACTACTTCTTTGTAGGTTAGAGGTTCATCATCCTCAAGGAATAATGTCTCACCTGACTCGGTGATAATAAAACCATAATGCTTTGGTTCTCTAACCTCTCGCGTAGACCTACGCAATATCTGTGTCTCAGGAACAACTTATTCTTCCACTTTCTCTTGTGAAGATTGTTCCTCTACCAACTCTTGTGTATCTAGAGAATTAACTTCATAAAAGTAAATCTTGATCCCACTATTTTCAATAGAAATGAGTTACCTTTATATAAATTTGGTGTATCTTTCCCCAATAACTTTTCTATCTAAAGGGTTATATAGGTAATATCCTCTAGTTTCCTTAGGATAACCTATAAAGATGAACTTGGTGCTTTTGGATACTAATTTTTAACTTGGTAAAGTCTTGACAAATGCCTCACACCCCCATACACGTATGTATGTCAGACTAGGTTTCTTTCCACACCACAACTCATATGGAATCTCATCTGTAGATTTAGTTGGTACTCGGTTAAGGGTATATGTTTTTTTCTGCAAAGCATATCCCCAAAAGGATATTGGAAGAGTTTCATGAATCATCATTGATCTAACCATGTCAAGAAAGGTCATATTACTCATTTCACTAACACCATTCCATTGTGGTGTATAAGGAGGAGTGAGTTGGGATACTATCCCACACTCCTTCAAGTGATAAATAAAAGCTTGGTTAAGATATTCTCTGCCTTGATCTGAGTGGAGTGATTTTATCTTCTTACCAAGTTGGTTTTCTACTTCATTTTGGTATTCCTTAAAAATATGAAAGGAATCAGACTTATACCACATTAATTAGATATAGAAATACCTACTATAGTCGTCGGTAAAAGTAATGAAGTATGAAAAACCACCCCTTGCCTCTGCTAGAAATGGGCCACATATGTCAGTATATATTAATTCTAGTACTACATTGTCTCTTTCTCCCTTTCCTGAGAAAGGTGCTTTGGTCATCTTTCCTTGTAAACAAGCTTGACATACATCCAAGGGTTCCAACTGTACCGAGTCTAAATACCCTTCTTGATGTAATCTTTGTAATCACTTCTCATTTATATGATCAAGCCTAAAGTTCCATAGGTGGGTGATATATGAGTCATGTTGGCTATTTTTGTCATTTATTTCCATTGCGAGGTTCTTGAGATTCAGCATGTATAAACCATTGTTAAGATGTTCTATACTATAACATATGTTATCCCTATAAAAGAGACAACGTTTATTTCCAAACTTTAAATAAAAATCCATAGTGTCTAAACTTGACATAGAGATAATGTTTTGGGTTACAGAAGGTACATAATAGTAATTTTTTAAAACTAAAACAAAACTACTTGGAAAGGTTAAGTGATGGTTTCCTATTGAAAAGGCTTCGAGACTTTCACCATTTGTAGCTCAGAGATCCACTTCACCTTTTTCAATCTTCTTGAACCTAATTGGTTCCTGCATATGAATATAAATGTGTGAGCCACATGTCATATCCAATACCCAAATTGTAGATAAAGATAGATTCCATTCAATGAAAAAAATACCTAAAGTAGAAGCATCAGTTTTCTTCTTCTTCCCAGCTCTGTAATTCTTCTTCTAGTGGTCTTTCTTACCACATCCAAAGCAGACAGTTTCCTACTCATTACTTTGCCTCTGAATCTTTGGATTATTTTCAGGATGATGCATTAGTGTCTTTGGCCTTGACTTGGCCTTTGAACCCTTTTCCTTGCCCTTATTTTTCTTGTTCACCATAAGGACAGATGAATTAGTATTTTTCATATCCTTGTCAGCTTGGAAAACTAAATCCAAAAGGTCTGGGAGTGACTTTTCTATATCATTCATGTTATAATTGACAATTAAAGTTGGGAAGCTTGGTGGTAAAGAGGAAAGAATGAGATCCACTACTAGTTATTAGTTCAATTTGAACCCATGGGCTTCAAGCCTCTCAATATACCCAATCATATTGAGTATGTGAGGACTATCTTGGTTCCCTTCTACTAACCTTCACTTATAAAGGGAACTTGAGATCTCATAATTTTCTTACCTTTCCCTCTCTTGATATAATTCTTGGAGATGTGAAAGCATGTTGTAGGCATCCTCATCCTCATGCATTTTTTGAAATTGTATGGAAATTGATGAAAACATGATGCATTGAACATCAAGTGAATCATCTACATGCTTTCTCCATTTATCTTTTTCCACCTTGCTTTCTCCCTGAGGAGGCTCAGCAGAAATTGGGGATTCCATCACATATAACTTTCTTTCTTGGCGCAGTACTATGCGCAAGCGCTTGTACCACTCCTGGAAGTTATTTCCAATCATGATATTTTCTTTATCAAGAATCAATCACAGTGATAAAGTACTTGTGGTGTGGTGATTTTCATTTTAAATCTACATCAGATAAACATTTAGAAGTTAGTAATTTGTCTTTATTACCTTTTGACATTTATGATTATTATGTCATTTTAATGTCTCCCACTATTTTTATGAACCTTAATATCCCTCACCATTAGATTTAGAATACTCTGTCGCTTGAGTAATCTAGTGGAAAGGATCTTTGAAACCCCTCTTATAGTCTACAAGATATGGCTACACCACTACTTAGAGGGTTTTAAGGTAGGCACTAGGTTGGCCAACCACTTGACTTGTGATTCCTTGTGTTGTTGAGTAAAGTCCCATCTTTTGGAATCTGAACTTGATTCCATCAACATATTGACTCTAAAGTGATAGAAATTTAGATATGGCTAATCCTTGACTACTCACTTTAGTTAAGTCGACCTAGTTCTCTCATGAAAACACCCCAGTAGTAAGAGGCACTCTCAACTATGGCTGACGAGCACCTCAAACACCCGATTTTGTTTAGATGTGAGAAATGGAAGGCTTTTGGACTTAATATATCTTTGAGGGATTTTAATATTTATTGAAGAATATAATCCTTTTCTATTTATATGTTTAAACTATATTGTTGCACTCACAACTGAACATTCAATAGAAATACATTCATCACTTCTTTATGCATTTTTTATCTTGTTTATTATTCTATGTGATCAAGCAATAATCATGCACTCGCATAAAATAATAAACAATGCATAAAGGTAAATCATTCAATCCAACTGGTCTTGAGCATTCTATTATGATTTATCCATAAATAGATCAATCTTGAACTAGGGGCATCCATACCTGAGTCGTCACCTGACTCACGTTGCAGCTAGTCCCAGTGCAATGTGCTCGGCTCCTGTTTGGACTACCACCTCAACTTGGCGGGGTATGTGTCTCAGATCATCATTGTTTAATTAAAAAATATACTCACACATAGGCAAGCGGGGTCTAGGGGTACAAAATACAACTTGAGAAATGGACACATAGTCCCTTGTACATATTTGAATTAAAAGATGATTCGAAGACCGTCATTTATCTAATTAATTATTACAATAATTGCATGCATTGAATAAATTATTAAATAAACTACACATGCACGGTTCGGTCTCTTTCTCAAGACCAGTCGGTATAAATAAAGCTCAATTAAAAATTAAACTACAATAAAATTTAAATAGTATGAGGTCGACCTAATAAATTAAATGAATTTAAATAAATTAAAATAATTTATTTTTAATAGTTCCAACTGTTTAAATTAATTTTAATTCTAAAAATTAAATTAAACCATTAATTAAATTTTAATTATAAAATTAAATTAAACAATTAATTTGATTTTAATTCTAAAATTAAATTAAACTATTAATTTAATTTTAATTCTAATTAAATTAATATTTCGGATTAAATTAAACTTGAACCCCAATATAATTCTAATTAATTTAATTTAAAAAACTAAATTAATTAAAACTAATTAGTGGGGTTACCTCTAGTTGGGAAGGAGTCCGGCAGGATTGTGAACTGCCATGAGGGAGTCTTATTAAAGCAGGGCCAAATCACGACGTAATCGCGGCACGATTGCGGCATTACTGTGGGGTTACTGGGGCATAACCATGGCGAGACTATGGTGAGATCACAGTGTGACTACGGCTTGGCCATGATGTATCCACCCGGTCCAGCAACACCCACGGAGGCAGTGTATTCTGGTGACATGCGAAGTCGGCAGTGCACCACTCCGGCTAGTTGTGAGGGTTGCAACCTACTGCTCCGGCTAGCCGCTAGGGCAGTGGCCCAGTCTGGCGCGGCACTAAGGGAGGTGGGGCGAGCCGTCCTGGTCTGGAAAGGGCGTGGTCGGGCGGCTGGAAGGAGTCCAGGCGGCTGAGGTCTGGTTGGTGTGGGATGACAAGGCGGCTAGGGGTTTTTGGGGGGTGGTGTGCGTCGTGCAAGGTAGAAGACCCAAAGGGTCTTCTCTTCTTTTTCTATTGTTATGTCATTTGAAAAAACATAAATGTAACGTCCCAAGAAACTGCATTATGTAACGATATGTTTTATATTACAATGTCATCCATTAATCGAATGAACAATAATATTATAAAATAATAATAATAATAGTAACAATAAAATAGAGAAAACACATCAAAATGAATGAAAGGCTCTTTTATTCAAATGAGGAACATCTTGGTGACTACAACTCTATGATGAAACGGGAAGCTTAGCTAACCAAAGACTCCAATTAAAAACCTGATTAAAATTACAGGAAGACCGCTCAAAACCACAAGAACCCCAAGAAGGTGATAATGGTCTTTGGCATCCATCAAAACAAACATAAGGATGGCCAAATCCACTGCAGCCGTACTGAGCACCAAAGGGATAACTTGAACCATCTCCTCCTCTTTCTTGTTCAGTCGCCTTGAGTTTGGGATACCTTGAGACCAGGTTTTTATAGAACACTTATCCGACCGTTAGACACCAACGGCTATAATTATAGTCGTTGGCTCCCCCATGATCCTTTTGTCTTCTAATTTTTTTCAATTGGACCGTTGAAGTTAAGATTTGAATACCCTAAAAAGGTTCAAAATGATTATTTATGTTATTTTTTGACAATAATAATAATGATAATATAACTAATTTATTGTTTTCCCAAAAATGTGAATTATATGAGTAGGTTATCATTATAATACATAATAGTGGGAATTAATATTATTATTTTTCTTCCACTATTAATTATACACGTTTTTTTCAACTTAATCAAATAAATATTTATTTTATTTAAAACAGGAATGACTATATTGAATCAGGTTGGGTTTTACTTTTTCTAGTTTACAAAAAATATGTGTAAACTCATGGGTCATATATATATATATATGTGTGTGTGTGTGTGTGTTACATTAAACTTTAAGTTAAATATATTACACTTACCTCGAGATTAAATATAAGTAATAATAATAATGAAAATGTTCATAATTTGTTCTTTTTATAATTAATAGTTTTGAAATTATGTCAAATTATGGTTTCATTTTGTAACATCCCAGGTAAATAAATAATATTACATTCTAATGTTTATCAATATTTTTGAATAAAATGTCAATATTAATTTAAAGGGGATTCTATGCTCGATGGTGTACCCAATATGCAACAACGAGTTTCTTTGAAATCTTATGTTGCACACCAATAATATAATAATATTATAATAGTTAACGCCTAGCCGTTGTAATGGCGGTAATGAACAAAAATAACTACAAAATGATTACATATGTTTTTTAAATATTTTTACATTTATCCAATAAATTTTAGAGGCTTAAAATCTAAATGAATCCAATTTTAAGAATAAATACTCTAATATTTTTAAAAGATTGTTTTACCGCCTTTTGATGGCGAACTTTTTCTTTAAATCTAACTTTTGATAATTTTATAATCTCTATTGGTCAAAATAAACTTATTATTTATGATTGGGACATTCAAATTTACTTTGCTTAAATTTTTGGTATGTTTCTGACATTGTTCATTTTTTAATGAATAGTGAAAAAATACTGCATTTTACATCAAAACCGGTTTTTCATCTAATTTAAATATATGGTTAGATTATATTTTTAATTGATTTTAAAGTTTAATTGGAATATATTTTTACCATTTAATCCAGTGGTAGTCATTGTAATTAATTTCACTTTGAAATTGGACTTAAACTAGTGTCAATCTTTTAATAGATATTGTTTCTTAAAAACACGCTATTTGTTTTGACAGCGGGAATGAATTATTAAATTAATTAATGAAACTTATATATTTTGAATTTTTTAAAATAGATATCATTTTTGAATTCGGAATATCAAATATATCTTAGGGTGAATTTTTGGTATTTTTCTGAAAAACTTCAATTTTTGATGAATAGTGAAACCACTAAGTGATAGTTAAAGAAACTGATTTTTCGTTTAAATGAAACTTTACCACTTCTGTGATTTTATTTTCAAAAATCTGACATACATGGTTGTTATTAGGAAGTAAAATGTGGTTCAATGAGATTAAAATAATTTTTTGGTGAATAGTAACTTTTAAGTTTTATTAATCGCGATTAAAGGTAATTAGTGTGATTTAAGGTAAAAATGATATTATAATAAAATGAAAATGTCTTGAAACTTGTCCTAACCCTATTTTATGAGTCAAGGACGACCAGGAAAACCCATGGGTAGATTTTGGGGACCCCATGGAGCCACTTGGGTAAGATAATAACATTAACGCCTTTTATTTAAAGTAAAAGTAAAAATGACACAAACATGTATTGTTTTACTAAAACAATTTTTACATGGAGTTATACAAGTCATATTTTTTACTATAAATATTAATTGGAAATATAAATATATTTCCTACATCATAGTATTTTTTTATAATTTTTAGACATTAAATAAATTAAATTATTTATGACATCATGATGATGCAGCGATTACCTCATTATTTAACGATTTAAATAAAATGAAAAGATAATGTAAAATCTAAGACCTAAACATGTAAAAAACCTATTTTATGGGTGGATTTAGAACTCTTATCACCTTATCCTCATAATACATCAATGTGGGACCTTTAAAATCCGAAAATCATTTTATAATAAAGTAATATTTTATAACTTTCCAAGAGTGCCCCTCCTCTTCTCTTAGAAAAGGCCCCCACCTCTACCACCTTACACACACCTCTCAAGCCTTTGGCTTGACCAAACCCTGCCAATTCCATCTCTCGAAATCCCTCTACTCATCCTAGAAGCCTTACCTTAGGCAGAAAGCTCTTCAAGAAACCCTTTTGGTTCAAACCAAGAGGAGTTACCCGATTTTAAGGTAATGTCTTCACTTGTGTTCTTTTGTTTTATTTTGCTTCTCCAGCCCCCTAAACTCTTTTTATTCATTTATTTTGTAAAAAATCCAGTATATTCAATATACTAGGATTTTTTTATAAGAAGGATTCGAGCTACACTTACACACATCTACATCTAATGGTTAAAGAACATACTGTTTCTGTGGATGGTGAATTTCTGCCTCACGAAACGATGATTGTTCAATATTCTTTTAACACCTTCAAAGGTGGCCATTAAGATGTCACTATATTTATATATGATATATAATATGTTTATTTTTTCCTTAATCTTATGTATTTTTCATTTATGTCATACCTTTATGGTTTCCATTATGGGTAAACGCAATATCTTCATTTTAGGAAGTGCGGACTACCGCCCCCTCAAAGTGATTTGATTCGTTAATACCATATGTGGTACATATAAAGGATAGATTTAATGAAATTATATATGATAACATACTATAATTATATTACTATTATGTATCATTATATTTTAATTCCATTAAATATGAAATAGAAATGGAAGTAGCGTTCATGCGTACGTACGGCTTACCGTCTCCATGAATGGTGCATTTCATTTCTTACCTCTAAATGTTATGTAATATTATAAATGCATGTATATAATGGATATATATGATATATATGATATCTAAATAATGAATATAATTCTGTATATAATAGATATTTTACCCCATGAACAAACTTGTAATTATAAAGAGTTTATTTTTTACTCAAGTAGCAATGATCAACAAAACGACCATTATTAACTTAAATAATTGCATAGTGTTCATAACATGGTAATAAGTGATATAAAAGGAATAATGAGCTTGAAAAAGTTTCTTAAGAAAGTATAAATTAACTCAAGTTTATTATTCAGGAGGTTAAAGAACGATCGAGTCAAGTTGGACCCGAGGTAAGGGATCCTACCTATCTCTTTCTTTTCAAGTACTCTCTTTTATGTCATTTATTTTATGCTCCATGTTCTTATGTTGGAGGATGTTATTTTCTATTCCTCTTTCTGTAATTTTTATGTTCATGTGATGAGATACCCTATTTTATCTCATCAATCCATTTTTTGGATGTTTTATGTGGCGCTGTTAGGCTGCCGAATTTTCATAAGGGGACTTTCATCTCACTTTTTATTCCTGTGAGATTCATGATACATTTTCCACTATTTCCTTTTGTATGGTGTATGTACTGCACATTATTATACTATTTGTATAATATTATCCCATTTATGTGTATTTACATCTTCATTGTATGACCCTTCTTTCATGGGGTGTACGCTTCGAAATTTGTCCAAATCGGTAAGGGAACCTTTCACACTCATTTTTTTAAAGACTTATTTTTTTATGTCTTTTAACTTACATATTTTTATGTTGGGATATATTCTTATATATCCTTATTGATGTAAATTTTATGTCCAATTGATGAGATACCATTTTCTCTCACATCAACTCATTTTCTGAATTTTAAAGTGACGTCGTTAGGATATCGAATTTTTGTAAGGGAACTTCATAACCCAATTTCGATTTCTTTGGGTTCAACTTGTAGTTATTGAATATGTCATCCAATGAATATGTGTGAATAACCTCTGATTGTTTTACACTTAATATCCACTTATATTTGGTGTATTTATATTTGTCACACATAATTATGTGATTGATTTATCCTTAATTTAAGGATACCTTCTTTATAAGGGAGTTCATCTCAATTTACATTCCATTGAGACTTCATTGTTGTTATGCACCAATTATCTTTGATATGGTGTATATATTGTCCTTTGTAATATTATATCATGAATTCATTTATTCTCATGATATTATAAAGTTTTGATTAAATGCCATTCCTTTAAAATCTTCAAAGTGGTAAGGGACTTCGTCTCAATCTCCATTCATTGAGGCATATTTTGTTTTATACACAACTTTCTTTTATACGGTGTATAAACCACTTATAATTTTACGCTTATTCAAAGGGAATATTTTTTTATACGAAGCGTTTTACTAAACGACAAAAGGAATGTTTTTTTGTCATACGTATGCGGTGACAACGACTTCTCCGCCACTGTGACAATTATTTGAGTTTCGGATTCCTCTACAAGCCATAAATTTTTTTTAAAATGAAAAATAAATACCATGTTTTACTTTTCTTTTATTTTGGTATTGAAAATGGTTTTCATAATGTTTTTATATCAATGTGTTGTATTGATATCTTGGGATTGAAAAGTGGAAATGTTATGTTTCCTTTATACATATTTTATGTGATACGATTATGTTATGGTTCTTGGGCATTGTTATGAAGACGGGTGGTTCTGTGATAAACTAAGGGCGGGTGAGCCTGATATAGCTCTCCAATGCATTGGGTAATGCGAAGGAGTTAAACGTTAAGGTTTCTCTGAAGAGATTTAGGAAATATATTGTGATGGGTATTCCAAACGTAACCAAGAGGGTTAATCCCTACGTAAGAATGTTATGAATGCCTCAAGTTACCTTTTATGTCTTATTATTTCAATGATTTATTCATGATTTGATAAGGTATGTGATTATGTTTTATGAGTAAAGTATGATTTCATGCATGGACTAATGTTTTCATTTCGTACTTTTATATCCCTTACTGAGCTTTTTATGCTCATCCCATGTTTTTTAAATGTTTTTCACAGGTTAAGGGAAAGGTACATGATGTGATGATAGTGTCAAGGAAGTGTCAAGAAAGAATCCATGTTTTATTTTAAATATGTTTCTGTAGATGGAAAAAATGAGTACTATCTTTTATGTAACCACATTATTTAAATGTGGAATGTAATGCAAGTTTTATGATCTAATTCTCTAAAACTCTAAACCTGAAAAGATCCTCATTGTGTAATCTTGTAATAACTCAAGATTAAGTAAGGTTTAAGGCTGGGGCCTTATACATTTGTTTTATAAATTTTGTTTCACAGTGTTAATATCAATTCACTCTTAATTATGGAATTTGAAAATAATTATTAATGTTATTATGTCTATTAACAACATTAATGTATGTGGATATTTAATTTTAATTAGAGATTAAGATAAATAGGTTGATACAAGTCAATAAAGGAAAAATAATAATATGTTATAGATAGGGGTAAATAAATAATCATTAATGAATATTGACCATTCTTAAAATAATAAAAGTGATTAATAATTGTAGGTTAATAATAATAAAGTTCATATAATAAGTGTAATAAAAAAACTAAAAGTATTGATGATTAAAAAAAATAAGAAAATGCAGGGGGGGTGAGACCCACGTTTTTTTAAAGTCACTGCATCACGTCTAGGCCGACCGATCCTCCCCCTTCCATCGCGGTCGTCCAAAGTTTTTAACACCGCTTCCACATCGGGTCGTCCGATCAACCACGTTCAATCCCAGCCGTCGGTTTGTTTATGTATCTTCACCCCACGTCTTCTTCTTCTTCATCGCGCACACCAACCAGCAGGGTAGCCTACGTTTTCTTCACCTAGGCCAGTTTTGGACCCGACGCCGCCCCTCCTTTCCACAAGGTTGGCACCGCCTCAGCCTCGGTTACACTATCGATATCTCCACGCAAGGAGAGGCCCTATCTTTAAGTCTCGGTTTGCACCGAAGGCAAGGAGGGTTTTGCACCGAGTCCTCTTAGATCTTCGACCACCGATCCGGCGTCGCCACCTACTTCTTCCCCTCCTCCCCTCCAGGAGAAGGTAAGGAATCAAGTTTACCTTGTGTTTCTTCAGTTTCAGTATATATATATATATATATATATATATATATATATATATATACTTTGTATATACACCTATATAAGGCCACGAGAACCGTTGTATTCCTTTTCCTCATCCTGCATGGAGGATTAAACCGGGGTAAGGGAAAACTTTCGAGTCTTGTTTTTCTTCGGTTTCAGGTTTTCATACCTATATACACTCCATGTATATGTAAGTATGTATATAAATTTTTGTAAGATGATGTATGCATTTTTTTCTCTTTATATGTATATAATCTTTGTTGTACTCTGCTTCATGAAAATGGAGGTTTCGGGAAAATTTTATGAACTTATAAGATTATGCAAGTATATGTATTTTATATATATGCATATATGGTTTCTCATTCTTTAAAAAATGAATGTTAAAGTTTTCAAAAAATGTTTTGAGTACACAGAACATGCAAGGGGCCTCGCGCCTTCAAAGTAGCATGCGAATCCTTCCCCACTAATTCCTTTACCTCACGAATATGTACATATGTATAAATGTTTATAATTTCATCCTGAATCCATTAAGGCTTTCAATTTAAAAATATGTGTATGTTCATTTCGGGTTATGATCTTTGAAGAATGACCTTTCGTTTTTGGGTATTGTTTTCAAAACTTGAACTGCATGCAAGGGGGGATCTAGTCCCTCAAGTTTTTTTGTGTACCTTATTCGTAACTCACGTATGTTTGGTTATATATAAATATGATATAATTGGGGTTCCACTAAACTTTTTCTTTAAAATTTTAATTCATGCTACGATTGAAAGAGTTTAATAAAACCTAGTTTTATTGTGTGAAAATCCCAAACACGCACCTTAAATGTACATAAATTCTTTTATTATAATTTTCACTTTACCTTAATTCATATGTATCTCAAATTCGTTTATTTTCAAGTAGAGTGTGATGGTTGTTTTATGTTTAAATAAAAATGTACTCCTATGCATGAGTTCATGGGTGCAAATAATTCTTTTATGCTTAAACACCTCTTAGTCCATAAACCATGTTTTATGTTATAGATGTTTCACAAGCACTGCCTTTGGTCCTTTGGGTTTGTGATTTAGTGTTTTATAAATAATTAGTGCATTAAAATTAAGTGGATACCATGGAGTTAAATAGGGTGTCAACATGGTCTGAACAAGGCCACCTTCTAAAGGGTTTAGATGCAAGAATTTTTATGTCATGTGCTAATCTGTCATTTTTTTTTATGTAAGCAGGTTTCTTTTATTACTTGTGCTCAAGAATAATTTTTTTATGCCACCATATGAGGTGAAACCAATAAGTCTAACCCTTTTTCATAATCAATAAGAACATGTTAAAAGGGGATTATGGACTAAGAATTCAAGTTATGAATATAAGATCATGCTATAACATGTGAGGAATGTATTGGACTTAAATGATTATGGACGGGTGTGCCCGGAATTATACAGCGCTCCAATGCATTGGGTAAAGGATGAGTCTCATGAGATGTTATGTGCGACGGTCTTGGCGGTTAGCCTTGTCTTGTGCTACCATGGAAACGGGATAGGCGATTAGCTTTGACCTGTATTAAGTATGTTTTATGGTCTTGATGCAAGGTCTCGACAAAGTATGGAATTTTACATTCCCTCGACATGTGATGATAAATGGTCAACCAGGGGATAGTTCAACTAACAGGACATCCCCTAGTTGGAAATTCCCTTGACTATGAGAATGAAATTATGAAATAAGAACTGTAACACATGTGGTATGTTGTTATAAGAACTTTATGTGCCAATGTATCATGGTATGAATGTCTTCCCTGCTTACACACAATCTTTTATAACTGAAGTAATTTTGTTTGTAAGTTATGCATCATCTATTCTTCACATGCTTGCGCTCTCTGATTTATGTCTTCTTTAAAGTTTATTTTAAGAATGTACTTCTTTTCTGTGCAAGTGGTTTTCAAAAATGTAGTATTTACATGTTTTTAAGAAAAGATAATGCCTTGTTTTTTTCATCATTAAAATGACTTCTTTGAGAAGGAATTTTCTTTAAATGTTTTAAAACCCCTTACAGGGCATATTTTACTGACCCTATGTTTTTGTTTTAAAATTTTTCAGGCATAGATTTGTACTAAGAAGTTTTCCAGAAGCAGCTGGTTTCCCAGAATCCTGAGCCTCACGATCTTCTGTAGTAATGGGACATGATGTATTAATGTAACTATTTGTAATAAATTTTTTAGTACATCATGACCCATGGGTACCTGGGAATCGGGGTCCTTACAGTTGGTATCAGAGGAACGGTTTGGGGAACTCGGGAAAACCAGGTATTATGAATATATTACTATGTTTGACTAAGTAAATATGTTATAAATTTCATATGACTGATGGAAATGTATCTACCAATCTACTGTCACTTCCCACTAAGGCCCTAGAGACCATTGTGTCTCTGGCTAGTCGGGAAAACTTTCTTAATTATGCCCATATTCGCATGTCATTCAAGCACCTGTATGATGTGTCAAACTCACCTAGGGTGCTTAGTCTTCACCGGGGATTGGGAATGGATTATCTCCTAATGATGATGACCCAATTCCCGTCTTATGCATGTCGGGGAAGGTACCACGAGGGACTCTTCCGAGTGTTCACGACTGGCGAAGAATTTGGCACGATGCTCGATAACCCCTTCCAAGAAGCTGCTGCTGCTGGAGACCTCTGATCGGCCTACCTGTGTCAGATTTTTCACTATGGCTTCTGGGTCCAGTTGATAGACTTTGGGGTGTTGGAAGATGAGTCCACCTGATTGTCTCTTAGGAAACATGTGTATAATGATGTTTCCAAACTCCATACCCCTCATTCTAAACTCAGGAGGTGTCATAGGTGTTCCCATGAGTTTAGTCTCATCTGTTCAGTCTGTGTTTGGTTTGAAGAGTTAGGGGGTTTTGCCTCTCTTTGTGGTGTTCGCCTAGTAAATCACTAAGGAAACTCAAACTATTTTATGTAAACTTTTGTGTAATTGAAAGTTTCTTGTTTTTATTCCTGCCTCTACCTTATCAGTGTTGTTAAGTGATCTCTCTCTTGAATGTTTTTTCAGATGGTTGGTCAAACAAACATCTCATCTCTACCTGATGAGTTAGTAGAGGTCATTTTGATCAGGACATGCACGGTGGATTATCCATCTTTTCCCCACCTGCGAGGGTCTTGCCAACGTCTGCTTGACTTAGCGAATAGTCCTGAGATTCTTTGTTCGTGTCAGCGGGATGACCGTGTTTTTCATCTCATTGCCACTTCCCAACTCCTCTACTATAGGCAAAGGGGGGATACTAAGAAGGTCTCTTCCAGTGTTTTACTCTGGTGAAAAACTTTTTTTCCAGAGCATGCTTCCTCATATCTGCTCAAGATGGCCACCTCAAGGGAGCCTATATTTTCCAGATCTTAAATCTTAGTCTCTTCAATCACATCATCCCCCTCTAATACCTCGAGCGTGATGTAGTTTGGAGGGTTACCAGGTAATTTGTCCACTAGGACATTTCTGAGCTTTTCACCGCACGAGCCTCCCTATGGGAGCCTGTGTGTAGTACACATGAGCAAGGATTCCAAACCTACTGCTCAAGGTGCATCTGGGATAGAGAAACAGAGGAACTATGTACCAACTTGGGTATTCCGTTAACAGAGTCGGATCTCCTGTTTCGGTAATGTTGTAGGATTGGGGTTTCTGTTTATCTTTTTATGAATAAAATTGTGAGGACACAATTATTTGAAGGGGGAAATTATGTAACGTCCCAAGAAACTGCGTTATGTAACGATATGTTTTATATTACAATGTCATCCATTAATCGAACGAACAATCATCTTATAAAAATAATAATAATAATAATAATAATAGTAACAATAAAATAGAAAAAACGCATCAAAATTAATGAAAGGCTCTTTTATTCAAATGAGGAACATATTGGTGAATACAACTCTACGATTAAATGGGATGCTTAGCTTACCAAAGATTCCAATTAAAAACCTGATTAAAATTACAGGAAGACCACTCAAAACCACAAGAACCCCGAGAAGGTGATAAGGGTCTTTGGCATCCATTAAAACAAACATAAGGATGGACAAAGCCACCGCAGCTATACTGATCACCAAAGGAATAACTTGAACCATCTCCTCCTCTTTCTTCTTCAGTCTCCTTGAGTTTAGGATACCCCGAGACCAGGTTTTTATAGAACACATATCTGACCGTTAGACACCAACGGCTATAATTATAGTCGTTGGCTCCCTCATGATCCTTTTATCTTCTAATGTTTTTCAATTGGACCTTTGAAGTTAAGAGTTGAATACCCCAAAAAGGTTCAAAATGATTATTTATGTTATTTTTTGACAATAATAATAATGATAATATAACTAATTTATTGTTTTCCCAAAAATGTGAATTATATGAGTAAGTTATCATTATAATACATAACAGTGGGAATTAATATTATTATTTTTCTTCCACTATTAATTATACACGTATTTTTCAACTTAAGAAAATAAATATTTATTTTATTTAAAACAGGAATGACTATATTGAATCAGGTTGGGTTTTAATTTTTCTAGTTTACAAAAAATATGTGTAAACTCATGGGTCATATATATATATATGTGTTTGTGTGTGTGTGTGTGTTATGTTAAACTTTAAGTTAAATACATTACACTTACCTCTAAATTAAATATAAGTAATAATAATAATGCAAATGTTCATAATTTTATCTTTTTATAATTAACAGTTTTAATATTATGTCAAATTATGGTTTCATTTGTTTTACAAATTTTCACTACAAAATAAACAGTGTTTAGCGGCGGTTTTGTGGTGGCGGTTCACAAAACCGCCGCTAAACGTTTTCCGAAATACGTTTCGCGGCGGTTTTTAATAAATCGCCGCTAAACCTTTGTTTTTTTTAAAAACCCCGACCCTTCCCTACCCCGACCCCCGTTTCCCCCAACCCCGCGTGCTGCAACCCTCGCCCGCAGCCCCCCGCGACCCCCCGGCGATCCCGCGACCTCCTCCGGCGACCCTGCGACCTCCTCCGGCGACCCCGCGACCTCCTCCGGCGGTGCCTGCGACCGGCAACCCGCGACCCCCTTCTCCTGACGACCTTTCTCACTTCGACCTCGGCCCCAAAGTGAGTTTTCTCTATTATCACATCCATCTTGATTTTCAATTGAGATGCTTGGTTCAAGGGATTTGGGTTCTGGTTTGGGGTGTTAGTTTTGTTTAATATTTTTTTGATTCCCATATTATTTTTAATTTATTTTTCTATAAGAGAATGATGTCGAATGAGGACCAAACAGTTTACAACATGTCTCTTCTATTATTTATCCCCACCCAGACTACTGGTGGGGTGGTGATGTTATGTTATCCACAGATGCTACTGGATTTTTCTGCAGATCGTGGTTCATTATTGGAAATGAAATTTATTGAGGAATTCTAATGTTTTTTAGGTCATTCGGAACCCTCATAGTCGTAAGGGTGTTAATAGTAATAGGTTTATTCGAGGGTCTAACTTTTGATCAGTGGAAGGTGATATTACCACAATTTTTTGGAAGATGGGATTTTATATAATGTCATTATGAATAATTTTACCAATTTTTTCATTCATAGGGAGATAAAGTTAAATAATTTGGTAGAGCTATTGGGTGTAAAGAAATTTAAATAAACAGTGACGTCATATGTTGATTATTTCAATAAGATGGTTTATTTTTCAATTTAGATAAAATCCATGGAATATATGAATTCTATTTATTTTTGTGGAGTCTTCATTCTATGAATAATGAGTGATCCCTCAAATTTAGGAAAATTAGATTCACGATGATTTTGGATAAGTAATTTCTATATATGTTGTTTTCCCATATTATAATCTGCAAAAGTTTGAAATTCAATTTATATTAGTGTTATTGAAGGATCTCCATTTGGTGAAAAGTGTCTACTAGAGGAACCAATTCTTATGGAGTAACCATTTTCAGTTTCTACTCACTGTTTTATGGAAAACCATATTACGTTCATTTATAGTATCTTATATAGATAATTTATCCATCATAACTTATTATTCGAAGGGTTGTTTTTTATGTCGCTACTTGGGTCATCAATAGATGTTCTACAAGTTGTGTCACCTGAAGAGGAAGTCTCATATGATTCCTTCCAACTCCTGACTATGCAGAAGAACATTATTCACAACACCATGGCTCCAACCATAGACAATAGAGTTAATCACCTCATGTAGTCCTGAATTTTGGGGTGTGGGGTGTCATAAACCATATTTTTACCCAATGTCGGATTTGGGATATATTATGTTCTTGATGTTGTTTTTCCCCTTGTCTTATAAAACTATTCTTATTATATGAATATTGGAATCCTTGTATTCCTTGATTATATATAGTGGTTATTTGTGTATTTGAATCTTTAAATGGTTATTCTTTTATTATACCTTTTTTGGTTTGGGTTGTTGTTCTTTTGTAGATTCTTTTGTCTTTTGGAAATGATGAATTGAGGTTTAGTTTTATGTTTTGATTGGGATTTTCCATTGTAGACCCTAGTGTTAGGAATCAATACATTATGGTGGAATTTTAAATGATGGAAATAACCACAATGTTTTTATTATTCTATAATTTATAGTTTTTCTGGTGTCAATTGTAGAGGAGAAATGTGACACTGAGTATAAGGGTTGGGATCTTAAAACCTCCCCACCTTATAACATATCATCACATATCCAAACTTCCCAAGCATCACAGCACCCCTAAGGCCAATTTTAGTTCCACGGACCCACCTATAAACTTCCATCTTCTAATATACTCCTTGAACTCAACCATGTTATAACAACACTCGGACTAAGGAAAAGGTCCTACCTGAAAACATTTTCCCCAACCATGAACCACAATTAAAACCCAATTATCTTTGAGTACGCATCCACCTCAACTATTTATTATCAACATCAAATGAAAATTAAAGGTTTAGGTAATGTTACTATACCACCGCACAAGAGGATATCGATAAGGCACTACACCACCCTGTGGAGAGCCAATCGGAACACCTTTGTTCCAATCCTCTCCACAACTCATGGCCCAAAATTCTTAGCACCACCTCACCTAGTTACCAAAATTATAATGGTGACACAAACTCATTGTCGCTGAAGGGATACATAGATTCCAACGACATTCTCTGACCTACATCAATCCAGAACTCAAGTCCCAACAGCCTCACTCCATTTTAAACATCCAAAGCACAACCCAAGCATAACCTTCATCTCAAGGTATTCAACCATCCAAAACCAGATCCAACACCCATCACCAAAACTAATACACTAATATGGTTCCTACCTGAGACCATCCAACTTGAAACTCTAGCCACACCATTAATCGATTACTTTCCTTCCATGGTTCTCAACACCATATTACTTACTTCATCACCACAATTTTCTAGTTTTGAGAACTTCACTCATCATAAAAGAGGTCAAAAGAACCTCAACTCAACCTTCAAAACTTCCCTAACATGTTTTCCAACTCACAACATCAATGAAAACTCCACCCAATTCTAGCATTCATTATTTCTTCCAAAACTACCCAGATTTTTCACACTTTCACAATCCATATCTCAACCAAGGACTACTTGGTTCTTCTTCAAAACTCATTCACATTACTAGGATAAACTTATCATTTCAACATTAACTTGAGGTGCCTCGCAGCCCACCACATCCATTCCCTTTCTATCCAACTATGTCTTTCCATTCCTGCTAACTCACTCTGTTGGTTCCCAACTTCCCCTATTGGCATGTCGCCCCTCTACCCAAACACGAAGCCTTCTCACTTAAGGTATACCTCCATCACCTACACACACCATATCCAAGTTCCACCTGGCCTTCCCTAAGAACCCCCAAACATGTCCCTTATAGGTTTCTATTTGGAACCTTGATTCCTCCACATCCACTCTACAGTTTTCTCCACATTTCCATGACTAACATAATTATCTCCACCTTAGGAGGGTCATTATCACTAATTTATTCAAGAAATTCAAACACCATGTCTCATGCTTCCATCACAAGATGAACCCAAAAACTTAAATGTGGCCATTTAGATTTCCCTAGAACAATAAAACAAACATTACCCATTGTGAAAATGGTTTCAGTGAATGTAGTTAACTTGATTTAAAATGCATTATGATCAGTTTAGATCACACATCAATGGGGTGTTGTTTGAGGCAACATAAATGTGTGATCGATGGTGTTATGATAAGTGTGTATCCCGATATTCTTATTGCTCCTCAATGAGGTGTTGACGCTGTCTCCTATGGACCAGACTTGTTCAGTTGGTCTGAAATGGTAAATGTGGTCAATGAATCATCTTTATTATATTATGCATACTTTATGGTCAATGGTTCATCTTTATTATATTATGTTTCTGTAATCTTACACTATCGTATATTTTGTGTAAGCACATTGTGATATACATGGATAAAAGCTGGATCACATTACCGAGGAACACACCTCAATATGTTAAGGGTTTGAATGGGTTTTTAGATTTTTCAATTTCTAATCGATCCGTTGAAGGGAGAATAAGATGTCCATGTCCTAAATGTAAATTTAGAACATGGTTGAAGAGAGATGAAGTTTATGAACATTTAATACTGAAGCAATTCCCTGAGCAATATTTGTGTTGGATTTGGCATGGAGAATCAAACAATACAGAAAGATTGAGGACTGATGTTAATCCACAGAATGAGGTCCCAAGTTCTTCGACAATGGAAAATGAAATGCAAAACCTCATAAATAATGCATTCGGCACTGCAAGACACCACTATGAGCATCAAAACATATAAGAACAACCAGAAGAGGGTGCTACAAATTGCAACGTGACAAGTGATGTTTCTGAGACTGTAACACAAGCAGATCAAGATTGTAACATATCATTGGATCCTCTTGATTCTGTGGATCCAATTTTAAGGGAAAAATTCAGTGAGGAAAATGCATTTCATGATTTAGTTGACGATGGAAATCAAGAGTTGTATAGTGGGTGTTTGAAATATTCAAAGCTTTCATTTCTACTGAAGTTGTACCATATCAAATGTCTATGTGGAATTACAAATAAGGCAATGTCCATGTTATTGGAATTGATTCTTGATGCATTTCCTGAAGCAAAAATCCCAGAATCGTTTTATGATATGAAAAAAGTTGTTAACAAGCTTGGTCTGAATTATACAAAAATACATGCGTGTCCCAATGATTGTATGCTTTACTGGGGAGAGGATTCAAGTAGACAGAATTGTAAGAAATGTTATTCTTCTAGATGGCAGTCAAAGGGTGATGTTGGAAGTATGACTGAACATAATTTCACGGAGAAGAAGAAAAGGAACACACCTGCAAAAGTTTTGCGTTACTTTCCTTTGAAGCCTCGATTGAAAAGATTATTCATGTCATCAAAAACCGTCGAACACATGAAGTGGCATGCTGTAGATAATAACAATGATGGGTTAATGAGACATCCACGAGATTCCCAATCGTGGAAGACATTTGATTCATTACATCCAGATTTCTCAGCTGATCCTAGGAATGTTCGATTGGGATTGGCTGCCGATGGATTCAACCCATTTGGGACTTTGAGTACGAGTTATAGCATTTGGCCAGTTGTTTTGATCCCTTATAATCTGCCTCCGTGGATGTGTATGCAACAAACATCTTTTATCATTTCGATGATTATTCCTGGAAAACAAATGCCTGGAAATGATATTGATGTATACCTGTAGCCTTTGATTGAAGAATTGCAGGAGTTATGGAGCAACGGTGTTGAGACATTTGATGTTTCTTCTAAAATAATGTTTAAAATGCATGCTGCTTTAATGTGGACCATTAGTGACTTCCCTGGGCTTGGGAATTTATCTGGTTGGAACACTTATACGGGTTTGGCTTGTCCCGTTTGTAACTTTGATTTCGAGCCCAAACGGCTACCTCACAGTAGAAAATGGTGCTTCTTGTGCCATCGAAGATTTCTTGATGCATCTCATAGATTTCGGCTGAACAAATCAAAATTTAATGGTTGCATTGATCGTAGACCACCTCCAAAGTTGTTAACCGGTTCTGAAATATTGACACAGCTTGAAAATGTTAAAACAGAATTTGGGAAGGTTCATCATTTGAATGATAGCGGAAAACGAGTGCGAAGTGCATCGTCAAGTGAAATCAGAACGCAACAATGGAAGAAAAAAAGCATATTCTTCAAACTTCCGTATTGGGAATTTAATTCTTTGCGCCACAATCTTGATGTGATGCATATTGAGAAGAATGTATGTGATAATTTGATTTTCACATTACTTAATGAGCATGGAAAGTCGAAGGATCATCTCAATGCTCGCAAAGACTTACAAGTAATGAACATAAAACGTGATCTCTGGCCAGATGAGAATGAAAAGTATGCTCCGGCCATTTTTTCATTGAAAAATAGGGATAAAGATACGTTCCTTCAAATTTTAAAGAATGTGAAGGTATCTGATGGGTATTCGAGTAACATCTCGAGGTGTGTTGACTTGAAGAATCGTAAGTTATATGGATTGAAAAGTCACGATTCACATGTTTTGTTACAACAGTTACTACCATTGGCATTGCGTACATTATTACCTGAAAAAGTTACTGCTGTTGTACTCCATTTCTGCACATTTTTCAGACAGTTATGTGAGAAAGCTCTACATCCATTTCAGCTTGACAACCTACAAGAGAGGTTTGTATTGACCCTTTGTTCAATGGAGATGATATTCCCTCCATCGTTTTTTACTGTCATGATGCATTTAACTGTGCATTTGGTTGATGAAGCTAAATTAGGAGGCCCCGTTCATTATCGATGGATGTATCCAATTGAGAGGTATTTTATTTATATGTTTCCAGTTAAGTAAACATTTTTTGGCATTTAAATAAATGCATAATATTATTTTTTTTTTTCACAGATATCATGGGCATTTGAAATCATACGTGAGAAATAAAGCTCAACCAAAAGGCTCTATTGCTGAAGGCTATTTGGCCGAGGAGTGTCTCACCTTTTGTTCTAGATATTTGGATGATATTGAGACAAGATTTACTCGAGTTGGACGTGTTGACGACACATCAACTCAATCTCAAATGCATCAGAAATCAAAAATATTTCCTGCCATTGGCCGATCAGTTGGGAGGACCTCATACGCGACACTAACAGAATTGGAATTATTACAGGCACATAGATATGTGCTGCTGAATAGTGAAATTGCAGATCCATTTATTGAAGAGTTGAGGATATAAACAAAGAGACGAATGAGAAGCCGAACACGAAATGAAAAAGATATAACGAAAGCTGTGAATAAAGAGCTGGTAGAATGGTTTACACGACGTGTAAGTTTATAAATATTGCAATAAATACGAATATTACTTTGACACATACAATTTGAAAATCTATTAAATTATATATTTTTTCAGATCATGAATACTGATACTCGAGCTGACTTTTCAGAAGATTTGAAGTTTCTTGCTAGAGGTCCTATAAAACAAGTTAGAAAGTTCAACGCTTATAATGTGAATGGTTTTAGATTTCGTACAGTCGATCGAGAAGTGGGTTTGAAAACACAGAATAGTGGTATTTTTACATTTGCTGAAGTGGAATACTATGGAAAGATGCATGATATTATTGAATTAAACTACCACGGGCATTTTTCTGTTGTTTTATTCAAATGAAAATGGGTCGATTTTATCAGAGGTGTTAAAAGAGATTCCTTGCAATTTACTTCTGTAAACTTCTCTCGCTTGATGGATGTTGGTGATCGTGAACTGCATGATCCATATATCTTAGCATCGCAGGCAAAAATGGTATATTATGTGAATGATGTTGTGGATGAAGGGTGGAGTGTAGTTACTAACGTAATACAAAGAGATTTGTATGATATGGGTGATGAAGTGGAAGATTTGACCTCTGCAATTGAATTTCATCAACAACAGGAAGCAGAATTATTTGTACATCATGATATTGAAAATATTGGTCTAGCAAGGATGAATGAAGTGGATGAAGCAATGGAGCAGGAAACCGACATGATTGAAGGGGAAAATGATTGTATGTACAATTATTTATTCATTCAGCAACTACTTGTTTCATTTCTGTAGTCATTCATTATCATTGTTATATATATTTTGTTTGTTAATACTGGGCATCTATTATCATTTTTAATTTTTTTTCTGCATAAATTTTTTGAAATATATATTCTGAACTTAATTTTATTTTATTAAATGACAGGAATGCCAAGGAAGAAGCGGTACACTATTCCTTCTTCTTCTGCGACAGATGACGATCCGTCTGTCCCCACGGCATCATCTCCCCCTGCACCATCTCTGACACCATCAGTGGATGCCTCATTAGAGGATGATTCATCGCCTCCCCCTACAGGAGCTTCAGCAGTGGGGCAGCGACACGCCCCCTCCAGTTCATCACGGACATTCTGGAGGGTCGCAGTCATAGGTACAAATTTTAATTAAATAAATTTATTGCATTTTGTTTATAGTAATTGTTTACTCATTGCAGATGAAGACAATGAAACCATGGAAAAAGACATAAAAAGTTATGATGTTTGGAACATGCATGGCAAGAAGATAGTGGTGCCATTTGATTCTTATGGGGTCCCGACGGCTGACGCCGCAGGTTTACTTGGTCAGATTATAGGTCAGCTGGCAGCGGAGCCCGTTTCCCTGCCTATTTCGTATGATGATTGGAGGCATATGCCTCCAAACTGGAAAAATGAAGTTTATGATTCTCAGATAAAGGTAATTTTATTACTTTATGGTTTAATTGAATGTCATTTTACTAATATATTCAAAATGAATTTCTGTATACAGATGTTCTTCCACTTTACCATTGCTGATGTGATAGCATGGAAGTGGACATTGAAAAATCTTGGAAAAAAATGGAAAGATTTCAAATGGAGTTTGTGGTGTGATGTCAACGATTCTTCGTTGACCGTGCAGTAGATGTATGAGAAGATACCCAATGGGGTACCGAAAGAACAGTGGAAGGTTTTTGTCGATAGACATCGTGATGAGAAGCGGATGGTATTGAAATATATATTATTATATTATCCTCATTTTACATTTATACATGTACATGAAGAGGAGATAGACATTGAATACAATACTGTTAAATTGAATTTTATTTATTTCAGGATCTCTCAAGAAAGAATGCTTTAAACCGGGCGAAGCAGGTAATCCTGCACACTGCGGGTTCAAAAAGCTTTTCAAGAAGCCGAATGTCATTGGTAATCTTTTAATTAGTTTAAATATTTATAATATAATATTATCTATTTAACATATTTGATTGATGATTTATCTTTGTTTAATGCAGTCACAGAGTTTAGGGCATGAAGCATCCCGAACAGAACTGTGGTTGGATGTTCATAAAAAAACAGATGGAAGTTTTGTTAATGAACCTTCCAGAGAAGTTGGGGTATGAAGTCAATTATTTATTATAATAACTTAATATCAGTTTTTAATGTGTTAATATATATTGATATTTGATTTATAGGTAAAAATTAAAGAAATATGGGATGCCAATCCTGGGCAATCCTACTCAGTCTCCCAGGATGACCCGGTTGGTCAAGTCCTTGGGAAGGAGCATCCTGGTAGAGTGTGCGGGATGGGTTTGGGACCCGTACCATCTGAGGTCTTTCGCATGCCATCAGGGATTTCGGCCTCATCTACTCCTGGTTATAGTCATTTCATACCTGAAGATGCTCAGAGAGAGATGTCTGCTCTACAAAACACAGTTCACCAGCAGGGGGATCAGATATCTGCTTTGCAGAAAGATTTTCTTGAAATACGTCAGCATATGAGCAGATATGCCCCCGGTGGTAGTGCATCGGGTAGTGGTGAGCAGGTAAATCACAAAAAAATCAAAATCATTTAGTTTTCAAACTTTTATTGGTTTTAATTTTTATTATAAATATGCAAAAATATTTAATTTTCAATATAATGTTCTTACAGGTGGCAGCAGGTGGTGGAGATGAAGGTGGAGAGGGTGACGATACAGCATCAGATGATGAGTAGTAGTATTGTTGATGTGTTGAACAAGTATGATAACAGTTGGTTTGTATATGTAACATTTATGGCACATAGTTGCCACCAAACATTTCCATGTCCTAACATTTTCTTGATTTCTCATGTTTCCTTCTCATGAACATCCTTATTATGCCCCCTCCAAATGTTGTGACCCATCTCAAGAAATGTCACCTTAAATATGATGGTGACCTTATTTGACATCTCAATATTAAACAGTATTGTTAGGAAGACATTAATCACATATTCCTATGGTGGATAGAAATCAAATATGTAAAATACATATTTATAGAGGGATGAACCAGTTTTACAAGAGAGAAATAGATGATTCAAATCCTCCCGGTGCTGGTGGAAAAGCACACACTAAGAGAAAATAGAGATTCCCATTTTCTAGAGATTAAACTTAGAAGGAATTTTATTGTATCATATCCTCCAGATAATGGTAAACTCCAAAGGAAGGATCCATTTTTTATTGAAGTCTCTAATCCATTTGAATGGACCTTGAATTCGATTCTTGTAAAAATCCTTGGAATTGAGCTTCCCATTTAATGTTGGTTCCCAAATTGTTATGTCTTCCTAGTTTGATAAATCATAGCTTGAGAAAAAATGTAAAATCTCATGTAGAAGATTGTTAAGATTATCCATTTGATCTTTAAGGGATATGTTATAATAAATATTTTGAGCCATGGTATTAATCTTATCCATGAGTGGGATTCCATTCCAATTGGCAGTCTAGAATTTGAAGAAGAGTTAACACTGACCATCTAATGAGAATTCTATAAGATCTTGTGAAATATTACCATAAGACCAGGCCATATTAAGGATTCCATATAGCATAATTTTACTTTTTTTTAGTTCTTAAACAATCCTTGATATGAGAAAATCCAAGGCTTCAAAATTGGATTTGATTAATTTAAAAATAAATTTAGTTTGAAGAGACTGATTAAAGAGGGTCATATTCGTGATCCCAAGGCCCCTGAGAGCATAGGTCATACAACATTGTTTGCATGAAACTGTAATAGTCTTTCTCTCTAATATAATCCCACTCCAAATAATTTTTTTTATCAATGAATTAATGGTTTTAATGACCAAGGTGGTCCATGAGTAAACCATGAAGGATTATACCATTTTTTATATTTCAACATGCTTTAAAAATGAAATCTATTCTATCCATTTAGAGTGATATTTCTTTCCAAGAGGCCAGAGTTCTTTAAATCTGACTGAGAATATTGATAAAGTAGGAGGCGTGTGTTCTTCCCCAAAACATGGAAACTCCAAGATATTTAAAAGGTAAAGATCCCTCCCTAATACCCACATCATCTATCAATATTATTTTTTTAGGATTTGAGATATTCTTGTTAATGTATATGAACTAATTCCCCAACTTATTTTTTGTCTTAAGAAACAATCTTAATGAAGAA
The DNA here is from genome assembly GCA_963277665.1 of Viscum album. NCBI lineage: Eukaryota > Viridiplantae > Streptophyta > Magnoliopsida > Santalales > Viscaceae > Viscum > Viscum album. The sequence continues at coordinate 58,541,769 of OY728129.1, forward strand.
GGGCCTTCATGATGTTTTTGATATTCCTCATAACTCCCTAAGAAAAAATTATAATGTTTTCAACAAAAATGAGATGACATGGTTCTGAAGAATCGCGTGATACCATGATGGGTTTCAAGTCACAAGTATCAACCATATGGAATAAAATATGGCTGAGATGGTCTTCTATAATGGTAAAAATGATTTCTGGGAGGGGGTCTCCTTGTATTTCCCCTCATGAGAACCAAAAATAAACCTCTAGGTATTCATTGATTAAGATATAAATAGGGTATTACCCAAGAAGAGTTTTGATCTAGCTAATAAACTTTTCATTGAATCCAAAACATGAAAGAACATTACACATGAAGCCCTAATCTATAGTGTCGAAGGATTTTTTTTTATTTCAATCTTGGAGACAATGTTACCACTAATTGTCAATTTCTTTATGAGGTTAACACACTTAAAGGAAGAAATTAACAAATCATGGATGTGTCCTCTATGAAAAAAAATCAAAATTAATTCCAAGATATGAGCTTTTTTTAGATCTGAGAATGTCACACCCCGACCACAGTTTTCTTTTGTTTTTGTTTATTTTCAATGTTGGATCTTTTTTTTGAGGTTTAGGTTGAGTGTCCAACAAAAATCTTTATGTTTTGGTTGTTTTGGTTATCTTATAACCCTATTAATGTTTATTGTGAATGTTATTGGGATAAAGTTAGATTGTAAAGATTTTGCGACACCCACAGTGTCACTATATTGTGTTTAAATCATTCAAGTATCATTGGCTGTGGTTTTGGAAAATTTAGGGCAGTGGTGGAGCAGATCCAACATATTTTTTTTTCCAGTTCAACATTTAGCGACGGTTTTAACCGCCGCTAATGCCATACCTGTGAGCATTTAGCGGCGGTTAAAACCACCGCTAAATGATGAACTGGGCAGCATTTAGCGGCAGTTTTAACCGCCGCTAAATATATTATGTTGATATTTAGCGGCGGTTTTCACCGCCGCAGAATAGGCGCATCAAACGCCTGAATTTAGTGGCGGTTAAAACCGCCGTGAATAAAAAAATGTCAGATACCCATATAACCGCCGCTAAATGAAGAGAAACCGCCGCTAAATGACGGATCTATGACACATTTCTAAAACCGCCGAGGAATCGAAAAAACCGCCGCTAATAGATTGTCGATGCCAAACTTAGCGGCGGTTTTTGTAAACTGCCGCCACACAATATAGCGGCGGTTTAAACCGCCGCTAGGACCGGCTTTTGTTGTAGTGTTTGTTTCTCAATGTTAATATCAATGCACTCTTAATTGTGGAATTTAAAAATAATTATTAATGTTAGTATGTCTATTAACAACATTAATGTATGTGGATCTTTAATTTTAATTAGAGATTAATGTAAATAGGTTGATACAAGTCAATAAAAGAAAAATAATAATATGTTATAGATAGGGGTAAATAAATAAGCATTAATGAATATTAACCTTTATTAAAATAATAAAAGTGATTAATAATTGTAGTTTAATAATAATAAAGTTCATATAATAAGTGTAATAAAAAAATTAAAAGTATTGATGCTTAAAAAAAATAAGAAAATGCAGGGGGGTGAGACACGCGTTTTTTTAAAGTCACCGCGTCACGTCTAGGCCGATCGATCCTCCCCCCTTCCATCGTGGTTGTCCAAAGATTTTAACACCACTTCCGCATCGGGTCGTCCGATCAACCACATTCAATCCCAGCCACCAGTTTGTTTATGTATCTCCACCCCGCGTCTTCTTCTTCTTCATCGCACACGCCAACTAGCAGGGTAGCCTGCGTTTTCTTCACCTAGGCCAGTTGTGGACCCGACATCGCCCCTCCTTTCCACAAGTTTGGTACCGCCTCAGCCGCAGTTACCTTGTCGATATCTCCATGCAAGGAGAGGCCCTATCTTTAAGTCTTGGTTTGCACCGAAGGCAAGGTGGGTTTTGCACCCAGTCCTGTTAGATCTTCGACCACCGATCCGGCTTCGCCACCTGCTTCTTCCCCTCCTCCCCACCAGGCTAAGGTAAGGGATCAAGTTTACCTTGTGTTTATTTAGTTTCAGTATATATATATATATACTTTGTATATACACCTATCTAAGGCCATGAGAAACGTTGTATTGCTTTTCCTCATCCTGCATGGAGGATTAAACCGGGGTAAGGGAAAACTTTCGAGTCTTGTTTTTCTTTGGTTTCAGGTTTTCATACCTATATACACTCCCTGTATATGTAAGTATGTATATACATTTGTGTAAGATTATGTATGCATTTTTTCATTATATGTATATAATCATTGTTGTACTCTACTTCATGAAAATGGAGGTTTTGGGAAAAAATTTATGAACTTATAAGATTATGCAAGTATATGTATTTTATATATATGTATATACAGGTTCTCATTCTTTAAAAAAAAGATGTATGTTAAAGTCTTCCAAAAATGTTTTGAGTAAACAGAAAATGCAAGGGGCCTCGCGCCTTCAAAGTAGCATGTGAATCCTTCCCCGCTAATTCCCTTACCTCACGAATATGTACATATGTATAAATGTTTATAATTTTGTCTTGAATCCGTTTAGGCTTTCAATTTAAAAATATGTGTATGTTCATTTCGGGTTATGATCTTTGAAGAATGACCTTTCGTTTTTGGGTATTGTTTTCAAAACTTGAACTGCATGCAAGGGGGGGATCTAGTCCCTCAAGTTTTTTTGTGTACCTTATTTGTAACTCACGTATGTTTGGTTATATATAAATATGATATAATTTAGGTTTAACTAAACTTTTTCTTTAAAATTTTAAGTCATGCTATGATTGTAAGAGTTTAATAAAACCTAGTTTTGTGGTGTGCAGATCCCAAACACGCACCTTAAATGTACATAAATTCTTTTATTATAATTGTCACTTTACCTGAATTCCTATGTATCTCAAATTTGTTTATTTTCAAGTAGAGTGTGATGGTTGTTTTATGTTTAAATATAAATGTACTCCTATGCATGAGTTCATGGGTGCAGATAATTCTTTTATGCTTAAACACCTCTTAGGCCATAAACCATGTTTTATGCTATAGATGTTTCACAAGCACTGCCTTTGGTCCTTCGGGTTGGTGCTTTAGTGTTTTATAAATAATCAGTGCATAAAAATTAAGTGGATACCGTGGAGTTAAATAGGGTGTCAACATGGTCTGAACAAGGCCACCTTCTAAAGGGTTTAGATGCAAGAATTGTTATCTCATGTGCCAATATGTCATTTTTTTTATGTAAGCAAGTTTCTTTTATTACCTGTGCTCAAGAATATTTTTTTTATGCCACCATATGAGGTGAAACCAATAAGTCTAACCCTTTTTAATAATCAATGTGAACATGTTCAAAGGGTATTATGGACTAAGAATGCAAGTTATGAATATAAGATCATGCTATAACATGTGAGGGATGTATTGGACTTAAATGATTATGGACGGGTGCGCCCGGAATTATACAACGCTCCAATGCATTGGGTAAAGGATGAGTCTCATGAGACGTTATGTGCGACGGTCTTGGCGGTTAGCCTTGGCTTGTGCTACCATGTAATTGGGATAGGCAATTAGCCTTGTCTCATATTAAGTATGTTTTATGGTCTTGACGCAAGGTCTTGACAAAGTCTGGCATTATACATTCCATCTGCATGTGATGATAAATGGTCAACCAGGGGATAGTACAACTAACAGGACATCCCCTAGTTGGAAATTCCCTTGACTATGAGAATGAAATTATGAAATAAGAACTGTAACACATGTGGTATGTTGTTATAAGAACTTTATGTGCCAATGTATCATGGTATGAATGTCTTCCCTGCTTAAACATGATCTTTTAGAACTAAAGTAATTTTGGTTGTAAGTTATGCATCATCTATTCTTCACATGCTTGCGCTCTCTGATTTATGTCTTCTTTAAAGTTTATTTTAAGTACGTACTTCTTTTCTATGCAAGTGGTTTTCAAAAATGTAGGATTTACATGTTTTTAAGAAAACATAATGCCTTGTTTTTTTCATCTTCAAAATGACTACTTTGAGAAGGAATTTTCTTTAAACGTGTTAAAACCCCTTACTGGGCATATTTTTCTCACCTTATGTTTTTGTTTTAAAATTTTTCAGGCCTGGATTTTTACTAAGAAGTTTTTCAGAAGCAGTTGGTTTCCTAGAATCCTGAGCCTCATAATCTTCTATAGTAATGGGACATGATGTATTAATGTAACTATTTGTAATAAATTTTTTAGTACATCATGCCCCATGGGCACCCGGGAATCGGGGTCCTTACAGTTGGTATCAGAGGATTGGTTTGGGAAACTCTGGAAAACCAGGTAGTATGAATATATTACTATGTTTGACTAAGTAAATATTTTATAACTTTTAGATGACTGATGGAAATGTATCTACCAATCTACTGTCACTTCCCACTGAGGCCCTAGAGACCACTGTGTCTCTGGATAGTCGGGAAAACTTTCTTAATTATGCCTATATTCGCATGTCATGCAAGCACCTGTATGATGTGTCAAACTCACCTAGGGTGCTTAGTTTTCACCGGGGATTGGGAATGGATTATCTTCTAATGATGATGACCCAATTCCCCTCTTATGCACGTCGGGGAAGGTACCACAAGGTAATCTTCTGAGTGTTCACAAATAGCGAAGAATTTGGCACGATGCTCGATAACCCCTTCCAAGAAGCTGCTGCTGTCGGAGACCTCCAAGCGGTCTACCTGTGTCAGATTTTTCACTATGGCTTCTGGGGCCAGTTGATGGACTTTGGGGTGTTGGAAGATGAGTTCACCCGATTTTCTCTTAGGCAACAGGTGTATAATGATGTTCCCAAACTCCATACCCCTCATGCTAAACTCAGGAGGCGTCATAGGTGTTCCCATGAGTTTAGTCCCATCTGTTCTGCCTGTGTGTGGTCTAAAGAGTTAGAAGGTTTTTCCTCTCTTTGTGGTGTTCGCCTACTAAATCACTAAGGAAACTCAAACTCTTTTATGTAAACTTTTGTGTAATTGAAACTTTCCTGTTTCCTTTCCTGCCTCTACCTTATCAGTGTTGTTAAGTGATCTCTCTCTTGAATGTTTTTTCAAATGGTTGGTCAAACGAACATCACATCTCTACCTGATGAGTTAGTAGAGGTCATTTTGATCAGGACATGCATGGTGGATTATCCATCTTTTCTCCACCTGCGAGGGTCTTGCCAACGTCTTCTTGACTTAGCGAACAGTCCTGAGATTATTCATTCGTGTCAGGGGGGATGACCGCATTTTTCATCTCATTCCCACTTCTCAACTCCCCTACCATAGGCGAAGGGGGAGATACTACAAAGGCCTCTTCCAGTGTTTTACTATGGCACAAAACTTTTCTGCCAGAGCATGCTTCCACATAGCTGCTCAAGATGGCCACCTCAAGGCAGCCTATATGTTCCAGATCTTAAATCTTAGTCTCCTCAATCGCATCATCCCCCTCAAATACCTCAAGTGTGATGTATTTCGGAGGGTTACCAAGGAATTTTTCCACTCGGATATTTCTGAGCTTTTCACCGCATGGGCCTCCCTCTGGGAGCCTATGTGTAGTACACATGAGTAAGGATTCAAAACCTACTGCTCAAGGTGCATCTGGGCAAGATAAACGGAGGAACTATGTACCAACTTGGGTATTCCATTAACCGAGCTGGATCTCCTGTTTCGATAATGTTGTACGACTGGGGTTTCTATTTATCGTTTTATGAATAGAATTGCGAGGATGCAATTCTTTGAAAGGGGAAATAATGTAACGTCCCAAGAAACTGTGTTATGTAACGATATGTTTTATATTACAATGTCATCCATTAATCGAATGAACAATCATCTTATAAAAAAAATAATAGTAACAATAAAATAGAGAAAACGCATCAAAATGAATGAAATGCTCTTTTATTCAAATGAGGAACATCTTGGTGAATACAACTCTACGATCAAACGGGAAGCTTAGCTAACCAAATATTCCAATTAAGAACCCGATTAAAATTACAGGAAGACTGCTCAAAACCACAAGAACCCCAAGAAGGTGATAAGGGTCTTTGGCATCCATCAAAACAAACATAAGGATGGCCAAAGCCACTGCAGCTGTACTGAGCACCAAAGTAATAAATTGAACCATCTCCTCCTCTTTCTTCTTTAGTCACCTTGAGTTTGGGATACCCTGAGAACAGGTTTTTATAGAACACATATCTGACCGTTAGACACCAACGAATATAATTATAGTCATTGCCTCTCCATGATCCTTTTATCTTCTAATGTTTTTCAATTGGATCATTGAATTTAAGATTTGAATACCCCATAAAGGTTCAAAATGATTATTTATGTTATTTGTTGACAATAATAATAATGATAATATAACTAATTTATTGTTTTCCCAAAAATGTGAATTATATGAGTAGGTTATCATTATAATACATAACAGTGGGGATTAATATTATTTTTTTTCTTCCACTATTAATTATACACGTTTATTTTTCAACTTAAGAAAATAAATATTTATTTTATTTAAAACAGGAATGACTATATTGAATCAGGTTGGGTTTTACTTTTTCTAGTTTATAAAAAATATGTGTAAACTCATGGGTCATATATATATATATATATATATATATATATATTACATTAAACTTTAAGTTAAATATATTACACTTACCTCTAAATTAAATATAAGTAATAATAATAATGCAAATGTTCATAATTTGATCTTTTTATAATTAACAGTTTTGAAATTATGTCAAATTATGGTTTCATTTGTTTTACAAATTTTGTTTCTCAATGTTAATATCAATTCACTCTTAATTGTGGAATTTGAAAACAATTATTAATGTTATTATGTCTATTAACAACATTAATGTATATGGATCTTTAATTTTAATTAGAGATTAAGATAAATAGGTTGATACAAGTAAATAAAGGAAAAATAATAATATGTTATAAATAGGGATAAATAAATAAGCATTAATGAATATTGGCCTTTATTAAAATAATAAAAGTGATTAATAATTTTAGGTTAATAATAATAAAGTTCATATGATAAGTTTAATAAAAAATTAAAAGTATTGATGATTAAAAAAAATAAGAAAACACAGAGGGTGAGACCCGCGTTTTTTTAAAGTCATCGCGTCATGTCTAGGATGACCGATCAACCACGTTCAATCACAGACGTCAGATTGTTTATGTTTCTCCACACTGTGTCTTCTTCTTCTTCATCGCACATGCCAACCAGTAGGGTAGCCTGTGTTTTCTTCACCTAGGCCGGCTGTGGACCCGACATCGCCCCTCCTTTCCACAAGGTTGGCACTACCTCAGCCTCGGTTACCCTGTCGATATCTCCACGCAAGGAGAGGCCCTGTATTTACGTCTCGGTTTACACTGAAGGCAAGGAGGGTTTTGCACCGAGTCCTCTTAGATCTTCGACCACCGATCAGGCGTCGCCACCTGCTTCTTACCCTCATCCCCTCCATGTGAAGGTAAGGGGTCAATTTTACCTTGTGTTTCTTTAGTTTCGATATATATATATATATATATATATATATATATATATATATACTTTGTATATACACCTATGTAAGGCCATGAGAACTGTTGTATTCCTTTTCCTTGTCTTGCATGGAGGATTAAACTGGGGTAAGGGAAAACTTTCGAGTCTTTTTTTTCTAAGGTTTCGGGTTTGCATACCTATATACACTCCATGTATATGTAAGTATGTATATACATTTGTGTAAGACGATGTATGGATTTTTTTTCTTTATATGTATATAATCTTTTTCGTACTCTGCTTCATGAAAATGGAGGTTTTGGGAAAAAATATTTGAACTTATAAGATTATGAAAGTATATGTATTTTATATATATTCATATACGGGTTCTCATTATTTAAACAAAAAAATGTATGTTAATGTTTTCCAAAAATGTTTTGAGTACACAGAACATGCAAGGGGCCTCGCGCCTTCGAAGTAGCATATGAATCCTTCCCCACTAATTCCCTTACCTCACGAATATGTACAAATGTATAAATGATTATAATTTCGTCTTGAATCCGTTTAGGCTTTCAATTTAAAAATATGTGTATTTTCATTTCGGGTTATGATCTTTGAAGAATGACCTTTCATTTTTGGGTATTGTTTTCAAAACTTGAACTGCATGCAAGGGGGGGATCTAGTCCCTCAAGTTTTTTTGTCTACCTTATTTGTAACTCACGTGTGTTTGGTTATATATAAATATGATATAATTGGGGTTCCACTAAACTTTTTCTTTAAAATTTTAATTCATGCTACGATTGAAAGAGTTTAATAAAACCTAGTTTTGTGGTGTGTAGATCCCAAACACGCACCTTAAATGTACATAAATTCTTTTATTATAATTGTCACTTTACCTGAATTTGTATGTATCTCAAATTCGTTTATTTTCAAGTAGATTGTGATGGTTGTTTTATGTTTAAATATAAATGTACTCCTATGCATGAGTTCATGGGTGCAAATAATTATTTTATGCTTAAACACCTCTTAGGCCATAAACCATGTTTTATGTTATAGATGTTTCACAAGCACTGCCTTTGGTCCTTTGGGTTGGTGCTTTAGTGTTTTATAAATAATCAGTGCATAAATATTAAGTGGATACCATGGAGTTAAATAGGGTGTCAACATGGTCTGAACAAGGCCACCTTCTAAAGGGTTTAGATGCAAGAATTGTTATCTCATGTGCTAATCTGTCATTTTTTTATGTAAACAACTTTCTTTTATTACTTGTGCTCAAGAATATTTTTTTTATGCCACCATATGAGGTGAAACCAGTAAGTCTAACCCTTTTTCATAATCAATATGAACATGTCCAAAGGGGATTATGGACTAAGAATGTAATTTATGAATATAAGATCATGCTATAACATGTGAGGGATGTATTGGACTTAAATGATTATGGACAGGTGCGTCCGTAATTATACAGTGCTCCAATGCATTGGGTAAAGAATGAGTCTCATGAGACGTTATGTGCGACGGTCTTGGCAGTTAGCCTTAGCTTGTGCTACCATGGAAACGGGATAGGCGGTTAGCCGTGACCCGTATTAAGTATGTTTTATGGTCTTGACACAAGGTCTTGAAAAGTCTAGAATTTTACATTCCCTCCGCATGTGATGATAAATGTTCAACCCGGGGATAGTTCAACTAACAGGACATCCCCTAGTTGGAAATTCCCTTGACTATGAGAATGAAATTATGAAATAAGAACTGTAACACATGTGGTATATTTTTATAATAACTTTATGTTCCAATGTATCATGGTATGAATGTCTTCCCTGCTTACACATGATCTTTTAGAACTAAAGTAATTTTGTTTGTAAGTTATGCATCATCTATTCTTCACATGCTTGAGCTCTTTGATTTATGTCTTCTTTAAAGTTTATTTTAAGTACGTACTTATTTTCTGTGCAAGTGGTTTTCCAAAATATAGGATTTACATGTTTTTAAGAAAAGATAATGCCTTGTTTTTTTCATCTTAAAAATGACTGCTTTGAGAAGGAATTTTCTTTAAATGTTTTAAAACCCCTTACTGGGCATATTTTTCTCACACTATGTTTTTGTTTTAAAAATTTTCAGGAATGGATTTGTACTAAGAAGTTTTTCAGAAGAAGCTGGTTTCCCAGAATCCTGAGCCTCGCGATCTTCTGTAGTAATAAGACATGATGTATTAATGTAACTATTTGTAATAAATTATTTAGTACATCATGCCCCATGGGAACCTAGGAATCGGGGTCCTTACAATAAACCCTTTTTTAATTAAAATTTTAAAAGGAAGAAGACCCACTTTGGGGTCTTGGTCTCCAATTTTTTTTTAATTTATAACTTTAAAGTCTAAAGACTTTAAATAAATAAAAAACAAGACTTGACCCCAAGTCTTCAAAGATCCCTTTTAATTTTTTTTATTTGAGTAAAATAAAATAATATTATGTTATAATATATTTTATTTAACTCCAAAATAAAACCCACCGGATTAATTCTGGTGACCGGATTCTGGTCAAAGCATGGCCGGATTTTGGTACTTTGAAGAATGCCTAAATAAAATTAAAACACATTCTTAATAAAATAATAATCTGAGAATTTAAAATTGATAATGTCGATCCTATTAAAAATTTTAAATGGCCTTAAATTGGCCATTTAGAAACGTATCGACATGCATTTGGATCCATTGGAACTGATTTAATGCTCTGTACTTAAATTTAATGCAATTTAATTTTTCTTTGACTCTGAGAAATCATGTGTCCCTTTGATACCACTTTTAGGTACTGGGACAGAAAGTGAAAGCTGATGGGCCAGGAATTTAAAATTTTTCACATCACCGGACCAACGTTACAGTGTCGACTCTAGTGAACTATCTTATTACGGTCTAAGGAACATGCATGGATTTGATATAGCACAAAAATAGGATGAACAAGTACCTTGTTCGGATCTGATGTGTGCAGGTTCATCATAGGATCCCAAAAACTGTTGATTGAAGACTCTGATGTCGAAGACCTCTAGATCGTCCACACACACCTCTCAAATATGCTTGTGTGTTGTCTATTAGAATCTGGGTGCTAGCGTGGTACACCAATGATCTATTCGATGCAACGATGATCACCGCAAGTCAAGAGACTTCAATCCAAGGAGGATGATCTTGAAGTTATTCCTTGCTTGAGAGAATCTCTCTCTAGATTCTAGGAGGATAAAGAGTCTCTCAATTATAGAATGTGAATAGTTACATAGAGAGAGACTCTCTCTTATATATAGAATATCTAGAATACCCGGTATGGGTTCCTGGCCCCCATGTAATAGTTATTCACACTACAAGTTTTTATAAATATTTATTTATGTCAAATTAAATTATGACATAAATAATATTTATAATTTTATCACTGACTGCAATATATATATTAAATATATATTCCGTGATAAACTTGAGTCTATAACTCGACTCACTTCTCCTAAAAATATTAAATGATCCCTATATATTTAAATCCGTTCGAATAATATTTTTTATTTTTATTTACTAATCACTTGTAAATACATGTTATAAATAAATTCAACAAATTATTCCAAACTTGAATAAATAAAGAATTTATTTATTACTTGGTGATCCATAGAACTTGGATAATACTTGGACCTCTTGGAGGGGCCCACCAAGTTCTATATTTATATTCTCAGAATAGGGTAGATTCTCAAATCATTATAGTGTGTGACCCTCTAGGCCCTTATCTCAATAGCAATGAATAATATTCACTGACCAAGAGCGGGGTCTAGCAACCCATTGAGGCCCTTGTAGAGATAAGGTAAAGTCAAAGCAATGACTACCTTCCTACGAACATGGTATATGTAATATAATATCTTCATCATCGATATCTTAATAAAGCAGAATGCACACTAGTGTCATCATAATTTATCTTAGTTTATCTTATTTGTTGATATGTTTGGACGGTCTTACCTTCCACTACCATGTCTATGGATTTAATAAAGGTGCAACCATCCTAATCAACCAGGACCAAGATATCTCTTCCTCAACTCAAAATTGAAAAATCATGTTTTGATCATTCCATCAATGTCATGTCACTAATGACGTACCCAACACAAAATACCTCGCCATGAATTAATTGCCATGGTTTTCACCTTGAATCAAAGTACACAATTAAATGACATACATTGATAATGATATCAAGTCTATAGACCATTACACATGTCTGTAGATAGGAATGACCAATGACACCTGAAACATGTGGTGTTCCTATTATGTGGGTTTGTCCTCATGATCTCAACTACTATAGATCATTAAGTGCAAACTTCATGAGAAGAAGTCTCAATTATTATGATCCCCCATCACTTTATGGTCACACATCATCTGTGTCCTTTCATAATGATGTAACTAGACTATAGGACGTTACTTTAAGATCACTTCCACGGTATCTCAGGGTTCTTATTATAGCATGGGATCTACTATAACCCTTTGATATGATATGCAATCTAGTGATTTTTCCATAAACAAAGTGAATGAAAAAGTATCTACACTATTATGGAAAGATAAACACATGTATATATAATAAACTACATACATGTAGTGGTAATCAAATTACAACACAAGTTGGGTCTAGGGAACCCACTTTCAACAGCTCTATGCTCTTCCTCCTCTGGGGCCTACATTGTGGATCATCTCAGAAAACCCGACCAAAGTTCATTACACCAATAAGATCGAACTACCTCATTCCTCCACCATCTGAACCTACAAACCAACATTATCCCACCTTCACAAACTGATATATCCCATAGTCATCATGAGTCCTTTTCTGACAACCTTCATCACTACCTGATACCACCTTCATGGATTCTTCCTCCATCTCCATCGAAACCACTAGCTTCTGACCCACTTGATCGATGTCATACTTCACATCACTAACATCTCTCACCTTCCACCATCATGATCTTTGAGTCATCAACCTCAACAATATGTTTAAAAGGCTTTGTCATCCCCACCGAACTAGTGATGTTGTCACCCCCTACCGTTTTAAGGTCCCCCACTCTATTCCCTATGATGAGATCTCCCTCCATTTTATCCTTTACATTCCTTGTTAATATTAAGTGGATTTTACTTAAGTGGTTAACCATGAATGATAAAATATTTACACATAATTTGATAATATTTTATTCTATCTTTCATTCTTTTTAATTAATTTAGTAGGTGATTGTGCAGTATTCACAAACATAAATAATTAACCATGAAAATAACATAAATAAAATATAAGTGGCATGATCATGAGATTATCTAATGGGTATTTTATCTATAGAATGATAAACCAACCCTTGAACCAAGTAAAAACACCTTGAATCATAGTTTGGTTCATTTTTCAGTATTCCACCTTGGATACTATGCATCGCTTCAATTGGTTTCACCTTGGCTCTTTGCCTCAGACCACCTCCACTTTCTTGGTAACTTTATCCTTACATAATATTTTACTCACACACAAGTGAGGGGATACAATGGATTGGAAAAAGGGGGTTTTCATAAAAGAAACTGTGGGCACACTAGCCCTTACATAATAAGGAGGGGATGGCTCACTAGCCATCAAAAATAATTTAACAATAATAAATTAAAAGAAACCAATCACACACAAGGGTTGGTCTAATCTTATGATCATCCACACAAGAAGCAGAAAGAATACATTTGAAATATTATTATCAATAACTTTAATTCATTCTTTAATTGTTATAATGTGTCATGGATTAATCCAATTAATTCAATTTATCTTAATTCTATCCAACCATCCTTAACTCACTATAATTTATATTTAAAAAAATGAATTTCAGTTAAAATTAATGTAGTTCACAAGTGTACATTGAGGCAACCTCGTGTGTTCATCAAAATTTTAACACAAAAATTAATTTAATATATAATTGTTAATCCTATGACATGGAATTTACTGTTGAATGAATGACACACAGAACACATAATTAATAGGTTTAATTATTTATTAAATTCTTCTTTCCATGAAAATTTGAGAACACTACTAGAAGTAGGCTACAAAACACGTATAAAAGTACATGGTGTGTACTTTTATTCTACCCTTGTCTATAGAACATGCCTTGGGTATGACCATGTTCTCTATTGTGGATATGTTCTAAGTACATGACATGTAATAGAAATACAAGGCATATATCCTTGGAGTTTCATGATATGTATGTCCTCGTGTCATGTATCTGATACACAGCTTACTGGGACACACTATGTTCTTGGTCATGAAAAGATAGGGACTAAACAACATATAAGGTACTTACATGTCTTATAGTTATTTATGTCATATGCCAATATTTATTGATCCACACACTGATCCTCTTTTGTTGAATCTTATATCTGATAGTATTAGATGTATTTTAATTTTTTAAGTGATACACACATGAAAACAAAAGTACAAGGCCAATATACTATAAGTACATGTCGTGTACTCTATTTTTATTGAGGAAAAACATTTAGAACCTCCAGATGGTGTGAATCAAATGCTTCTTTATTTTTAATCATTAACTAATTACTGGTTATGTTAGTGATAATGAAGAGAGGGAAGATATGACAATGTCATATATTTAAAAAAAAAATATAAGTAAAAGAAAAATGAAATACATACAGTCAATCAATGACTAATAAATAATTATAAATTTAAAATGTGACCATTATAATACAACTTGTAGGTTCCAGGCATAGAGGAAGCATCCTTTTCTAGTATGACCAACTTGTCTTTTAGACATAAATCACATGTAATCATTACTTTACACGGTAAAAATTTCATGACCAATGAAAAAAATATTACTTGACTAGATTAAAATGATAAAACCAAAATCAAAGGTTATTCACATGTAATTTATAATTAATTTATGAGCAGATATAGAATTACATTGACTTGTAATTCAGCTTTCATTGATGATCTAGTTAACAATATATTGTCATAACGTTGTTGTGATATAGGATCCAGGTGTAGAATACCTCTAGTGGTGATCCACATGTGTACCACAATCTATGCACGTCATCTTAGAACCGTCGGCTTCTAGCATAACCAATCCTAATCAATTTCATTATTTATGGTTGATCATAATGAAATTATTCTCAAGAGGGGAATAACTCTTGGTGATCTCTCATTTTATTGAGAGAGGATGGGAGGTGATCACTCTATATCACTTGATCTATCTCTAGGTATTGAGAGATTCTCACTCTATCCATTATGCATGCCAATTTTGTTTTAGGAAAGAGTTATAATTAGATATTTATTTGTGGCAGGTTTAGGGTTGGAAAATCACACAGACGCTCTTTTTTAATTCCATAATTTTTAGTTGGACCTATGTCCAATAATAATAATATAAATATTATTATTAAAATCTTGACATGTGAAACACATAAATAATATAAATAAATATCATTTATACCATTTCCAACCAAACCATTAAACTCAGTCTTCTTTCCCTCATCCATGTTTATCGGTCCTTGAATAATGACTATTTATTTAATAAATAAATATCATGGCATTATTCATCAAAAAATATAAAAAAATTATATTATCCAAACTTGAAAATAAATATTTATTATTATTATTCAAATCACTTATTATTTTGAATAACTTGTGATTAAATTATAGTGATCAATCAAATAAAATAAATCTTATTTATTCTAACTTGTTAAATTCAATAATAGAATTTAACAGGGATTGTAAATGAACTTAGTGTGTGGACCTCTAGTCCTTTTTCTTAGTGGAATTATGCATAACCATATAAATTATAAGTTTAGCATCTAGAAACATTCCAAGACATCCATAGAGAAAGAAGTTAATGTTGCAACATCATCCAACCTCTTACAAATGTTTATCATGTAATATAATCCTTTTGTCATAATTTCTCAAATCAAGAAGGTTGTATGTCATTTCTATCAACAAATTTGCTCAATAACTCTCTCTTTGAATTTCTAAAAATGAAATCGCCCAATGAGCACCATGTCCATGGATTTATCCAAGAGATTCCATTCTCATCATAGGGCCTAAGATATTATCTTTCATTAATAGAAAGAGGGGATAAATAATTTCTCATATTATCCATTAATGTTATATCATTCATGAAGAAACCAACATATCCTAATTCACCATGAGAATATGTCATCATGTTTTTTATCAATACATCAATGTATGAGAGTCATGATATCCATTAATAAAAATCTTAAAATATAAGGATTAATACACATATCTGCAAATAAGAATATCCAATGACACATATAAATATGGATTTTTTATTAACAGGTATGTTCTCATAACCAAAAATATTAGATATTATCAAGGGAGAACACCATGATAAGGTGTCTCAATGTATATGATCATCTTACCCCTAATATATTGTATTATCCATGTCTCATCAGAAAATAACATCCAACCATAGAACAAGGTTTAAGAATTATGTTGTGTCACCTCTAGGTTATTATCATAGCGGGGAACTGATATGACTATTAAACACAATATATCCTCCAAGGTCATTGTCACATAAAAATTTTATACATAAGAACAATCATTATGTGATAATAAAACTTATTTAATAAGAAAAAAATGTAATCAATTACTAAACAAGTAGGTTTTAAGGCACCAACTCAAACTTGAATTCTTTGAAGTGAGGTGAAGAGATGGTATATGGGGTATCCTAGGCCATAGTTGGAGTGGATTCCTCTTCAATTGGATGATTTATTACTATTTATTAAACATGTTCAAACAAGGGAGAGTCATTAAGAAATTCTAATTGAATGAAATTAAAATAGGTCCAATCCAAGTCAAGATTTTCCCCTTCATATGTAGTAGATTGTAATTCTATTTCTTTATGAGGATCCACTAAGAATTCCTCCAAAGATCATTCTAGAATATTACAAAAAATAGTCCTCAATAAGCTACTCTTCATTGAAACCTCCCTCTATATGTTCTTCTTGGTGTTCATAAGGGGGTTCTTCATAGGACAGCTCCACAAATGATTCTTCCATTATTACCATTTCTTTTTAAAATTCATCCACCTCCCATGTGGATTCCACTTCAAACTATTTCAATAGATCATAAAAATACCCTTCATCAAGCTCTTCTTCAACTACTGACATCTTTGGATAGCCCATTGAGTGTGTGAAAACTTCTCCTAAGAGTGTCTTGCTTTTTGGTTTATCTTGAAAGGATTTCTTAGTGTAAAGGTGGATGTCTGTGTCAAATCCCTTTTCAATATTAGTGGGTATTCAGAGTGGTTATTTCATGTCCTCTTCCACATCCTCATATTCTTATACAAGGGAAAGTGAAAGGGGTATTGGTTCTAGTGTCTAAAATATATCGATTTTTAAAATAGCTTTTCACTACTATAAAATAGGCCTTTAATAGATCTAAAATTTTCCATTGTTAGTGTGAAAAAAGAGTCTACTATTGAATCATGATTAAAATACCTAGGATTTTATTAGTGCTAGAGAATCACCAATAAAGGCACACTTTATCAGTACTATTAAAGGATCCCTTTATTAGTGTTTTCTTAGCATGGATAAAGGAACCCCTTTATTAGAGATTTTATTTGTAACTGATAAAGGGTACATTTATTAGTGCTACTCAAGGAGCTGATAAAGGGGGTCCTTTATCAATGCTAAAAACATTGCTGATAAAGGTACCCTTCATCAAAACTAATAACATCACTAATCAAGGGACCATTTATCAGTACTTTTTTAGCATTGATAAAGGATACCTTTATAAACACATTTAATAGTGCTGATAAAGGGGTATACTGTAGTGTGTTGTTAAATTTACATTACACTAGAGTAGGCGAAATAGCAGTAAAAAACAGGTTGCAAATACAAAATTTAAATGAAATTACAACACAAGTATAAGAAAAAACACTATATTATAAACATTTCAAAAATTGGTTTGTGCAATTATATGAGTAAGTAAAAATTATCACAGACATTCAAAAACATCAATGTTCCTTTGTATTGGGCCTCGACTCCCACTCATGTTATTTTCAAACAAACCACCCAAGCTTGTGAAAAATAATTCACCTGTATAAGAAAATAATTCTTATTTTAGTAATACTACAAAGAAATAAACTAAATAGAAAGTTTCAATGTTAAACTAACTCATACTAGGAACATCGTGTATGATATTGATTTGTGGTTTATTCTTGCACATCACACCATTTCTTATTCATCTTCAAGAATTATCTCTAGGAAAATTAACTAAATAAGTATAAGATAAAAATTATAATGAAATTAATTAAGTAATATTAGATAAAATGATGAGAAAAAATATAATATTTTTTTCTCAATTTCGGCGATGCGATATGTGTGTTAAATTAAAATGGCTCTTATATATTGAAAAAATGCACTTCGACTCATACTGACCACATTGTGTGTTTTATTTAAGTGCGGTCAATTTCTATATATATAATATGACTTATAGATTTTTTTTATAAAGTATTAAAATAATTCAATTTTTTTTCTTAGATTTGAGTATGTTACTTATTTTTTTTACTAAAATTTCATTTTAAACTGGAAACACACACTTTGAGTCATGACGGTCATGTTGTGTGTTGGTTTGATATAAGAATAATTCCTACACATCAAAAATGACTTAGGAATAATTTTTCTAAATTATCAAGACAATATGATTGTGCTTTCTTAGTTTCCAGGGAGTGACATACTTTTTGAACTAAAATATCAATTTTAAACTGATAACAGAAACTTTGAGTCAAACTAAGCACATCATGTATCGGATTGAGGTGAGGATGATTCTTACATATAAAAATGACTTATGGGTCATTTTCCTAAAGTACCAAAACAATCTAAATGCATTTTCTCAATTTTGAGTTTGTCACTTGTCTTTTTTACTATAATTGATGTTAATTTTAAATAAAAAGACGTGCTTTGAGTCACAGTGGTCACATCATGCATCATATTGAGGTGTGGATAATTTCTACACATCAAAAATGACTTGTGGATTGTTTTTCTAAAGTATCAAAACAATCCAAATGCATTTTCTCAATTTTGAGTATGTCACTTATCTTTTTTAGTAAAATGTCATTTTAAACTAGAAACACACATTTTTAGTCTTATAGATCACACTATGTGTCAGTTTTATGTGGGATTAATTCCTACACATCAAAAATGACTTATGAATCATTTTCCTAAATTCTCAAGAAAATTAGAGCTCCTTTTAATTTTAAAATGATCGAATACACTTTTACCAAGTACATCATGCATCAGATTGAGGTGTGGTTGATTCTTATGTCAAAAATGACTTATGGATCATTTTACTAAAGTATAAAAATAATCTGAATGTGTTTTATCAGTTTTGGGTATGTCACTTGTCTTTTTTACTAAAATTAATGACAATTTTAAATAAAAAGACACACTTTGAGTCATACAGGTCACACCATGCATCATATTCAAGTGTGGATGATTCCTATAAGTCAAAAATGACTTATGGATCATTTTTTTAAAGTACCAAAACAATATGATTATATTTTCTTGATTTTGAGTATGACACTTGTCTTTTTTACTAAAATTAATGTCTATTTAAAATAAAAAGACACACTTGGGGTCATACTGGTAACACCGTGCATCAGATTGAGGTGTGTATGATTCCTACACATCACAAATGACTTGTGAATCATTTTCCTAGCGTATCAAAACAATATTAATGTGTTTTATTGGTTTTGAGTATGTCACTTGTATTTTTTACAAAAATTAATGTCAATTTTAAATAAAAAGAAACACTTTGAGTCATATTAGTCACATCGTGCATTATATTAAGGTACGATTGATTCCTATACATCAACAATGACTTATGGATAATTTTCTTAAAGTATCAAAACATTCTGAAAGTTTTTTATTTGTTTTGAGTATGTCACTTTTCTTTTTAACTAAAATGTCATTTTAAACTGAAAACACACACTTTGAGTTATAATGGGCACACTATGAATCAGATTGAGGTGTGGATGATTCCTACATATCAAAAATGACTTATGGATCATTTTTCTAAAGTATAAAAATAATATGAATATATTTTCTTGGTTTTGAGTATATCACTTGTCTTTTTTAGTAAAATTTATGTCAATTTTAAATAAAAAGACACTTAGAGCCATATCGAGCACATCGTGTATCAGATTAACGTGAGTATGATTCTTAAATGTCAAAAATGACTTATGGATTGTTATCTTAAAGTATCAAAACAACCTGAATGTTTTTTATTAGTTTTGAGTATGTAAATTGTCTTATTTTTACTATAATTAATGTCAATTTTAAATAAAAATACACACTCTGAGTTATACCAGAAACACTATACTTTGGAGTGTGGTGTGGTAGATTCCTACACATAAAAAATAAATTATGGATATTTTTTCTAAAGTATCAAAACAATATGAATGTTTTTTATCAGTTTTGAGTATGTCACTTATGTTTTTTACTAAAATGTCATTTTAAACTAGAAACACATGCTTTGAGTCAAACTGGTCACATCTTGTGTCGTTTTGACATGAGACCAATTCCTATATGTCACAAATGAATTATAAATTTTTTTCCTAAATTATCAAGACAAACTGAGTGTGTTCTCTTAGTTTTTAGTGAGTGATTCACTTTTTAAACTAAAATATCATTTTAAAACTAATGAAGGAAACTTTGAGTTATACTAGGCACACCGTGTATCAGATTGAGGTGAGGTTAATTTCTACATGTCATCAATGACTTATGAATCATTTTACTAAAGTATTAAAATAATATGAATATATTTTCTCAGTTTTGAGTATGTCACTTTCCTTTTTTACTAAAATTAATATCAATTTTAAATAAAAAGTCACACTTGGAGTTATATCGGGCACACCGTGTATCATATTAATATGAGTATGATTCTTACACTTGAAAAATGACTTATGAATCGTTTTCCTAAAGTATAAAAACAATCTGAATTCTTTTGCTCAGTTTTGAGTATGTCACTTTTATTTTTTACTAAAATTAATGTCAATTTTAAATAAATAGATACACTTGGAGTCATACCAATCACACCGTGTATCTGATTGAGTTGTGGATAATTTATACACAGCGAAAATTACTTATAGATTGTTTTACTAAAGTATCAAAATAATATAAATGTTTTTACTCATTTTTGAGTATGTGATGTGTGTTTTGAACTAAAATTTAAATAATAAACTAAAAACATATGGTTTGATTCATACCAAGAACATTTTGTATCAGATTGAGGTGAAGCTGATTAAGTATAATATGTGTGTTTTTCTTTCAACTATCTACAACAATCTAGAAAACAAAGAACATGTTATATATTTTCTAGAATGTTGTAGATAGTTGAAAGCAAAATATGACTTCCCAAAAGATTTGTGAAAGAAACTAAATAATTATTAGATAAAATGATAAGGAAATTAACTTTAAAATAGTAGATAAAATGGTGAAAATATTTACTAAATAAGTTTTATGAGTTCACATTTTCATGATTTTTGTATACATTCTTGACTCATTTTCTTATTGTCATTATCTCAGTTGCAGCCTTAAAGTACAATATATCATGAGCACAAAAAACTTTGAACAAACCACCCCAACTCAAAAAAAATCTATTTAAGAAAATAATTACAATATTATTGATAATATAAAGAAATAAATTAAACAAAAATATGAAACAATACATTAATAAAATGTCAATTTTAAATAGAAACCATGCAATTTGAGTCATATTGGGTACACTGTGTATCAGATTTAGGTATGGTTGATTCCTACATGTCACAAATGACTTAGAGATTATTGTTTTAAAGTATAAAAACAATATGAGCGTGTTTTCTCATTTTTTAGTATGTCACTTGTCTTTTTTACTAAAGTGTTAATTTTAAACTCAAACCACACAATTTGAGTAATAATGGTCGCATCATGCATCAGATTGTTGTGTAGTCAATTCTTATATGTGAAAAATGAATTATGGATTATTCTCCTAAATTTTGAAAATAATACACGCATTTTTTCTCACATTTGGCTATTTTGACTTGCATTTTAAACTAAATTGCTGCATTTATATTGAAAACATGTACTTCAGGTCATATCAACCACATCATATCTCATCGTGATGTTTGGTCAATTACAACATGAGAAAAATGATTTATGGATCATTTTACTAATGTTTAAAAACAATTTATGCTTGTTTTCTCAATTTTAACTATTTGATGTATGTTTTAAACTAAAATGACACTTTTATATTGAAAACATGAATTTTGAGTCATACCAACCACATCAGGTGTTAAATTGATGTACAATTGATTTTTATATCTGAAAAATGAATTATGGATCATTTTACTAAAGTTTTAAAATAATCCAAGTTCATTTTATTAGTTTTGACTATTTGATGTATGTTTTAAACTAAAATGATACTTTTGTATTGAAAACATGTACTTTGAGTCATACCGACCACATTTTGTGTTGGATTGATGTGTGGTCAATTCTTACACATCACAAATGACTTATGGATCGTTTCTCTAAAGTTTGAAAATAATCCCATCTATTTTTCTCAGTTTTGATCATATGACGTGTGTTTTGAACTAATGTGTAAATTTAAAAAAATAAGTATCAGATAAAAATGAAAAGGAAATTAACTAAAAAAAGTATATAAAATGATGAGAAAATTAACTAAATAAGTAGTAGTAAGTCACATTTTCATAATTCCTATACACATTCTGACACCACGTATCATTCTCATTTATTTTTAAACAAAATGAGTTCCTCTATTATAATTATCCTTGAGAAAAAAAATAAAAAGTAATATATAATCATTCTGATACTAATTATTCACACCCCAAATATATTTCTAAGGTCATATCTCATACTATATCGTAAAAAAATAAGGTAATCACATAAATTTGATATCAAATAACATTCTAACACCATGTATGCTTCCCACTTATCTCTAAAAAAGTTCTTCTTCTTTTGAGTATAAAGGTTTTCATAAATCTAGGTAATAGTGAGAAAATATAGATAAATTATTAAGAAATATTTTTAATGAAATTGTAATTACCTTAAAAAAATTACCGGTTTGAGTATGCTGATCTTTTCATGGTTTATGATCTCTCTCATAAATTTGAAAACGTAATATATACAATAGTTTCCATTATCTTTCTTCAAACACTGCATAAACATTGACCAAAATAATTAAATTGTTTTGAAATATGTTTTGATAGTTAAATATTTCAATATATACCTTGATTTGTTTCCATTTGAAGTAATCCATAAGATTTTTATATTCAGTAATTGACCTTAGGTCATGATTTAGTCTATACTTTGAAACCACCCTATTATAAAAAAAATTGTTGTTAAAATATATACTAAAACATCTAATTTTAATTTTATCCATAAAATATTGATTACAGTGTATTACAAATTCAGAATACACATGGTTTTTTTATTGAATATCAATGATTTGGATCCAAAAAATAAATATTTGGGGTATCCATATTGAGTGCGATCAGCATCCAGTGCCTCTTAAGAAAACAAAAACAAATAAGTAATGAAAAAAATAAAATATATATTTTATGTGATTAGATTGTAGAGTTTTACCCCTGTAATGTAGGAATCAAAATGAGTTTTCTTCTGTTATTTTTTCTCAAACGCATCAGTAAGATCATATTTTTTCTTATCAATTTCTTCTTTCTCTAATGAAGTTTCTTGCATAGAAATAATACAGGTATTTATGAATCCAAAATCATTCTTCACATGGTTTTCCTTTTATATAGTAGTAATATAAATGCCTTTAGAAAATATGAATAGTTATTAAAATTAATGAACATATTATATCATTTTATAGATATATGTGTTCTGAAAATGTAACTTATATATGTATTCCCAACTAAGACTTAAAATACTTTCACTATTTTTAATTCCATTATAAACGGATCGTGCTTTTCCCCTTCCACGTTGAAATTCAACTTCATGAAGCCCATTTCATCAACATTCACTACACTCCTATTATAAACACTTTTACGATATAAAATTGGAAATTGAAATGTTGTATAATCCAATCCGTATATCTATTCTATAATTCATAAATGTGACATATTTTCATAAATTGTATTTATTTCCTTGGAACCAAATATGTGCATCACTTCTACCACAAGTTTAACTTCACTATTTTGCATCATTTTGTATTCTTAATTTTCTTTTGTATAGAATGTATAACCATTTATTAAAAACCAATGAAATATATAACATTTTCATTTGGTCCCTTGGATAGACATTTAATTCGTTCAATAATTGAATTTGAATTTCTAGATAACTACTTATAAATATGATCTCGGAACTATCATATAAACTTTTTATTATGTTTATTTAATATCCATCCTAAAACCCTTGATGGATTAAAATCTATAAGAATTACTTTGTGGGATTCAATGTATGGATCAACATCTTCAATATTATATAAAATAAAAAGGTGTGATTTCTCCTGCTCTGTGATGGTAATTTTAACAACATCTCTTTCAGAAATACTTTTTCCCATAAGGTATCCACTATGAAGAGACTTTGGGAGACTAATGTTATCAACATATTAGGTAATTGGTACATAATTCAACTAATTATTAAAAAATATATCTTTTTAAAATACAAAATTCTTGCTGACTTCAATTATTGATATACCCTTTTAAACTTTTCATATACCATTAAATGGGGGTACATCCATTTGTAATGGATTGAACCATATAGTTGAACCTCTCTAACAAAGTGAACCATCTAGTGGACCATTATATCAAAGAATTATGGTGGAAATAACATCTCTAATTCACATAACATGACTTCAACCTTTTTATTCATGATTGGAAGCTTCATCGGATCTATAACATTACTACACATGGCTTTGAAAAAGAAGTAGAGTCACGTTAATGAATGTTGTACATTTTTAGGAAGAATGCAACATAAAGAAACGAGAATCAAATATTGTATCAAAATATGAAATTTTTATGATTTTAGTACCTATAAATTCAAATTATTATTTTACATATCATTCTTGATATTTGAAGAATACCCCTTTGGAACATTTACTCCATTAAGGAAAATGAAAAATTATAATTTTTTCTATCTATATAAAGTGTAAGTTGTTGAAGGAAGAAAATTCTTCCCTTTACCCTTCACCAATGTAAAATCTTCCCTTATCCCCATGTAAATCATGTCCAACCTAGCATTGATGTCATATTTTATTTTTACAGGAATATATAGTAACATGCCAATAACACTATCAAATACATTTTTTTCCTACATACATGACATCAATAAATTTTTAGACATGAAAATAATTATAATACAGTAATTCAATGAAAATTTATCTCTTTCTCCAACCTAGTTTTGTAATGTTTTTTTAAAATGGTTTACCAAAAATAGTTTCAATTAATTTTACATTATCAAATAGTATATCGATCATTAGTGGAGATAGTGATGTACATTGTTTGATATTCCCATCAAATGTTGTCATTTAGGATCAGTATTTATGTTGTCAAGTTAAAAAATTTCAATGCCCTAAAACACAGCCTTTAAAGAATTTTTCAATCGGACTGAATGTGTGCATTCTTCACAAATGAGACACCCTAACATTCCTTTAATGTTATAGCCTAAAAAATTTATATAAGCAGGAAATTTACTTATCTTCCCAAATGATAAGGACCTCAATGTGAATTCTTCATTTCTATGAGCATTATACATTGTAACACATGTATCCCACATCAATTTTAGATCTTTGATCAATGGGGCCAAATAGACATCAATATCATTACCAAGTTATTTTGGTCCAAATATAATTAGAGACAACATAATGTATTTGTGCTTCATGCATATTCACAATGACAATGTAACACCCTAAACGAATATTGTAATTGTTTTAATAACATCTTATTTAATTTTTTTATTATTTAATACAAAAAATGTTATTAAATCAGATAAGTTCAAAAAAATAAAAACATATGATAAATATTTACATTAATAAAACATTGATACATTACATTATTACAAGGCTGTAAAACCAAAAATACTCCAAAAAATCATTGAAACACCCAACATAATAACTGGAACACCTCCAAGTAAAAATACAAGACCAAATGTGTAGTTGACATCCTCCAATTTAGCCATAATTAAAAAAGTTATGATAAGAAGTATAGTAAGAACACTAAGATTCATAGAGATGTAGAGCACCATTATTGTAAGAAATAAATAATTTTTTAAGTTTTGGAATTCCTTAGAAAAGTATTTATACAGTCTATATGACTGTTGTAAAAAAATATAGCTATTAGAATTTTCTTTAGTTGCCTTTGATGTTTTTTTAATCACTGGGTTTTCTTTTAATTTTACTGCTTAATGTTCCAAAAAAATTAAAATGAAATTAGAATAATATTTAAAAATAATAAAATTAATTACATTTAATGTTTTAATTAATAATTTGATATTATAAACTTATATTTGATAAAGATAATTTTATAAATTCCAAATAATAATAACAAAATTAAATTTCTAAAATTATGTAATTAGTCAACATAAGTCATAAAAAATATAAGTAAATGATTATGGTTGTGTTTAATAAATTCTTCTACAAAAAAAATTCTATATACCCTCACAACTGAGAGTATCCTTTAAGGCCAAGCCCATAAGGTCCAGTGGGTGCACAACACAAGCCCATTCAACCAACAGGTCCAGACCATGTATAGGGCCAGCAAGAACTAAACTGTGTATAGCTTGGGTCATGGCCTAGGTAGAGAGGCTATATATAAGCCTCACCTAGTGAGAACATGTGTTGTTTTATCATAATTTTTCCTGAGTGTCCAACCTTATAAGGTTGTCCCCAAAACTGAATGGTTTCGATGTGGGATGTGCGGGTCCAATTCTTGACTGCATCATTGGACCGCAACCAATCCAAGTCATTCGATCCCTTTCCCTGCATGATCCCTCTATTTCATACTGGACTAATTTTTTCCCATCCATTTGATTTCTCGCGGCCTCATCTAGTCCATCTATCCAAAAATCTCAATCGACCTCTTCCTTTTAAGTGCCATGCATATGTTACTATTGACTGATCTAACTAGATGCAATCTCAACCATCCCTTCATTTCTCCAATCATATTCTCCACTGGTAACCTAGTCACACCACACCAGTAGGTTGACGACCTCCCAACTCTTTCCCTCCGTCAAATTCCCCTTCACCTTGGCCCCATCTCGAAATTGAATCCTCAAGTAATGTTATGGACAACATTTTTAAATCCGAACACTTGTCTGTTTTGATGTTTTTCTTCACCCCCAATCTCAGATTCCACAACAAGGGATAATATTATATATATAAATTGATCTAATCTAATTAGAACCCTTTTTTGATCTAAGTAAATTGGAAAAATAGGTTCAAACCCATGGCCGGTTTTTCAAAATGGGTGTTTTTTAGAAAGCAAAAAAAAAATATTTAAACTCCCTTATGCACACTTTGAAACACCCAACCCTCATCTTCCCTAACTCTCCTCTACTTCCTACTTGAAAATTCAGCACCTTACAGTCTCTCATTGATCCAAACCAAGGTAAGGGATAAAATTATTTTCAATTTATAAGGATTTATATATATATATACACTAATTTATACATATGTATGTATAAGTACTTGTTTATATCTATTTTATTTATTTTTCAAAACTAAAAACTTAAGGGTTTATTTTATTTTACTAAATTATCTTCGTTTTACAATGATTTACATATATATATGTATATACATTGTGTGTGTGTGTGTTGTGTGTGTGTGTGTGTGTCTACATATATGACTACCTATTTTTAGAGTATATAAGATAAGGGTTCGTGATTTAAATTTTATTTCTAAAGCTTGCGGGTTGTAAGGGGTTTATTTTATTTTAATCCGATTATGTTGTTTACAAAGATATAAATGTGTATATATATGTATATATATATATATATCGATATCTACCTATAAATTTTTTTGTTTTTTAGAATTTATAAGATATACATTTTTGTTTTAAAGTATATGTTTTGAAAGTGGACCTTTTATTTATATCAAAGGGTTTGATTATATTTACATTCTATCATTTTATGTATAATGATTTATATATATGTGTGTATATATATATATGTATATTGATTTATTTTAAGAAATAAAAAGGGATTAAATATTCATTTTCAATTCTATATGTAAAGGTTTGAAATTGTTCTTAGTCTATCATTTTATGGTTTATATTTTACTTGTAACTTTTCTTTATAAATGATATTTATTATCATTTTATGCACTAATCCAAGACAAGTTGTCATTCCATATGAAAAATTGTATCTGCACCCCCTTGGTATGTCATGCATAATTAGGTATGACCATAATCTAAATAGTAGGTGACATTCCATGCATTTTTAATCAAGTGTGCACATATTTTATTATGCATTTTATATAATAAATTTAAAATAAGTATAAAAATTTTCAATAATGGGATTCTCCTAAAAATGGTTTTATAAACTATTGAGAATATATTTATGACATGTTATAATAATGGTTATTTTATTTTTAAGAAAATAATTTTTTTTTCAAAAGTTTTGGGTTAGGAATGAGGAAGGCAGGTCCATTGAAAATGTTTTCAGAATTTGGCACTAGTATAATGTATGTTATGTTATGAAAAGTGAACCCATAAGTCTTAATGGGAATTTGTTCAATATGTGTTATGACTAGTTCCCTTACAGTTTTTATTATGGTCTAACAAGTGCCATAAATGTCCCACAAAAATATTATTTTAGATGAATAAAACCCAATGATCTTTTCAAAGATGATTATTAATGTTTTTTAAATTATGCGGATTTCAATATTTTAGAAATATACTTTTAATTATATATACATATAAATGTTTATACCAAGAAAATATTTTTAAAGAAGTTTATTAAAGTTTTCAAAACCCCTTATTGGGAAAAATAATTGTTCACCCTATGTTTTAAATTAAATTTTTACAATTTAGTAGAATTACTTGTGATGTTTATTTCATTAAAGAGGTAGTGTGTACTGAAGACTTTTCTATTTAATTAATTTCATTTCATAAAGTTTTGTTGAAATGTAATATTTTTAACTTATTCTTCAAAACCTTGATCGGTAAAAGTTCTTGGAAATGTGAATTCTATGTGTATTTTTATTTAACCTTTGTAAAAAAAATTATGTAGAATTTATAAGTGTTGAGTCCAGTAGCACGGGATATGGTCATTATATTTGGTATCAAAGCAACAGTCTAGATAATTTTAGAAAATTAGTACAAATTAAAATTTTAATCATACCTTCTTTATATTTTTTTATTTTCTTTGATATTTTCGGATGGAAGGTAGATGATTACAAACTAATATTTTGTCTCTTATAGATGAGTTACTTGAAAATATAATTTTAAAGTCATGTTCAGATGATTATGAACCCTTTTCTAACCTTCAATTATCTTGAAAACAACTCTACCAAATATCAAATACTTCTAATATACTATGGTTCTTTTGAGGATCGAGTTTTGGTTATCGTGTCATTGTGCAT
The DNA here is from genome assembly GCA_963277665.1 of Viscum album. Classification (NCBI taxonomy): domain Eukaryota; kingdom Viridiplantae; phylum Streptophyta; class Magnoliopsida; order Santalales; family Viscaceae; genus Viscum; species Viscum album. The sequence goes on from OY728129.1 coordinate 58,570,845, forward strand.
GCACAACTTCCTTTCTATGCACAAAATGAAAATATTTAGAAGGTCAATTCAAATGTTTCACTATATCTTAACAATATTAATCCTTATTAGACATTCTATAAGCTACAAGAGTGGGTAACCACCACACCTCCTATCTATGTCAAGTCTTATGTTTCAATTTATATGGGATACTTAGAGACTTTGAGGCTTTAAAAGACGATTTATTTAGGTTGTTTTATAGAATTTAAGTCTACTTAGACATCACCAAGTTTTATAACCCTCATGAATCTATCTCAAGAACCTACCATTTTTTACACATGTTCAACCTTAGATTATCGAGTTATGTTTGGGTGAAAGAAGTTAAGGAACTTGAAACTACTTTGAGGATCAGTTTAACTACAAGAAACCCAATTTTTCATGATAATCACCAACAATGGAGATTCTAGTAAAGGTATGGATTAATTACTATAACTCATTTTTTTATAATGATAATAATTAATAATAGTTAATTTGTTTATGTAGGAACATCAAGATTGAATTCTGAAGAATAAATATGTGGGAATATGTGTACAAATGAATTGTGAGGGCATAATTCTATTAAGGGGGAGAATATAATGCCCCGAACCAATATTGTAATTGTTTTAATAACATATTTGTTAATTTTGTTATTATTTAATACCCAAAAAATGTTATTAAATAAGATAATTTCAAGAAAATAAAAACATATGAGAAATATTTACATTAATAAAACACTTATACATTACATTATTAGAAGGCTAGAAAATCAAAACTACTCTAAAAAACTCATTACAAGACCCAGTAGAATAACTAGAACACCACCAAGTAAAACTAGAATATCAAATGTGTAGTTGACATCCTATAATTTATCCATAATTAAAAAAGTTATGGAAAGAATTATATTAAGAAAATAAGAGTCAAAGAGGTATAGAGAACCATTATTTTAAGAAATAAATAATTTTTGAAGTTTTGGAATTCCTTATACAAGTATTTATACGATCTATATGACCATTGTAAAAAAAATATAGTCATTGGAATTTTCATTAGTAACCATTGATGTTTTTTTAACCATTGGGTTTTCTTGTAATTTTACTGTTGAATGTTTTAAAAAATTTAAAATGAATTTAAAATAATATTTTCAAATAATAAAATTAATGACATGTAATGTTTTAATTAATAATTTGATATTATAACCTAAGATTTGATAAAGATAATTTTATAAATTCCAAATAAGAATAACATAATTAAATTTTTAAAAATATGTAATTAGTCTACATAAGTCATAAAAAAATATAATTGGGTGATTTTGGATGTGTTTAATAAAATCTTTTACAAAAAAAATTCTAAGTACCCTTACAACTGAGAGTAGCCTTTAAGGCCAAGCCCTCAAGGTCCAGTGGGTGCACAACATAAGCCCATTCAAGCAGCAGGTTCAGCCTGTGTATAGAGCCAGAGAGAACCGAACCATGTATAGTTTAGGTCATGGCCCAGGTGAAGAGGATGTTTATAATCCTCTCCTAGTGTGGGTGTGTTTTGTGTTATTGGAAGTTTTCCCAAGTGTCCAACCTTATAACATAGTCCACGAAACCAAATGGTTTCGATGTGGGATGTGCGGGAGTGATTCTCTGTCACATGATCAAACCACAAATGTCACACCCATGACTTTTTTTAAAATTCATTATTCATTTAATTTCCATTCCTGATTTGTTTTGGGGGTTTACCACTCATTTTGGTGAAAATGGTGGGTTTTGAAAATTTGGGCCAAACCGTGAGCCCAATTCTAGATTTAAAAACAAATTTCGTTTCTTCTATAACTCCTTTAATTTTTACTATTTTATACCCATTATACTTCCCAATTGGCATACCCTGATATATTAAAATCACCATATCCCTTTGGACCACATATAAATCCAAAATCATGATGGATTTGGGTTTTTTATTAATGTAATGGGCCTGCCCGTAAGCCCATTTCCTGCTTTAAATTGTTTTTTTTTAATTTTCCATATCTCATTATTTTTTTACTATTTTCCCATGATTCCACCTCCCTCTCAAAACCAATATCCCTTGGATCACCTCCATTATAATTTTCACAATTTTGGAACTCAGGTGAACCGCGAATTAGGGCGATCTTTCATACTCTTTCTCAAATCGACCATATTTGATGAGGTAAAATGAATCTTTCATAAATCCTTCAATTTTCATCCTTTTTCCCCCATTTAAGTCCACACATGTCCTTATATGACTCCTTAGAACCTCAATACCAGTTTTGGGTACTTGGAGATTCATATTTTGGTGGATTTAGGGTGATATCTTCAATATTTATTCAAGTAAGTATTTCTCTATTTGTTTTCTCCTATTCTCTTAGGGTTTCATCCCTCTTTATTGATGTTCCAAAGTGTCCAGAACCTAGGGTTCGTACCTAGGGTTTAACCATGAGTCTTTTTAGTGAAAATTTGTGGTCTAGGGCTGGATTTATTATTCTTGTGGTGTTGGGTTGGTGCGGTTGATGTTTCGCACCATGTTTTGAGGGATTCGACAATTTCGGTAGGTGATTCCGTGGGTAACCATTTAATGATGAGTTATTTTTCTTGATTAAATAATTTTTCATGTTCCTTATATGCTGTGAATTATGGGAAAACCATTTTTAGTAGCAATAGTAAAGCATTTGGTATTAAAGTTACTTTTTTTTTTAAAGTGTGTATTTTTCAAATGTATTTCATGTGTTATCTCTTGTGGTAGTTTTGTAAAATGTGGAAGTGATTTATTAGTTGTAAGATGGGGCTGCCAATTTTGGTTGGGTAATGATATAGTGTCATGTGGGCCTAAAAAGGGGGTTCTTTGAATGGTTTATATGTGTATAACCTTGTTATACTCCTTGAAAGTGTTTTATGGATTTGTGTGTTCTCATGGGTATCTTTTGTGATATTGTTCAAGGTGACTATATAACATTTAAAAGTAGATTATTACATGTTTATTGGGATGTAAATTCTGTTTTGGTAGGGTCTTGGTGTGATTTTGGCTTAAAAATAGGTTTTTGAAATGGGTTTTATGTGCAAATCTTGGGTATACTTCTTATAATTGTTTTATGAAAGTTTTGAATGGTTTATTGAGTTGTGTAAGTGGTAAAACTATATCAGCAAACTGTTTTGGTAGGAGTATATTTTTAAAAGGTCCATTTAATTTTTGAAAAGTTTGTTGTGTCATATGTATCATCTTGGAAATATTTTATTAAATTCTTTGAAGGAGATATTGAGGTGTTAAAGTGATGTGAATGTGATGTGGACTGTTTTGTGTGAGTGTGATGTGAAAAATTGAAATTTTTATTATTAAAGTAGTATTATATGCCATGTGTGTGGGATTTTATATGAGTTTCAATATCTTATAATTGTTTTATAAAATTTTTTAATGGTTTTGTGGAAGTGTTGAATAAATGTGAAATGTGTTGTGGGTTATTTTGGTGTGAGTCGGATTTCAAAATCATTTTGAATGAAAAATGGACTTTTGTGACTTGTGTGGTATACATATGGGATGTTGGGTGAATTTGTGATGTGGAAATGATATTTTCATGTTCAATTTATATTTATTGACTTGTTGAACTTGTTTGAGCACAAGGGGAAAACCTGGGTGTCTAGGTGGGTGGACGTGTACTAGTATGCTAGTGAATTCGTGGGGTTTGGCCTCAGTTTCACTTAGCAAGATTGACGCTTACAACTCTAACTAAACTATGATGGTGATTATTGGGGACCACTAGGTTATGGGTATGTTCCTTACTATTGGCTCGTGCACGGGAATGGATATTTGTGATGGTTACTCTCACCGAGATACGAGGTACCTGGGACCCACAGCTAGCTAGTGCCTAGGGGTTATTTCCTATTGCTTGTGCTCATTAGTTACTTTATACTTACCGTCATCATACGGTACATTTTGATGGAAAATTCAGTAGCTTTGTTGTTTATTTTAAAAGTTATAATCCTTTAAAATAGCCCACTTGAAAACTGTTCTTATTCAAAGTTGCATCTTTTAGAAATTGTAACTAGCTTTTCATGTTTTTGAAAACTTGCATGCTTTTCGTCTTTAAATGTTTATCATATAGAATATCTTAGTGGTGGTATCCTACTATGCTTTGTCTCACACCCTACTTACACCATTGGGTGTAAGTATACTTTCTTATTTTGTGTCACAGGTTTGGGTACAGGTTTTATGCCATTGGTTTGGGTTTTTAGCAGTCCATCGTGATGCAGTGTCGTGGAGATGGCTTGAGGGTGGTACCTATTTCCATGTGTAGGTTCTTGGGATGTCATTTCATGAGTTTGTACCTTTGTAATGGTATTAAAACATTGTTTAAAATAGTGTAATTCAGTTCTGAATTTTAGTAAAAGATGTTTTGGTTTGAAAAATCCAGATTTGATTTCTTGGATTCATTTGTTGTTTTAAGTATACAAACTCAGGTAAATCGTTCCCAACTTTCAGTTTTTGATACCCAGGAACATGTTCCAGCCCATGGGGATCGGGAACGCCCTTCAGGACTTGCCACGGGTCGGGTTAGGTGCTGTTTTTGGCAGCGACCCGATTCGGTTCGTGACAAAATGGTATCAAAGGAGGTTCGCTCTATTTGAGTCATGTTATTTGGGAAATAGTCGGGATGTTCTGGAGTTAAGATTTTCAGGACATGAAATTCAGGTTAAGGGTAGTTTTCTTGATCACCACACCTCATGTCGGGATTCAAGTCTCCAGGGGAAGTCAGGATTTATCTATGTCTTTTGGTTTTCTTGGTCTGATAATGATTATGGGAAATGAAAAGAGAGTTGGGTTAATGGTCTCAGTGAGCTCGCAGGGTCTGGCAAGCCATGTGGAGCTGGGGATATTCCCTAGAACTCTCTCTGTGATGGTGAAGTTATTGGAATATGGCTTCCAACCATATGTCCAAGTCACCCACTAAAACTAGTTTCCCCTCGCATTGTTTTGTGATTTAGTTTTGAAATCATGGAACTTTGGTTTTAAAGTGACTTGGTTTTACGAAGCGTAAAGTTTTTGTGAAATGATTTTCAAATAAAGAGGGAATGGTTTGATTTATGAAATTGTGGAACTGAATTTTCAGAATTGTTTTGAAATGGAAAATAGTGTGCTTACACCTCTTTTGAAATCAGGAACCATATTGAAGTTGGTTTTTAAAAGTGTTTCCAATATAGTTTTATAAACAATTAAAGGGTGTTTTAATGGGATGATATGTTTTCAAATTAATGTGAATAACTTGAAAGTGAGTTCTTTTCTAAATGGTTGTGTCCTTATGAAAAGTTTTGTAAGATGTGAATTGGGATTTTGATCTCATTGTTAGGAGTTTTGAGAAAAAGGATGGGTTGGTTGACCATTTTGTTTTTGAAAAGTGGAAAGAATTTTAGTTTTATCCTTTGGTATTTCAATGAGAGACCACATGCATGGGATTATATGGGATTATGGATGGTTGATGGCATGACTGGATGAGTGTCGGGATGAATATGAGGAGGGTTCCATGTGTGGGACAAAAACATGCATGTGTGAGGCCCATGGGGTACCATTTGTGGATACGCTAACCGCTGAACCGCTGGTTTTCAAAGAAATGTTTTTAAAGACAAACATGATGTCTTGATGAATTTTTTGGGATGGTGTATATTGTGTGTTTTTGTAAAATGTTGCTGTTGTGTGATATTTTGTGTCCAAGAACCCCTCCTGTTCGAACTGTGTTTTGGGTTTGTGTTTGGTTGGTAAACTGGGTAGAAGGACCGGTTAGTAGTCTCCTATGAGATATGTTTTCGGACACCTTTATGGTGGTTCCATTAATGTTTTTGGATCAATTTTGTGGAATTTTTTTACCAATGGAACAGCTTGGTTGGGTCCTTGGGTTCTCCCGTTGGATAGGGTACGCCCCCATTAAGGGTTAGTACACAACTGAAGTGCAAACTAGATTGTTTCGCCATTGGAAAATCCTCCAGTTGATCAATGTAATGAATATTTTCTTGAGCATTGTATAATGAGTCTACACCATTTATATTCTTGGTTTTTTTTCGGATCCTCTTGTTGTGGAAGAGTGCTCGTGGATGGTTGAAAGAGACCATAGTTTCTTAAGATACCTGATTTGTCAAAGGTGGAAGTTATTTGGGGTTGTCAGTATGGATAGTGTCTAAGAGGGCCTTGGAGTCCTTCATAGTCTCTTCGAAGAAGGAGTTTATGTTAGACCACTCGTGTGGGAAATCTGGCCACGAGAGGCTGTTATGGACACTTTTTGGAATCCTGTGATATTTGGGGATGTTATATAAGGCCCCCTACTTGTATTATTTCTATGAGTTACTTTGGTCATGTTCGGTGACGCGTTGTGATGTCGCATGCTCATTTGATTTTAAAGGTGAAATTGTAAAGTATTTTGTGAGTCTTTTTTTCAGAAGTGTTTCTCCTTTCGGGAGATCTCGACATCCTCTCTTTTAGAGGAAGGTTTTTATATGTGTCCTTTATTTCTGTTGTTTCTCACCCAAAGAAACAAGGTGTGATGTGAGTGCATCCTCTAAACCCTTATTTCAGTGAAATTCTATGTTAAGTTAAAGCGAGTTCTAGAGTGTGTTTTGTCTTGGTGAACCCATCTAGGATTTCATATAGTTGTTTGTATCATCTAAAGAAGAAATTCTATTCGGGGGTTTCCAAATCCTAACTGTGAGGCCGAAGACGCTTTAATCATTCCATCTCTAGCCATAGGTCCCGGAGAGAAGCTGGCACGTAGTCAGAGGAAATCCCAGTGTAGTTTTTAACCTTGTACAAAGAACTATTCTCAGTATGAGTGATGGGAATAGTTTAAACATTTGGTGTTGTCATCTTGCTTCTTTTTTTCTTGTTCAGTGGAAAGAGGTGGAGGGCCTCATCCCCATGTTATGTCCCAATGAATTTATTTTCCCCTTTGATTTCCTTTAGGTTTGGGGGAAAGGTTTTAGATTTGTCTAGACATGTTGAGTGAATATTTAGTAGTAACCATTACCCCGAAAACCATGTAGTTATAAGGATCCACATGTTTAGCGCACAGTTTCCCAAACTGTGCGGGCTAACCGTGCAGTCGTCCCAACTCTTTAAGTTTTGGTGTTTTTCTATGTCGGCCCATATTGGTTAGTTAAGATGGTTGGTTCTTATGGTGGGGAGACCCACTATGAGTCTCATGTATATTATTTTGAAAATGACTAATGGGATTCTACCCCTTTTACCGTGGAGTTTGTTCGGGGCTCCCCTATTAGTGTCTTGATTCTGTCTCGGAAAAAAAATTTAAGTTGTATCTTATGGTTGGGGAGCCCATTTGTGTATCCTTGTACCGATAACTCACTTTTGTACTTGGTCTTGGCTTGGAAGTGGGTAGTCTTGTTCGGAGATATATAACCACCTACATCTTCTTTGGGTAAACATTGGGATTGGAGAGTTCCCAATGGTTTAGTTATATCAAGGTAATTGTAACCCTGTTCGATGTTCTTGTTTGTTTGGGTATATTGATTGAGCCTTGTTCAAATAGTGTTTGAGGAGTTTTCTTTTATGATAAATCCTGAATGTGATTTATCATTTCAGTAAAGAGGTGTATGTTTTTTTTGTGAAGTATTCCTTCCTTAATTGATCATTGGAGGTGTTTTGGCCTTTGGGGGTGAAGTTTAGCAAAGGAGTTCATTTCTGCCTTTCAGTTGGGTTTGGTTTTTGCTTTTTCCTTGATGTGGATTTCCGAGGGCGGAAAGTTTTATGGTGGGGAGAATTTTCACACCCATGAATTTTTTTTAAATTCATTATTCATTTAATTTCCATTCCTGGTTTTTTTTGGTGTTTACCACTCATTTTGGTGAAAATGGTGGGTTTTGAAATTTTGGGTCAAACCGTGAGCCCAATTCTAGATTTAAAAACAAATTTAGTTTCTTCTATAACTCCTTCACTTTTTACTATTTTATACCCATTCCACTTCCCAATTGGCATACCATAATATATTAAAATCAACATATCCCTTTGGACCACATAGAAATCCAAAATCATGATGGATTTGGGTTTTTGATTAAGGTAATGGGCCTGCCCGTAAGCCCATTTCCTGCTTTAAATTGTTTTTTTTTAATTTTCCATATCTCATTCTTTTTTTACTATTTTCCCGTGATTCCACCTCCCTCTCAAAACCAATATCCCTTGGATCACCCCCATTAACGTTTTCACAATTTTGGAACTCAGTTGAACCGCTAATTAGGGTGATCTTTCATACTCTTTCTCAAATAGACCATATTTGACGAGGTAAAATGAATCTTTCATAAATCCTTCAATTTTCATCCTTTTTTCCCCATTTCAGTCCCCACATGTCCTAATATGACTCCTTAGAACCTCAATACCAGTTTTGGGTACTTGGAGATTCATATTTTTGTGGATTTAGGGTGATCTCTTAAATATTTCTTCAAGTAAGTATTTCTCTATTTGTTTTCTCCTATTCTCTTAGGGTTTCATCCCTCTTTATTGATGTTCCAAAGTGTCCAGAACCTGGGGTTCGTACCTAGGGTTTAACCATGAGTCTTTTTAGTGAAAATTTGTGGTCTAGGGCTGTATTTATTATCCTTGTGGTGTTGGGTTCGTGTTGTTGATGTTTCGCACCATGTTTTGAGGGATTCGACAATTTCGGTAGGTGATTCCTTGGGTAACCATTTAATGATGAGTTATTTTGCTTGATTAAATAATTTTTCATGTTCCTTATATTCTGTGAATTATGGGGAAACCATTTTTGGTAGCAATAGTAAAGCATTTGGTATTAAAGTTACATTTTTTTTTGAAGTGTGTATTTTTCAAATGTATTTCATGTGTTATCTCTTGTGGTAGTTTTGTAAAATGTGGAAGTGATTTATTAGTTGTTAGATGGGGCTTCCAATTTTGGTTGGGTAATGATATAGTGTCATGTGGGCCTAAAATGGGGTTCTTTGAATGGGTTATATGTGTATAACCTTGTTATACTCCTTGAAAGTGTTTTATAAATTTGTGTGTTCTCATGGGTATCTTTTGTGATATTGTTCAAGGTGACTATATAACATTTGAAAGTAGATTATTACATGTTTATTGGGATGTCATTTCTGTTTTGGTAGGGTCTTGGTGTGCTTTTGTCTTAAAAAGGGGTTTTTGAAATGGGTTTTATGTGCAAAGCTTGGGTATACTTCTTATAATTGTTTTATGAAAGTTTTGAATGGTTTATTGAGTTGTGTAAGTGGTGAAACTATATCAACAAACTGTTTTGGTAGGAGTATATTTTTATAAGGTACATTTCATTTCTTAAAAGTTTTTTATGTCATATTTATCATCTTGGAAATATTTTATTAAATTGTTTGAAGGAGATATTGAGGTGTTAAAGTGATGTGAATGTGATGTGGACTGTTTTGTGTGAGTGTGATGTGAAAAATTGAAATTTTTATTATAAAATGAGTGTTATGTTCCATGTGTGTGGGATTTTATATGAGTTTCAATATCTTATAATTGTTTTATAAAATTGTTTAATGGTTTTGTGGAAGTGTTGAAGAAATGTGAAATGTGTTGTGGGTTATTTTGGTGTGAGTCGGATTTCAAAATCATTTTGAATGAAAAATGGACTTTTGTGACTTGTGTGGTATACATATGGGATGTTGGGTGAATTTTTGATATGGAAATGATATTTTCATTTTCAATGTATATTTCTTTACTTGTTTAACTTGTTTGAGCACAAGGGGAAAACCTGGGTATCTAGGTGGGTGGATGTGTACTAGTATGCTAGTGAATCTGTGGGGTTTGGCCTTAGTTTCACTTAGCAAGATTGACGCATACAACTCTAACTAAACAATGATGATGGTTATTGGGTACCACTTGGTTATGGGTATGTTCCCTACTAGTGTCTTGTGCATGGGAATGAATATTTGTGATGGTTACTCTCACCGAGATACGAGGTACCTGGGACCCACAGCTAGCTAGTGCCTAGGGGTTATTTCCTATTGGTTGTACTCATTAGTTATTTTATACTTACCATCGGCATACAGTACATTTGGATGGAAAATTCAGTATCTTTGGTGTTTATTTTAAAAGTGTTAATCCTTTAAAATAGCCCACTTGAAAACTGTTCTTATTCAAAGTTGCATCTTTTAGAAATTGTAACGAGATTTTCATGTTTTTGAAAACTTGCATGCTTTTCGTCTTTAAATTTTTATCATATGGAATATCTTAGTGGTGGTATCCTACTGGGCTTTTTCTCACACCCTACTTACACCATTGGGTGTAAGTAGACTTTCTTATTTTGTGTCACAGGTTTTGGTACAGGTTTTATGCCATTGGTTCGGGTTTTTAGCGGTCCATCGTGTTGCAGTCTCGTGGAGATGGATTGAGGGTGGTGCCTCTTTCCATGTGGAGGTTCTTGGGATGTCATTTCATGAGTTTTTACCTTTGTAATGGTCTTAAAACATTGTTTAAAATTGTGTAATTCAGTTCTTAATTTTAGTAAAAGATGTTTTGATTTGAAAAATCTAGATTTCATTTCTTGGATTCATTTGTTGTTTTAAGTATACAAACTCAGGTAAATCATTCCCAATTTTCAGTTTTTGATACCCAGTAACTTATGGCAGCCCATGGGGATCAGGAACACCCTTCGGGACTTGCCACGGGTCGGGTCGGGTGTCGGTTTTGGCAACTACCAGATTCGGTTCGTGACAACAACCACTCAAGTCCATTTAATCCCTTTCACCACTCGATCCATCTCTTTCATACTAGACCAATTTCTTTCCATTCATTTGATTTATCGTGGTCTCATCCAGGACCTCTATACAAAAATCCCAATTAGCCTCCTCCTTTTGAGTTTCATGCATATATTCTGATTGTCCGATCTAACTAGATGCAATCTCAACTGTCCCTTCATTTCTCCAGTCATCTTCTCTATTGGTAACTTGTTTGTGCCACACCAGTAGGTTGAAAACCTCTCAACTCTTTCCCTCTATCAAAGTTCCCTTCACCTCGGCCCCATCTCAAAACTGACTCCTCAAGTAATGTTATGGATGACATTATTTTAATCCAAACACTTTTCTATTTTGATGTTTTTCTTCACCCCGAATCTCAGCTTTCATAACAAGGGATAATATTATATATATAATTCGATCTAATCTAATTAGAACCCATGTTTGATCCTAGTAAATTGGTCAAATGGTTTCAAAACCATAGAAAATTTGTCAAAAGGGGTGTTTTTTTTAAAGCAAAAAAAATTATTTAAACTCCCTTATGCACACTTTGAAACACCTGACCCTCATCTTCCCTAACTCTCCTCTTCTTCCTGCTCGAAAATTCTGCATCTCACAGTCACTCTTGATCCAAACCACGATAAGGGATAAAATTATTTTCAATTTATAAGGATTTATATATATATATATAACTAATTTATACATATTTATGTATAAATACTTCTTTCAATTTTACATATTTTTCAGAACTAAAAACATAAGGGTTTATTTTATTTTACCAAATTATCTTCGTTTTACAGAAAATTAAATATATATATGTATATACATTACGTATATGTGTGTGTGTTTGTTTTTGTGTGTGTACATAAATGATTATTTATTTTCAGAGTATATAAGATAAGGGTTTTCTGATTTAAATTTTATTTCTAAAGCTTACAGGTTTTAAGGGGTTTATTTTATTTTATTCAGATTATATTTTTTACAAAGATATACATATGTATATATATATATATATATTGATATCTAAATATAAAATTTTCTATTTTTCATAATTTATAAGATATGGGTTTTTGTTTTAAAGTTTATGTTTTGAAAGGGGATCATTTATTTTTATCAAAGGGTTTGATTATATTTACATTCAATCATTTTATGGATAATGATTTATATATGTATATATATGCATATATATGTATATATATGCATATATATGTATATATATCCATATATATGTATATATATGTATATGTGTATATATATATATATGTATGTATATAGATTCATTTTAAGAAATAATGGGGATTAAACATTCATTTTCAATTCTATATGCAAAGGTTTGAAATTGTTCTTAGTCTATCATTTTATGGTTTATATTTTATGTGTAAATTTTGTTTATAAATGATATTTATTATCATTTTATGCACTAATCCAAGATAATCTATTATTTCATGTTCAAATTTTTATCTTCACCCCCTTGGTATGTCATGCATAATTAGGTATGGCCATAATATAACTAGTAGGTGACATTCCATGCATTTTTAATCATGTGTGTACATGTTTTATTATGAATTTTATATAATAACTTCTAAATAAGTATATCAACTTTCAGTCATGTGATTCTTCTAAAAATGGTTTTAGAAACTCTCAAGAATATTTTGATTACATGTTATAAGAAATGTTATTTTATTTTTAAGAAAATAAATTTATGTATTTTTGAAAATTTTTGGGTTAGGAATGATAAAGGTAGATCCATTGAAAATATTTTCAAAATTTTCCACTAGTATAATGTATGTTATTCTATAGGGATTGAACCCATAAGTATTAAGGGAAATTTTTTATATATGTGTTATGACTATCAGCCTTACGAATTTTATTATGGTCTACCAAGTATCATAAATGACCCACAAAAAATTATTATTTTTGATGGAGAAATCCCAATGATCTTTTCAAAGATAATTATTAATATCTTATAAATTATACATATTTCAATGTTTTAGAAATATACTTTTAAGTATATATACATATAAATGTATATACCAAGAAAATGTTTTCAAAGAAGTTTATTAACATTTTTAAAACCCCTTAATGGGAAAAATAATTACACAACCTATGTTTTAAATAAAATTTTATAGGTTTAATAGAATTACTTTGATGTTTATTTCATTTAAGATTCATTGTGCACTGAAGACTTTTCTATTTAATTAATTTCATTTCATGCAGTTTTGTTAAAATGTAATATTTGTATCTGATTCTCCAAAACCTAGACCAGTAAAAGTTCCTAGAAATATAAATTCTATGTGTATTTTTATTTAACCTTTATAAAAAATATACACAACATTTATAAGTGTTGAGACTGGTAGCACAAGCTTGAGTCATTATATAAAAGTTATAATTTACCAACATGATGGGACATTTATTGTGAGTACAACTCTATACACTAAAATGATTTATTCCATTTATAGATAATGCAAGATTGAAGTTTCTTGACTCGTTTCTAAATTCAGGATACTCGTAATAAATTTTCTTTCACTAGGGAGAGTCTTCTAGATGACATGGGTTCCCATATTTAATTATTATATCTTCATTCCATGTCAATTAAATCATTGTTTCTTAACATCCATATAGTCTTCTAAACCATGGAATGATAGGAAATTACCATATAGATTTATAAGTACTTGATTCATCTTTCTTGTATCGATCAATGCCACTCTTAGGTGATTTTATGAGTGATTCATGGTCCTTGTAAAACAATATGAAATCATTTGTACAAGAATGTATTTTTCATTGATCATTTCCATTTAACATAGAATTCTTTTAGCATCATATTTTCAATAGGAAAGTTCATTTTATTATAGTAGAATATCATTTTGGAGACCAAGTAGTTTTGTAAAGCTGGTGTTTCTCCATCTACTACCATCTTTCAAATTATATAACTTCAATAAAATTAGAAATTTTTTGTATTTAGTACAACTGGTATATAATGGTCTCTTAGAACATCTATTTAACTTCTTAAATAAGTTTGAAAAATCACAAATTTCATCTTCAATTTCCATTTTTGTTTCTTCTATGAAATCTTAATTACCATTTACACTGGTATTCATATCAAATGATCCATAAACCACAGTATCATCCCAATTAGTGTGAACATTTAGTTTTTCCCTGTGTTTAGTCCAAAATTTATAAAACTGATCTATTCTATGACAAATCAAATACTATTACAACTCTTTTAGACTATTTTTTCTTGAATAACAACAACATAAACCATGAAAAAGAATTTGAGAAGGGTCATATACATGCTCTATTGAAAACTTGATTAACTATTTAAATCCATCTTCATACTCTTTTTTTATACGATTAGTGTGCATCCATTAATATCCATCATATTAGATTTATAGAATATTCATATTGTACAAAAAATAAATAAATAAACATATGATGTTCATAATCAGAGGTTAAAGTTATAGATAATTCTAATAAGGGGGACGTAAATTGATCGCTAGTACATGGTATGGGATGACTACTACTCAAAGTTGTTCAAGTAACATAGTTCCATGTCTAAAATACATAGGGTATGAGTCTCAAGCAACAAAATGAAATAATAATTGTTTGGTATATGAAGCTAATGAGGATGAAATCTGTCTCCTTAAATCTAAATATTGTCAGACAGGGAGTTGGTGAAGCATCAGACAACATTTCTTTGTTTGTTTCCAAAAACAAAAAATTTTCTCAGGCACACAATATTTTGATAGATTAGTTGATCATAAAATACATGTTCATAGTTCCTTTACTCTTTTATACCCATTTCCCCATTCCTAATGGGTTTATCATACAATACATATTTTCTTAGTGATTCTTGGTTAACCGTTCTAACAGCAATGAACCTTGATCGACATGAATATCGATCGAGGTTTGTTAATCTTTGTTAATTCGTGTTTTTATCCCTCTGTTCCTCATTCATAGGGGTCATTCTTCATTCGGCCCATGACTCAACTTATGTTGATCGATCGATCGTTACGCAATTGATCCATATCTTTTATACACATTTCCCCATTCCTAATGGGTTGATCATACAATACGGATTTTCTTAGTGATTCTTGGTTAAATGTTCTAATGGCAATGAACCTTGATCAACATGAATATCAATTGAGGTATTTTAATCTTTTTTAATTCGTGTTTTTATCCATCTGTTCCACATTCATCACGGGTGTTCTTCATTCGTCCCATGACTCAACTTATAGAGATCGATCGATCGTTGCACAATCGGTCCATGGCACAACGATCTGGTATTGCAGATCTGGGATGGACACGACATGAAAGAGGTGTGACGATGGTGGAGGCGAATGGATCGAGGCAGTGTGGGAGATATCTTCATTCGAGATAAAATTCACCAGGAGGGATCGTGGCATAGATCCAAACCCTTGACAATGAAGACCAAGGCCCAAGGTTTCCAGAACCTCTTTCAGATTGAAAATCGGACCACCAGAGTGAGTCTGGTGGCCTGTGGAAGATGTCATCGGCGTGCTGGCATTGGCAGAGGCATGCGACAATGGTCGCGTGCCAGTGGGACGGAGGTGGTGTGCTCTAGAGATGCATCATGGCGATGGCAGTAGCCATGTCTACGTGGCTGCCCGAGTAGGAGAAGGTCGTTGCTTCAGCCATGACGAGGTGAGACAGACTCGCAGCTCAAGCCGTGAGTGAGCGGAGAAGTAGTTAGTCAATCCATCCGCATGACATGGTGTGGATGCAATGGGTTTTTGTGTCTGGAGTGGACAGACCAGCCCACTCCAACGGATCGGGTCAGACAGGTGGGTTGGCCTAGGATCGAGCCTAGCGCCTCGGGCTAGGCTGCTCCAATAGGCTGGACCGGCATAGAAGATCAGGCCCCACCCAATCAATATGGATAGGGCCCAGTGGGATGGGTTGACCTGCCAGGTTAGGTCGGGTCGGGTCAGGTCCGACCGGGTCGGACTGAACCTAGACCCCACTGGTCCCTTTTCACCGAAAGGATCATATCTTTCAAACCGTAAGTCTGATTGATGAGCTGTCTATAGCATTGGGACCCTTATGATGAGGAATTCCATTTGAGATGGATTTTTAGGTTTTTAGTAAGGACCATTATAGGTTGGGATCTTTCCCTTGGTTCTTTCCTCGAGGGTTCGGTACGAAATTTCATGTCAATCCCCTCGAGAGATAGATTCCCATATAGAGTTATAGAATCCTCCTTGGGACTGGAGTGATACTCTATCACCCCTAATAGAGTTCTTTGGGTATTAAATTAACCTCCAGACGAAGGTCGTTAATCCTCTATCTAGTGAGCCATATCGATAGGGTTTGTGGTATTCTTCAGAATCCCCTACATTATAAGACAAAAAGTAGGGTTCATGGTATTCTCTAAGAATCCCCTATGTTTTGGGGTAATGCAGATTGGTTTCACAATATTCTCTAAGAATAATCCCCTATATGTATATTATGAACCTTGACAAGCGTCTTCTCTTTGAGCGGGTCCCAAGTAAGTGAAATCTTGTGGAAGAAGTGGTTGTGACTTATCCTTCTACTGTGTGGCTAGTATTTTCATAACGAACGTGCCTTTAGCAGAATCTTGTGACCAAGGATTGTCTATGATATCAAGACTCCTTATCTTAGTGAGACCTAACATATTAGGAAAACTTCATGATGTATCAAGACTAGATGTTCTCTCGTATACTTTTGGTAGACTTGTTCTACATGATTACTTTCAGATAGCTCGAGGAGTGGGACCACCCGGAATCGATCATGCTATGAGTTGAACCATATGGTTGGCAGTGGATGAGACATTGTGTCTTTGAATCCTTTATGAGTATGCATGAATGTTCTTGTTATAGGTGTTGATTATATATAATAGTGTTGAGATGATTGTACCTTCTTGATGGTGTTTCATTTATGGTCTTTCACTTTGTGTTTCAAGGTCCCCTGCTGAGTATTGTTTTACTCACCCCTACATAGGCTTTTCCCGCACATGTCATGTCTTGTGTAGTTGACTGATGCTTTGGTGGAGTCCTAGGGAGAGTAGGACCAAGACCACGACCGAATGGTTCCTTGAGATATCAAATGAGATGAGGCGTTTCTGATAGCTTCCTACAGCAGCTTCAGTGCCCTTGTTTGCAGGTCATACTTTACAGTTGTCTTTTTAGTGGGCTTGTTTTTCTAGCTCAGTTTCACTTTATTGCTTTACTTTCTGTCATACTCTATTTTTGGGTTGTAGTGGTATGCATTCATTTTTCTTTACAAAGTTTTTTTACTCTTCATCCCCTATGGATTGGAGTTGGGTGTGTGTGTACAGGTTATTAGCAAAATGCATTCCATTTGTGTGATATGTCTACTCAGTGCTAGTCACCATCCCCTTTCCTGTTAGAAGCAAGCTTGGGGTTGTCACAGTATAGGCCCTGGGGGATGGGTCATGACAGAGTGGTATCAGAGGAGTTCAGTTCTACCTTAGGACCGAGAGTCTATGATATTGGTGTGGGGAAATAGTGTTAAGTGTTTCGAGTTTAGATTTTAGGTCAGGGAATCCAGTATTGGTGTGGCGGCCGACGTATCCATACACCAGGAATCTAGGCACCTATTTTCTGAATCGGTACATGAAAAAACTAGTTGTGGGGAAATAAAGGTACATGAATCATATTGGAATGGGTTGTGTTTTCCATGTCATTCTTGAGTTAGCTCACTAGGTATACTCTTTTAATTGTGATACATCTTTTTCTCCTCATGATGTCTTCACGACATCATATAGTGAGGTTTCTACATCAGGATCAAGAGTTCGGCCCGATGCTCGATGAGGCCTCCTTGATGGGAGCCAGTCGTAGAGCAGTTTTTCTTCAGGATGGTCAGCAGGTGACAGTTTCTCTTGATGATCAGTTAGTAGACCCACCTCTAGTGGTTCAAGTGGATACAACTTTCCAAACTAAGTCGTGGATGGATCTTTTAGCACTAGATGATGAAGTGCGGTGTTTGAATGTGTATCATAGGCTTCTGAGGCAACAATCACCCAAGAAGCAGGGTCAGAAGGACCTATGGATAGTAGGTGAAAAATGTAAACCGTAGAACCATAATTTTCGTCAAAAGTTATGGGGATGTGCTAGTTCTCAGAAGAAAAGGATTTTCTACACTTTTCATAAAAGGGGGAATCTCACGTGATATTGCCCCACCGTTCATGTTGTAGTTTGATAGGTGGTTGATGAACCACCAAGGAAGAGGCTACAGTGAGAGAATAAAAATACATCAGGTGGTAGACGTGGTAGGAGAGCTGGGGAAGTGGTAGGAGGTGACCGACATTTTGACGTGTTGCCACCACCACCTCCAGGTGGTCCATACCATACTCTTGGAGTTGGAGGACGGGGGAGGAGACAGTTGTAGGATATCTAGGCTTATGACCCCAGGACTCTAGGGATGATTCAATGTACAATATGTGTCTTTCTACTTTAGCTACAGTATTGATAGACACATGTGCTAGTGATTTCCTTTCCTACCACTTTTCTTGTTTGATACCTAGAGGTTTCGGTTAAACTTTTGACTTGATCATCACATTTAGATACTTCTACTGGAGGAGACCCAATGACCACACACTGGTTCCAACTGTGTGAAATGACTCTTGGATATGAGATTTCCGGTTGGGATCTCTTGGCAGTGGCATCGAGGCCTTACGATATCATTCTCAGTATGGACTAAATCCTCAGTTCATAACCAGATTGATTATTTTAGGAAAAATATGTGGTTCATTCGTAGTGATGGAACTAGATTTACCTTTATTGACAAAAGGGAAATCCTTACAGCTCTTGATGGACTCAGGCAGAGGTGGGTGCGGCTTAATTCTATTCAGTTGGCTAGCTTGGTCCTCATTGTAACGAATGTTACGAGTCCTCAAGTTTCTTAGTGGTGGCATAGTATAAGGACGTATTCCTTGAATATATTCTAGGTTTACCTATTCGTAGAGAGTTAGACTTTTGCATTGGTCTACACTCTAGGGTGGCACTGATATTTATACCAGTATATCAGATGGATCCTGAAGAGCTTCGTGAGTTGGGGGTGGATATAGAGGAATTGCAGAGGAAGGGCTTAGTAAGACCCAGTGTTTCACCCTGGGTATCCCCAGATGATATTTGTTGATTACATCTTAGTGTTCTTAGTGTCCGAGGAGGAGCATGCGGGGCACTTAAGGATGGTCCTGGACCCACTTCAAGAGCACCAGTTACACGGAATCTCTTAAAGTGTACATCTTAGATTCGAGAGGTCTTCTGTTTCTAAGAAATCTTGCCTTGGAGGCTAGAGTTGTAGTGAATCCAGTGAAGGTTGAGACAGAGTTTGACAAGTAGAACTGCATGACTCATAATCTTGAGTTAGCATTGGTGGTATTCATGTTGAAGATGTATCGATACTACCTGATGGGTGAGCGATACATCGTTCACTTTAGCCTTGATATTCTCAAGTATGTCTTATCTTGGAAGGATGGGGGCTTGAGATAGAGGCAATGACTAGAGTCCCTAAAATAATATAACTCATATTTCATTTATACTCTTGGGAAGAAGAATGTAAAAGCATATACTCCCATCAGGAATCCAGTTAGTAGTTAATAAACAGGGCATTGGAGTGGTTGGCCTCATTGCAGTTATCCTTCATGGATTCAAATGGAGCAGCTTATCTCTAGTTATTGGTTGTTACCCTTCAACTCTTTAATGAGTCAGAGAAGAATAGTTTCATGATACTAGATGTGAGGCTTTACATGTGTATTTGACCACAGGGAATACCCCTGATGGGAATTCAAAAGGTGGGTAGCACATTGGGGATGACAGAATGGGTTGAAGTTGGGCTTTCCTATTTAAATAAAAGTTGAACGCTTGATTGAATCAGTTTCATAGATTGTTAACTCTCTGTATCAAGCCCCTTTTCTTGGTAGGGGTTGCTCCTTCTCTTTCTTAGGGTACCAGGAAGTAATTGGGAAGGTATATTTATTGACTTCTTGACGGGTTTACCACATATGTCTAGGAGACACGATACCATCGAGGTGATCATTGATAGACTCATCGATTCTTCCCAATTCCTAACTACCTAGGAAAAAAATTTAGTATGGAGCTTCGGATGCCTCTATAAGTAGGACATAGTTCAACTCCATGGAGGTTCATCGACGATTGTTTCAGATTGTGATGATCACTTTATATCCCAAATGTGGAAGGGATTACAGGAGGAGTTTCTAGAGAATATGAAGGTCATCTAGGAGTGGATGAAGTATGTAAAGAGTCGTCCAAAGTTTTGTGTTGGCGGAAATCAGAGACCTTTGGATTTTGAGGAAGAAGACCATGTCTTCCTTTGGGTCACACCTCGATGAGGGTTACAGAGATTTTTTTAGGGGCGAAAAGCTATCTCCAAGGTTAATAGTCCATCTTTTAGGTGCTATATAGAGTTGGAAACATATCATACTGCTTTGCTCTACCCCACAGTGGGACCAAGTACACAACATCTTCCACATGCCTTAGCTAAGGATATTCATGCATATACGTTTGGGTGTCAAGGCGAACATTGGGGATGACAGAATGGGTTGAAGTTGGGCTTTCCTGTTTAAATAAAAGTTGAACGCTTGATTGAATCAGTTTCATGGATTTTTAACTCTCTGTATCAAGCCCCTTTTCTTGGTAGGGGTTCCTCCTTCTCTTTCTTAGGGTACCAGGAAGGAATTGGGAAGGTATATTTATTGACTTCTTGACGGTTTTACCACATATGTCCAGGAGACACGATACCATCGAGGTGATCATTGATAGACTCATCGATTCTTCCCAATTCCTAACTACCTAGGAAAAAAATTTAGTAGGGCGCTTGGGATGCCTCTATGAGTAGGACATAGTTCAACTCCATGGAGTTTCATCGACGATTGTTTCAGATTGTGATGATCACTTTATATCCCAAATGTGGAAGGGATTACAGGAGGAGTTTCTAGAGAATGTGAAGGTCATCTAGGAGTGGATGAAGTATGTAAAGAGTCGTCCAAAGTTTTGTGTTGGCGGACATCAGAGACCTTTGGATTTCAAGGAAGAAGATCATGTCTTCCTTTGGGTCACACCTCGATGAGGGTTACAGAGATTTTTTTAGGGGCGACAAGCTATCTCAAAGGTTAATAGTCCATCTTTTAGGTGCTATGTAGAGTTGGAAATATATCATACTGCTTTGCTCTACCCCGTAGTGGGACCAAGTACACAACATCTTCCACATACCTTAGCTAAGGATATTCATGCATAAACCCTTTGCACATCGTAATCTAGGGCGAGATGGACATCGACATTGGAGTGTTTTGGGTTAAATTCCCAATGAATATCGAGGATCCTTTTTGGATGATATTTTCCCTTAGTGCGTGTCCAGAGGCATTATAGATATCTTAAGAGGAGCACATGCGAGCGGGAGAGACAGAATGGGTTGAAGTTGGGCTTTCCTGTTTAAATAAAAGTTGAACGCTTGATTGAATCAGTTTCATGGATTGTTAACGCTCTGTATCAAGCCCCTTTTCTTGGTAGGGGTTGCTCCTTCTCCTTCTTAGGGTACCAGGAAGGAATTGGGAAGGTATATTTATTGACTTCTTGATGGGTTTACCACATATGTCCAGGAGACACGATACCATCAAGGTGATCGTTGATAGGCTCGTCGATTCTTCCCAATTCCTAACTACCTAGGAAAAAAATTTAGTAGGGCGCTTGGGATACCTCTATGAGTAGGACATAGTTCAACTCCATGGTGTTTCATCGATGATTGTTTCAGATTGTGATGATCACTTTATATCCCAAATGTGGAAGGGATTACAGGAGGGGTTTCTAGAGAATGTGAAGGTCATCTAGGAGTGGATGAAGTATGTAAAGAGTCGTCCAAAGTTTTGTGTTGGCGGACATCAGAGACCTTTGGATTTCGAGGAAGAAGACCATGTCTTCCTTTGGGTCAAACCTCGATGAGGGTTACAGAGATTTTTTTAGGGGCGACAAGCTATCTCCAAGGTTAATAGTCCATCTTTTAGGTGCTATGTAGAGTTGGAAATATATCATACTGCTTTGCTCTACCCCACAGTGGGACCAAGTACACAATATCTTCCACATGCCTTAGCTAAGGATATTCATGCATAAACCCCTTGCACATCGTAATCTAGGGCGAGATGGACATCGACATTGGAGTGTTTTGGGTTAAATGCCCAATGAATATCGAGGATCCTTTTTGGATGATATTTTCCCTTAGTGCATGTCCAGAGGCATTACAGATATCTTAAGAGGAGCACATGCGGGCGGGAGGCTTAGATTCGTGCTTGATTCTCTCACCTTTTGTTTGAGTAAAACTTGTTTGGATTTTCGATGATGTAAATACTTAATGTTAAGAGAATTTAACTAATCATATTTTCCTATTTCTACTTTAAGAAAATTCTTTGGAAAATTACAAGACCAGGTGCTGAGATGGCATGTGATTCCGAGGCTTAGAGTGCTCGGAATGATCTGCTGAAAAATGTTAAGTTTTTAAATAGCATGTGTGAATAGTTTTCCTAAAAAAGTAAAATAACTCTTAAATGGGTGCACATATTAGAAATATGAGGTCACCGTTGCATTCGGGATAGATGGTTTACCCAAGGCATGACTTAACTTTAGTCAGATCGGGTCTTCAATGAGAAAACCCAAAAATAGAATAATCTTAAATAAAATAATAAAATAAAATTATTTAATTTTTTTCAAATCCTTATAACTCATAAATGGTAACTTGGATTGGAAATCCGAGAGTACCATTGATCTCATGTGGATGTACTTTTCTAAGGCAGATCCCAACCTCAACCCGCGCGGGTTGAGGGTAAAAGTTAATTTTTTAACTTTTTTAAGGAGAATAAAATAAACTTAAAGAAGTTTATTTTATTTCCTTTTAACATTTCACAGTGTGGTGATGTTGCGATGCAATGATGGAGCAACCCGTTATCCTTTCATAAATGAAGCAGCATGGTGACACTATTTCAAAGCGAAACAGTAACGCTAAAATGTGTTAACGTGTTTCCTCCATTAATCGGGGATAGGGCCTAGTGTTAGAATTCATAATAAAGGAAAATTTCTCTAGAACTCTAGAGTTTCTCTAAGGCAAGGAGGAGGATACTCTCTCGCCAGTGACGATGGATTGGAGGTTGGGATTCAATCATGTAGCGATGAATCGATGAACTCTGGTGGAATAAGGATCGATGTGGCGACGCGACTTTAATCTATATCTGCAAGAAATCCAACTCGAGGTAGGGGTTATTATTCTTTGAATCCTCTCCTTTCCCCATTCTTGATATTCCATGACGAACGCGGACCAATTAACAAAAATATTGGCCCATGGATCAATCATTATTACGGGATGCGATTAATCTTGCGGGGTTTTAATGGGATATTTTCTTCGTGATTCTTGGTTAACCGTTCTAATGTAAACGAACACCGATCAACATGAACATCGATCGAGATCTGTTCATCTTTGTTAATTCATGCTTTTCTCCCTCCATTCCTCATTCGTCGCGGGTGTTCTTTGTTCAACCCATGACTCAACTTATGGTGATCGATCAATCATTGTGCAATCGATCCTTGGTACAACAATTCAATATCGTAGATCTGGGATGGACAAGGAACGACAGAGGTGCGATAATGGCGGAGGCGAACGGATCGAGGTGGTGTTGGAGATATCATCATTTGAGATACATTGCACCAAGAAGAATCATAGCACGGATTCAAACCTCTGATGATGAAGAGTGTAGCCCAAGGTTTTCAGAACCTCTTTCGGATTGAAAATCAAACCACCGGAGCGAGTTCAGTGGCCCGCGGAAGATGACATTGGCACGCTGGCAGTAGCAGCAACCAAATTTACGTATCTTCAGCCGTGGTAAGGTGAGCTAGATCTGCAGGTAAGCAGAGAAGTAGCAGGTCGTGCCATCCGCATTACACAGAGGGGACGAGGTGGGTTTTCGCATCTGAGGTGGACAAACTGACCCACTCCAGTGGGCCGGGTCGGAAAGGTGGGACAGGCCCAACGGGTTGGGTCGACCCACCGGGTTGGGTCGGTCCTGGGTCAGGTCGGTATTGGGTTGGGTTAGTGGACCCAGGTCGGGTCGACAAACCCCGGGCCAGGTCGGGTTGGGTCGGTCAGACCGGGTTGGACCGGACCCGGACCCCACCGGCCCCTTTTCACTAAAAGGCTCATATCTTTCAAACCATAAGTCCGGTTGACAAGACATCTGTGGTGTTGGGACCCTTGCGACGATGAGGTACTTTTGAGATGTCTTTGTGGGTTTTTAGGAAGGACCAGTATAGGTGCAGAGCTTACCCTTGGTTCTTTTCTCAAGGGTTCGATATGGGATTTCATGACAATCCCCTCAAGAGATAGAGTCCTAAATAGAGTTATGGAAACCTCCTTGGGACTGGAGTGATACTTTGTCACCCCTAATGGAGTTCGTTGGGTATTGATGTGACCTCTGAGTGAAAGGAATTAATACTCCATCTAGTGGGACGTATCAGTAGTGTTTGTGGTATTATTCGGAATCCCCTACATTATGAGCTGCATTGTAGGGTTCATGGTATTCTCTGAGAATCATCTAAGTAGTGGGGTAATTCATATTGGGTTCACGGTATTATTTGAGGAGAAACCCATATCTGTATATTATGACCCTTAACAAGAATCTTCTCTTTGGGCGGGGCCCAAGTTAGCATAATCTTATAGCAGAAGTGGTTGTGGCTTATCCTTCAACCATGTGGCTGGTATTTCCAGAACGAGCGTGCCTTGAGCAGAATCTTGTGACCAAGGATGGGCTACGATATCGAGGCTCCTTGTCTCAATGAGACCAGACGTCTTAGAGAAACTTCATGACGTATCGAGACTAAATTTTATCTTGGATACTTTTGGTAGATTTTTTCTACGTGCTTACTTTCAGATAGCTTGAGGATTGGGACCTTCTGGAATCGAGCATGCTATGAGCGGAACCATATGGTTGGCAGTGGATGAGATGTTGCATCTTAGAATCCATTATGAGTATACCTAAATGATCTTGTTATATGTGTTGATTATATATACCTATGTTGAGATGACTATACCTTCTTGATGGTGTTTCTTTTGTGGTCTTTCACTTTGTGTTTCGAGCTCCCCTATTGAGTATTGTTTTACTCAGCCTTGCACGGGCTTTGCCCGCATGTGTTGTGTCTTGTGCAGTTGACCGATGATTTTGGGGAGTCCTATGCGAAGTAGGACCACGACCACAACTATACGATTCCTTGAGAGATCAGAGGAGCTGAGGTGTTTCTGACAGCTTCCTGTAGCAGCTTCAGTCCCCATGTTTGTAGGTCCGACTTTACAGTTGTCTTTTTAGTGGGTTCGTGTTTCTGGCCTGGCTGCACTTTACTGTTTTACTTTCTGTCATACTCTGTTGTTAGGTTGTAGTGGTATGCATGCATTTTTCATTACTTAGTGTTTTTACTCTCTAGCCCCTATGGCTTGGAGTTGAGTGCGTGTGTGTGTATGTTCTTAGGAAAATATCTCTCATTTGTGGGATATGCCTACTCGGTGCTAGTCGTCAGCCCCTGACCTATCGGAGGCAGTCTTGGGGTTATCACAGCACAGGCCCCGAGGGACAGGTCATGACAGTGCTGACCTTTATCAGTGCTAAGAAAAACATGTTGATAAAAGGGTGACATTTATCAGCGCTAACTAAAAGCACTGATAAATCTAGTCTTTATCAGCACTAAAAAAACACCAACAAAAGTGTAAATTTTATCAACGCTTTTTTAGCACTCATAAAATGTATATTTATGAGTGTTATTATTAGCGCTGATAAAAGTTTCTAATAAAAAATATTATTAATTTATATAAATTTATTATATTTATATCAAAAAATAATGTTTATTTATACACATTAAATAAAAAATGCATGTTTATAATTAATATATATATTTTTAATAATTCATATATATATATATATATAATGT
This sequence comes from Viscum album, assembly GCA_963277665.1. Classification (NCBI taxonomy): domain Eukaryota; kingdom Viridiplantae; phylum Streptophyta; class Magnoliopsida; order Santalales; family Viscaceae; genus Viscum; species Viscum album. The sequence goes on from OY728129.1 coordinate 58,596,523, forward strand.
TTTAAAAAAGTATTTATAAGATTAAAAAATATATTTAAATAATTATATGATTATAATAAATTTTATTAAATAATAAATTTATTTATTATATTTATAATTATATATTTATAATTATGTATTTATAATTATATATCTATAATTATATATCTATAATTATATATTTATAATTATATATCTATAATTATATATTTATAATTATATATTTATAATTATATATAAATAGTTTTTAAATATATATAATTATAATTATAATTATAATTATATATATAAAAAAATATATGTTTCTAATGAATTTGGTCAATAAATATATTGATGTGTGGGTATAATTGACATGAATATATTATATATTCATCATGAATTAATATTCATTTATACATTACACCTTTATAATTATTATTCATGTTGTCCATATGTGATGACTTGTTTTTTATTATTTATATGCTTTACTAGGTATATGATTCATTCATGTCATACCCATGAATCTATTCTCATAAATACTTATAAAAATTCAATAAATGTATTTAAATAATATATATATTTATTATATTAATTATTGTAATCTTTTAATTATATATAAATACTTTTTAAATATATCTATTTATAATTATAATTATAACTATATATATATAATTATAAAATTGCAATAGATAGATCTATTATAATTATATATATATATATATATAATTATATAAAAATATGTATAAATATATTTACTTATAGTTATAATTATAAATAAATATATATATATATATGTAAATAATTATAAAATTATGATAAATATATTTATTATACTTATGAATTTATAAATATATATAATTAAATATATATATTTAAAAATATATACAAATATTTATATTTATAATTCTAAATAAATATAGATATATTTAAATAATTATAAAATTATAATAAATATATTAAGTATATATATTTTTAAAATTATAAATATAATAAATATATTTGTCATAATTTTATAATTAGTTTAATATATATATATATATATATAATTTTTATAATGTTATAAATATATATAATTAAATCAAAAATTATATATATATATATACAAATATTTATTAATAAATAAAAATATTTACAATTATAATTATAATTAAATATAAAAATATTTAAATAATTATAAAATTATAATAAATATATTAATTATATATATTAATAAAATTATAAATATAATAAATATATTTTTTTATAATTTTAAAATTATTTATATATATATATATATTTATAATTATAATTATAATTATATATATATTTATTATAAATTTTTAATTATAAATAAATATTTATTTATTTATACTTATAAATGTAATTATATAAATATATTTAATTAAATAATTATAAATTTATAATAATTGTATTTCTTATATTTATAATGTTAAAAATATATATATTAGGTGTTTGAGGGTACAATTATATTAAACACACACGCACCACACATACAGGCCAGAAAAGCAGGGCGTAACCCCTCAAGGGATAGCCCACCCATCAAGACTTATTTATTCAGTACATGTCCTGAAGACCTAGTTGGCATGAAGCCAATTACATGGCCCAAAGGCCCACTAACTGGACTAAAGACTTAGTGCAGCGTAATGCCTACATCAAATTGTCTGCGTCATCAGGTATGCATCATGCCTGTGTCATCGCCTACCTAAGGAAATTTTCTCTCACCTGGATTTGAACCCGGGTTTGATGCCGGATTACGAGGAGTCTTTACCACTATGGTAAGACCTCAACTACAATGTTAAAAATATATATAATTAAATAAATATATTTATAAATATATATACAAATATTTATAAATAAATACAAATATTTAAAATTATAATTATAAATAAATATAGATATATTAAAATAATTATAAAATTATAAGAAATATATTAATTATATATTTTTATATAATTATAAGTATAATAAATATAGTTTTGATAATTTTATAATTATTTAAATAAATATATATATATATATAACTATAAATATTTGGTTGTGGGATGTGTTGAAGAGGGATGACCGGCAATGCTGGACGGAGGGAGACCTTGGGATGCGGGACTTCGGGATGTGCAAAGGCCTGGCAACATGCTGGATGAGTGGAACGTAGGAGGACCTCAGGAGTATTGTCGAGGTAGCCTGTTTACGGGCTGGATGAGCTGGTTTTAGGTGGGGGACTGGAAATGAAGCAGGGAAGATCCGTGCTGAGCTAGTGGTGGTGCACATGTGTGATTCCTGAAGTGGGGTGAAAATCTCCTTGGAATGCGGGCCTAATTCTCGAAGTGGGGTGAAAACCTCCTTAGAATGCGGGCCTAATTGATGCTCAGGTCTTGAGATATTACTTTTAGGTCATATGTCCACCTTTTGTGGATGGAACTGTTATAATTTTGGGTTGTGCGACCTCTGGATGTGATTTTCAGGTGGTATTAGTTTTTCAATTTTATGTTTTAGTGGCATTGTGTGCCATATGATTTGTATTTCTTGCACTTTTATTTTCATAATAAGTTTTAGGACCGAGTATGCTCAGATCCTAAATTTTTGTGGTATATATATATATAAATAATTATAAAATTATAAGAACTGTATTGATTATACTAATAATTTTGTAAATATATATAATAAATATATTTCTTATAATTTTATAATTATTTAAATATATCTATATTTATTTAGAATTATAATTATAAATATTTATATTTATTTATAAATATTTTTATATATTTATTTAATTATATATATTTTTAACATTATAAATATAAGAAATACAATTATTATAATTTTATAATTATTTAAATAAATATATATAAATTTATAGTTATAAATATAAATTAACATATATTTATAATTATATATAATAAATATAGTAATTATATATATTTATTATATATAATTATAAATATAATAAATATATTTATTATAATTTTATAATTATAAATAAATACATATTTATATATAAATATAAATAATAAATATATTTATTTATAGTTATAATTATAAATATATATATATATATATATATTAATATATATATAATAATATAAATAAATTATTAACATTGTAACTTTATCAATGCTTTTTTAGCACTCATAAAAGCATGTTTTATCATCACTTTCTATTTCTACGCTGATAAAACATACATTTATCAGCACTTTTTAACAAACGTTGATAAAAGCTTTACCTGGTTTTATAAATGAACCCTAACACTCGATTTCTTCTCTCGCATGCCTCAAACTCTTGCGAAAGCCGACCTTTTCTGTCATTGACCCCTCCTCTACCATCACCGACCCCACCTCTACTGTCGACCCATCCTCTACCCCGACCCCTCCTCTGTCGTCGTCGACCCCTCCTCTGTCATCGCTGACCCCTCCTCTGTTGTCGACCCCTCCTCTACCCCGACGCCTCTTCTGCCATCATGAATCCCACCTCCACTACGAACCCCACCTTCAACGCAAACCCCACCTCTGTCGCGTGTTGAACCCCACCTCCGCCATGAACCCCTCCTCCACCACTAACCCACCTCCATCACGAACCCCATCTCTATCGTTGAATCCCTCCGCTGCCGCGAACCCCACCTTCACCATAAACCCCTATGCGGCCTCCACTATCGTCGTCTACCCCAACTCTATCGCCATCGGATCCTATTGCTGCCACTGGACCTCCAAATCTAAGGTATTTTCTTATTTTATTGGTAATTCCAAGAGAGTAAAAGATTAATTATAGGGTTTTAGTGTTCGAAATATTTTTGATGTATGAATTATGTGTTTGGTTTGATTCATTAGTGTGAGATAATGGTTTTTTGATTGGTAAAGTATTTGATTGGTTTTTTGGGCATATTTTATGAAACTTTTGATAATTTTCTATGTAATGTTGTATAGGACTTTGGTATAGTTAAAATTTATGAATTTTAAATCATCTAAATGTCATAACATGTTTGGATGAGGTGGTTTGATATATTAGAAACAGTGTAGGAATTATTTTAGGTGAAAAGTATCATGATTGGTATTATAATAGAGTGATTTTGGTGATTAGTTTGGATAAAATATATTTTTCTCAATGGATAAATAAGATAAAATAGTTTTGATTTGGAACTTATAGTGAAAGTGGGATTTGTGTTTGGATTTTGATTAACATTTTAATGATTTATTTGGGATTAATCGAGGTGTTTTCTATGTATATTTTTCTAATATATATTTGAAATTTTATCATGTTAAATTATGGGTGTTGATGTGTAAGTGGATGCTTCAATGGATGTTATACCATTTGATATGATAGTTTTATAAACGTGTTTCAATGATTATTAGTGTCGGAATTTTTGAAAAACATCATGGGAATATTTAGGTAGAGATGTGGGAATTCTAGAGACATGAGTTATAATATTATGGTCACACATTTATAGTAACCCTATCTTAGGTCTCACACAAGCTACTAGAATTGTATTCTCAATGAGACCATTAATGGTGAGTTGATTATTTTTCATTTGTATTGAAATAATATTCTAGTGTGATGATTCCCTTAATTTTTCAACTTAGATTATCTCCATAGGCCTTTGGTAGGTATCCCTTAATGGTCGATGCTTGATATTTTATTATTATTTTATTTTATGGTTGTATCTTGGTAAATTATATTTTATTTAAAATAAAAAATATATGTTTTGTTAGTTTTATTTACTCAACCATGTGTAATAAAATTATTTTCATTATTTTCCCTAAAACTAGAATTTTTTGGTTTGTCTTAAAAAATGAATGGTATAAAATCTTTGATGATATCCTACTAGGATCTTTACTCAAACCATACATATACACATTGGTGTGTATATAGACTTAGTTTTCTATGATACAGGTAAAAGTAAATGGTCACACTTTTATAGTGGTGTTCCATAGTCACCTGTTAAAGATTTAATGATAATGGGATGTAGAGGTCATCATAGGGAATGAAGAGACAATATTCATTTTATGTTATTTTAATATATTTACTATAAAGTGTATCTCTTGCGGCTAAATTTATTTTTGTCTTAACTTTATATTTTGGATCATGAGTAAACCTTTTATAACTTTATATTTTATAAAATGTTGGTTATTTTTTATTCATATATCTTTTATAAAGTGCCTCTCTTGGGATTTATGTATTTATGAAAATTACTAAGTGGGTCTTTTAAAATGATTCAAGTGTTTTAAAATGTTTCTTAAAAAATTATATGTGTTCAACATACCCTTTATTGGTTTTAAATATCTTTAAAATAATTTAAACATTTGGAATGGACTTAGGTTGCATGCCAAGTGTTTGTCAACTCACCCGATTGAATTTCATAAAGGGATGTGAATGTTTTAAAAGCGTATTTAATGCTGGTTTCATTTTAACAAGGGGTGTGTGAAATTTTAAATGAAAATTTTTAAAATATATAGAGGTTTTTCTCTCATTTTAAATTATTAAGACTATTGGGTCATGAATTTTCCTTGAATGCCTTTAAAAAAAAGAATTGTGGTTTTGTGAAAGAGTGCTTGGAATTGATTGGTTTATTTTAAAAAGGCTATGTTATTTTAAAGAAGAATTTTTGTAAATGGTTGGTTTTTTAATGGGATTTCAGGTGTGATTTTATAAATAGTTTTCAAAGGACATCTGAAATGTATTTTTTCCATAATCTTTTAAGTTTAAATTTTTATAGAATTAGGAAAAGCATTACATTATATAGGGAAGACAAGTAGATTGAAAATAACACCATGGAAAGGGCATGTCACTAACTCTATCCAAATCATAGGATATCCATCATGACCTCACTCTCAAAAAAAGGTGAATTAATGTTTAACCCCATTTCAACTCCAAAATCTACTTTTCATCCAATATCACCTACATGGTTTAAATTAGAGGAGTCCTCTACAATTACATACTCTTTCTGGTTTGGTGTTAGCTTCTAAGGGGATGAGTCTCAGGCAACAAAATGAAATAATAACTATTATTCAGATTTTGAGTTCCCCTTATTTGAAAGTACACTTTTTTGTATTTATTTTCTTAAATATTAATATTATTAAATATATGAATAAAGAATGGGTGGATGTTAATCGTCTGACAAAAGAGTATAAAGATGGAGTTAAAGAGTTCATCAAGTTTGCAAAAGATCAGACATATGACCCTTCTCAAATCCTTTGTATGTGTTTACACAATTGTTATTCAATACTAATTAGTCCATAGGAGTTGGAAGAACACTTGATTTTTCATTAAATAGATCGAAGTTATAAATTTTGGAATAAACATGAGGAAAAAGTGAATGTAGCTAGTGGCTGGGATAACACTGTATTTTATGGATCGTCTGATATGATTACAAGTGTGGAAATTGAAGAAGACTGTATCAAGGATGTGATTACAAATGTGAATGATAATGAAGATCGTATTAAGGAAATGACAATGAAAGTTGAAGATGAACTTCATGATTTCCAAAAATTGTTTGAGAAGTTAAAGAGTTGTGCAAATACATCATTTTATGTTGGTTTCACTAAATATACAACATTATCAGTCGTACTAAAGCTGTATAATTTGAAAGTAGGAAACATATCAAGTGACTCCAGTTTTACAGAACTACTTTCTCTCTTGAATGACATGCTCCCAAAATATAATGAGCTCCTGAGCTGAACATACAATGTAAAATGAATGTTAAGCTCGATGGGTATGATCTTTAAAAGAATACATGCCTACCCGAATGATTGTATACTATTTCACAAGGACCAAAAATAACATACAAAATTCCCAAAGTTTGATTCTTCTCAATACAAGAAAGATGAATCTCGTCCTACAAAAATTGTATGGTACTTTCCAATCATTTCAAGGTTTAGGCGCTTATATGAAAGTGAGAAGACTATAGGGCAATTGAAATGGTACACAGATACAAGAAATAAATATGGGAAACTATGTCACCCAACATACTCTCCTTAGTAGAATAAAATTGATCAATAGTATCCTGAATTTGGAAACGAGTCGAGAAACCTTTATCTCATTTTATCTACAGATGGAGTGAATCCTTTTGGTTTTCAAAGAAACACTCATAGTTAATGGTCGATTATGGTGGTAAATTATAACTTTCCACCATGTTTATGCATGAAACAAAAATACATCATGTTATCTATACTTATATCATGACCAAAACAATCGGGTAATGATATTGATGTTTATTTAGCTCTATTGATTTAAGATTTGAAATTATTGTGGGATCCAGGTGTTATGTTGTATGATGTTTACAGAAATGAAGATTTCACATTGAGAGCCATATTGTATGAGATGATAAATAACTTTCCTTCTTATGGAAATTTTTCAAGATATAACATTAAAGGATCTCAAGGGTGTCCCATTTATGAACAAGGTATACATTTAATTAGGTTGAAACATTCATCAAAAACCATGTTTCTAGGACATTGTAGATTTCTACCCTGATGATATAAGTATTGATCTTGGAAGACATCATTTGATGAAAGTCCAGAAGAATGTAAAACACCGTCTCCACTAATAGTTGATCAACTACTTGAGAAAGTAAAATATGTGGACACTACTTTTGGTAAACCGTTTTAAAAAAACCTTACAAAACTGGTTGGAAAAAGTGATCATTTTTTTTGAATTACCATACTGGATTTTTTGTACGTCATAAATTTTATTAATGTTATTCATGTTGAAAAAAATTTATGTGATTGTGTCATTTAAACCTTGCTAAATTAACCCAACAAAACAAAGGATGTAATTAAGGATAGGTTGGACATGGTTGACATGAGAATACGAGAAGAGTTGGCGCCAATAAAGGGTAAAAAACAAACTTTTCTTCCTCCAGCTGCTTATACTCTTTCCAGACAGGAGAGATATCAGTTTTTAAACTTCTTGAATGATGTAAAGGTTCTAGAGGAGTGTTCATCAAATATCAAGAACATCGTTTCAATGACCAATTTAATGTTAAAGGGTATGAAATCACATGAATGTCATGTTTTGATGCAAGATCTAATTCCTATATATTTACATTGCATTTTTTTCAAGAATTTCCATCATACATTAACCAAGCACTATTTCTTCTTCAAATATATATGCAGAAAAGTTATAGACCCAGCAAAATTACTAACCATGGAAAGAGAAAATTCGATAAAATTATTTGAATTGTAAATGTTATTCCCACCAACATTTTTTGATATGATGGTTCATTTTATGGTTCACTTGGTGAGAGATATCCAACTATGTGGTCATGTACACTATAGATGGATGTACCCCCATTGAATGGTATATGAATATTTTGAAAGGGTTTGTCAAAAATTGAAGTCAACTAGAGGGTTATATTGCGAAACAATATATTATTGAGGAAACTGTTGAATTCTGTACCAAATACATGTCTGGTGTGGAAATCATTGGTCTACCGAAATCTCATCACACTAGGCAGCTTGCGGGTGAAAGAATTTCTAAAATAGATGTTGTCACAATCAATGCTAAAGATCAGGAGAAGACTCGCCTTTACGTTTTTTATAAAATTTTGGAGGTTTCCCCATAATGTTGAAACCCACAAAGAATTTTTTAGGAATTTTAAACTATCAAGGGATGAAATATGGATATCAAATACACATAATCAATGGTTTATAGGATAGTTTTGGGACTATATTTTTAAGGAGTCAGATGAAAATATGAATTCAAATTCAGAAGGACTTTGATGGCTAGTCAAAGGACCAAATGTGTATCTATTATCTTACAAAGGTTATGTAATTAATGGTTGCACGTTATATACAAATGAACATGATGAAGATATTACCATGAAAAATAGTAAAGTTACACTTGTGTTTGAAACGATTCATGTTTCTGGTACTAAGGACAGAAATATAATTTATATGAATATGTCATACTTTGGCATCATTAAATAGATATGGGAGTTGGATAATTATAGTGGTACCAATGTAGAAGGCATTTTGTATGTCAGATAAGATCACAATAAATGGATTTGGGTAGTCGATAGAGGATTCAAATCCCTTCAAACTTTAAAAAAGAGTTCAATAATCATGTTATATTTTTTTGTAATATACATCATGTTACCTTGTGTTATTATTTATTCCCTTCTGCATTTATGTAATCTAAATTAAATATTAAACCGCTTCTGCAGATAATGACTTCTGCATGTTCAGGTGCTCCCAATCTAGAGGAACAACAAGTCTCTGAACCTACTACCGCTCGCAGTGTAGAGGAACAACATCCTTCTACACGTGTTGGTGCTCCCAATCCTAAGGAACAACATGTTTCTCAAACGGTTGATGCTTCCAGTGCATAGGTACAATGACTATCTTTACATGTTGATGATACCTCTCTAGAGGAACATATTGACAATGCTGAATCTTAAGAAATGGTAGGTGATGAAGGACTAATGATATAGAAAAATAGGAGCATCGTAGTTTGACGGTGTTAGAAAAAATAATTAAGGTGAAAATCAAAGGCATCAAATACGAGGTTGGATGGAATGCGTGGGGCCAGTATATTAACCCCAACAAGTCCCTATTTAGTAGTTACATTGGAATAGTCACTCAGCAATGCATGCTGATTGATGTAGATTTATGGAACCATGTTGTGTTCGGGCTTAAGACACTGATGTGGGAAGAGATTAAGGTAACATTATGATGTCATTTCTTTATGTTACTAAAAATAAAATAATGAAATATTGACTTACTCTTCATCATCCCTTGAAGAGTGCATTTATAGTAGATGAATCTCACAAGAAATATGTATTAATGCTTGATGGAAATATTTGAAGAGGTTTTCACACAATTCTAATGAGAAATTATCTTAAATATTTTGAAGGGAAAATAAATCCACACCCACCTCTTATCTATACACACCTGATAACCCAAGAAGTGTGGGATGTGTTTACTAGTCGTCATACGGATGTGTCTTTTCAGGTACATTGTGGTTAGTAATATGTTGTTTGATGATACATGGATTCATCACTTTGATTGATAATTTTTTATTTAAAAAACAACAACTAAGTTCTAAAAATAAGAAACGAGTAGAAAAACCAATGTACCCCTACCGTAAAGAAAGGATGGGGTACACTTCACTTGAAAAAAAAATTGGTGCGTATTTTAAATCTATTGTAACATGAAACAAAAAAATAATTATGTTACACTATTTATATATAGATTGATTACTCCAAATCCAAAACCACTTTCATCTCATACCATGTTCTATAGAAGGAGGTGTGTGTAAATAAAGATGGGATACTAATAGATGAAAACACACAAAAAGTGTGGGAAATATGTGTAAGTATGGAATAATAAAAAAAAATCTTTAAATCACTATTACATAAAAATAATTACTTATTTTCCTATATTTTCTATCCAACATAGTCAAAGGAATTAGAAACACCTGTACCAGATGAATGCCGACTATCGGTGGCCTTGAAGTGGCTAGAACAATATGACTGCATTAGAGGTGTATGTTTTAGGGTGACACCCTAAACATATTTTGAGGGGGAAAAAGAGGATCAAAGTGAAGAAATAAAATAGATAAAAGAAAGAATATCTACCCTTGAATAACAATTCAAATGGAAAAGATAGTTTATAGCAACTTTTATAAAGGGGGAAGTAAAGAGAAGAAACAACTCAAGAATAATCATCGCATAAAGATCCCCCCCCACTAGCTTTGAGGCGAGCCATTCCCCTAAAAAAACTATCTTATCTAAGGTAATCGATGTTCTAATAATTTTTTATATAAAATGTGAATTAGATAGACACTGATATCTTTCTTGTAATGATATTTTACATAGTGATAATGACTATGATTTATATATATCAACACCCACCCATCGCCTTGTAGTGAGGGCTACAATGTTCAGTATTTAAAAGGACATGCTTCACTAAATACCACTTCCAACAGGTCATGTGAGACTTTTGGTTAGCATAGCCCATGATCCTAGCACTGAGCTACATGTTCCAATTGGTGAGGAAGATATCCATAAGTTTAGAGAATCTATTATGACATTCATTGTATGGTTATCACATCTTGTAAAAAACATGTTGACAAAGAGGTATTCATTTCCAATTTATTTTTCAAGTTAAACCTTTAACAATTACTGAAAAAAAAGGTTTAAACTAATGAAGTTATTATAGAAAAACAAAGGGAAGGGGTTGAAATGAATTACCAGCTCAAAACCATCTAAAGGATCGACCAAACGATCGAAAAGACCTACCAAAATCACCTTTACCTCGCTCGTTCTATATCTGTATTTACTATCATTGAAGGTTCATGTGGATACAAAGTTAAAAAATGGTTTTACTCATGAAGTTGATTTTGAATAAAATATGAATAGGGAGGTAGTTCAAGACTTCATTGGTGTTGAGAATATGAGTGAAATCCTCAACCATGATTAGCTAGGCACCTCAATTGTAAATGTATACATGAGGCATGTTTTCATGATTTGATTTTCCAAAAGTAGATATACTATATTAATTATGAATAAATACATTTCATATTTTTGACAGATGTATATGTCAAAAATAATTGAAGGGATTTCCCTATGAAATTTTTTTTGGACTCGTTAGTTATCACATCTCCTCTATAGAACAACCAGAAATTTGGACTCGTTATGTTTTAATGGGGATTTTGTTATGATAGGACGATCCATCAATATCGTGAAAAACTAGGAATGAGGTTAGGGATAAGCATGAGGACCATGAAAACTTCTACAATTGGACAATTATCAGGGTATATGTAATAATATTTCACTATCCAAACACATATCAAAACACATTACTTATTCTCTTCAATGTTTATGTGGTGTCCAAAACAAACAAATAGAAAAGACTGTGGTTATTTTGTTTGTAAATTTATGAGAGAGATCATATTTCATCAATAAACTAGCACCTCCAAGGAGGTATTTTTAAAGGTAATTACTATTTCATTTAAAATATTTACCAATCCTTTGTGTATTTATATTTTTTCAATACTACTATGACTATTGAAAAGACTCATGTTCACAAGACGATATAGATTTTCTTAGAAACAAATGAGCAATATACCTGATGGAAGAGTGTACACACATAGCATGAAGATGTTTCTTCCATATAAGTAGTGGATTATTTCATATTTATGTTTAATTTAATTCTTTTATTATTACTCACATAATAATTTTTTTCTTATACAGGAGGATTCCTTTGTTCGAGTCGGGGTGGTTTGTTCGAAGATGCTCATACTCATGAGTGATAGGACTTTGAGGCTCCAACTCAGAATTCAATGAGAATGTAAATTTTTTTTAATATACTATGTTTTTACTTGTAATATTAGTTGTTCTCTACTACATTAACATAATCTAAGTGAATCTTTTTATATAAATTTGACATTACTTTTAGTAAAAAAGACAAATAGCATACTAAAAATCAAAAAGCACATTTGAATTGTTTTTATAATTTATAAAAATGATCCATGAGTCATTTGTGATGTGTAGGATTCAACCACACCTCAATATGACGCACGATGTGACCAGTATGACTCTAAGTGTGGTGTGACCAGTATGACTCTAAGTGTGTCTTTTTATTTAAAATTGACATTAATTTTAGTAAAAAGAATAAGTGACATACTGAAAACTGAACAAACACATTTAAGTTTGCTTTGATACTTTAGTACAACAATCCATGAGTCATTTGTGGTGTGTAGGAATCAAACCAACCTCAATCTGATGTACGGTGTGACTGGTATGACTAAAAGTGTCCGTTATCAGTTTAAAATTGACATTTTAGTTCAAAATGTGTCACTCATTGAAAACCATAAAAACAAACTCTGAATTTCTTAATAATTTATGAAAATTATTCATAAGTCATTTTTGATGTGTACGGAGCAGTATGATGTCAAACCAATGCACGATGCGACCAGTATGACTCAAAATTCGTGTTTCCAGTTTGAAATGACATTTTCGTAAAAAACACAACTAGCATACTGAAAACCAATCAAACACATTCATATTTTTTTGATACTTTAGAAAAATGATCCATGATTCATTTATTATGTGTAGGAGACAACTGTACCTCAATACAATGCATAGTGTGACTGGTATGACTTTAAATGTGTTTTTTTATTTAAAATTGACATTAATTTTAGTAAAAAGAACAAGTGACATACTAAAAACTGAGAAAAAACGTTCAGATTATTTTGATAATTTAAGAAAATGATCCTTGAGTCATTTTTGACGTATAGGAATCAGCCTCACCTCAATACAATGCATGGTATGACCGATATAACTAAAAGTTTTTGTTATCAGTTTAAAATTGACATTTTAGTTCAAAATGTTTCACTCACCAAAAACCAAGAAAACACGCTATGATTTTCTTGATAATTTAGTTCAGCGATTCATAAGTCATTTGTGACATGAATCTCATGTCAAACCAATGCATGATGTGACCGGTATGACTCAAAATGCATGTTTCCAATTTGAAATGAAATTTTAGTAAAAAAACAAAATTGGCATACTGAAAACCAAGCAAACACATTTTTATTGTTTTGATACTTTAGAAAAATGATCTATGAGTCATTTTTAACATGTAGGAGTCAATTATACCTCAATATGATGCACAGTGTGACCGGTATGACTCCAAGTGTGTCTTTTTAGTTAAAATTGACATTAATTTTAGTAAAAAGAACAAGTGGCATACAGAAAACTGAGAACACACCTTCAGGTTGTTTTGATACTTAAGGAAAATGATCCATGAGTTATTTTTTACATGTAGGAATCAACCACACCTCAATCTGACACATGGTGTGACCAGTATGACTAAAAGTGTTTGTTATCAGTTTAAAATTAACATTTTAGTTCAAAACATGTCATTCACTGAAAACTAATCAAACGCGCTCCGATTTTCTTGATAATTTAGGACAAAGATTCATAAGTCTTTTGTGACATGTATGAAGCAGTCTCACATCAAAACGACACACGATGAAACCGTTATGACTCAAAATGCGTGTTTCTAGTTTGAAATGACATTTTTGTAAAAAAACACAACTACCATACTGAAAACCAATAAAACACATTCTCGTTGTTTTTATACTTTATAAAAATGATCCATGAGTCATTTTTGATGTGTAGGAGTCAACCGCATCTCAATACAACACACGGTGTGGCCGATACAACTCCAAGTGTGTCTTTTCATTTAAAATTGAAATTAATTTTAGTAAAAAGAATAAGCGACATATTGAAAACTGAGAAAACACCTTCAGATTATTTTGATACTTTAGAAAAATGATTCATTATCCATTTGGGATGTTTAAGAATTAACCACACCTCAATCTGATGCATAGTGTGACTGGTATGACTAAAATTGTTTGTTATCAGTTTAAAATTGACATTTTCGTTCAAAACGTGGTACTCAATGAAAACAAAGTAAACACACTCTGATTGTATTGATAATTTAGGAAAATAATTTATAATTCATTTTTAACATGTATGAATTAGTATCATGTCAAATCGACGTAAGATGTGACCAGTATGACTCAAAATGCGTGTTTCCAATTTGAAATGACATTTTAGTAAAAAAACACAACTTGCATGATAAAAACTAAGAAAATGAATTTATATTGTTTTGACACTTTAGGACAACGATCCATGAGTCATTTGTGACATTTAGGAGTTAACCTCACTTCAATACGATGCACGGTGTTACTGGTATGACTCCAAACGTGTCTTTTTATTTAAAATTGACATTAATTTTAGTAAAAAAAACAAGTGGCATACTAAAAACCGAGAAAATCATTCTGGTTATTTTGATACTTTAAGAAAATGATCCATGAGTCATTTATAACATTAGGAATCAAACTCACCTCAATATGATGCACAGTGTGATCGGTATAACTCCAAATGTGTCTTTTTTATTAAATATTAACATTTTATTAATTTATTTTTTCATATTAATGTTTAATCTATTTCTTTATAGTATTACTAATATAATATTTGTTTTCTTATATAGGAGGAATATTTTTATTGGTTTGAGATGATTTATTCAGCAATTGATACCATGGATGTACATTTTTTAGAGGGGATCACGGGCGCCAAAAGATGAAACACTGATGTTTTTAAATGTTTGTTGGATAATTGTAAATATAATTATATAAAACATTATTTGAAATGTATATAGCAGTGTTTTTTTGTATATACCTTGGATGAACATTTTTGTATTCATGGTGTCACATTAAATGTATATTGCATTGTTTGAAATTACAGGTTTTTACTGGATGTGTTGTTAATATAACAACACATTGCATCCAGCTAGACCTTTATCGGCCCAATTTTGAGGGCTGATAAAGGACCCCCTTTATCAGTGTTATTTTAAACACTGATAAAGGGTGGAATCTATAAGTGTTGTAATTAACAATTCTTTTTTAGCGCTGTTAAGATAAATATCTGGTTATAAAATATCCAATAATTAAATAACTTTTAAAATAGATCATAATAAGAAATCATTTTATGAAATCATATTTAACTCTTAAATAAAACATCTTTTCTATCATAAAATAAACATAATAATTTTAAATTTATAATGAGTATATAATTTCATTATATAATATATGTTGTGACATGGAAGGAATATATATATATATATATGTTGTAAAATAAAAATTTCTTAAATAAATATAAATTAATAGTATGAATATTAATTAAACATAAAACTGGTATATTGTTTAAAAATATAAGGGTTGTCACAACAGTTCATTCTTTTCTCATGTTGAAACAAATGTTATGAATGAAACACTTGAACATGATGAGTAAACTGTTGTAAAGAATAAATAGTTTGATCAAATTAAAAAAAATTAACTTGGAAACCTGTTTTGAGTCTAAAAGATACAAATGTTATTGAAGCCAAGTCGGTGTTTTGAAATAAGTTCAATAAGAAGGGTAAAATTATGAAAAAAAACAACATTCTTTTAAAAGGTATTTTTGTCACAAATCGTCCCTCAGGGCCCATGCGGTGACTACCCCAAGCCAGCCTTCCATAGGCCAGGGCTTGGCAATTGGCATTGGAAAGGTGTATCCCTTAAAAGGGAAGGCATTTCCTTTTTAACCTGTACAAACACACAGTCCAAGAACACAACAAGAAGCAACCACACAGACTAGAATGTAATAAGATGCAACCACAAAGTAAATTGCTATAGTAAAAGAGTACTGAAAGTAAAAAGGGTCTGGAATACAAGTCCAACTATAAAAGTACAAGTACGACTAGAAGTACAATACAACTGAAAGAAAAAGGAAAACATATAATGGGTTGTCCTTTGAGGTTCCTACTTGTAGGGTAGGTATAGAACGCTTCCTCGACACTCCACGTCCATCAGTCTCCTCTGCATCACGTCACGCCGAATAGTCCACCTCTGAGCACCGTCCAGTCGTAGTTCCCTCAGCCTCAGTTAATGTTGTACGTTGTATGCACCAGACACAACAAGGTGCGGGCAAAGCCCGTGCAGGGGTGAGTATAACAATACTCAGTAGGGACCCCAAAACCCCCATAGGTCTCCTAGAGTTCCACAAAGGAAAAACCACAAAGCAAGACATCAACTCTACTTAGGTATATTCTCATACATATACCTAAGTTATCAAGATATACTCATCTCATACATGAGAGAAGAACACCACATAGGTAACACCACGAAGGTAAAAGTACCACACGGGTAACACCACAAAGATAGAAGTACCACACAGATAACACCACAAAGACAATACCACAAAGGTAGAAGTACCACACAAGTAACACCACGAAGATAGAAGTATCACACAGGTAACACCACGAAGATAGAAGTACCACACAGGTAATACCATGAAGACGATACCACAAAGGTATAAGTACCACACAGGTAACACCACGAATATAGAAGTACCACACAGGTAACACCATGAAGATAGAAGTACCACATAGGTAACACCGAGAAGATAGAAGTACCACAAAGGTAACACCACAAAGATTGAAGTACCACACAGGTAAAATACTCAACTCACAATCAGGTATAACTTAAGTACAGAAGTAAAGTTGATTAGTCATAAACTATATCATCTTATTTTGTTAAGAAGCACTGTTGTTAACCCACATAGGATCGATAGGTAACTAACCCCTACTGACCCACACAGGATCGATAGGTAACTAACCCCCGCTGGCCCACACAGGATCAGTATGCACTGACCCACACAGGATCGCTAAACACTGACCCACACATGATCGAAAGAAGCTGACCCACATAGGATCGATGTTCTTTCTTTACATTGCAGCTTGCCACAGGTTTCCTCGCACCTGGTGGCCTCGAGTTCCGTAAAAATCTGCCCCCTGAGATATCGGTCATACCTCAACCACCACTAAGCTCCACAAAGGAGTAACCCAAAGGATCACCATGTCATAAGGGTTCCAACTCAATAGATGGAGTGTTAATTGGACGTTCGGTCTGTGAGTTATAAGTGTTTTAGCTCCGAGGGCCCGGTTGGATTTGGGTTTCATCCAACTCGGTCGTACTCCAACTTTCTCCAAATCTCAAGTGGAGTATACCAAAAGGACTGTCTCGATCCAAGGATCCCAACACTGTATACGGTTCATCAAATAGATTTCTGGTTCTCAAGATAAGGTCCTTTGAGTGTTTCTAGTCCCGGGTCTTGTCGGACCTGGTCGGACCGACCCGGTCCGACCCGGTCTGGGCTGGGCCGATGTCCGGTCTGGCCCACAAGAGGGGTGGCTCGCAAGGGCGGCCCAGCTAGAATAGGGCATCCCACAAGGGGGGTGTCCCACAAGAGGGGCGGCCTGGCTAGAATAGGGCGGCCCGGCTAGAATAGGGTGTCCCGGGTAGAATAAGGCGGCCCGCAAGGGGGCGGCCTGACCCACGTGGGGCGGTGACCCGCTCGGGTGGATGCCTGGTCCGAGGAGGGGGCTCGCTGGGGCGGCAGCCCACTAGGGCGGCAGTCCACTGGGGATGTGGCCCGCTGGGCGGTGACTTTCATGGGAAGTGGCCCGCTCCGAGGGTGGCGGCCCGCTCTGAGGGTGGTGGCCCGCTCCGAGGGTGGCGACTCAGTCCAAGGGTGGCGGCCCAGTGCGAGGGTGGCAGCCCACTCTGAGGGTGGCGGCCTGGTCCGAGGATAGAGGCCCGGTGTGAGGGCGGTGGCCTGCTCCAAGGGTGGCGGTCTGGTCCGAGGGCGGGGGCCCAGTGCGAGGGCGGCGACCCAGTGCGAGGGCATCAGCCCGATCTGAGGGCGGCGGTCTGGTGCGAGGGTGGCGGCCCATTTCTGATCGACACAAGGGGTGTAACCCCTGGTCACCCAGATTCCCGAACGTCCTGGAGGCCGTTTTTTTGGAGAGGCGGCGGCGCCGCATGGGCGTCGCTCGGTCACCACGAAACCCGCTGGAGGCGGGTTCGGACTCTATCACGGCTGCCGTTTGTCGACAGTACGATGGTCACGTTGCCTTCCTTCTCGTGGCTGGTCATCATGTCGGTGGACTCCTCCATTCGCCGCAGCTGACGAGACGTGAACCTCCTCTTTCGGTGTGCATCGACGTGCTCACGGTCTTCTGAGGTGGCGCAAGGAAAGCAAGATAGCGGAGGTTTCGGGCCGGGTTCGTTAGGCCCGCACCCTCCGTGTTAGCTCGTAATATGAAGGATATTAAGGGAGTTTAACAAACAGTTGTATTGAACACAAGATTAACCCCATAAGATTCCCCACAATAACCTCCCGCAAAGACGAATGAATCGCGGGTCAACCCGACCCGCGTTCTTCGTATAATTTCAAGAATGGGGAAGATAGAGAAAAATGCGCAATGAAAATAACCCCCTACCAGGAAGAGACGTCCACTGACAATGGTCGACGGAACCGCCTTCATCGTTGTCGTTGGTTTGTGACTTGGTGGCGCTCGTCACCGCTCGTTGGAACCAATATCATCCTCCAAGTGGTTGGCGTTGCGGTACTTTTCCAGGTATTCGTCGCTTGGTGAAGTCATGCCAACACCCCTCCCGGAGCTCCATATAAATAGGAGAGTAGAAGGAGTGTGCAACTCTCGAGAAATTAATGAGGTTCATTTAATTAATGAACCTCCCAAATTTCCAATGGTTCGGTTACAAGAAAAGAAGAGTCAAGCCATTTATTGGCTTGACACGTCATCGGTCCCTCCAGCACCGTTCGTCCGTTGGAGGAAAGAAAGAAAATAGAATAACAAAACATGTAATTTTATTAATCTTTCAAAAGTCCACAAAAAATAACTTTTTCACCCAACCTACTGTGGTCGAAGTTATGCATCCTTTAAGCGAATCCCAGCATTACGGATTCAACAGTGCCCTCATATTTTTAATCTGAGCAACGGTTCAAAAGTTAGAAAACGCCGCCCACGCGTTTACTAAACGTACCTGAAAAAAAGTTCATAAAATTATTAACAGCCACCCTCAACCCACACCGGTCGAGGTTAGGCTCTACCTAAGTGAAACACACCCCAATGAACCCAATGGTACTATAGGATTTCCAATCCGAGTTACCATTTAAAATTTATATAATTTAAAATAAAATAATTTTCACTTAATTATTTTATTTACGGCCAAAAACTAACTTTCCCTGGTAGCCCGCGTCGGCCAAAGTTAGTATCTGCCTAAAGAGAGCATACCCTCTTGAGTTTAATGGTGGTCTCGTATTTTTAATTCGAGTTACCATTAGTGAGTTATAAGCATTTTAAAAATAAAATAATTTTATTTAATTATTTTATTTATGGTTATTCCATTTTCATTTTTTCTCACAGGAGGCCCACGCCAACTAAACTTAAGTCACGCCTAGGGTAAACCCACCATCCTGAGCACAACAGTGCCCTCGGATTTCTGATCCGAGTAGCCATTTAAGAGTTATTCCACTTTTTCAATAAAACTGCTTACACACACTAATTAAAGCTTAACAAAACTTCAACGGATCATTCTGGGAACTTTGGGCCTTGGAATCGCGCGCCATCAGATTTCATGGTCTCAAAATAATTCCATATAATTAAAAAAATATGGAATTTTCAGGACATTACATTCTCCCCACCTTAGGAATTTACATCCCCAAAATCCACAACACAGACTAAGGAAATAAATGGGGGTACTGAGCACAGATATGAGCATCCCGCTCCCATGTGCTCTCCTGGAGGTTCTCATGCTTCCATAGAAAGCACACTAGAGGTATAGACTACCCATGAAGGACCTCCTCCTATTGATCCTCAATTTCTACTGGAACCTCCGTAAACGTCGCTTCATCGTTTAAGTCCATCTCGATGTGGTCGATGACTTGATAAGGGTCATGAACGTATCTCCTCAGTTGGGATACATGGAAGACATTGTGCACCCACTCCAACTGTGGTGGTAGATCCAAGAAATATGTCACCTCGCCAATCCTATGAAGTATCAGAAATGGTCTAATAAACCTCAGTGATAACTTGCCGCCTCGTCCAAATCTACGTAGTCCCCATCAAGGGGAGACTCACAAGAAAACGTGGTCCCCCCTCCTAGAACTCCAAAGGTCTATGTATCTTGTCGGCATAAGACTTCTTCCAGCTCTGTGCAGTCTTCACTTGCTGACAAGTGAGACATCGTGATACAAACTTTTCCACTGCTTTCTTCATCCCTGGCCACCAGTACTAACACCGGAGATCCTAGTACATATCCACCACACCAAGATGTACCTCTAGAGGGGACGTATGGAACTCCTTCAACAGATCCTTCTGTAGTGCCATCGGTACCATGGTACATCCTCTGAAGAGGATGACATGCTCTCCACCTTCAGAAAATCCATTAGGTGCCTATCCTGAGGATATCTGAGCACGTCGAGCCTCACAGTCAATGTCCCCAAGGTGTGCCTCCCTAACTCACTGAAGGAGTGGGGGAGTGATTGTCATAGACTGAAGGTATGTTACTCCATCTCTATCCACAAAGGATATCTGCAATGCGGCTATCTGCTTTGTCGCCTCACTTAGAAACTACAGACCAGACCTCCTGTTGAGTGCATCTTCTACCACTTTCTCCTTCCTAGGAGTATAGACTATCTCAAAGTCATAATCCTAGAGGAACCCTATCCATCACTAATGTCTCAGTATTAGGTATTTATGAGAGAATATATACCTGAGACTCTTGTGATCAGAGTAGACTGTAAAACGTTCATCCATCAAGTAGTGTCGCCACATCTTTAGCGCAAAGACCACTGCTACTAACTCTAGGTCATGGGTAGCATAGTTCTACTCGTTAGTCTCTGTCTCAGCTTCTGAAAGATCTTCTGACACTTCTCCATCCATAGGAAAGGCTCCCCCTTTTTCGTCAAAACTGACAAGGGTGCCACTGCCCTGAAGAAGTCTAGTCCAAAACTCTGGTAGTATCTAGCCAAAGTAGAAGTCCCTCCTCTTCAGGGAGGTAAACCTGAAAACATATTTTGAAAGGTTGTCCCCCACACTTTGCCACTTCTGTTGGGAACTGAAAACTCAAAACTCCTGCTTCCATGAGGGTAGGGCTGGCCAACACAAGATTTATCGGCTACACCCTCCTTTTCATGAGTTTCTCCTATACTACCAGGGTTTCCTTTTTTGCCCAACAAGTAAAATACCATTCCAACATTGTAGGTAAACCACAACCTTTTTTCCTAATACAATAAATCTAAGTATGAACTGTGGATGTCCAGTCCATATCCAAACTAACCTCGTAAGGCCTCGATGCTACCACCAAGAGGTTCCAATTGAAACTCTTGGCTCAAGGGTCAAAACACATCGTCGGTGTAAGTGTGATTATCAAGTCTCCTCCCAAAGGTATCTCCAAATGTGAGGTTCAAGTCAATGGATTAACCAGAAACTCTAGGTCTTGGACAAGATTTGTGGAAGGAAGGAATGATTGGTACCTATTTCTATTAATACGGCAGTTAGTAGTAGACATAGACCGTTCATCGAATCATTCCTAGAGCCCTTGGGTCGCACTCTTTGACCATATGCAGCTACTCCCTTCCCATGTCCTCCAGCTCCCTAAGCTAAGTGGGGACCACAAAGGGGGGTGGTTGTAACATGTCAAAATGTACACCACCTCATGTTGATCTTCTAACTCTGCTTACACGTCTGCAGCCCTGCAGATTCATCTTTCCCTAACACTTCTTCTTCCTGAAACATTTTTTACACGCCCAAGTCTCTAAGATTGGCATCATTTTCCTGCTTTCCCACTACTAACATTCACTGGCTGTATCCGCTCACCCAAAGAACATTCAACCACAAAGGTTCTCTCTATCACCCTAATATAGGTAGGAATGCATAGTGGAATAGTGTTGGCTCAGATGTCATTAAACACACCGTGCTCGTAATTCTGAGCCCCGAAGCACTTATCATATCGTATTCATTGAGTACCAGGAATGGTCGGTATGCCTCGATGAATACTCAGCTACCGACATGTCGTCCTGCCGAAGTTAGAGAAGCTCTAGAGAACTCTCAGCCACATCATCAAGCCATTCCTCAACCGATTGTGAGTTGGGCTCACCTCGGAACCTGAGGGGTATCTGATGCTGAAACTCATGTAAGGCACTAAGCCTAAATGTGTCCTCTATCGGTACCGCCGGTTGTAAATGCTTCCCAATAGGTGTTGGTGCTACTGGTACACCACCCGAAGGTACCTACACAGTAATAGGGCCATGCACCAGCACCTCATCGCTCGGTGGGCCATCATCGTGTACTCTCTCGGTAAACCTGGGGGATGTCTTTGTGGCAGCATCCTGATAAGGAACAGGTGCACCATGGTCATTAAGTTATACCTGGTGAGCTGACTCCAAAGAAATCAAAATAAAAACTTTTCAAAAACACACGCATTCATAGTTTTCGTGCACTGAGTCGGAAATCCAAATTCAGGGTCTTGGTGTATGGATACATCGGCTTCCGCACCAACACTGGACTCCCCGAACTGAAAACCACTCTCATAACACTTAATACTATTGCTTTATAGAAAAGATCAGATTTCTAGTTATTTGGTAGAACCAAACTCCTCTGATACCACTTTTTCACGACCCGTCCCTCGGGGCTTGTGTCGTAACTACCCCAAGCCCACCTTCAATAGGCCAGGGGCTGGTGACTAGCACCAGAAAGGTGTATCCCTTAAATGGGAAGACATTTACTTTTTAACATGTACAGACACACAGTCCAAGAACACAACAAGAATCAACCACACAGACTAGAACGCAATAAGATGAAACTATAAAGTAAACTATTGTAGTAAAAGAGTGTTGAAAGTAAAAAAGGAGTCGGAATACAAGCCCAACTATAAAAGTAAAAGTATGACTAGAAATATGATACAACTGAAATAAAAAGGAAAACAGTTATTGGGTATTCCTCTGAGGTTCCTACCTATAGGGTAGGTATAGATCGCCTCCTCGACACTCCATGTCTATCAGTCTCCTCCAGGTCATGTCACGCCGAATAGTCCACCTCCAAGCACCATCCAATCCTAGATCCCTCATCCTCGATCAATGTTGTACGTCGTCTGCACCAGACACAACAAGATGCGGGAGAATCCCGTGTTGGGGTGAGTATAACAATACTCAGTAGGGACCCCAAGACCCCTGTAAGTCTCCTAGAGTTCCACAAAGGAAAAACCAAAAATCAATACATCAACTCTACTTAGGTATATTCCCATACATATACCTAAGTTATCAAGATATACTCATCTCATACATGAGGGAAGAACACCACATAGGTAACACCACGAAGGTAGAAGTACCACACGGGTAACACCACAAATATAGAAGTACCACACAAATAATACCACGAAGACAATACCACAAAGGAAGAAGTACCACGCAGGTAACACCACGAAGATAGAAGTACCACACTGGTAACACCATGAAGATAGAAGTACCACACAGGTAACACCACAAAGATGATACCACAAAGGTAGAAGTACCACACATGTAACACCAAGAAGATAGAAGTAACATAGAGGTAACACCGCGAAGATAGAAGTATCACACAGGTAACACTGCGAAGATAAAAGTACCACACAAGTAACACTGCGAAGATTGAAGGACCACACTGGTAAAAGACTTAGCTCACTATTAGGTATAACTTAAGTACAAAAGTATAGATGATTAGTCGTAAACTATATCATATTATTATGTTAAGAAGCACTGCTGCTGACCCACACAGGATCGATAGGTAACTAACCCCCGCTAACCCACACAGGATCGATAGGTAAATAACCCCCGCTGACCGACACAGGATCTGACCCACACAGGATCGGTATGCGCTGACCCACATAGGATCGTTGAGCACTGACCCACACAGGATCTAACCCACACATGATCGATAGATGCTGACCCACATAGGATCAATGTTCTTTCTTCACGTTTCATCCAATCACAGGTTTCCTCACACCCGGTGCGCTCGAGTTCTGTAAAAATATGCCCCTCAAGATATTGATTGTACCTCGACCTCCACTAAGCTCCACAAAGGAGTAACCCAAAGGATCTCCATGTTGTAAGGGTTCCAACATGATAGACGGCGCGTCAATTGGATGCTCGGTCTGTGAGTTATAAGCGTTTTAGTTCCGAGGGACCGGTTGGATTTGGGATCGATCCAACCTGGTCGTACTCCAAATTTCTCCAAATCTCAAGCGAAGTATACCAAAAGGATCGTCTCGATCCAAGGATCCCAGCGTTATAGATAGTTCATCAAATAGACATCTAATTCTCAAGATAAGGTCTTTTGAGTGTTTATGGGCTCGATGGGGCTTGGGTCTGGTCCGACCTGGTCGGGCCGACCCGTCCTGACCCGTTTTGGGTTGGGTTGAGGTGAACTCAGCCTGGTGGGCCGATGTCCAGTCCGACCCACAGGAAGGGTGGCCCACAAGGGAGGCCCAGCCAAAATAGGGCGGCCTGCAAGGGCGACCCGGCTAGAATAGGGCGGCCTGGCCCGCCTGGGGCGGTGGCACACTGGGGTGGCGGCCCGGTCCAAGGGAGGCGGCCCAGTCTGAGGGCGGCAGCCCACTCCAAGGGCGGCGGTCCAGTCTGAGGGTGGTGTCCCGGTGCGAGGGCGGTGGCCCGCTCTGAGGGCGACGGCCCGCTCCGAGGGCGGCGGCCCAGAGCGAGGGAAGCGGCCCGGTATGAGGGCGGCAGCCCAATCCGAGGGTGGTGGCCCGGTCCGAGGGCGGCGGCCCAACACGAGGGTGGAGTCCCAATCCGAGCGTGATGGCCCGGTGTGAGGGTGGCATCCCGGTTCGAGGGCGGTGGCCTGACGTGAGGGTGGTGGCCCGCTCCGAGGGCAGCAGCCTGACGTCCACATGCTTGCGATCTTCCGAGGTAGCACAAGGAAATCCAGATAGCAGAGGGTTCAGGCCGGGTTTGTTAGGCCCGAACCCTCAGCTTTAGCTTGCAATATGGATGATATTAAGGGAGTTCAATAAACAGTTGTATTGAACACAAGATTAACCCCACAAGATTCCTCGCAATAACCTCCCGCAAAGACAAATGAATCATGGGTCAACCCCTTAGTCGGTTGACCCGCATTCTTTGTATAATTTCAAGAATGGGGAAGAGGGAAACAAAATGCACAATGAAAATAACCCCTACCTAGAAGCGATGTTTGCTGATGATGTTCGACAGAACCTCCTTCATCGTTGTCGTCGGTTCGTGACTCGGTGGTGCTCGTCACCGCTCGTTGGAACCAGTCTCATCCTCCAGGTGGTTGGTGTCGGGGTACTTTTTCAGGGATTCATCTCTTGGTGAAGTCATGCCAACACCCCTCCCCGATCTCAATATAAATAGAAGATTAGAAGGAGTGTGCAATGCTCGGGAAATTAATGAGGTTCATTTAATTAATGAACCTCCCGAATTCCCAACAGTGCGGTTACAAGAAAAGAAGAGTCAAGCCATTTATTGGCTTGACACGTCACCGGTCCCGCCGGCGTCATTCGTCTGTTGGAGGAAAGAAAGAAAATAAAATAACAAAACATGTTATTTTATTAATCTTTCAAAATTCCACAAAAAATAACTTTTTCACCTAACCTACTGCGGTCGAAGTTATGCCTCCCTTAAGTGAATCTCGGTGCTACGGATTTAATAGTGCCCTCGGATTTTTAATCTGAGCAACAGTTCAAAAGTTAGAAAACGTCGCTCACACGTTTACTGAACGTACCTGAAAAAAAAAGTTCATAAAATTATTAACAGTCACCCTCAACCCACGCCGGTCGAGGTCAGGCTTTTCCTAAGTGAAACACGCCCCCAACGAATCCAACGATACTCTAGAATTTCCAATCCGAGTTACTGTTTAAAAGTTAAAGATTTTATAATAAAATAATTTTCACTTAATTATTTTATTTATAGCCAAAAACTAACTTTCACTGGTGCCCCATGCCGACCAAAGTTAGTATCTTCCTAAAGAGAGAATACTCTCTTGAGTTCAGAAATGGTCTCATATTTTTAATCCGAGTTACCATTCATGAGTTATTAGCATTTGAAAAATAAAATAATTTTATTTAATTATTTTATTTATGGTTATGTCATTTTTGGGTTTTCTCACAGGAGGCCCGCGCCGACTAAACTTAAGTTACACCTAAGGTAAACCCGCCATCTTGAGTGCAACGGTGCCCTCGAATTTCTTATCCGAGTAGTCGTTTAAGAGTTATTCCACTTTTTTAGGAAAACTGCTTACCCATGCTAATTAAAGCTTAACAAAAATTCAACGGATCATTCTGGGCACTCTGGGCCTCGGAATCACACACCGTCAAATTTCGCAGTCTTGAAACAATTCCATATAATTAAAAAAATATGGAATTTCCAGGACATTAAAATTTTAATGTTGAAAGAATCAATTTTAAAGAGGCTATTACTCCAGTAAAAATTTTAAAATAATTACAATATTTATTCCAATAACACTTGCAAGAATCACCTAAAGAAATTCGAGATGTTTATGTTGGAAAACATAAAATTCTCCTCAAGACTTGAAGTTACGTGTAGATTATTGAAGTGGTTTGATATTAACAACTCGAAGGGAGTTATTAATCCCATTCCAGTTGAAAGTAAAATCTAAAATGTTAAGAAATGTAAAGCTCTAGATCAAAAGAAGTTAGATTAATGAAGTCTTATTTACTTGATGTTATCTATGAGTTATTGAAGTTATTTAATTTTGAGAACTAGAAGGAAGTTATTAATCCCATGGAAATTTGAATTACACTCTCAAATGATGAGAAATGTGAAGTTGTGAATCAAAAGGAGTTGAGTAAATCAAGTCTTACTTGAAAACTTCAAGACTCTATATTGTATTTATTATGACTTTATGTGCCCAGTTTCGAAGTGATTTGAAGAAATCTCGCTTGATGGAAGTAAAGGACCTAAGCCAGTAAAAAGTACTTTGGATTATGAACTTTACTATGAAAAGAAAGGTCAACCTGATCACCATGGTTATGTGAGTGCAGGTTGAGTTGAAAATATAGAGGATCAAAAGTCCATGTCAGAAAGTATATTTTCCTTTAGAAATTAGTGTGTTGCATGATATCTAAAGAAGAAAAATTTGATGACTTCGAGCATTATTGAGGCAAAACATGTTGCAACAAGTCTAATGACAACTCAACTGATATAAATTTAAGCATAATATTTAAATATGAAGGTGATTTTTTTTGAAAAACATGGTGAAAGTAAAGTCATCACTCCTCAATGGTGATAAAAATAAAAGTGAAATTAATTTTTTCAAATAACGTGATACAAAATTTGAGATAAGAAACCTTATTAATATCAAGAATCACTTCATCAATGAGAATATAGAGTTGTGAGATCAAATTGAATTTTTTTTCAAGGAGAAAGTTGCAGATGTATTTACAAAGCCACTAACAAATGATATATTTACAGGCTTAAGGTTAAAATTTGGAGTACAATCATAACCACCTCAAGATTGAGGGGTATTGATCTCATCATATTATATCCATATTGTTAGGAAGACACTGCAGGTTGGGGCTATCAGTGTTAATAAAGGGGTAGGGTTGTTCATATATAGCTTCTAGGGATATATTGGGCGTTGAGTTGGGTTTGTGGGGATATTAAATAGGGGAAATTTGGTATTTTTCTTTATATAGTGGTTGGAGGTTAGTTATAGTAGGTTGAGTGGTTAGTTGTTTGTGTGAGGTATTAAATAATGGAGAGGGGAGTTGTAAGGGGACATTATCAATTTTCGGAAATTTATTGGTAGCAATAGGGTAGACTGCCATGGGACATTCAGTCGTGGCTCCTAGATGTGGTCTTCTACAAAGATATTTCTTATTCCTCTTTATAACTCCTTCTCGTTCAACTATTTATGTTGTAATTTTTCTTCTATAAAATGGAAATATACAACTTTTTGTCCTTTCCTCTTCCTCTATTCTATTGTACGACCATTGTTAGGTAGAGTCCTAACAATTTTGTGCTCTCATTGAGTTTTGGATATTGCGCCCTTCTTGATTGTTGAGAGTGCTTCCCATTGCGGACTCAAAGACACAACTCTTGTACATGGTTAAGATGAACTCAAGCATAGTTGGAATCCATTTTTCATTGAGGAATGTTTTGGTTAAAAGGAGACAGAGGTTTGGAAGAATGACATTGATTGAGAGTCATTGGAGTTGTTGTGGGGACAATCAGACCAAGATGACCTTTGTTTGGAAGTCGTTGGAGTTGCTGGAGCAGGTATGACTCCACTGAAAAAAAACCATTGAGCCAGAGGTTATTTCTCTTTTACCTACTTCCTATCATTCAACTTTGGTGAGACGTGATCATTCTGACGTGATTATATACAAAGTGATTCCATTTGTACGATCATTGTGATGAGGTTGAGTGATCATCTTAACTTGGAAGAAAACGAGTATGGAGAACAATTAAAGACTCCAAAACTAGTAGCCCAGAGTCGGTGGTTACTTTATTACATTGTCATAAGATACAAGGAATTGCATCCCGAAGTACTGTATATTTCTGTAGTCATGGTAAACTATATACATACTTGAAATTCGCATTACAATTGAAAATATAAAATACATAAAGTGTTTTCTTTGATAACATCATATTCCCTCTTAGAATATCTCTGCATATCAATTATAAAACACTTACTGATATTCTGGGAAAAACAAAACATAAGAAAAGAGTGAGCTTAAATGCTTGGTAAGGGTAAGCATACAACAGAAGCAATCATGAATAAATAAGTATAATCAATATGGAAAGGTAAATAACTGAAACACATGTCATTCATTTAATTACTTCAACATAATATGGAAGTAATCAATGTTGAAAAATAATTTCATATAAAATAATCACATGAGCTTGAAACTTAATCATGGATATTATAACTAATCGAATAATCACATGGAACATCAATAACTAATCTCATAATGAGAGAACGCATAATGTCAGAAATCTGAAACATACTGTCAAGATCTTTCACAAGACAGTTTAAAATATGGTTAAAAACTCATTTAATTTATCCAAATGGTTTTTCGCATGAGACCTACCGATGTATCGAGGGGCTATGTAATTTCGGGTCTCACCCATCACTTAATAATTCCAATGCATTTCTCATGTGAAATGGGTGAAACACAATTATCATAAACATTCTTATTGAAAAACTAGCATATGAAATGTTAATATTTTCTCCAACCAATAAACATAATTATAAATAATTCTGAGTAGTGTGGTAAATGGAATCAAAATAGTACATCCTAGTCAACTAATCATAAACCATCGAGCGAAATAATTAGGATGGAATCATTACAACATATTCACAATGGAGTATAAGTTAAATTGAGGTTTTTTTATGAATAGAAATACTATAAAAATTTCATTAAAAAAATATTGTGAAAAATATCCTTTACATTTTAAAAATCACCTTTTAAAACTAAAAGTTCACAAAATATTTTGAAAATACTTTTTTCATAAAATAATTTTAGAAACTTGTAAAATGGGATTTAAAACATTGAGTGGTCATGAAGGTGAAAAAAATGGTTCATACCATACACATTTAAATAAAGATTCCATTCATGTTATTAGTAAAATCAAATCCAACATTGTTTGAAAAACATGAAGATTCCTTTCAAAACATTTTGTAAAAAGTCAAACATGGATAAAAATTTCTTTAATAAGTCATTGGGAAAATGTTTAAAACATTTTTGAAATCATTTTTAGAAAATATGGTTTTTGAAGAATAAATATTTTTTACTAAAGAGGAAAATAAAATCTAATTTTCTTAAAAACATTTTCACAGCCATTTTAAGTACCAAAGAGAGGAAAATTGCACTATTACTTGAAAATTTCATGAATAAAAATTCATGAGTTTCTTGAGTGATAGATCATAATATTTCATCATTATAAATTTAATTTTAAACAGTCCCAATAAATGATGAGATTGTAAAATAAATTATTACCACTTTAGTAACTTTTGAATCATAAGCCCCATAAAAGAAATAACTTCAAATGAGACATTAAATGTCATGAAGATAAAAGAATTCATGATATAACATATCAAATGGAAAATATATACACTACACAAAATAACTAAGTGGTGAATATGACATATGTCTCATGGAAGTAAATGTGAGATGAGAAACTCTTACCTCAGATATAATTTCCTCCGTACATGTTTGTACTTCCTGTATAATAAATATAAGTTTATTATACATCTATTACAGAACCATACTCATATATTTCATACCATATATGATTTACTTATAGTCTTTCATGACCTGTTTATTAATAATTCTTTATTAAAATCATAGTTTTAGGTGATAATTTCTTTGTTTTTCATGTATGTTTTGGTTCGGTAATTTCGGGACTTTTACTTTGATCATGGTTCCATCATCTCCAAAATTTTAACCATAATGTAAATACCATATATATTCTTTTGTGGTAGAGAGGTGATGCAAACAGAAGCAACAACCAAACAACACAAAAGACCAAATCTGGAACTTTGTAATTTGATAACGATAACACCAGAACCGTATAAATAGAATATAAGAAATGCAGAAAATAGTAAACAACATGAGTATTTAACATGAATTGGTCCCTTTGGGAACTATCGCACAGTAAAAACACCACCCCACACACGCTATTATTATTAATTCTCAAACAAAAAACACATTACAAGGGCTAAAAGAAATCAACAAAGTAGGAAACTAGAATACATAATACTGCCCGAATCAAGACCGAGAACCGGGGAGGAGATACAATGTTGGATGTTTGAGTTCGGCTATCCAGATCTCTTCAAGATTTGGTTTGAGATCTGCTCTAATGGCCTAGTTTGAGATATGCTCCAACAGCCTGGTTCGAGATCTGCTCCAATGGTCTGGTTTGAGATCTGGTCCAATAGTCTGGTTCGAGATCTGCTCCAACTCCTGGTTTTGGATCGTCTCAAATCAGGAGGAGGTCTATGTGCGGTCTAGACAGAAGTCGAGGTCTAGAACCATATGACCAGAATCACACCACTACAGCCAAAATCACACCACAATAG
Organism: Viscum album; assembly: GCA_963277665.1. Classification (NCBI taxonomy): domain Eukaryota; kingdom Viridiplantae; phylum Streptophyta; class Magnoliopsida; order Santalales; family Viscaceae; genus Viscum; species Viscum album. The sequence goes on from OY728129.1 coordinate 58,627,944, forward strand.
CGAACCAACAAGAGGAACCAACTTCTAGTAGTGAGAGAAGACTTACATCGGTAATAAAACCCTTATTTTCATATTTGTGTGTACCTAAATGAATCCGCCTATATGGCTGATGAAACCCCATGTCAATACCCTATAGTGCATAACCACCCATCCAAAGAGGGCTTTCCATGAGGCCTTCCCAAATAGAACCTTCAGCGGCATGGAAAACAGGTTAAAGGAACGGAGGGTCATGATTAAAAGGGCGGTGGCCCAAGTGAATGACCAGATGTGAGGGTTGAGTACAACACGGATTGCCAAAGGCGAATCCAAGAAATAAGAAGGTCCAACAACAACATAATAAAAAAATGCATGTATAAAAAAATAATGGAAGTATGAAAAAATAGGCAAATTCAATATGAAAAACCGAAAATAAAAAATACTGAAATTTCACAAATCTCCACCATTTTCATTTGAAATTAGTGATGTTCTTGCACCTAACCTATCAATTGAATTGGGAAATTATGTTAAACAGCCTAAGAAAAAAAACTAACATTAAACAATGATATTCAAACTATAAACTACTTATGTCCAAAATGTGTATCAATGTGACACACACTTTCCCTCATCAATTACATCTAAGCTACTACTACAACATGCTCAAAATTAAAACTTCTAACATAATTGCATAAACCAAATGTACCTTCACATACCTGAGTTTCTCATTTCACCTACCTCAACTTCTTACTGGTCACATGCTAATCAGAGGTTCCCGGAACAACTCCAGTTTCTGCAGAACACTAATAAAATGAGCAGTACACATCCTCAAAACAAAACTAAAATATAAGGTATGAACATAAACTCAAAATGAAACAGTTTATATGCAAACAGTAGTAGCAAAGAAAAAAATAGTCCATGCAAATGAAAACAAACAAACAAACAATACATAAACTATAAGGCTCAAAGCAAGCAAGCGACTCACTCCACCTGAATCTAAAATAGACCCAGAAAATTCTCCACTTGAGGAGAAGAAACTGCCTAGAACCACACAACAGGGGAAGCCACATCCTAACCTAGACCGTTATATAACCCATACAACCCTGGTCCTAAAGGCTAACTCGTAACCATGAGAGAAAAAAACCAACAAGGGAATCCCACTACAAACCTAAGGTAAATCCCCTTAAATATAGCCAACCAACGACATCAAGCACGTAATTCCCAAGTACCCATCCAATGTCGTCAAAGAGACACCAATAGTGCCATCAGGAAGTCTGGTGATCAACCAAACATCTACCCATGAACCTGCTTCTCTAACCACTACCCAAGACCTCACTATCCTCACACCTAATTGCCTACTGAGAAGACCAACCCACCTAGGACATAAAGAAGGAAATAAAAAAACCAGATTTGAACCCACAACTCTGCCCCCCTGCAGCACACTAGACAAACTACAGAATATAAACATAATTGAAACTAGGCTCAACTACATTAGATTGATCCCCATTACCCTTTGAACCATTTTTTTCAGGACAATCCCTTTTAAAGTTACCTGATTTACCACACTAATAGCACTTCAGAGTCTTAAACTGACTCATATCTTTCCTTTTACTCTTATCACTGTTTTTTCCTTGACCCCTATTATCTACTCTACCCATGACATTGAGCCTCTCTTGCTCTAATCTTAACACATTCTTAGTCTACAATTCTTTTGAAAGAAGAGCGTACTTAACCCCTTCAAGAGTTAGCGAGCATCTATCATACATCATAGTTTCAACTAAAGAACTATAATTGTTGTTAATAGAAATTAAGAGGAACATTGTCTGATCCTCTTCATCGATAGTCACATTTATATTGACAATATCTAATATTATTTTATTAAACTCATCAAGATGAGATTTGATAGAAGCACCATATTTCATCTTAAAAGTAAACATGCGATATTTTTTATAGTCTGCCAACTAATAAAGTAGTCATATATAATTTCTCTAATTTTAGCCAAATATCGATAGGGTGAAATTGAAGGCAAACTCTCGAAGGACCTTATATGCTAAGGACAACAAAAGAGATCTATGTGCTTTGACTAGCACATCAGAGGGGACTTCTGGGTATTCAAAAATGGTCTGAACAGTTTCATTAATAGTCGTGATGGGTTTCTTGGGCACACAAAGTGCATCAATTAAGCCTTGTTGTACGATCAAGGCTCTCATTTTAATTCGCCACAAATTGAAATCGGTGTCTCTATCAAATTTCTCGATTTCATATATCATTGTAGACATATTTATCCAAGTGAGTAGATTTTGAGTGATTGGGGACAACGTTAAGCGTACACCCCCAAGAATCAACCAATCTCACTGGGTATACACATACAGTGAGATACAGAATACAGAGATATTCAAATGAATGCAAGGGTTTCAATAACAAGAATAGATATTAATGCGGAAAAGAAGCAAGAAACCAAAACTATAAAATTGGAAGGAGTAATCAAAAATGAAAGCCAAAGTAAGCTAGTGAGGCTCTGATACCACTTGTTGTGGTCGAAAGGTGATGAAAATAGAAGCAACAACCAAACAACACAAAAGGTCAAATCGGGAAATTTTCAATTTGATAACGATAACACTATAACTGTATAAACAGAATAAAATAAATACAGAAAATAGTAAACAACGCGACTATTTAATGTGCTTCAGTCCCTTTGAGACCTACTGCATGGCAAGAACACTATCTCACACACGCTATTATTATTAATACTCAAACAAAAAATGGATTACAAGGGTTAATAGAAATCAAAAAATAAGGAAACTAGAATACATAATACTTCCTGAAACAAGAATGAAAATCATGAAGGGAGGAGATACTCACAACACCGGACGTTTGAGTCCGGCTGTCCAGATCTATTCAAGATTTGGCTCGAGATCTACTCCAACAGCCTGGTTCGAGATTTGGTCCAACGGCTTGGTTCGAGAACTGCTCCAACTCTTGGTTCTGAATCATTGCAAATCGAGAGGGCTACGTGCGGTCTACGCAAAAGTCAAGGCCAAGAACCGGGTGGCCAGGATCACACCACTATGGCCAGAATCCTACAACAACAACGAACCAATGAGAGGAACCAACTTCCAATGGTGAGAGAAGACTTCCAACAGTGATAAAACCCCAATTTTCATATCTATGTGTACCCAAATGAATCTGCCAATTAGAGTGATGAAACCCCTTGTCAATACCCTACAACAGGAATAACCAGTCAAACAAAGAGGGCTTGCCATAAGGCCTCCCCAAACAGAACCTTCAGTGGCATGGAAAACCGCTTAAAGGAACAGAGGTTCGTAATTAAAAGAGTGATGGCCCAAGTGAATGACCAGATGTGAAGGCTAAGTACAACATGGATCGCCAAAGGGAAATCTGAGAAATAAGGAGGGCCAAAAACAGCATAATAAAAAAATTCATGTATAAAAACAAATAATGACAGTATGAAAAAATAAACAAATTCAATATGAAAAACTAAAATTAAAAAAATACCCAAATTTCACATATTCATTATATATGTAGAGATAGAAAATTGATTACATCGTTCATAGAGATGGTAAGTTGTACGTACGTAGGAACATTGTTTTCATTTTTCTTGACGGATGGAATGAAAGGAAAATAAATGTTAACTCACTATTCCAGAATCTATTATGTTATCTATAACATGTATATTAATCAAATTCATCCTTATTACCATCCATGTAAAAATTAAATGAAAAACATTTTTCATCGTTACGTGGAGGTGGTAGTCCACACGTATGCACAAGCGACATGATAATTTTTCAAAGGATTGGACAATAAGAAGTTAGATGTGATATTATATTTCCAAAAGTATGGTTACGTCATAAAGATCACATATATTCATTAACTTTATCCTTTTTACCCTCCATGTAAAGCATAAGTGAAAAACAAATCACTTCGCTTTGCAGGGTGGTAGTCATTCGTACACACGAGCGACGTTATTGTATCCTCCACGAAATAGAAAGTAAGAAGGTATATGTGTTATCATAATTCCAGAAGTATAATTATTTCATGAATATCATATAAAAAAGTTAAATTCATCATTATATATATCTTTGAAAGGTGGTGATAAAAAATGAATTACATCGGTTCCTGAGGCGGTAGTTCATCATACACACGATCGAAGGTTTCATTTCCCATTTAATAGAAGTGGAGATGGATCTGGGTTATCCCATTGACATAATAACATCTCAATATAAAGGGGACACTAGTGTAATTATATTATCATAGTTGAAGATGATTTAAAGGAGGTGGAAGAAGATATAAAACAAGCACACGCATTTAATAATTTTACCTCTTCTTCAAAGAGGCACTTTAGAGTTATACCTAAAGCCTTCTTAAGAAGACTTGATAATAAAAATAAGACCTCTAGGATGTGGGGAGGGAAGAAAGATATTTATATAGGGATTGACCGAACCAAAGAGTTTAGGAATTTTAAATATAGGATGAGAGAGGGTGTCCTTTTATAATTGGGGGAGAGGACACACTTGAAATTTTTGAAAATATAAAGTGAAACTCATATTTTCCTCACACCACAACCTTAAAAATGGCTCATTCTCAAACCTTAGAGGTGATAAAGTCAAAATATGGTCATTCAATGGATATTGGACAAGTTTTAGGTCTTTTTTAACACTTGTCATATTAGTTTAACCCTCCTGTAAACTTACTTTTACCTTAACCAAGTAATTAATTTTTATTGTTTTCACTAGTCATTATAGTCAAAAATTAAGTTGATCTCATTAGATAATATAAATTAAGATGATTCCAAATATGAAATATAATTTTCCAAATTCAATTCATAGAAGTGGTAGAATCTAATTTAAAATTAAACCCACACACGCTTCAAAAAAAAATTTCACGGAATGTATTTTTCAAGGAAAAAATGATCTTATATTAATCATATAAATAAATTTCATCATTGTATGAATTTTAACTTAAAAAAGTACGTGTATAATATATACATTTCATTTAAATCATTTTTCATTTATTTTTATTTTGATTAATTAAAATGGGTAAACATTATGCACTTTAAAACAATTTTCAGAAAAATGTGTTTTTAAACTCAAAAATAGACTTATAATAAAATCTACCATAAAGGTGGTTCAAATGTAATTAATTGAATTAAATATAACTAAATAATACTTATGTTAGTTGAAATCAAGTTCAAATCATAATGGTTCTTTTAAATTACTTAATTTATTTTAAATAAATGACAGTTTTACAAAAATCGGTATTTTAACTATTTACTGAAAAATTAATATTACTGAAAAATCCCAAAATTTCACCCGAAGTAAATTTTGATATTTTGGTTTAAAAGATATATTTCACTTTTTAAAATACATTTTCTAAAGGTGTTAAAAATTAATTTTAAATTATGTGCGCAAAGCGCTACTAAACTTCTTTTTAAAAATACAGTTTTTCTAAAAAAAAATCTTTTTCTTTCAAATGGTTCTTATTTTATTTATAATCAATAGATAATCATTGAATTTATTTTATACATGTGTAAACTATATACTTTTCAGAATTTATTTAGACATAACCATACTCGCTAACTTAACATCTAAGTTATAATGGTCATGTTTAAAAAATAATATTCTAATAAAGTATCACATTTCGTTTAAACCCGGTATGGTGTGCATCACAAGCTATCGAATAGATTGAATTTATTTAAAAATAAATATATCATAAAGTCATTGGGTGCTACATTCTCTTCTAAGATTGATGTTGTGTGTCATACATGCTATCGAACAAGAATTTTCTCTTTTAAAATTTGGGGTGTTATATTCTATACCCTTAAATAAATTGCATCCTCACAATTTAATCTTGATCCCGGTAATCAAGGGTTTGATATTTGAAAATACCTTTGTTGGAAACTCACATTATAAAAAGGATTAATAAAACTTCCTCTGGATAAGAGAGAAAGTGAAGTATGAAGGTCATCCAGAATAACACATTTTCCAAGTGGTAGAACATTGGTGGGAAATGGAGACATGGTCATGGAAAATAATACTAAAGCCCAAGAATTAATAGAGTGATAGAAAACATGGTCATTAGAAAATTAACTACCAAGAAACCATAAATCCTTGATGAGTTAAAAGACCATTGATTCGATATAAATGAAAGTAATATGATAACATTTTTATCTCTATCTTTTTCCTAAAGTTGAAGAATTTTTTTACCATTATGATAGGGAACACCAAAAAAATATAACTCCTAAAATTCAACTTAATCCATTTCATAAACCATAACACTCATCCAAAATATGTCTGACTAAATTCAAAGTCCAAAAATTTAGAAGTAAAGTCACTAAATCAACATTATATTCCCCATACAAAATTAAGTGGCTCTTAATGTCACATTTCAAATATGTGAATATCATGACCACCATAAAACCTTAATGAAAACATGCATACTTCCAAAAATAAAATCTCAGGTTGTCGAATATATTCCATAAATCAATACTTGTAGGAAACTCCAACAAAGATGACATAAACCACCAAACTTCAAACCAATTTCATGATCACCAATATTATCCCATAAACATCTCATTATTATCTAAACATAGGGTGCAAATTAAGGGCTATCCTTCCACAATCATGTGTTTTCCAAGAGGTTCAATTTGCCACTGAATCTTTTTTCATAGTCATCGGTGTCATTCAACACATGCTTTAAAATCCTTTAAGAAATAGTAATGTAGTATAATCCTTATCCATTTTATGATTCTTGTAACCAAAATATCATTGATAAATACTCCTATAACATAATTCTTGAATCCAAACACATGCACATTAATCATTCCACTTCGTCTATGGTAATAGCATAAGTTTGACCTTGATCTCTTAGCTTCTTTTGAGGTATATTCTCTTGATTCTTGGGTCATTCATTTGCATAGTATCTCATCTCTTTATCGTTGAATCATTGAACATTAACAACTTCTTTCTTTCCCTTACAATTATGAGCATGGTGACATTTCTCTCTATGCCTTTTTATGTGTAATCCCTAATGATGGGGTATGATTACGAACCTCCCCCATACTTCCCTCATGTTGTCTAAGTGATGAGAAACCCCTTTTATCTCTCATCAATCCCTCTTAGGTACACCCGACACCAGGCCGATAAACCGTAATGAATTCTACCCGAACCTTCTTTGTTCTTTCGGGTTGCCTTATCTATCTTTATATCAAAATGATTTTATCATATTTGTTTATATACATATTATAATTTATGTTTAGTTTTAAAAAATTCATTTATGAAGACCCCTTCATCACTCTCTTTTGAAGATATACATGTTTTTAAAATATTCTCTCCTTAGAACTTTCTGATAAGCAAACCTATTTTAGGGGAACTTCCCAAATTTTTACTAAATTTCAAGTTGACTCTATCCTATGTTTTAAGGCACCATTGTCTTTATAAAATCAGTATTTTTATTATAAAAACCTTCTTGGTTCAATTATTTTTTTATATAAAAGATTATCCTCTTTTATATTTTAAAATCTCTATAGTATTTTCCTTAAAACCGCACAAAAATGTTTTAATGCTAATGTTTCTAAAATACATTTCTTATATGTTGTCATTTCTAGTTGACACCACCTACCATTTTATATTCCTATTTTACCTTATGAACATCCATGTATGTTCTAACCCCTTTCTTTCATGGACACTTTCACGGTACGCTCATTGGTTATGCTTTATGTCATGATTGTGGTACCCAATTCTTTCCATGGGTATCCTTATGTTTATGTATAATTGATTATGTATGATTATTTATGTGGAAAGAATATTCATGGAAAAGTTGAGATGGGTGCGCCCAAATAACTCTCCAATGCATTGGGTAAAGTTAAGTCTCATGAGATGTGATGTGAAACGGGATTGGCAGTTAGCTTTGACCCATACTAAAATGGGAAACGGGATTGGCAGTTAGCCTTAACCCGTACAAAAATGGGAAATGGGATTGGTGGTTAGCCTTGACCCGTACTAAAGATATGTTTTATGATTCTTCCGCATTTATATGATTCCATGTTTATATGATTTCATGCTTATATGAAATGATTTTATAAGTTTCATGCTTTGGATATCATTATGTCATGTCTTTTAACTCATGTGCTTAAGATGTATCCTTATGTTCATCCCCTTACTGGGATTTTTAGATCATCTCTTTACTCATGTGTTCCCCAGGGTACCCTATGCAAATGAGTGTCTTAAGTGCCAAGGAAACATGCCTCAGAAAAGTCCAAAATCAAAGGTCTTAAAGAGTTTCTCAAAGAGGAGTACTCAAGTGGTGAACCTCTCTTCCTTTTTATTTCAATTCCTTTACAATTTCCATTATTTTGTTCTCTCTTCTCACCTCACCTCATCCAAATGACATGATAATTACAGTACCATACATGTACTAGATTTTGATTATGCTAATAGAATATTTCATTATAATCTCTCTTTTCCCCTCCTTTTATACTATAAATGCAAACACCGTCCGAGATGTGTTAATTTATCACACTCAAGGAAGACGGGTTTTCAATTTGCATTACTATCTTCAAGTCCGGTCATGAAACCTTTTCAATGGTTGAAACAGATCATAATATATATATTTTATCATGTTTAATGTTATGGAATCCTTACACACTCATAAAATGGAATAATAATACAAAACAAGTTCATTGTGGACAAAACTGCCAAGCCAAATCCAAGGGTTTATCATTAACTCGTCGAATGAGTCATCCTCATGGTATATAACCAGAATCATTATAAGATCATTTATATCTCTATAATGTCATTAATAAGATATATTAATGATTCTGGATGTTTAAACACATTTCAAATGAACTTCTATTCATGAATATAAGTAAATGAATCATGAAAACCAAGTAAGAAAATGCTTCCAAAACAATAAAATTGAATCTCTTAAACCCATCAAAAAGGTCATTAATGAAATTAATAAGGTTATACCATATCAATTACATGTTTATGAGGTTCTCTACTTACAATACAACAAAAACGAGCAAGGGAAGCACCACCTTTTATCATCACTAAGCAAAAAGCGCTGATAAAGGTAACTCGTTATCAGCACTAAAATTTTAGCGCTGATAAAACCATAGTCTCATTTTATAAAATAAGGTGCATAGTGATCTCTGTTTATCATGCCCTTAAACTCTCATAGGACTGTACCCCTACGACAACCCCCCTCCCCCCCCCCCCCTCGATCTTCTCTTTGTCGGTCGCTACTCCGCTGCCGCTGCCACTCCATCACTATTGTCACTCTGCCGCTGCCGCCACTCTGTCGCCGCTTCCCTACTCCGCTGCCGCTAGCCCTTCTCTGCTGCCAATGCCCTACTCCGCCACCGCTTCCCTACGCCACTACCGCTATCCCTACTCCTTGTCCTCCCCCTCGAACCCCTTCTGTGGATCCTCCTCCCTACAAACCCTACTTCTCCTCCTCCCCGCTGGACCCTACTCCCCGCGAACCCTACTTCAAGTGTTTGAGATTCCTTCTGATGAGGTTAGATTCTCAACTTCCCATCTTTTATCTTTGGTGATTTCTCCGTTCATCCTCATCTGTTTCCTTTGGTTCTTATTCTAATATTCATTATGGTGTAGTTTTATTTAGTCAAATGGTCATGTTTTAGTTGATAAAATTTTAGGATGTGGTGAGTTTGGTTTGAGAGTCTAGATACGATTATGTCCTAAGTTATTGACCTCATCCCTTTACTAACCAATACCCTCTTTCAATTGATACTAAAAGATTTAGTTGAATTATTTTCAATGGAATTATTTATCTCTATTTACCTTCAAATTCCTGTGAAAATATGAATTTTATTGAGTTGGTTAGTGTGTTTGTCCAAATTTAATGATTCATAAGAAAAAAAAGAAACATATTTATATTTTACCTAAATGTATGGAAATTTTTCTAATCTAAAGGTCATGCTTTTAGGAAATAATTTATTTATGGTAGGTATTAATATTATATAAGGTATTAACAGTTAGTGAGAGGGGGTTTGAGAGGAGATTTTAATTTTGGATAGGGATGGTCGGTGTGGTCTTTCTCCCTCATGTGTGAGTTTTTTAACACTAAGGGATTGTTGTTTATCCCTTTGTATGAGAATATGCTTTTTAAAAGAATGGATGTAAGACATGTCTGTGGATATTAGTTACAAGTTTGGGGAAGGTGATGGAGAGTTATTGTGTATCCTTTAGATGTTCATGATAGAATTTATGTTCACTAACCTCAGTTTTCTATTTCTGATGTTAATTTGGGTAATAAAACCTATGATATTCCATAGTAATTTTGGATAAACCTAGGTTATTTGTCTCCCTCGCGAACCCCTTTGTGTTTGAAAATGTATCTACTGTATTAGTTTTCTCATCAAAATTATATCCTTGTTTTCATTTTATTTGAGTTTGGTCACTAGTTTTGGGTTGTTTAATGTGATTATTTTATTATGAATGAGGTGGCTGGTAGGGGTGGTTAAAAGGATGTTTAATGTTTTGCTGCAAGGGTGGTGGGTGCTAGAACTATTGGTAAGGGGGCTGGAAAGTGTGTTGATTTTGATGGGGGGTCTATCCTGGTTCTATTGATTTCTAAATCTTTATTGGAAATGGTTAGGCTCTATTAATCTCTTTTTTTATAATTGGTTCTCTTATACTGTATTTGGAAGTCTTGTTTTGTGTATTTGAATCATAAATAATAATATTTCAGATTCAAATAGGATGGAGATGAATAAAGATTGGATGGATGCTAATTGTTTGACAATAGAGTATGAGAATGGAGTGAAAGAGTTCATCAAGTTTGCAAAGGATCACACAAAGGATCCTTCTCAAATCCTTTGTTCGTGTTTACGTTCTTGTTATTCTAGACTAATTACTCCAAAGGAGTTGGAAGAACATTTGATATGTCACGAAATAGATCAGAGTTATAAATGTTGGAATAAACACGGAGAAAAAGTGAATGTAGCTACTGGATGGGATAAAAATGTGTTTTATGGATCATCAATGATTACAAATATGGATAATGAAGAAGACCGTATGTAGGATGTGATTACAGATGTCAATGATGATGAAGATCGTATTGAGAAAATGACAAGGACAGTTGAAGATGAACTCTGTGATTGCCCAAAATTGTTTGAGAAGTTAAAGAGTTGTGCAAAGACATCATTGTATGCTGGTTGCATTAAATATACAGCATTTTCAATTGTACTGAAGTTGTATAAATTGAAAGCAGAAAATGGATGGAGTGATGTCAGTTTTACGGAACTACTTTCTCTCTTGAATGACATGCTCCCGGAAGATAATGAGCTCCCAAGCCAGACATATGAAGCTAAACGAATGCTACGCTCGATGAGTATGATTTCTGAAAGAATACATGTATGCCCAAAAGATTGTATATTGTTTCGCAAGGAGAACAAATCACTTACAGAATGCCCAAAGTGTGGTGCTTCCCGATACAAGAAAGATGAATCCAATCCTACGAAAGTTGTATGGTACTTTCCAATCATTCCAAGGTTTAGGCATCGATATGGAAGTGAAGAAACTACAAGGCAATTGTCGTGGCATGCAGAGAAAAGAAATAAAGATGGGAAATTACGTCATCCGGCCGACTCTCCTCAATGGAAGAGAATTGATCATAAGTATTCTGAATTTGGAAATGAGATGAGAAACTTTCATCTTGTGTTATCTACAGATGGAGTGAATCCTTTTGGTTTTCAAACTAGTACTCATAGTACATGGCCTGTTATGTTGGTAAATTATAACTTACCACCCTGGTTATGCATGAAATGAAAATTCATCATGTTATCTATGCTTATATCAGGACCAAAACAACCAGTTAACGATATTGATGTTTATTTGGCTCCTTTGATCAAGGATTTGAATTTATTGTGGGATTCAGGTGTTATGTTGTATGATGCTTATAAAAGTGAATACTTCACGTTGAGAGTGATGTTGTATGGGACGATAAATGATTTCTCTGCTTATGGAAATTTTTCAGGTTATAGCATTAAAGGAACTCAAGGGTGTCATGTGTGCAAAGAAGATACGGAATCAATTAGGTTGAAACATTCATTGAAATCTATGTTTCTAGGACATCGTAGATTTATACATCGTCGGCTTAAGTACCGATCTTGGACGACATCATTCAATGGAAGTTCATAACAACGCACAACACCGTCTCCACTAACAAGTGATCAACTGTTTGAGAAAGTAAAATATGTGAACACTGTTTTTGGTAAACCATTTTCAAAAAACCTTACAAAAATCGGTTGGAAAAAGAGATCAGTTTTTTTTTTGAATTACCATACGAGAATTGTTTATATGTCAGACATTTTCTTGATGTGATGTAGGTGGAAAAAAATGTATGTGACAGTGTTATCGGAATGTTGCTAAATTCCCCTAGCAAAACAAAGGATGGAATTAAGGCAAGTTTGGACATGGTTGACATGGGAATACGAGAAGAGTTGGCTCCTATAAAGGGTGAAAATTGAATATTTCTTCCTCCAGCTTCTTACACTCTTTCCAGGGAGGAGAGATATCAGTTTTTCAACTTCTTCAATGATGTAAAGGTTCCATAGGGGTATTCATCAAATATCAAGAACATTGTTTCAATGAATGATTTGAAGTTAAAAGGTTTAAAATCACATGACTGCCATATTTTGATGCAAGATTTAATTCATATAGGTTTACATTGCATTTTTTCCAAGAATGTTTGTCATACGTCAACTAAACTTTGTTTCTTTTTCAAAGCTATATGCAGCAAAGTTCTAGACCCAACGAAATTGCCAGCTATGGAAAGAGAAATTGTCATCATACTATGTGAATTAGAAATGTTCTTCCCACCATCATTCTTTGATATGATGGTTCATTTTATGGTTCACTTGGTGAGAGAGATTCGACTTTGTGGTCCTATGCACTATAGATGGATGTACCCCATTGAACGATATATGAATATTTTGAAAGGGTATGTCAAAAATCAAATTCGGCCAAAGGGTTGTATTGTGGAGCGATATATTGTTGAGGAAGCCATTGAATTCTATACCGAATACTTATCTGATGTGGAAAGCATTGGTCTCCCGAAATCTCGTCACACTAGACGCATTGAGGGTAAGGGAATTTCTGGAAGAGATGTTGTGACAATCAATATTACAGATCGGGAGCAGGACCACCTTTATGTTTTGCATAATAGTTGGGAGGTTGCTCCATATATTGAAACCCACAAAGAAATTCTTAGGTAGTTGAATCCATCAAGGGCTGGAAAATGAATATCAAATACACATAACCACCAGTTTATAGGATGGTTTCTGAACCATATTTTTAAGGAGTTAACTGAAAATCCGAATTCAATTTCAGAACAACTTCGATGGCTAGCCACCGGACCAAGTGTGTATGTATTAACTTACAATGGTTATGTAATTAATGGTTATACATTCTATACAGATGAATATGTTGAAGTTAGTACCATGCAAAATAGTGGAGTTACACTTGTGGTTGAAGCGATGCATGTTTCTGGTAGTAAGGAAAAAAATTCAATTTATGCGAATATGTCATACTTTGGCATTATCAAACAAATATGGGAGTTGGATTATACGACATTCCAATTACCCATTTTTCAATGCAAATGGGTTGATAACAACAGTGGTGTTAAAATAGATGAATTGGGATTTGTGAAAGTTGATTTTAGTAAAGAAGAGTACAAAGACAAACAGTTTATAATGGCATCACAAGCGGTACAAGTATTTTATGTTCCAGATCCCACAAACCGAAAGTGGTCGATTGTTCTGTTATCGTCCAAAACTACTTAAGGGTCCGATGATAATTCAGTTGAGAACGATCCTTTCAGTGATACGTAGCAATCATTTTACAGTGGTCCCAATGTAGATGATGTTTTGTATGTTAGATGAGACCACAATGAAGGGATTGGATAATCGATAAAGGTGTCAAATCCCTTCAGCCTTTGAAAAAAAGAAAGAGAGTTCAATAAACATGTTATATTTTGTTTGTAATATAGATCTTGTTATCTCATGTTATTACCTTATCATTACTGAATTTATGTAATCTAAATTAACTGTTCAACCACTTTTGCAGATAATGACTTTGGCATGTTCTGGCGCTCCTAACCTCGAGGCTGAATAAGTCTCTCAAGCTGTTGCTGCTGCTGCTGCTGCTCACAATGCAGAGCAACAACAAGTTTCTAAACATGTTGTTGCTCCTAGTGTTGAGGTCCAACAACCATCAGCACATGCCTCATATTCACAAGACGATATAGATTTGTTCAGAAATGAGTGGGCCACATACCTGATGGCAGATTGTACACAAATAGCATGAAGATCTGACTTGGGGACGTGTACAATTGACGGCCATTTTCGAGAGAGGTTAAGGAGACCAAAAGATGAAACATTGTTGTATGTAAATGTTCGTAGGAAAATTGTAATTATTATTAAATAAAACATCCTTTCTTCAATGAGTCATTTGTCCATTTTTAACAGATGAAATGCACCAGCAACATACAAGAATGATGAACCACTTTTCTTTGGGATTTGGATAAGAAAAACTAGTAAAATCTCCAAAATACCTTCATATCCGACCAAACGCATTCGGATTGTGTTGATACTTTAGGAGAATGATTCATGGGTCACGTGTGACCTGTATGAGTCAACCCCACCTCAATCTGAGGCATGGTGTGGCTGATATCACTCAAAGTGACTCTCTTTTGTTTAAAATGGACATAATTTTAAGTGAAAACAACAACTGACATACGAAAAATTGACCAAACGCATTCGGATTGTGTTGATACTTTAGAAGAACGATCCATGGGTCATGTGTGACATGTACAAGTCAACACTGCCTCAATCCGAGGTATGGTGTGGCCAGTATCACTCAAAGTGTCTCTCTTTTGTTTAAAATGGACAGAATTTTAAGTGAAAACAACAACCGACATATGAAAATCTGACCAAACGGATTCGAATTGTGTTGATACTTTAGGAGAACGATCCATAGGTCGTGTGTGACGTGTATGAGTCAACCCCGCCTCAATCTGAGTCATGGTGTGGCCGTTATCACTCAGAGTGTCTCTCTTTTGTTTAAAATGGACAGAATTATAAGTGAAAACAACAACTGACGTACGGAAATCTGACCAAACACATTCGGATTGTGTTGATACTTTAGGAGAACGATCCATGGGTCATGTGTGACATGTACGAGTCAACCCCACCTCAATCTGAGGCACGGTGTGGCCGATATCACTCAAAATGTCTCTCATTTGTTTAAAATGAACAGAATTTTAAGTGAAAACAACAACTGACGTACGGAAAACCGACCAAACGCATTCGGAGTGTGTTGATGCTTTAGGAGAACGATCCATGAGTCATGTGTGACGTGTACGAGTCAACCTCGCCTCAATTTGAGACACGGTGTGTCACAACCCGTCCTTGGGGCCCGTGCCATGACTACCCCAAGACCGCCTCCCATAGGCCAGGGGCTGGCGACTAGCACCAAAGGCGTAAATCCCAAAAGAAAGGGAAGGCATTGCCTTTATAAAGTAAACAAACACAATAGAGTACGCAAGCGAAGTAAGCACTAAGTAAAACTGAGTACAAAAGTAAGTGTTGAAAAGTAAATGAGCCAGTATACAAACCCAACTGAAAGTATAGTACAATTGAAAAGAAAATACAACAGCTGAAAAGTAAAGTAGCAACCGCCAATTCGTCCTCCGGAAACCCCACTTGAAGGGTGGGTACAGATGGTCTCCTCTGCTCCTTGAATCCATCCGTCCGCACTGTGTACGTCCGCCTGATAGTCCACCTCCGGGTACCGTCCCGCTCCACAAGCCTCAACCACGATTAGTGTTGTCCGTCGTCTGCAACCAACACAACGTAGTGCGGGCATAGCCCGTGCAGGGGTGAGTATACGATACTCAGTAGGGACCCAGATACCCCCGAAGGTCTCCCAGAATCCACAAAGGATAAACCACAAAGGAAAGATACAAACACGAAGTATCAACCAACTCTACTTAAGTATATGCCCATACATATACCTAAGTCATCAATTCCAGTTCGACTCCAACTCAAGAGTCTGAGAACATCCCAATCCACACAGGAAAGCACAACCCAGTCCACACAGGAAATCAAGTCAATCATATCGATGATAATGATTGAAAGTCAAGACTCAGCTCACACAGGTATACTACTTTCGAAGAGGGGTGGAGATGATTAGATGTAGCCTCGAAATCATCTCCTATGTCGAACCCATGTAGGATCCAAGTACAGAAGTCGTCACTGCCGAACCCACATAGGATCCAAGTACAATAACCATCGCTGTCGAACCCACGTAGGATCCAAGTACAGTCGTCATCGCTGTCGAACCCACGGAGGATCCAAGTACAGTCGTCATCGCTGCCGAACCCACGGAGGATCCAAGTACAGTCTTCATCGCTACCAAACCCACGTAGGATCCAAGTACATTCATCCTCGCTGTCGAACCCACGTAGGATCCAAGTACAGTCGTCCTTGTCGTCGCTGTCGCAGCCAGCTCTAGGGTTTCCGCACACAGCATGCTCGATCTCGGGAGGGTCCGCTCCACGAGCCAAGGGGGTCGATACATCAATTGTCACGAAGTCCAGTGTTGATGTATCACAAAGTTCCATCGCGTCAATAGAAACTCAACGCAACAGACGGCGCGTCAATTGGACGCTCAGTCTGAGAGATATTGGTTTTTCCATTCCAGGGGCCCGGTTGGTTTTTAAGCTGAAACCAACCCGACCATACTCCAGCTGCGTCAAAACCTCAAGTAGATTTAGCCAAAAGAACCGTCTCACTAAGAGGAATTCAACGTAATTGATGGCACGTCATTCGGACGTCCGGTCTTTAAGTTATAAGTGTTTCCGCTTCAAGGCCCCGGTTGGTTTCAGGTTCGAACCAACCCGGCCGTACCCAAACTTTGCCGAAACCTCGATTCTAATATAACAAAACGACCTTCTCGATCCAAGGATCCCTACGCAACTAACGGTGCGTCGATCGGAGGTCTATAACCCAAGATATGGGTGTTTGAACGAACTTGGTCCGGAAATAGGGGGTTTGGGCCCGGTCCGACCCGGCCCAATGCCCCCTGGGTCGGACCGAACCGGGTCGACCCGACCCGGGTCCAGGTCCGGTCCGATTGGGCGCGGCCCAGCCCGGCCCGACGCTGGTGGCCCGGCCCGGTGCTGGCGGCCCGGCCCGGCGCGGGCGGCCCGGCTCGGAAGCCGGCTGCGGCTCGGCTGTCAGCCGAGTAGGGTGCAAAGGGGGTGCGGCCCCCTTTGTTTCGGAAACGGCGGCCCCCCGGTGGGGTCCGCCCTAGGTAGGTCAAAGGGGGGGTTACACAACCCCCTACTTCGGGTAACGGTCGGCCTTAATTGTCGGCCGGTAGTGAGCCGCTGCGGGACCCGTGGGGGTCCCGCCTCCTGGAGCGTCGGCGGCCAGCTTGGTCGGCTGCCCCCTGCTGGACCGTCGCGGCCTAAGGTCGCGGCCCTTCCTCGATCGGCGCGGCGTGACGGCGCTGCGGCCCTCCGCCGCGGCCCGCTCCGGCCGCGGTCCTCTTCACTCCCGCGCGGTGCAACGACACCGTGCCACCTTCCCCTCAAACGTCAACGTTGATTAACAAGAAAGCGGGGAGGAGAATCGGCCGTGTTTGTGCGGTCTGATCTCCTCCCGTTATTTCAATAACAAGTGGCCAAAGTATACGAGATGCTCAACGATAAAACAAGCACAATTTTAATTCATTAAAATTGAACTTAACTCCTACCTCGAAGGAAGTTCGTGGTTGTCAAGCACCACGAATGATGGCGTCACTGGCGAATTCCTGCGTCGTCGGTGTCTCCTCCCTTGTCGTGGAGGAAGAAGAGGATAGAGAAACCGAGCCGCCGAGTCGACGTAATTAGTCGGAGAGTTGACGTTCTTCGTTTAAGAAGAAGTTCTTCCAAAGGAACTAGAGCTCTCTCCTCCAATTCTCAACACAACGAGCCAACCCACAAATAAAATAAGGCTCCTCTTATTTTATTAAAACATGTCATGCATTCAAATTACAAAATTTAAACACTTAATTCAATTAATTGATTAAGTGTGTGTTGGCATGAATTAATGTGGGAGAGGAGGAATCACTTAATTAAATACAAGGGGTTTAATTGGGGGGTTTAAGAGGTTTTAGGGAATGTGAAGGGTTGGGGCTCATGCAGGCCCCACCTCACATTTATCCTCACATGGGTAGTTAGGATGTTAGTGGGTCCCACCCTAGCTCCCCCATGTAGGATAAAACCACCTTAGAATTATAAATAAAATTGTACACAATTGTATTCACTTTTTATTTAATCCACATTTTTTAACAACTCCTCCAAAGTAAACGCATCTTTGATAAACGTCATCTTAAGCAATTACCGGCGCTGCGGTTTCATCGGTGCCCTCGGATTTCAATTCTGAGCACCAGTTCAAAAGATAGAAAAATCCGCTCGTTCGTTCACTGAACGTACCCGAGCTAAAATTTGTAAATTGATTTCGGGCACACCGGGCCTCGGAATCAGGTGCCGTTAGAAACTGCATACTCGTAAAATCCCAAAAAATTTAAGAAAAAATTTTCCTTTAAATTTACAGGTCTTTACATTACTCTCACCTCAGGGCTTTATGTCCTCGTAAAGCTACATCATAAACTAGGGAAACAAATGAGGGTACTGTGCATGCATCTGAGCCTCCCGCTCACATGTGCTCTCCTGGAGGTTCCTGTGCTGCCACCTGATGCGCACTAGAGGAATCGATCATCCATGTAGGACCCGCTCATGTCGATCCTCAATCTCCACCAGGACCTCCGCAAATGTCGCCCCGTCATCGATGTCCAGCTCCCCGTGGTCGATGATATTTGTCAGGTTGTGCACGTATCTCCTCAGCTGAGATACATGGAATACGTCATGCACCCGGTGCAACTAAGGTGGAAGAGCCAGGCGATAAGCCACCTCGCCTATCCTGCTGAGAACCTGAAATGGTCCAATGAAGCACGGAGATAACTTGCCGCCCCAGCCAAATCTTCGTAATCCATGACGAGGTGAGACCCGTAAGAAAACGTAGTCACCATCCTCGAACTCTAGTGGTCTCCGCCTCCTGTCAGCATTGGACTTCCGTCGGCTCTGAGCAGTCCTCATCTGCTCCTGAATGATCTGTACCTTCTCCGTCGTGGCCTCGACCATCTCTGGTCCTACAGGTGCTGACTCCACAGGGTCAGTCCAGCACAGAGGTGATCTGCAAGGTTGGTCGTACAATGCCTTGTATGGTGTCATCCCGATGGTGGAGTGGTAGCTGTTGTTGTACGCAAACTCCACCAAGGGTAGGTGATCCTCCCAGCTGCGACCAAAGTCGAGGACAAATGCACGGAGCATGTCCTCGAGAGTCTGAATGGTCCTCTCCGTCTGGTCATCCATCTGAGGGTGAAAGGCAGTGCTCAGGCGTAGCTGCATCCCAAAAGCCTCCTACAATCCCTTCCAAAGCCGGGAAGTAAAGCAAGCTTCTCAATCGGAGACGATAGATGATGGCACACCATGAAGCGGTACGATCTCCTGAATGTAGAGGCATCTCAATCTCTCCACTGAGCCCTGCTCTCTGATAGGTAAGAAGTGGGCCGACTTGGTGATTCGGTCGACAATCACCCAGATGGAGTCGTGTCCTCTTGAAGTACGTGGAAGTCTCGTCATGAAATCCATAGATATCTCATCCCACTTCCACTCCGGGACCTCTAAGGGTTGTACCAAGCCTGCTGGTACCTAGTGCTCCGCCTTCACCTACTGGCAGGTGAGGCATCGTGAAACGAACTCTGTCACAACCTTCTTCATACCCGGCCATCAGTGCTGTCGTCTGAGATCCTGGTACATCTTCGCTACTCTTGGATGTACCGCCAATGGGGAAATGTGAAACTCTCTCAGCACCTCCTCCTGTAATGCAATTGGTACCATGGTACGTCCTCTGAAAAGGATGGCGTGCTCTCCTCCTATAGAAAATCCATTAGGTGCATGTCCTGTGGATATCTGTGCACGTCGCGTCTCACAGTCAACGTCCCCTCGGTGTGCCTCCCTGACCGGCTGAAGTAGTGGAGGAGTGACTGTGAGCGACTGTAGAAAGGTCGCCTCATCTCTATCCATGAAGGATATCTGCAAAGCGGCTAACTGCTATGTCGCCTCTCCAAGTAGTTGAATGTCCAACATCCTGCTGAGAGCATCAGCTACTACGTTTCCCTTTCTAGGAGTATAGACTATCTCAAAGTCATAGTTCTGGAGAAACTCGAGCCATCACCGTTGTCTCAGGTTCAGGTCCTTCTGTGAGAAGATGTACCTAAGACTTTGGTGGTCAGAGTAGACTGTAAAGCGCTCGCCCATCAGATAGTGCCGCCACATCTTCAAGGCGAAGACCACTGCTGCTAACTCCAGGTCATGAGTAGCGTAGTTCTGCTTGTGCTGCCTCAACTGTCATGAACCATAAGTGATCACTGCCCACTCCTGCATCAGGATACACCCGAGTCCGGTCCCTGATGCATCACAACAAACTATGTACCCTACGCCCTCCTCCGGTAGCCTCAAGATGGGTGCACTGGTCAATCTCTGTCTCAGCTCCTGGAAGCTCTGCTGACATCTATCTGACCACACGAAGGGTTTCCCCTTCTTTGTCAAAGCTGAAAGTGGTGTTGCAACTCTGGAGAAGTCTGGCACAAATCTCCGATAGTACCCAGCCAGACCTAGGAAACTCCGCACCTCCGTCACGCTCCTGGATGGCTCCCAAACTAGCACTGCCTCGATCTTTGCAGGATCCACTGCAACTCCCGCCTCAGAGATGACGTGCCCCAAGAAGTGGACCTCTTGAATCCAGAACTGACACTTCGAGATCTTACCATAAAGCTGGTGCTCTCAGAGTGTGTCAAGTACAACCCGCAAGTGGTAGGCGTGCTCCTCCTCAGTAGTCGAGTAAATCAAAATTTCATCGATGAAGACTACGACAAACCGATCGAGGTAAGGCTGGAAGATCCTGTTCATGAGACTCATGAACACTGCTGGAGCGTTGGTTATGCCGAAAGGCATAACCAAGAACTCATAGTGGCCATACCGACACCTGAAAGTCGTCTTCTGCACATCCTCATCTCGAACTCTGAGCTGATGATAGCATAACCTAAGGTCTATCTTCGAGAACCAGCGTGCTCCCTTGAACTGATCGAAGAGATCATCTATCCTCAGAAGTGGATACTTGTTCTTCACGGTCACCTGGTTCAGGCGACGATAGTCAACACACAGTCGCAAGCTCCTGTCCGCCTTCTTGGCGAACAAAATCGGGGAAGCCCAGGGTGAAACACTGGGTCGGATAAATCCCTTGTCCTGCAAGTCCTCCAGCTATACCTGCAGCTCACGAAGCTCAGCGAGAGCCATCCGATATGCTGGTGTAGATATCAGGGATGTCCCGGGGTACAAGTCAATATAGAAGTTTACCTCTCTGCGAGAAGGTAGTCTTGGAACGTCGTCAGGAAAAACGTCTGCATACTGATCCACCACAACAGGAAAACTCGGACTCCGCACATCAACTGCTCCTAGGATGAGACTAGCCAACTGATGAGTGATCGACTGTTCTCTCCTCTGTGTGAGTCCATCCTGCGCTGCAAAGGCTCCCTTCTCGCCGGTGAAGGTGAACCTGCTCTCATCGGTGCGGACACACCGCACCTTGCGCCTAATATAGTCGATCTGAGCATGAACTGTAGATAATAAGTCCGTACCCAAGATGACGTCGTAAGGCCTCGACGCCGCTACAAGAAGATCACAACCAAAGCTCCCGCCTCCTAGAGTAAGCTCACACTACCGGCACCAGTGCATAATCGTTGAGTCTACTCTCGTAAGAGTCTCTAACCGTAAAGATCGAGCCAACAACTCCGTCAGAATCTCCGAGCTCTGAACAAGGGCAGCGGCAATGAAATAATGACTCGCTCCTGTGTCTATAAGAACTGCAGCAAGGGTGGAGTAGACACATATAGTACCTCGAATCATCTCAGGTGCGTCGGGATCGTAAGACTCCACTGCCTGAAGCTGAGCCTGCCTCTGCCCGCCAGCTCCCTGTGGTCGGGGTGGACTTCCTAGTGGTGGTGGTGGTAGAGCCCCGAAGCGTCGTCCACCACCTGCTGCTCGGCCAGCTCCTCTACCTCGTCCTTCTGCTCCCTACGGACCGCCATGGTCGAACCTCTACCTCTGCCTGGGTGGTCCCTCAACCATCTACTGCTCCTCTGCATTGCGGGTCGGGTAGTCACGAGTCATGTGGCCCTGCCCACCGCATGCATAGCACTGTCTGCCTCTCATATGACTGACTCTGCTGCGTGTGCCCCGCACCTCCGAACCAGTCTCCTGAGGTCGTTCACCTGATGGTCTGGTCCGCTTGGACCTCTGTGACATATGTCTACTGCCAGCTGCAGAAGACTCCGCTACGTGTCGCCCTGCGGTAGGTCTCCCTGTTGGTGTAGGCTTAGCAAGAAAGCTCTCCACAAGAAGGGATCGCTCCATTACTCCTGCCTGTGTCGAAATGCTGAGGGAGATCATCGAAGCCCTGATCTCAGGCCTCAGTCCCTACTCGAAGGTCCGGGCCCGGAACAATGGGTCTCGTACCATGTCCGTGGAGTAGCGCGAGAGATCAGTAAATCTCGCCAAGTACTGGGCTATTGTCATGCTGCCTTGCCGCAGCTGTAGTAACTCCTGGATGTGCACTTCACGAAGGGTGGCCGGAACGAACTCCAAACAGAAGAGGCTCTCGAAGTCCGTCCAAAGCAGTGATGCCTCGTCGTGCACCTGAAGCATCAGGCTCCACCATCTACCTGCTGCTGCGTGCAGGAGACTCGCCACAAGGATCACCATAAGGTCAGCTGGTGTCCCTACTAATCTGAAGACTCAGACGATAGCCTCCAGCCAATCCTCGGCTGCCTGAGGGTCCGTCTCTCCGTGAAACATGAGCGGCCTCTAACACTGAAACTCGTGCAGTGCACTCAGGCAATGTGCACTCTCAGCTGCTGGGGCTGGTGGCATCAGTGGCGCGGCGAGTAGAGGTACCGCCGGCGCCTCCGCTGTAATGGGGCCCTGCACCGAGGCCTCGTCGCTCGGTGGGTTGTCATCTCGCACAAAGCTCGGAACTCTAGCTGGCTGTCGTCGTGGGGCCATCCTGAAAAGAAACAGGTGCGCCACGGTTAATAAAGTATACCTGGTGAGCTGACACAAATTAATCACAAAGAAAACTTTTGAAACACACGCGCAATCGGTGTTTTCGAGCACTGAGTCGGAAATCAGAAGTCAGGGTCTTGGTGTATGGATACGTCGGCCGCCGCACCAACACTGGATTCCCTAAACTGAAAACCACACTCAATAGTCTTAACACTATTGCTTCACAGAAAGTAAGGAACAGAGTCATGAGTTCTGCGGTAAAACCAACTCCTCTGATACCAATTTGTCACGACCTGTCCTCGGGGCCCGTGTCGTGACTACCCCAAGCCCGTCTCCCATAGGCCAGGGGCTGGCGACTAGCACCAAAGGCATAAATCCCAAAAAAAAGGGAAGGCATTGTCTTTATAAAGTAAACAAACACAACAGTGTACGCAAGCGAAATAAGCACTAAGTAAAACTGAGTACAAAAGTAAGTGTTGAAAAGTAAATGGGCCAGTATACAGACCCAACTAAAAGTACCGTACAACTGAAAAGAAAGTACAACAACTGAAAAGTAAAGCAGCAACCACCAAGTCATCCTCCGGAAACCCCACCTGAAGGGTGGGTATAGATGGTCTCCTCTGCTCCTCGAATTCGTCCGTTCGCACCGTGTACGTTCGCCTGATAGTCCACCTCCGGGTACTGTCCCGCTCCACAAGCCTCAACCATGATCAGAGTTGTCCGTCGTCTGCAACCAACACAACGTAGTGCGAGCATAGCCCATGCAGAGGTGAGTATACGATACTCAGTAGGGACCCTGAGACCCCCGAAGGTCTCCCAGAATCCACAAAGGATAAACCACAAAGGAAAGATGCAAACACGAAGTATCAACCAACTCTACTTAAGTATATGTTCATACATATACCTAAGTCATCAATTCCAGTTCGATTCCAACTCAAGAGTCCGAGAACATCTCAGTCCACACAGGAAAGCACAACCCAGTCCACGCAGGAAAACAAGTCAATCATATCGATGATAATGATTGAAAGTCAAGACTCAACTCACACATGTATACTACTTTCGAAGAGGGGTGGAGATGATTAGATGTAGCCTCTGAATCATCTCCTCTGCCGAACCCACGTAGGATCCAAGTACAGAAGTCGTCGCTGCCGAACCCACGTAGGATCCAAGTACAGTAATCATCGCTGCCGAACCCACGTAGGATCCAAGTACAGTCGTCATCGCTGCCGAACCCACGGAGGATCCAAGTACAGTCGTCATCGATGCCAAACCCACGGAGGATCCAAGTACAGTCGTCCTCGCTGCCGAACCCACGTAGGATCCAAGTACAGTCGTCCTCGTCGTCGCAGTCACAGCCAGCTCTAGGGTTCCCGCACACAGCATGCTCGATCCCGGGAGGGTCCGCTCCTCAAGTCAAGGGGGTTCGATACATCAACTGTCACAAAGTCCAGTGTTGATGTATCACAAAGTTTTGTCTCGTCAATAGGAACTCAACACAACAGACGGCGCGTCAATCAGACGCCCGGTCTGAGAGATATTGGTTTTTCCGTCCCAGGGGCCTGGTTGGTTTTTAAGCTGAAACCAACCCGACCGTACTCCAGCTGTGTCCAAACCTCAAGTAGAGTAAGCCAAAAGAACCATCTCACTAAGATGAATTCAACGTAATTGACGGCACGTTATTCGGACGTCCGGTCGTTATGTTATAAGTGTTTCCGCTCCAAGGGCCCGGTTGGTTTCGGGTTCGAACCAACCCGGTCGTACCCAAACTTTGCTGAAACCTCGAGTGTAATATACTGAAACGGCTGTCTCGATCCAAGGATCCCTACGCAACTGACGGTGCGTCGATTGAAGGTCTGTAGCCTAAGATATGAGCGTTTGAACAAATCTGGTCCGAAAATATGGGGTTTGGGCCCGGTCTGACCCGACCCAATACCCCCTGGGTCGGCCTGAACCGGGTCGACCTGACCCGGGTACGGGTCTGGCCCGATTGGGCACGGCCCAGCCCGGATGGCGCGGCCCGGCCCGGCGCTTGTGGCCCGGCTCGGAAGCCGGCCGCGGCTTGACTGTCGGCCGAGCGGGGTGCGAAGGGGGCACGACCCCCTTTGTTTCGAAAACGGAAGCCCCCCCGGCGGGGTCCGCCCTAGGCAGGTCAACGGGGGGGGTTACACACCCCCCCTACTTCGGGTAACGGCCGGCCTTAATGGTCGGCCAGTAGTGAGCCGCCACGGGACCCGCGGGGGTCCCGTCTCCTTGAGCGCTGGCGGCCGGCTTGGCCGGCCGCCCCCTGCTGGACCGCCGCGGCCTAAGGTCGCGGCTCTTCCTCGATCGGCGGGGCGCGACGGCGCCGCGCCCCTCCGCCGCGGCCTCCCTTGGTTTCTCCAGCGTGACGCGACGGCGCCGCGCACCTCCGTCGTGGCCCGCTCCGGTCGCGGTCCCTTCGGCCTCACCGGCGAGGCGCGACGGCACCGCGCACCACCGCCACGGCCCGCTCCAGCCGCGGTCCTCTTCGTTCCCGCGCGGTCCTCTTCGTTCCTGCGCGGTGCAATGGCACCGCGCCGCCTTCGCCTCAAACGTCAACGTTGATTAACAAGAAAGCGGGGAGGAGAATCGGCTGTGTTTGTGCGGTCCGATCTCCTCCCGTTATTTCGATAACAAGCGATCAAAGTATACGAGATGCTCAACGATAAAACAAGCACAATTTTAATTCATTAAAATTGAACTTAACCCCTACCTCGAAGGAAGTTCACGGTCGTCAAGCACCGTGGATGATGGCGTCGGTGGTGAATTCTCGCATCGTCTGTGTCTCCTCCCTTGTCGCGGAGGAAGAAGATGATAGAGAAACTGAGCCGCCGAGTCGACATTCTTCGTCAGAGAGTTGACGTTCTTCATTGAAGGAGTTCTTCCAAAGGAACTAGAGCTCTCTCCTCCAATTCTCAACACAACGAGCAACCCCACAAATAAAATAAGGCTCCTCTTATTTTATTAAAACATGTCATGCATTCAAATTACAAAATTTAAACACTTAATTCAATTAATTGATTAAGTGTGTGTTGGCATGAATTAATGTGGGAAAGGAGTCACTTAATTAAATACAAGGGGTTTAATTGGGGGGTTTAAGAGGTTTTAGGGAATGTGAAGGGTTGGGGCTCGTGCGGGCCCCACCTCACAATTATCCTCACATGGGTAGTTAGGATGTTAGTGGGTCCCACCCTAATTCCCTCATGTAGGATAAAACCACCTTAGAATTATAAATAAAATTGTACACAATTTTATTCACTTTTTATTTAATCCACATTTTTTAACAACTCCTCCAAAGTAAACACATCTTTGCTAAAGGACCTCTTAAGCAATTATCGGCGCTGCGGTTTCATCGGTGCCCTCGAATTTCAATTTCGAACACCGGTTCAAAAGATAGAAAAACTCGCTCGTTCGTTCACTGAACGTACCCGAGCTAAACTTCGGAAATTGATTCTGGGCACACCGGGCCTCGAAATCAAGTGCCATCAGAAACTGCATTCTCGTAAAATCCCAAAGAATTTAAGAAAAAAATTTCCTTTAAATTTACGAGTCTTTACACGGTGTGACCGGTATCACTCAAAGTGTCTCTCTGCTGTTTAAAATGGACAGAATTTTAAGTGCAAACAATAACTGATGTACAGAAAACCGACCAAACGCATTCAGATTTTGTTGATATTTTAGGAGAACAATCCATGGGTCATGTGTGACGTGTACGAGTCAGCTCTACCTCAATCTGAGGCATGGTGTGGCCGGTATCACTCAAAGTGTCTCTCTTTTGTTTAAAATTGACATAATTTTAAGTGAAAACAACAACTGACATACGGAAATCTGACCAAACGCATTCAGATTGTGTTGATACTTTAGGAGAACGATTCATGGGTCATGTGTGACGTGTACGAGTCAACCTCACCTCAATCCGAGGCACAGTGTGGCCAATATCACTCAAAGTGTCTCTCTTTTGTTTAAAATGGACATAATTTTAAGTGAAAACAACAACTAACGTACGAAAAACCCCCTTCCTACCATAAACACCAAAAGCATTCATTTTTTCCTAAAGAAACACATACTATTGAAATAAACATTATTCCAAAATCATTTTAAAAATACCAATGTTCTTAAAATCTATGAAATTCATTCCATTAAATCCCCCCTGGACACCACCCCACCCTCCCTGGACACCACCCCACCCCCCCCCCCCCCCGGATACCCCCATGGACAACCCCCCCCCCCCCCCTGGACGGCCCCCTCACCCCCTGGATGGCCCCCCACCCCTCCTAAACACCACCCCACTACCTGGACGCCCCCACCCCCATGGACAGCCACTCCCACCCCTCTTGACACCACCCCACCCCCTGGACACCCCCACCCCCATGGACAGTCACCCCCACCCCTCTGGACACCACCCCACCCCCCTTGAATAGCCCCAACCTCCTGGACCGCCCCCCACCGCCTGGACACCACCCCACCCCCTGGACACCCCCCCACCCCCTGGACACCACCATGGACACCCCCCCCCCACCACCCTGGATAGCCCCCCCCCCCCCCCGGACACCCCCATCCCCCCGAACACCCCCACCCCCCTGGACACCCCTACCCCCCTTGGACAGCCACCCCAAACCCCTGAACAGCCCCCCCACCAACCCCCTAAATTCTGAATTGAATTCTTTATGTGTTTAATTAATTTATGAATTATGTGTTAATGATGTATGAGTATGCTTGTTGTATGTGTATACTTGTTGTAATTACCTTATGAATTATGTGTTAATTTTGTATTGGTATACTTGTTGATATGCTGATTTTTTTGCAGGTCTTGTTTGGGTGTGCTGCTGCAGAATTTTATGTTACAGCATGGAGGGCATTTATCAGCACTTTTTTAGCGCTGATAAAGGATCCCTTTATCAGCGTGTTTTTATTGCTGATAAAGGATAACTTTATCAGCGCTTTTTTAGCACTGATAAAGGCTACCTTTATCAGCGCTTTTTGAGTGCTGATAAAGGGGACCCCCCCCCATCAGCGCTGAGCTTTACAGTGCTTTTTTAGCGCTGTTAAAGCCCATTTTGAGCACTGATAAAGCCCATTTTTGTAGTAATGTTATTAATTAATGAAGCTAAATTGGATTATTCAGATCATTAAGAACAATTAAGAACACCTTCGAGCTTAAGGTAAGAGATCATCTCTCTCACTTTTGTTCAAGAATCTCCCCTATGTTGTGCTCTTATTTTTAATACCTAATGATGGGGTATGTTTTCGCACATTCATCATACTTCCCTTATGATATATAAATAATGGGATACCTCTTTACCTCTCATTAAACCCTCGCAAGAACACTTGTCACCATGCCAAAATGTTTGTAAGGGGTTTTCTCATCTCACTTTCAATTCTGTGAGATTTCCATTGTTCGCCTCTTATTTCTTGTATGTGGAATAGGTGTACTGCCATTTGATATACATTATAATGATTCTATTTATATTCATGGTATTCTGTGATTCATTTGATGATTATTAACTTTTGGTCATGTGACTCAATTGGTTACAACATGATAACGAGCTTTGTCTCTATTTTCACTTCATTGTGACTTTATTAGTATTATGCACCTACTCTTTCTTATGTGGTGTACCTACTGCTCATTTGAGATCACTTTTCAATTGAAATTATATTCCATTTAAATGCTCATATTCTCATATCATGGATATGATTATTGTCCAAGTCGTATACCATTTTACATACGGTATCTATTTTGAATGTTCTCATTTCTTATGCTAAGTGTCATTTCTAAAAAATAGCATACACTAAATTAGATCATAACATTATGTATCAAAATGTATAATCCAAAAGTTAGTGAAACACTTAAAATAAATTGAAAATTTTTTGCATGACTAATCTCATAATCATAAATATGATTTCTTTGAGAAAGTTGTCAAATCATAAAATATGTTCAAATCCTTCATAACAGTTTGTAAACAAAATGTGAATTAACTCAAGCATATACTCTGGGAGTGTCAAACCAGGTGCGCAGTAAGTCCCGTTGTCATATACTAGGTAACACTCGAGTCAAGCCAGATGTATTTCTAGAAAAACTCACATAATCTCTAACTTTAGGATGTTCTTCTATACTTATCTTCAATGTCTATCATAAAGTTATATTCTCTAATTTATGTTTTCTAAAATCTAGTTTGTAAAGTTTTAACTAAACTTAACCTGATACTAACTATAAAGGCCCCAACCTCAGTAGCACAGAGTCGGCGATTACTTTATTACATTGAAATAAGATACAAGGAATCACATCTCGAATGGCCGTATAGTTTATTAGTCTTACTAAACTAGATACATACTTGAAATTCAAATTACAATTGAAAACATAAAATACACAGTGTTTTCTTTGAGAACATCATATTTCCCCTTAACATATCTATGTATATCAATTGCAAAACACTTCCTGATATCCTAAGAAAAATAAAACATAAGAAACAGGTGAACTCAGATGCTCGATAAAGGTAAGCATACAACAGAAGCTATCATGAATAAATAAGCATAATCAATTTGGCAAGTTAAATAACTAAAACGCATGTCATTCAATCAATTAGTTGAGCATAATGTGGCATGAATAAATGATGGTCAAATAATGTCATATAAATAATCACATGAGTTTGAAACTTAACCATAGATATTCTAACTAATCAAATAATCACATGAAACATCAATAAGTAATCTTATAATGAGAGAATACATAATGTCAAACATCTTGAACATACTGTCAAGACCTTTCACAAGACAATTTAAAACTATAAGTAAAAACTCATTTAATTTGGTCAACCGATTTGTCTCATGAGACCTACCGATGCATCAAAGGGCTGTGTAATTCTAGGTTTCACCCATCACTTATTAAGCCCAATGCATTCCTCATATGAAGGGGGTGAAACATAATCATCGTAAACATTCATATTGAAAAAACTAGCATACAAAATGTTAATATTTTCTTCAATCAAAAAACATAATCATAAACCATTCAAAATAATGTGGTGAATGGTATCAAAATAGTACATCTTATTCAACTGATCATAAACAATCCAGATAATAATTATGATAGAATCATTACAACATATTATCAATGAAGCATAAGATAAAATGAGGGTCGTTGTCGTTGATGAATAGAAATACCATAAAAATGTCATTAAAAACATTTTGAGGAAAATATCCTTTTTCATTTGAAAATCACCACTTAAAACTAAAAGTTCACAAAACATTTTAAAAATAATTTTCTTTGAAAATAACCTTGGAAAGTTATAAAATAAGCTTTAAAACATTAAGTGGTCATGAAGACAAAAAATTATGTTCATATTGTACACATTAAAACAAATATTCCTTTCAAATTTTTGGTAAAATTCAAACTTGCATTGTTTGGAAAACGACATGAAGATTCTTTTCAAAACATTTTATAAAAAGACAAACATGGGTAAAAATGTTTTTAATAAATCATTTGAAGGATGTTAAAAAGATTTTTGAAAACATATTTAGAAAACGTTATTTTTGAAGAAGAAAATTTTTCAACCGAAAAAAGAAATAAAATCAGATTTCTTAAAAACGTTTTCATAATCATTTTAAGTACTAAAGAGGAGGAAATTGTACTATTACTAGAAAAGTTCACGAATAACCAAAGAAGAATAAAATTCATGAGTTTCTTGAGTGATAGATCATAATGTTTCATCATTGAAAATTTAATCTTAAAAAGTCTCAATAAACGATGAGATTGTAAAATAAATCATTACCACTTTGATAACTTTTGAATCATTAACACCGTGAAAAAAAATAGCTTCAAATAAAACATTAAATGTCATGAAGAAAAAGGAATTCATGATATACAATATCAAAGGGACAATATATGTACCACACAAAAGAACTAAGTGATGAATGTCATACGTCTTATGGAAGTAAAAGTGAGATGAGAAACTCTTACCTCAGATCTGATTTCTTTTGTACGTGTTTGTACCTCTTGTATTATAAATATAGGTTTATTATGCATCTATTACAGAATCATGCTCATATATTTCATTCTATATATAATTTACTTGGTCTTTTATAATCTGTTTATTAACAACTCTGTTAAAATCACTGTTTCAGGCGATAA
The DNA here is from genome assembly GCA_963277665.1 of Viscum album. Taxonomy (NCBI): domain Eukaryota; kingdom Viridiplantae; phylum Streptophyta; class Magnoliopsida; order Santalales; family Viscaceae; genus Viscum; species Viscum album. Next base: position 58,659,274 of record OY728129.1, read on the forward strand.
TTGTTTCGTTTTTCATGTATGTTTTCATTCGGTAATTTCAATCCTTTTACTTTGATCACGGTTTCATCATCTCTAGAATATTAATCATGATGTAAATATCATATATATTCATTATATATATAATTAGAGTAATCTATAAAAGTTAGAGATAGAAAATGAATTACACCGTTCATGGAGACGGTAAGTCATATGTACACATAAATGTTTCCATTTTTCTTGATGGAATGAAAAAAAAATGTTAATTCACTATTCCAAAATCATTATTATGTTATATATAGCATGTATATTAATCAAATTCATCTTTATTATCATCCATGAAAAAATAAAATGAAAAACATTTCACATCGTTGCGTGGAGGCAGCAGTCCACACGTATGCACGAGCGACATTATTGTTTTCAAACGGATTTGAAGGTAGAAAGTTAGATGTAATATTATATTTCCAGAAGTATGGTTAGGTCATAAATATCACATATATTCATTAACTTTATCCTTACTACCTTTCATGTAAAACGTAAGTGAAAAATGAATCACATCGCTTCGCGAGGCGGTGGTCCACGATACACACGAATGACGTTACCGTATCCATCACAGAATGAAAAGTAATAAAGTATATGTAATATCATAATTACAGAAGTATGATAATGTCATAAATATCATATACAAACGTTAAATTCATCATCATATCTAGTCTTGAAAGGTAATGGTGGAAAACAAATTATATCAATTCGCGAGGCGGTAGTTCTGTTGGGCAAAAATCCCTCAAGGTAACATTGCAGTATTTTTTGGGTTGGTTGTGTTTGTTGACAAAGCAGGTTTTCATGGATATTTGTCAAGTTCCCGAGAAGTTGTTGACAATCAATGTTGACAAAGAACGATGACAAAGGAAAGAACGATCTGGAGGCGGTACAAAAGAGCAGTACAAGGTGGCGCCGTTTCCCAGTGTTTGCCAAATTTTTGGGGTCCAAAATTTGGAGTTTGGTGAGCATCGCGAAAAGTGGATTTCCATGAAGAGCATAATTTCATATGGCAAAGGCATGAATTTCGCGAAGATATGATGCATGGTTTGGAAATCGCGAAGACCAGAAGAATGGAGGCGGTGATGCTTCGCGATTACGTCAAGCTTCGCGAACGGCAGAGGCTGAAGCGCATCGCGGCGGAGACGGGCTTTGCGAGAGAGCTTCGCGGCGAAGGCGCGAAGGAATGTTGGGCTTCGCGAGGGAGCTTCGCGGCGAAGGCGCGAGCCGCGAAGGTAAGTTGACGGTGATTCATCGCGACTACGTCAAGCTCCGCGAACGGGAGATTGTCGTGGAGCTTCGCGATTTGGACAGAATTCCGACAGAAACATTGAAGCTTCGCGATTTGAGGTGACGTGGCGTTGACTTCGCGCGGAAAGGACGAGGGTCGGTGGAATCGCCTATAAATAGAGGCCGACCCCTTCGAGCGAAGTAGAGAGAATTTTCAGAGAAAATACTTTGCTCTCGATTTGCGAAGGTGGTTCGCGGAGCCAGTGTGCTTCGCGAAAGAAGTGCTTCGCGGCGGCTATTGTAGTTCCGCGAAACCTGCGAGCTCCGCGTTGGCTTACTTAGCTTCGCGAGGGTCGTTGCTTTGCGACGGCTTGAGCATCGCGAGAGTGCTTCGCGAAGGAGCTTCGCGAGTAAGCTTCGCGAAAAGGCAGGAGCTTCGCGAAGGCTTGTTTGAGCTTTGCGAAATTGGGAGCCTCGCATTGTAGGGTGCTTTGCGAAGGTCTTTCCAAAGGTTGTTTGCCCAGTGGATAGTGGCAAAGAGGTATTCATCTACGGGTGAAAGTTGAACTTCAACAGAGCATCTACATACAAAGAAAGATGCATTACTTCATGCAAATGAAGAGACCTACAGATCTATAAATTGTGAGTGAATCCCTTCTGGAGCAGTGAGCTTAGGAAGAGGAATAAGGTGATCCTCTCCACCGGCAGTGCGCCAGAGAGAGAGAAACAGGGAGTGACCCTTGGGAAAGCAGTGAGCTGACCCTAAACCTTGTATAGGCAGTGAGCCTGGGCATAGAAGTGATCTAGCCCGAACATTGTAATCCACAGCTAGTGAAGTCTAGTGGAATTTGGTACGAACCGGCAACTTGTCGGCGTATGATCCTTGGACGTAGCCCTTAGGGGTGAACCAAGTAAAAATCTATGTGTCTGTCTGCTTACTTCCCTACATTGCATTCAAAGCATCATCATCAGGTAAAGGAGACAAGTGATCACAGTAACCACACAAGTGCAAACAAAGTGACCCTTGTAACAAAGAGGTCAAGATCCAGTGGGGCAGAAGGAACTTTGAAAAAGAATATTCATACCCTGATTCACCCCCCCCTCTCAGGGTATATAGGCCCCTATTGGCCCTAACAAGTTCACCGTACACACGATCGGTGGTTTCGTTTCACATTTGATGGAAGTGGAGATGGATCTGAGTTATGTAATTAACATAATAACATCTCAATATATAGGGGATACCGGTGTTATTATATTAGCATAATTGAAGATGATTTGAAGGAGGTGGAAAAATAAATAAAACAAATACGCACATTTGGGATTTTTGAAAAGATAAAGTGATGCCCACATTTTTCTCAAGCCACAAGCCTCCAAAATGGATTATTCTCGAACCTAGAGTTGATAAGGTCAACCAATAGGTGTTGAACAAGTTTTAGGTCATTTTTAACACTTATCTTCTTAGTTTAAACACTCGATAAACTCATTTTTACCTTAATCTCAGTATTTAATTTTTTTTTTGTTTTCACTATTCATTATGGTAAAAAAATTAATTTGACCTTATTAAATAATATAAATTATGCTGATTTCAAATATGGAACCCATTTTTTTAAATTTAATCAACAGAAGTGACATAATCCAATTTAAAATTAAACTCATAGACGCATTAAAAAAAACGATTTTCGAAGAATACATTTTTCAAGGAAAAGATAATCTCATATTAACTATATGAATAGAAATCATCATCATATGAATTTCAACTTACAAAGGTAGATATATAATCTATACAGTTCATTTAAAACATTCCTCATTAGGGGTTATTCTGATTAATTAAAATATGGAAACATTATGCACTTTAAAATAGGTTTCATAAAAAATGTGTTTTTAACCCAAAAATAGACTTACAATAAAATCTACTATAAAAGTGATTCAAATGTAATTAATTGGATTAAATATAACTAAATAATACTTATCAAATTCAAATCATAATGGACATTTTATAAAATCGGTATTTTTCACTATTCACTGAAAAATCAATATTTCCTGAAAAATCCCAAAATTTCACCCTAAGTAAATTTTGATATATTGATTTCAAAAATACAATTCATTTTGTAAAATACATTTTCTAAGTGTTAAAAAATATTTTAAATTATGCTTAAATAATTATATTTAATAGACTATCACGTTGTGTTTAAACTCGATGTTGCTTGTATCAGAAGCTATCAAAGAGATTGGATTTATTTAAAAAGAAATATATTGTAAAGTCTCAGAGTGTTACATTCTCTTCTAAGTTTGGAGAGGGACATGAAGCTCGAGCTACATGCGAAGCATGAATCAAAACCTGTGAAGCAGAGCGCAGTAGTCTCACTGTTTCTAATTGACAGTAAAAGCAAGAATGTAATGGTTACCAGCAGCTGAGATGAAAGCCTGAAACCGAGAAATGTTATGGCTGAAGGTATGAGAAGTATTCTGGAGAGTGGCAATACCTTCATTTGTTAGGGCTGATCCTCTTAGCTAGATCAATAAAGCATAAACTTATTTCCAGTTTTTTCAGACATCAGAAGACATGAAGATACATTATTCACAGTTGAGTATGGACTACATGGTTAAGTGCTAGTTCTAGTTGTGACAGTATGAAAATCTAGGTGCGACATAGGAGCAACTTAAGCCTGCACTGTTGGAGAAGTACGAGAGTCGCAAGGAGCAAATGGAGTTTTTATTACACCAGTTGGAGTTGCAGTAGTATGTGCATCCATATGAAGATGCCAGGGAGGAGTTTGTCCCAGGATGGCGTTTAACACTACTGGCCGAGGAAGTGGATCACATCATGATGAAAAGGAGCAACGAAATCGAGCTTGAGTTGTCAAGGAAGGTGATGTGTTGAGGCTACGTCCACTGTTGTGGGCTAGACCTTTGCAATGTCCTCTATAGCATTTCAGATAAAAGACCAAGTTGGAGCTCTTACATGGAGTGTGGAGGTGAGGGGTGGCAGTGTGGAGGTAGATATAGAGGGGCATGAACCACTACATCAGACAGAGCTATGACATGTTCCAAATACTGCAAAACTGGAGGGCGTTAAGGTTGTTGCGGCGTTATATAGATTTGCCACTAAAGGATGAGGGACTACATTTTCATTGGCCTGTGATTTTGGTTTCACTCCTCCACACGCTGCAATTTCTTTGAAGGTTACTATCAAATTCAAAATTCCTCTTACATGTGAAGTTCCTAAATTGATTGTCAGCTTGGTTTCAGATCTTCGAATGAGGATTGAAAGTCATGGTATTAGTTCAGACTTGATGTTGCAAGCTTGGGATAACATTGTTGCTTGGCAGCTTTCGCTTGGTTACGGTTGGCAGTGTTATCACTCTCTATCAAACCACTTTATGTGGTTGTGGTTGTTGACTCCAATGTGTTGTGTTCCCAGAATTCAATGATACAAGCTAGGGTTGTTTGGCTTCTTACAATTTTCTTCAAGTTAGCAGGTTATACACAACCCTATTTGTTTGTTGGTTCAGTGGACCGGTAAACAGATTGCGGCATGGTCGGGAGGAAGGGATATTTTTGTTATCATTCTGAGCAAAGTCAATAAGTTGCTAAGTGGGGCAGTTTGAAACTGGATTTTGATAAACAATTTAAATCTGGGAATATGAGTGGCTTCCATGCAGACTGTTACACTGATTTTTGGTTGGGGAAAGACAGGACAGCCTCCAGTGCTGCAGCAGAAATTTCAGAGCCTGCAGCAGAAGCTACAATTGTTCCTATGGTTTTTTCAGGGCGAACCGGTTTGAAGCTGTTGACACAGTGTTTTATGCATGGTATTGTTTCCAGCACACAAACTTGACTTGGAACACAAGTTTTTCAGCCCTGCGCTCCCATTTTTGCTTGCCAGCCACAATGGCAGGCCATTCGAAATATTAACACTTGAAACCCGCTTGGAGATGATTGGAGTGTGCAGTGAAGTGGAAGATCTATTGGAGAAAATTCATGATTCCATCATACCAGAGGCTGGTTTAGGTTGGCATGTTTCTGCATCGGAGTTGGGAAGTCTTGTTGTTGTGGCAGCCGAGTCAAATGAATTGGTTTGTTGTGTTTGGGTAACATGTGGGGGTTGTGCCGTTTTTCTGAGGTGGTGTTGCAATAACAGGAACAACAGTGCAATGCCACCTCTATTTTCCCTCTGTGTTGGCAATGCCTGGGGGAAAGCTATCTTGCTTTTTGATGTTGGTTCGAAGGGAATGCTCAGGAAAATATATAAAAAAAAACATTCAACAATTTGCAATGCCAGCATCGGCAAGGCACTGGAATGTGTGGAATGTTATCTTGCTCAGGATACATTTAGCAATTTGAATGGGCCAAAAGTGGTCGCATGTCAAGTGTTGTCCAATGACGTTGGATCTGTGGGGCTGGAGTTAACCTGGGTTGTTGCAGGAGCTGGAACAGGACCACCTTGGTTGTTGCAGGAGCTGGAACAGGACCACCTTGGGGACAAGGTGGATTTTCAAGATGGGGCAAATGTTAGGAAGACACTGCAGGCTGGGGCTATCAGTGTTAATAAAGGGGTGGGATTGTCCGTATGTGGCTGCTGGAGATAGTTTGTGTGCTGAACAGGGTTTGTGGGGATATTAAATAGGGGCAATTTGGTATTTTGCTTTATGTAGTGGTTGGGGGTTGGTTATAGCAGGTTGCGTGGTTAGCTGTTTGTCTGGGGTATTAAATAAGGGAGAAGGGAGTTGTAAGGGGACATTATCCATTTCCGGCAATTGCTTGGTAGCAACAGGGCAGACGACCTTGGGAGGTTCAACCATGGCTCCCAAAAGTGATCTTCTGCGAAGATCTTTCTTCTTCCTCTTTACATCTTCTACTCCCGCGGCCATTGTTACGTAGAGTCATAACACATGGGATTTAGATTAGGTTTTCAAAAGAAAACCCAACTCATAAATAAAAACTTGTGGTTATTTATTTTAAATTGGTATTTAGTAGAACAAGGATGTCACTGATGTTCTTAATTGGTACAATGACAAATATTGAAGTTCATGGCTTTGCATTAAGAAGATTCATAAGTGGTATTAAAACACATTTGAGTTGTCAAAGATTTATGATGATATGTTGTCAAAAAATCCAAAGAGTGATTGAAATAACTATGAAATTCTTATCTGATGAGACTACAGTAAAATTGAAACAATCATTTGTCAAATGAGATTAAAGTATGCATAAAAAAATGTCCAAGAAATCCGAACGAAGTTGAGAGACATTTGGAGCATGGTTGAAAGAGTTTGAAGAAGATTTGTGAAAGGAAACAAGGTGTGTGGATCCGGGTGATTGATAGAAAGCAGTGGGTACCCGATAGAGGCAAAACGCAATTCAAGCCTTCATTTGTGTCACCGGGTACCTGATAGAAGCCAACAAGTACCCAATGAAAGAAACAATAGTAATGGAATTGAAAATTAAAGTTAACGGGTACCTGGAGACTCAATAACGGTACACAATGGCACTCACAATGGACCAATAATCTCATAACTCCAATAATGGGTAATTGGTGATGATGTAGCTAGGCGTGCAAAATGGGCGGGGCGGGCTAAATGGGCCAGGCCTGTACGGATTTAAGCCCGTTTTGGGTCTGCCCATTTTCCATACCTTGCTCCACCTCAAGCGCCAAGATATCAGAGCCAGAAGATTGATCGAAGGGGGCTGCAATGACCACCTGCGACGTTGAGTGACCAATATGGCGGCAAGACCTCCTACGTGCGATGTGAGATAAAGGGCGGAGGCGCTTCGTCAGAGAGATGAAGTGTTTTCCCAAGGAGGAGTTCGGACATAATGGAAACCGGTAGGGATTTTAGATTAGAATTTCAGAGTTCAAGGAGAGAGTGGCCAGGGAGCAAGCAATTCATCATGGGAGAGACGAAGTGTTTCGCCCAAGGAGAAGTTCAAATGGGATGGAAACTAGTAGGGATTCACGCTAGGGGTTCATGGTTGGGGAGAGAGCGAGTGCAGCCAAGGAAAGTAAGCGACGAGGAGAAACGAGTGAGAAGGTAGAGGAGAAAAAAAGGGGTGAATGGATAAGAAGGTAGAGGAGAAGAGAAGGGGACGAACGGGCCACGACAGGCTTTGGAGGGGGTCGAGTGGATGGCTACAAGGCTGGGGGGATCGAGGGGATAGCGACAAGGAGGGAAAATGGGGATTGAGGAAATGGGACGACATGAACAAGACAGGGGAGGGGGCAGGGATAGAGTGGTGAGCGGTGTTAGGACACAGAAAATTAAAGCAAGACAAGAACTATTTCACTGTATATATTTCTGTAACTATTTACAGTATCAGGAAAAAAAGACATGCATTAAGCCAAGAAGAAAGATTACAGCCCTGGAATCGTGAGAGAGACCTCCTCCGGAATCCGTTAGCTGCTGTAGTAGTTCGACTTGAGAGAGAGAGAGAGAGAGAGAGAGACCACCTCTCTTATGCGGTTGCTCCCTAGCTGCTAATATTCCCACTGTCCAGCCCGAGAGAACCACCACCAATTTATATAGGTGTCCCTCTAACAGACTCTAACAGACCAACTGTCCCTCTAACAGACTCTTAACAGACTAAGTAACCAATCCACTGGAATTCTCTTTCTTACCCTTCCTTAGCTAGGAAGTAAAGAGCAGTGGGGGTCTGCCTGTAGGAGCGCTAACAATTCCCCTCTCCTCAACAACACCCTTGTCCCCAAGGGAAAAATCAGGAAACTGTGACAAAATATATTCTGCATCCTCCCAAGTGGACTCCTGCTCAGATTTTGATTTCCATTTAATAAGGTACAAACCTTGTGGACGACCAGGAGCAGGCTTGACAGACAAAACCTGTTCAGGGACAAACTTAGTTAAGGGGTCGGAATCCCATATTTCTGGAAAATCAGAATGAACTGGTGAATCCCCAACAGCCTGTCTGAGTTGCTAAACGTGGAAAACAGGATGTATTCAAGCTGTGTCCGGCAAGAATAGCTTATAAGCAGCCTCCCCAATCCGAGATAAAACTTTATAAGGACCATAAACTCGGGCTGCCGACTTTGGACATAGCGTTCTAGACTTTTTAAGTCTGGATGTTCGGGCGAAGCTTGACAAAAACAGATTCCCCAACTTGTAAAACCAAGTCTCTTCTGTGTTGATTGGCAAAATGTACCATCAGCTACTGAGCCCAACACAAGTTGTGTTGGAGCTGAGCAAGAACTGTATCCCAGTTGAGGAGAGCCTCTGCCACCGATTGAAGTGGTGTTGAACCACTTTCAAAACACAAAACAGGAGGTTTTCTACCATAGACAACCTCAAAAGGAGTCATATGAGAAGAAGTATGTGTGGTTGTATTATAACAGTACTCTGCCCACGGAATCCATCGTGTCCAAGATTGAGGTTTTTCCAAAGCAAAACACCTCAAATAAGTTTCCAAACACTGGTTTCCTATTTCCGTTTGGCCATTCGTTTGAGGATGGTAGGAAGAACTCCTTTAAAGTTGTCTCTTCAAGCCGAAACAATTCCTTCCAGAAATTGCTGATGAAAATCGGAGAGCGGTCACTAAAAATTCAACCTGGAATGCCATGTAAATGGACTATCTCTTTAACGAAAACTTTTGCCACAGATTTTGCTGTATAAGGATGATGTGATAGCACAAAATGTGCATATTTAGATAATCGGTCTACAACAACCATAACCACTATATAACCTGTTGGAGTCTGCATCCCACATCGGACTTGTGGTCCGGTGTGGTCTTTATTATCTATTATCTATACTAAAGCTGGGTTTCTCCATCTTATGTGTCACCAAATTACGTAGCCACGTCACCAAAACTTTCATTTCCTCCATCAATACCCAACCCTGCTCGCGCTTTTCCATGGCTAATCCTCCGGTTCCCGCTATCGATTTGCCTCGCCTCATCCTACTCTTCAGCAAAGCTAGGGTTCCCGCAACTTTGACATTCGACTTATCCTCCATTCTCGATGATGCAGTCCCAAGTATACCAAATCTCCTTCATTTTCGAAGCCCAGCTCCCACACCTCCTCAGATCCTCTCTTCCCCAACACACATCTTGCGGTCAACTTCTCCTCCATGCTCGATGAACCGCTCCCGAGGATACCAAATCTCCTTCATTTTCAACACTCAGCTCCCACACCTCCTCAGATCCTCTCTTACCCAACAAAGATCTAGCGGCCAACCTCTCACACATTTCATTCATCCAAACCCTTCCGCAAACCTGTCTCTCAATCCTCGAATGAAGCCCTCCACTGTGCAGAGGATTTCCATGAGTCGCATCCTAAATCTGGTATCTTACATTTTTCTTCGTTACTCTGATTCTCAACAGGTGAGTTCGTATCAAAAAAAAAAAAATCCCTTTACATGGATTTCAGATCCTTTGCAGAAATTGTTGTCGGGAGAAATCATTGATGGAATCCTTTACGCATCGAGCTGAGGAAGTATCCACAGCGAGGTCTTGTTGCAATTTCTTTCCCCAGTGAAGAGGTTCATTCCCTTCTCTCTGATCTCCGCTCTGTGTTTCTTGGTATATTTATCAAGCATTGACCCTCGATTAATTTTCTAAGAAAGACCCTGGAATCGAATGGAATTGAAAATTTTAATCCGGGATGTTTGAATTATTCGCAAGTGATCTTTCGTTTCACATATGAAATTGAATACTATAAGAAACTCTTGCTTTTGTCACTAGATCATTTTCTTAGGGAAGGTATTTGTTTATCTTTGGTGTTGATCTGCATTTTAAGTGCTCTGATTTGACTCATGGTAGATCTGGATGAGTAGTCTTTGCTGATGAATGATGTTGGTATAATTTTAATTTTTAAGCTATTACTCCTTCAAGGTTTCTTTGTCAGTCTGCTTTACATGTCTTGACACTGGTTGGTCCTTGAGCCTGTTTTTGGTCTTCCTCTTACACTTTTTATTGTGATGCATGGTTTTATGGTTGTCTGGTCATGTATGATGGAGCTGTCTCATTTTTTGTTGAAGCTTTTCTTAGAAGTGCTGGCTGATATGGAAAAACATACTTTCTTTAAGGGTTTTGTGGGTGCTTCAACGTGACGGCACAAGGTTTTGAGATGAATGAATCTGTTTGGGATTTGTGGTTCTTCATGTTGTCCTCTCGGTGGTTCTTGCTTTTGATGGAAATCAGTTTTTGTATTTTCGTCTTCAGGACTGTCTCTTTTTTGCAATCATTATGTTTTTAAGGAGGTGTGACATCGACAATGAGTAAACATTGTGGCTAAAGGATTTGATGTCTTCTCGAAGGTGTGGCTGAATCCTGCTAAAATACTTGATTGGAAAACATTCATTATATTTTTCATTTCCTTGATTGACTGCTTTTAAAAGGATATGGATGCCTGTGTTTTCAAGCATTCTTTTTGTTTTTTAAAACCGTTGAGAGATGTAAATTTTTACATGATATTGTCTATTATTGATATTTTCGGAAGCAGTTCATTATTTATATCTTTGTTTTAAAATCTGCTAATTGATTATTGATTATGTTCATTGAACTGGAAAATAATAAATGGTGATATGTGATTCTTAATTATCTGTCTCCTTGTCCTGTTATTTATATTTTGGATTTCATGAAGCAAGTTACTTGAAAGTCATTCTTTCTGATCAACAACGCTTGACTATCTAGAACTACCCACTCTTGAGTTGCATGTAATCAGGTTGGTGTACTCCTCTATTTCTTTTAGACATATATCACTCTATTATAAAAAACGTTAATTCAATAGGTATTGTGGAAATCATATCTATCAACTATTATTATATCTTTAAATCTATCTGTGGTCTGACTAGATTTTCCCATGCTGATGTTCAGGAAGAAGATAAAATAGAAAAATGAGGGAGATGATCTTTTGGGCATGACCGTTGCCACTTGAAGTAGCTAGAGAAGTGTCTTGACATCAAATTGAGCGATGTGATTGAGAATAAGGTTGACACTTCAATCGCTACCTATCCATTTCCATTTCCTTATTCATTTTAACTTTCCATCGTGTTATGAAACATTAATTTATTTATTTATTCAATTATTGTTCTGAATCATATGGGAGTCTATTATGTAAGGTCAGCTAACTCCAACACCATCCTTCTTCCTTCATGACTGTCGCCCATAGTATAGGTATGTTTTAAACTTTAAACAACTGAATCAGTTTAATGTTTTATATGTTTGACCTTGTGTTGTTGGTTCCGAGCTCCCATCCGCTATGGATGTCCTCGACGATGCTCTCTCTGGCTTCAGCCCCGCCCTCTTCTTCCTCCTAAATGCCTCATTCATCCATGGTAAGCGCACTGCAGTTGTTTTCTCTTGCATGAAGCATCATCTAGTTGCGGGGAACTTCTGGTAAAAAAATCGCATTTGATATCATGTTCATAAACGACGATTTTCTGATTGTCTTTTCTATTTTCTTTTAAAGAATTTTTTCGTAGTATGTTTGTGCTACATGAGAAAAAAAAACTATCCACGTTTCCTAACTGTTTTCTTGATTTGGATTCAAATTTATTCCAAGTTTATTTCTAGAAAAAAATAGTCGAACTCTCCTCCACCCTTGATTCAGTTTGTATATCATTGCATCCGCTTGTGGTTTCTATTTATAATATTTTTCGTTATGCATCTCTCCCATTCACGGAATATCCACTTAAATTCTTATTGCTTTAAACACCAGAAGTTGATTTGATTCCTTTGAACAGACGGAGATGAAGGTTAGCGGCTCCTTTCTAGGTTATGTTATGAAGAATAAAACATTTCCATTTACCTTGCAACAGGTATAAATTGTTAACTTTTATTATCATGCAATTTGATTTTTGTTGTGCCATGCAGGGTTCATGATTACTCAGTTTAATGCAGCTTATTGACATGCATTCGTTGATCATCCAAGGCTTTATTTCATGCCTAGAAAGATTTCCAAATTAAATTCACTAATTTTTTATTATTTCCCAAGTGTATTGGAGGTTATGATGAAAATGAAAACTGTATGTGGCTTAAATTAAACGATTGCACCCACTGTATGTGGCTTAAATTATACGAGCAGTGGATAATTATATTACATCAACTAAACATGAATACATTTTTTTTGAAGCAGTGGATTATTTTATTCTATTTTATTTCACTTAGTTTCTTTTGGAGAACTAGATCATGTATTACATGTTGATATTCTATTAGAATAAATGGTCTCACATATCTTTTTTTCTTGACATATTTTTATTTTGTGGCTTGACATGGTATGAAACTTGGTACCACGACATGGTATGGAATTAGAATCACCGCAACACTTTCTATCATAGACAACATTGATATCAAAGGAATATATGATATTTTATTTTGTTTTGGAAACATGATAAATGAATGTGATTCATATGAAAAAACAAGTTAATAAAATATATTGAACATATGGTAATTGGAAGTAATTTTCTTCTCTTCAATTTTAATGTCACAAAGACATGTAAAGCATGATGTTTTTTATGGTAATATCACTAAAATTTTAATACTTCCAGTCACGTTTTTTATTCTTTCAATTATTTTACAATTTTAATTTTATAACATATAATTTACTGTATTTTCATGTAATTTTGGATCATTGGTTCACGCCTCATAATCGATATGTTTGAGATTTTATTCTACTATCATCATGATTTAAATGAAACTGTAATTTAGAAGGGATTCAAGTTATTGTTGCAAGTTATTATGGCCCATGAAATGGTTGAACCGGTTATTGGTGGCTATGTGTTTTATACATCTAATTATCAATACGTCATCAGAATGAGTGCCTTGCAGGTTAATTTTATATATGTATTCATGTTGTAATATTTTATTATACAGTTTATATTTGTATTTATTTTAATAGACTTGATTCCCAATTACTAAAAGCTCTCAAACTGTAATTAGATGATATTTTATTTTCTCTTCAACTTTGATCAAGCATTAAGGGATCAAATAGTTTTTGTGGAAAGGGTTCCATAACAGGTTTTGATTGAATGAATTGTTTCCAATTGACTGTACTTGTGAGTAAGATCATGGGATTGATTTTTTTCACCCACAACTCCTTTCTTGGTTTCATTATTGTTTGGACAGCATTGGAGTTATCTTTGGGTGGGGACTCACAATGCTTGATCGTGACTATGGTTAGATCAACGAAAGGCACCATGAGGGAGATGTTTTGTACTCGGGAAATACGACCATGAATCCAAGAAACAAGGTCCCCTCCAAAGGTACCTTCTTGAATCATTGATCAGAAGCTTTCTTCACAATCAATATGTCGGTGATGAAGGAAATGTGTTATACTTTGAAATTGAGCCTGAACTATTCAAATGAATGATAATTCCTTATAGGTTGCGTTAATGGAGAAATTGAGGATTCTGTTAGAGGAAGAGATGCGTTGAAATGATCCCTAGAAGCCAATCTTTTTGTAAAGTTGACATAGATTCTGGTTTTGGGTTCTAGCACAACCTATTACAGTTGAGACTTCTAATTTGTTTCCTCCACTATAAGTCATTTAGTATAAGGATCAAAATTGATATTTTTTATTATTCTAATTGTTCAAATTCGAGATGGCTCTTTCATGAATCTACCATTATGCTACCATGCTTCATTATGTAATTATTGCCCACTCCCATCAATTCTGTTACTTCTATTTCATTATACTGTACAAGTCATTTGTGTTTTAAATATTACCAATATTAATATGAATAATTATGTTTGAAAAATGGTATTCTATTATTGAAAATAATAATTGTTTTATAGTGTCGTGCGATTGCACGGACGAAGAACTAGTTTGTTACAAAAGAACCTCAAGACCTCCTTTAGAAAGAACCTTGGAGATTCGGGTCTCTCCTTTTTATCATTCTACATGGTATCACAGGGTGGTCTTTAAACCCAAACCCTCCCACTAATTTTTCCTCCCTACCTTACTTTTCCAGAATTCCCCCACTTGGGGGCGGCGGTCCCCCCCCCCCCCATCGCAAGTAAGGTTGGTATTCTTTTTCGGCCGCCGCCCCCTCCGGGCTCGTTTCCAGGCGGCACTCCTCCTCCGGGCTTCCTTCCCGACGGCGTCTCCCGGCCCTGCCTGCTATGGGTTCCCAGCCCCGCCTCCCTCTCGCGATCAGAGGTCCTCCTGTCCGGCAATTCCTTCCCTCCCGGCGGATCCCTCATGCACAATGGCTCTCCTGCGCCACTCTTGCGCGTCAGCCCTCCCCTGGTGCGCTCGACGATGCCTCCTTCCCCAGCATCCCCTCCTACACCGCTCCCGCGCGACGACCCTCCACTGCGTCGCCTCCCTGTGCGCGCAATAGACTTCAGGAGGCCCTCCCTTTGCGCGCGACGTCTACCTTCCGGTGGTCTCCTCCTCTGCGCGCAACAGACTCCAGGCTACCGCTCCCTCCTTGCGCGTCCTCCGCGGTTCCTTCCCGTCGCCAACCTCTTGTGCGTCGCCCTCCCTGGGCGACAACCTCCTCCTGGCACGACGCCCCCCTATGCATCCTCTGTCCACCCCACTGCTTCCAGCAGCGCTGGCTCCCTGCGCAATAGTTGTTGCGCCTCGTCCCGGTCATCCGTCGCTAGCCCCTCCCAGATTTGGCCAGATCCGACCACAACCAGTCGTTGGCACATCCTGCAACGTCTCCGCTTCCACGCCAGCGCTCCACCTGTGGCTCCCTCAATGTGATTCCGCCTGTGGCTCCCTCGCGCTTCCTCCACCATGGCGCAACACCTCGACTGCCTTGGATCTAGGCTCTTTGGTGCCGCCAGATCCCGCAACGACTCTGCGGAATCACCACCTCCCGTTGCTAGCCCCGCAAGTGTGGCTTTCCCGGTGCTAGTGTGGGTTTCTCGGCGTATCATCGACCGGTCCCGCTAGTGCGGATTTCCTGGCGCTCCGTCAACCGGCCCAATTTGTGTGCTTCCTCTGCTGTGCCCACGACATCTTCAATCCATCCATCATTCTGAGGGGGAGCTGCGATCTTGAGGGGGAGCTACGATCGTCGATTGTTTTCTTTTCTTTTGTTTCGTAATCAAGCTGGGTATGTCCAGCTGGAGGGGGAGTGTTTGCAGCGTTTCTTGTTTGCTTTGTATTGTCGTTGCTTTGGTCTCTTTTTTTTATGTGTCCAAGCTAGGTACACCTAGCTTGAGGGGGAGTGTTGGAGTCTGCATCCCACATCAGACGTGTGGTCCGGTGTGGTCTTTATTATTTCTTATAAAAGAACTTCAAGGCCTCCTTTAGAGAGAACCTTGGAGATTCGGTCTCTCTTTTTTATCATTCTACATAACCCAAAGACCTTGGCAACCCTGAGATAAAATCCATGGAAATGTGATGCCAAACCACATCTGGAATTGGCAAGGGCTGTAATAATCCAACTGGAGACAAGGTTTGGTACTTGTGTCGCTCGCAAATATCACACTGGCGAACATAATCCAAAACTGTATGTGTCATCCCCTTTCAATACAAACCGGTTGCAAGTCTCTTGTAGGTCTAGGAATCCAGCATGCCCCCTGTAGCAGAAGAGTGATAATATTGAAGAAATTTGGTAATAAGCGCAGAGTGGCGGGATAAAACCAACTTGTTTCGATAAAATAGCAGTCCATCATGAAAAAAATATCCTGGTCGTGAGTTGGGATCTTGTTAGAGTACTGAAACAATTTTGGAAAGTTCTGGATCAAGGAGTATCACCTTTTTAACAGTAGCAACTTCCATCCAAAATGGTTCTAACATGGCTGTCCCAAGAAGCTTTTCTTCTGTCTGATTTGAAAAAACTTCCTCAGCTAAACGAGACAAAGAATCAGCTGCTTGATTAAATCTACCCGGGCTTATAGACAACTTCGAAGTCCAAACCCAAAAGCTTAGCCTGCCAATCTTGCTGGTTTGCTATGTGGAATCGTTGACCGAGTAAATGTTTTAATGCCTGATGGTCAGTATATACCACAAATTTTTTGCCAAGCAAGTATTGTTTCCAGTGGTTTACTGATAAAGCAAGAGCCATTACTTTTCATACACTGATTAAGAAAGATGGTTCTCAAATAAGGCCTTACTAAAGGAAGCGACGGGTTTTCCGGATTGCATAAGAACACCCCCTATTCCTCTGCTAGAAACATCGCATTCTATATCAAACTGTTTCTGAAAATCTGGAAAAACCAGTAGTGGAGCTGAAACTAAACATTTCTTGAGTGCTTCAAAAGCAAGCTCAAATTCTGTGGTCCATCAGAAACCATCTTTTTTAGTTAATTCTGTGAGGGGTTTAGCAATCTTCCCATAATCACAAATGAATTTCCGATAATATCCTGTCAAACCTAAGAATCCACGTACCCCTTTAATGCTATGTGGGTGTGGCCATTGGAGTACACTTTCAATTTTTTTAGGGTTCATTCGTACTCCTTCACCTGAAATGACATGGCCCAAATATTCCACAGAAGGTTGGGCAAAAAAACATTTCTTTTGGTTAAGCTTCAGCCGATTAGCCTGCAAAATCTCAAAAGGTTGTTCTGAGGTGTTCAATATGCGCTGTCCAGGTTGTACTGAAAATTAGGATGTCATCAAAAAATACTAGAATGAACTTTCTTAGGTATGCCTTGAACACTTTATTCATGGTTGATTGGAATATTGTCGGGGCATTCATAAGTCTGGATGGCATCACCAAAAATTCGTAATGCCCCTCGTGTCTACGGAAAGCTGTTTTAGTGATATCATTGTCCAGCACTCGTACTGGATGAAATCCAGACCGCAAGTCAAGTTTAGTAAAGTAACTAGCCCCATGTAGCTCATCCAATAACTCCTCAATGATAGGTATTGGAAATCTATCTAGTATCATTAGTTTATTTAGAGCTCTATAATCGACACACATTCGTCATCCGCCATCTTTTTTCTGGACCAAAATAATAGGGTTCGCGAAAGGACTGTTAGTATTCCGAATAATGCCTCTAGCCAACATCTCTGTGATCTGATTTTCGACCTCATCCTTTAAGTAATGTGCTAGCTTCTATGGACGAATATTAACTGGTTCAGCTCCTTTAACCAGGGGAATAACATGGTCAGTAGTTCGGCACCGTAGCAGCTCCATTGGTTCTTCAAACAGAAACTGAAATTCCTGCAGCCGACTCTCCAAACATTGTTGTTCTAAATCCTCTATGCATTTATGCTTGTTTCCTGGTGGCTATAAATGTGTCTTCCAAAACCATCCTTCTAAAAACAGGGTTCTAGAACAGAAATTATGTCGCAGATCATATTGCAAGGTACCTTGCTCAGTCTGCCCAGTAAGCTTTACTTCTTTTCCTTCCCATTGAAATTCCATGGTTTTATGACTCCAATTGGTCAAAAGAGTTCCCAAACTCTTCAGCCATTCCATTCCAAATATTATATCTGGTCCACCTGTGTCAAAAACAAATGCTTCAACAGTGATAATAAAATTTTCTAAAGTAACTTCCATCTGTTTACAGACCCCTTGTGAAAAGGCCCGGTGCCCATCTCCCAGTCTAATTCAAAATGGTACAGTTGGACTGACCAATACATTTGCCAATTTAGCAAGAGCTTTTGAAATAAAATTGTGACTTGCTCCACTGTCTACAAGTATTTAAGCCGGTATACCCGAAACAAGACCAGAAAACTTCATCCAATCGGTCCCGGTACTTCCCATACTTCTAAATTCCATAGTTTTCTCAGCTTGCTGCCTTTCTTTACCATCACAGCCACCACAATGCCGCTGTAGTTCAGTTTCCTCCTCTACTTCGGAAGCTGGTTCCTCAATTTCCCAAATCAAAATCCTCAAATTTTTTTCAGGACATTGGTGCATGGGAGTAAACGGTTGTGCACACCGAAAACAAAGTCCTTCTTTGCTTCCGCTCTTCCCATTTTTGCCGACTAATTGATTTGACTCCGCCCCAGCGCTCCTCTCTTACTGCTCGTCACACTTCCTCCTCTCGCTTTCCTCTTTCTCCTAATCCCCTGTTGAGACTGATCTGAGACAACACAACTCCTGGCCCCTTAGAAACAGTAGGTAAAACTGTTTTACCGCGTACTACCCTGAGAACTCTTTCGATTAATTCCCTCGCAACCTTTCGTGCCAAGGTGATCATTCTAAACTTGGTATCAGTAGATTTCGCATATCAATCCATGAGAGCAGATTTGAACTGATCCCACGTCGCTCCTGGATTCGCACTTCGCCAAGACAAGAACCAATACAAGATTTCACATATCGATCCATGAGAGCAGATTTGAACTGATCCCACGTCGCTCCTGGATTCGCACCTCGCCAAGACAAGAACCAATACAATGCCATATTTTCCATGGATATCTGTGATAGATGCAATTTCATGTCCTCTGAAGTTCAGTTAACCAGAAATTAGGTTTCTGCCTTTGCAGTCCAGGCAAAAGGATCTTCCCCTTAAAAAGTCGACAGCTCAACACGTTTGGGAACGCTTCTTAAGCTGTCTTCTAACATTGCACCCCATTGGAAATATCCTCCACCAGAGCCGCTACCTTCTATCACCAGTTCACGTCCTCCAGTTTTCTCCGGAACCGCTTTACTCGGTTTATCATTTTCCGAACCCCGTTCTAGCAGCATTTCTAAATTTTTGAAACGCTAGATCGATTGCTCCTCTATATTCCGTACTCACAGGGTTACCCGCTCCCCTGACTAACGAACCAGATCGTGCGTCATCTGCTGATTCTCATTCTTCCCGCAGATTAGTTTATCCAAGCTTTCTTGTATCGACGACATGGTTTGATGATGCTCTCGTTCCCGCTCATCATATCGATGCAAGAATCCTTCAAAAGCAGATTCGACAAAAGCGAGCCTACCTTCCATTCTCGTTTGCATCCGCTCGGAAAAACAATTCGTTGCACAGAATCGACTGTTCAAAGAGTTTGTGCCTTACCTGCACACCTGATTCTCAAAGGCGTGTATCCTTACTTCCCTAGCGGAGTCGCCAAAAGCATTAGGACACAAAAAATTAAAACAAGACAAGAACTATCCCACTGTATATATTTTTTGTAACTATTTACAGTATCAGGGAAAAAGGACATGGATTAAGCCAAGAAGAAAGATTACAGCACTGGAATCGTGAGAGAGAGAGAGAGTGAGGGGCCACCTCTCTCTCTTATGCGGCTGCTCCCTGGCTGCTGCCCAAACTGAAGAATAATATTCCCACTGTCCAGCCCGAGAGAACCACCGCCAATTTATATAGGTATCCCTTAACAGACTAATTGTCCCTCTAACAGACGACTAAGTAACCAATCCACTGGAATTCCCTTCCTTACCCTTCCTTCGCTGGTAAGTAAAGAGCAGTGGAGGTCAGACTGCAAGAACGCTGACAAGCGGGAATCGAGGGGAGGGGATGCTAGGTGGGCCGCTGCAAAAAAAAAAAAAAACACAATAAAATACCACGGGCCAGCCGTGATCATGCGGGCAAATCCGCATAGATACAGATTAGTTTTAACAAGCCCGTTTAGACCCATTTTAAAAACAGGCAAAAAAAAATCTTGACCCAGCGCGCACCGTATCCGCAGGCCAGCCCACAAAGCCCACAGGCCTGGGCCCATTTTGGCATCCCTAGATGTAGCAGGTACTACATGTGCAGCCCAAGAAAAACGATGAATATCATATATTAGATTTTTTTTTTTTAGAGATTTGATTATGTCAACTCTCGTATCATTTAAATAAAAGTTGACTCGATTGAAAAAACTTCTAAATATTCTTATCTAAGAGGAATGATGAATGATTGAGATTAAAGTTAGATCCTAAATAAATGGATCTGTATCAGCTACTTTTCGAAAGTCAAGGTATCAGTTAATATCTTTGAAAAAAGAGAATTAGGTTGTTGTAAACAAATATGGATGTGAGAGAACTCTAAGATCTGTTTGACCTCAGAGTTCAAGGATAAAGCACTCTGATTCAGAGTACCATCGGGATTCAGCCTGACCGTGTAAATCCATTTGCTGCCCACTGCCTGTTTGCCTGCTGGAAGGGAGACAAGATCCCAAGTATGGTTTTCCTCCAGAGCCTGCAATTCATCCCGCATGGCTGCGAGCCACCCGGGGTGAGATTTGGCCTCACCAACTGTGCGAGGTATAGAAACCGTCTCCAGAGCGGACAAACCCCTGTAAGAAGATGCAAATAGAGGAGTACTCTGGCAGGAGCGAGTACCTTTCCGTAGGGCGATGGGCAAGTCCGCGGGTGGCGGAGCAGGAGCAGCGGACGAAGCGGGAGCATCAGTGTCACGGGCCGGACCGGGGAAGACAGTCGAAGGGCGGCGGGAGTAGACCTGACCAAAATGGGTGTCAACAGCGGTTGACGCCGGTGGAGGATGGAGGAGGAGAGGAGGACAATCATCGAGGACAGGGCCAGGAGGAGGAGAGGTAGGAGGAGGCAAATCCGGAAGAGGCTGGATGATGAGGGGAAGACAGTTATCAATGGCAGAGTCAGGAGGAGGAGAGGGAAAGGAGAATGGAGAACTTTCCACAAAGGAGACATCGGCGGAGATGACATACCGGCGAAGGTCCGGGGAGAAGCAGCGGTATCCGCGCTGAGTGCGGGAATAACCGAGAAATATGCAGCGGAGAGATTTGGGAGAGAGTTTGGTGCGGCCAGGGCGAGTGTCACGAACATAACACAAGCAGCCAAACACTCGAAGAGGGAGGGAATGAAGAGGGAGAGTGGGGAAAAGAGCCCGAAAGGGAGTCTCCCCCTGAAGGATAGAAGAAGGAAGGCGATTGAGGAGGTAGGTAGCAGTGAGAATGGCATCGCCCCAAAAGAGCAGAGGCACCTGTCGGTGGAAGAGGAGGGCACGGGCAGTCTCTAGAATATGTCTGTGTTTCCGCTCGGCCACGCCGTTCTGCTGGGGTGTATCAGGACAGGAGGTCTGATGAAGGATGCCGTTCTCCCGGAGAAACTGCCGAAAAGAAGTGGAGAGATACTCGCGCCCATTATCTGAGCGGAGACATTTGACCGAGATAGAAAAACGATTCTTAATTTCATGAAAAAAGGTTTGGAAGGTGGAAAACACTTCGGAGCGTTCCCGAAGAAGGTAAAGCCACGTCATCCGCGAATAGTCATCAATGAAGGAGATATAGTATTTATAGCCCAAGTGACTCGGAACGGTACACGGGCCCCAAACATCGGAATGAACCAGATCAAAGGGGTGGGAGGCCCGTGTATCCGTGCGAGGAAGGTAGGAAGAGCGATGATGTTTTGCAAAAGAGCATGACTCACAATGAAAAGTAGGAGTCCTACGGAAGTCCGGAAACATCTGATGAATGGTGGATGCAGGCGGGTGCCCTAATCGGGAATGGAGATCAAGTGCCCGAGAAGAGGTAGAGGTGCAAGCAATGGGCGCGGGCCCCTCGAACATGTAGACCCCGTCGCGAAGCCGGCCTCGACCAAGTTCCCGGTTCGTAGCCTGCTCCTGAAACACAACACCAGAGGAGGTAAATATGGCCGCACAGTTAAAAGCCCTAGTCAGTTTACTGATGGAAAGCAGATTAAAGGGACTGCGGGGCACATGTGCCACAGAGGGTAGATGTATCGAAGGAGTCAGGGAGCATGCGCCGAAGCCCGCTATGGGGATAGTGGACCCATCAGCGACGGTGATGGCTGAAGAACCGGCATAAGGGCAATAAGACGTCAACATACCAGCATCACCGGTGAGGTGGTCGGAGGCACCTGAGTCCAGCAGCCATGCAGGGGAGCAATGGCTGACCAAGGCAGTGGGGCAAACAGTACGGGCCAGAGAAGCCGAGGAGGGAGCGGGGTGGACAGAGGCCGGTGGATCAGGAGGCCGCCTGAGGTCGGCCATAGACAGGGCCAGAGACGGGAAAAGAGAGGCGACAGTCGAGGACACGTCCCGGACCGCGGGTTGTCCCTGCCGCAGGTGCTGAGATGGTCGGCCATGCAGGACCCAACATCGGGCGATCAGGTGGCCAAACGTGCCACAATGGTGACAGAAGGGACGTGGACGACGTGAAGCACGACCACGTCCCGAGAAGTCCGCCATGGAAGCGGCGGGAGCTGAGGCAGCGGGCCGGCGGGATGATCGGGCGCAGGACGTGCGCGTGCTGGAAGGGCTGCCGGAACGAGGGCGCTCTGCGGGGATGAGGGCGTGCCGCCGGGAGAAGGGCGCTCTGCCGGGAGGGTCCGTGGGGACAGAGGCCGAGGGCGAAGCGGGGCGTGTTGGAGACGCCGGGGAGCCGGGAGGCGCTGGGAGGCGCTGGGAGGCGCTGGGAGGCGCGGGAGGCGCGGGAGGCGCGGGAGGCGCGGGAGGCTGCGCGAGCAGAGGGAGGCGCGGGAGGCGCGGGGAGGCGCTGGGAGGCCGTGCAGGGCAGGGCGGCGGAGGCCGTTCCGGCGGGGCGAGCGGGTGATGGCGTCGGGAGGAGTGGGAGGCCGCCGGGAGCAGCGGGAGGCCGCCGGCGGGGCACGCGGGTGAAGGCGGCGGGAGCCGCGGGAAACCGCGGGGAAGGTGCGCCGTCGGGGAGCCGCGGGGCGCGCGGGTGATGCCGTCGGGAGTAGCGGGAGGCCGCCGGGAGCAGCGGGAGGCCGCCGGCAGGGCGTGCGGGTGAAGGCGGCGGGAGCCGCGGGAAATGGAGGGCCGCCGGGAGAAGGGAGGGCCGCCGGGACGGCGGGGCGAGCCGGAAGCCAGGGAGCCGGGAGATGCCGCCGGGAGGGAGCGCGCAGAGGAGCGGCGAGGGAGGTGGTGCCGGGACGGGGGGAGGCGCGCGGGGGATGGCGCTGGGAGGGAGGGCCTGCGGGGAGGGTGCAGGCCGGAGAGGAGAGGTGCGCCGGGAGGGAGGGCCTGCCGGGAGGGAGGGCCTGCCGGGAGGGGCTAGGGCAGGAGGGAGAGAGGCGGAGCCGGGAGAACGCCGGGAATCCGCAAGGGAGGGAGGGTTCGGGATAAAAATCCCTTTGATACCATGTAAAATAGGGAAACCCACTTACCTTCAAGGTGAGGTGGGGCTCTTCTTTTATAGAATGAAAAAGCGGAATGTACAAGGGAGTATTCCGATGTGGGACTCGGAAATACCCATAATAATACAAAAGAGGGTTTAACAGTAATTGTGCAGGAGCCCATAATTAAAAGCCAAGAGACTTACCTCTTATAAAGGGTTTAAAGCAGTGATTCTACCCTCATTGTATTCATTTGATTATAAAAGTGAAGCATATAGCATGGGGTGAAATTGCTGAATCCAGGATGCAGTCAAACTTTGTAAAAATGTCGTGCTCATGTTCAATGTTTTCTTTATTCATAGAGAAAGAATTGTTTACCTTCACCGATAACAAAACTATACTTCTAATACAATGATAACAGTAAATCGTGGAGGCGACACCACCTGCTCCTTTGACAAAGGTGGGTGCGGAGTAGGTAAAATTTGTGTACTGCTCAATAGAATTCAGATATTAGACTCAAATATAGCCATGAAGATAACTAAAAAAAATTGCAAGACTTACCTAGAAAAGCATTTTTTTTATATGCCGATTAATTCATTAGAACCCATAATCAGGAACTCTTCAAGGATGACAAGGCATCCTTGGTTGCAGCTGAGATGACGGCATCAGAAGCATTGGGCAAGTAATAATATTTACCTGCCAAACAACCCCCCAAAAAAACTATTCAACAAACATGTGGAAACCAGTCCGGCAAGATTGGTTGAAACATTTGGACCTTGGGAAACTCTCGCTATTTCCTTGGCAAATCCCGTCGAAATAAATTTGTTTTCAGTGTCGATGACAAGGAGAGACATCCCCGCCTTGTAGATCTTCCCCGCCACTTCGAGGATTTCCTCCTTCACCAACCCGTAAAAGATTAGTCATGAGATTTGGATGTTAACAAAACCTTCTTATCAAGGAAAACATCCGAACCTTTAGGTTGTGTTTGGTTATCAAAAATGCATTAAAAATGTACTATAAAAAAAAAATTAGATTGTAGTGAAAGACACAAAAAGGGTACGTGATTTACCTCTTAAATTTTCATTTTCCAAGAAACATGAAAAAAAAAACTCATTTATATTTCCATTGTCTAAAAAATATTTTTCGTTCCCATGATCCAATACATTTTCCAAAACCAAACACAGTCTTAAATCATTGCTTAAAACATGATTCAACATCTACAGCTGTTGTTGGATTATTGTTGCAGAAAGAATACCTTCAACTCCTGGGATGAAGGCCTTGGTGCATCAGAAGCAGCAGATTCTGGATCAGTGGACCTCTTCAGTGATATGTTCGCTCTGCCGTCGGTAATTGCAACAATCATTATACGGCCCACATCACCGCACTTCTCTGCATTAACTCCAACCCTCACAGCCTAAGCCACATTAGGTCAAATTGAAAACCCATGAATATGAGAATTAAAAAAATGATGGTGAAAAACCACACAAGGCAATTTATACCAATTTAGAACCTTGATTGCAGATAGGGTTAGTTGTTAATGTGTTGAAAGCATAATAAATAACTGTTATTTTATTGACAGTTGATTACAACTATTTATCAATCCGTTCAAAACATTTTTAATAAACCAATTTTAAAACTAAATGTGTTTTACAAAAAAGGCATTTTTGTCCATCAATAAATTTAGGACCGTGATTAGAATTAATTTCAAGACCAGATCCATTTACGGTATTTTTAAAATTTAAGGTCCCAAACAATGAGAAACCATACAGTGGTAAGCCCATGGGCCAATGGAGAACCACCACCACAGGGAAGTCTTTCAAGTCGCTTTCTTGCCATTGCAATTGACCGGGAAGGTGGTAAAAGAACTTCTGCAGAGTCACCGCGGAAAGGAATGATAGAAACCTAAACCAGAATACAAAGGGAACAACATCAAAACAATTCACAAGAATCAATCAATATAAGAAAACAAAAAATGAGTGGTAAGAGAAATTGATTGAAGTCGTGAAAGAAGATAGGGAAAGAAACCAGCACAATATGACATATAAAGTCACACTATAACTACAACAGAATTTACAGATTAAACTGACAAAGAAAGTGTGGACAAAAAAAGACATTTTATTCATTTTAAATTTTATAAGTAGCTGCAATTTCCCTTGGATGATAATTGTTTAGAGGATGTGAGTCTCATATCGGATATTGGGTATTATGTCATTTTTATTATTCTCTATAAATAAACACCAAGGTCACTCATAGGAGGCATCTTGGGTATTGGGTCATCACTCTTCCATTCTAGCATGGTATCAAAGAAGAATCTCAAACCCGAACCACCCCACCCCCTTCCCCCTCCTAGGGTTCGACATAGGTATACAATAATCCCCCAAGGGGAAGGCAGTCCCCATGGCCAGAAGGCCCTACCCATCAGCCGCCGCCCCTTATCCCCTATTGCGCCTCCCTCCCTTCGTCTTCTAGCAGTCGCAGCCCCGCTTCCCCCGATGGAGACGCACTAGAAGCGCGCCCCAATCGCTATCTCCGGCGTGTGGCCCCCAATGTCTGGCGTGACAGCCCTCTTGTTACGCCTATCTGCACTTCCAATGCGCCTCCCTGTTGTGGCGCTTCCCTGGCACAACACCCTACCTGCTGCGCACCCTCTCCAACCGTACACCCCTTCCCAACCACCCTTCTAGACGTGGATCCCAATCCCTCTTCTAGGTGCGACCTTTGATGGTGAGGCCTCCATGCTGAGTTGCTCCTCCAGGCGAGCCCCCTCTCTAGGCCAGACAGCCCTTGCTTTCAAGGCCCCTCTTCCTTTTTCACCACTGCCCGGATCTCCATCGGGCACCTTTGCTTCTGTCCGGATCTCCACCAAGCTGTCCGGATCTCCGTCGAGCTCATCTACTCCTGTCTGGATCTCCATCAGGCTGCCTGGATCTCCGTCGGGTCATTCCACCACTGCCCGGACCTCCATCAAGACGTTCCACTACTGCCCGGATCTTTGTCGAGACCCTCTGCTGATGCTTGGATTTCCGTAACCATCTGTCAAAACTTTTTGTCGTTGCCCGGATCTCTATCGGGCCTTTTGGTTGCTACCAGGATCACCATCAGGCTTCTTTACTGCTGCATTTTTCTGTAGTTTTTTGAATTAGTATTGCAGGCTGGGTATATCCAGGTAGGGGGGGTATTAGGGGTATTGAATGTTTACTTTAGTTTTTCTTATGTATTCAAGCTAGGTAAACCTAGCTTGAGGAGTGTTAGAGGATGTGAGTCTCACATCAAATATCGGGTATTATGTCACCTTTATTATTCTCTATAAATAAACACCAAGACCTCTCATAGGAGACATCTTGAGTATTGGGTCACCACTCTTCCATTCTAACAATAACAACGCTAGAGGTTCTTTATCGAAGACTGTAGTTATTGAGATTGTTCAGTAAGGAACAGTGACAGAATGTAAAGACCCGTAAAATTCAAGGGAATTTTTTTTTTCTTAATTTTCTTTTGGATTTTACAAGAACGCAGTTTCTGACGGCACTTGATTCCGAGACCCGGTGAGCCCGGAATAAATTTCCGAAATTTAGCTCGGGTACGTTCAGTGAACGAACGAGCGGGATTTCCTAACTTTTGAACCGGTGCTCGGAATTGAAATCCGAGGACACCGATGGAATCGCAGCGCCGGTAATTGCTTAGAAACACCTTTTCTGGAGTTGCGTTTGCTCGGGTGTGGTAATTAAAATTTTGGGTTAAGTAAAAGAATAAAATAAAATGGTGCAACCAATTTTATTTTATTTAAGGTAGTTTAACCTAAGCTAAGTGGTTGGAGTGGGACCCACTATATCCTACTCCACTAGGTAGGATATTTGTGGGGTGGGGCTCACACGAGCCCCACCTATTCAAATTCCTCAAACCCCCTCTTTTAATTAGGTAACGCACCCGCACCCCTCATTAATTGAAAAGTCAACTCATTAATTGATTAACTTATTCAAAATAATTAATTCTTGAATTCAATTCGAATTTCAAATTTTAAGTTGGCTTGTGTGTTAATTAAATAAGACAAGGTCTAAGTTGTTGTTTGGTTGTGCGTGAGGATTTTGAGAGAGGATTTGCTCTAACTCTTGAAGAACATCTTCTTCCTCGTCGAAAAACGCGAAGAACACCGAGCCTTCGACGAAGAACTTCGTCACCGCAAAGGGGAGTTTGTCGTACCATCTTCTTCCCTCTCCGCAGCCGGTGAGAGACGCCATCCTCGGAGATCGACGACGCAACGCCGACGATTCTCTTCTCCGCGACGCCGACGATCCTCCTTCCGCGACGCTTACGGAGTCTCCTTCCGCGACGTCCCTTTCCGCGACAAACCTCGCTCGACGACAACGCTTGAAGTAGGGGATTATTTTGTTTCTGTTCGTAAATACTTTCATCGCCGATCATCGTATCTAATTGAGCCGCCTGTTATCGCAATAACGGGAGGAGGTCGGACCGCACGAACACAGCCGACCCTCCTCCCCCCTTGATTGTTTGAATTGTTTGCGGCATGAGCAAGGCAGCGCGGTGCCGTTGCACCGCGCGGAAATAATAAGGAATGGGCGGAGAAGCGTGGCGCCGTCGCGTCGCCCCGTTAAGGACGAACAAAGCCAGGGCGCCGTCACGCCGCGCCGGAGAACCTCGAAGAGGCCGCGGCCGGAGCGGGGCCTCGGCGGAGGGCCGCGGCAGAGCAGGAAGCGGCGACCGGCTTCCGGCCGCCGGCGCCGAAGCAGGAGGGCGGGACCCCGGTGGTCCCGCGGCAGCAGCTACCGGCCGGCTTCCAAGAAGTCGGGGGTCGTAACCCCCGGCTGGCCGAAGGAGCGGCCCCCCACATGGGGGCCGCGGTTTCACAAACAGGGGGCAGCGAGCCCCCCCCCCCCTTCCGCTGGGCCGTTTCGGCCGAGCCGCCTGGCCACGCTGGCCAGGCCGAGCGTGCCAGGCTGAACCGCCAGGCCGGGCCGGGCCGCACCCAGGCCGGGTCGGGCCGCGCTCAGGCCGAGTCGGGCCGCGACGACTGGGTCGGGCCCGCCATAATTGGCCGGACCCGGACCCGGTTCGGGCCCGCCCTAATGGGCCGGACCCGGACCCGGACCCGGTTCGGGCCGACCCAGGGGGTATCGGGCCGGGTCGAACCGGGCCCGAACCCCCTACTTCCAGACTTCTTTCGATCTTTTGTCCATAACTTGGGCTGCGGACCTCCGATCGACGCACCGTCAGCTGTGATGCGATCCTTGGATCGAGACGATCGTTTCGGTATATTACACTCAAGATTTCAGAAAACTTTGGGTTCGGCCGGGTTGGTTCGAACACGAAACCAACCGGGCCATCGGAGCGGAAACGCTTATAACTTGAACTTCGAACGTCCGATTGACGTGTCGTCGACTTTGTTGGATTCTGTTGGAGTCTGTATCCCACATCGGACTTGCGGTCCGATGTGGTCCATTTCATTCCTTATAAAAGAATGTCTCCGCCTCACTTTGAGGTAAGGAGGCAAGGGGGTTTTCTCATTCTACATGGTATCAAAGGAGGTTTTTTGAAACCCGATCCCTCCCTCCCTATTTTTTTTCTCTCATCATCCTTTAGGTTTTCCCCGTCCAGGGGGCGGCGGCTCCCGTCCAAATAGTCGGCCGCCACCCCCCCTCCGTTGCTCCTTCCGGTCGCGCAGGCCCTCCGGTTCCTGGCGGCCCGATCTCCCTCAGGCGGAGCCCCTCTCCTGCGCGGCTCCCCTCCCCGTCGCGGCTCCCCTCCCCGTCGCGGCAGCCCCCGGTGCGCCTTCCCTCCTGGAGCCCGCTCCTCCTGCGCCCGATCCCTCCCGGCGCAGCTCCCTGTGCTTCGTCCGGCACTGCTCCGCTGCCTTCCGCCTCTGCCCTGCGCGGCTCCCAGGCGGGCCTCCCTTCCCATTCGGCGCGTCGCGACTCCTCCCGCGCGGCTCCCTCCTTCCCGCGGCACCCTTCACCCGGCGGCCCTCCACGCCGACCCTCCCCGCGGTGTCGCAACCCCCGGAGGCTTCCTCCTCCCGCGCGGCCGACCACATCTCGGCGTCTCCTTCGGCCGCGGGTCCCCTCCGCGGGTCTCTCCCGCGGCTTCCCATTGTCGGCCCTCCGCGGTTCTCCCCGACGGTCCCTCCCGACGTAACATCCCATTTTTTTCCCTCCTCCCGCGAATCCCTCCAAGCGAAACGGTCCAGGCAGAACCGGTCCCGACGGCTCCCTATTCTGCAGGTCTCCATTCCTGTCGGCGCCTCGACAGTCGGCCTCCATTCCTGCCAGCGGCTCCGACGGCCTCCAGCAATCGGCCTCCACCCTTGTCGGCCCGTCCACGCCGGCGGCCTCCTCCGGCTTCCAGCGCCGCCTCCCGGCCTCCTGCTCCCTCGCCGGCCTCCTCCTGCGCTCCTCTTCCGGTAGCCAGCCAGCTCCAGTTTCTCCCAGCGGCTGCCCAGCTTCAAGTTTCGGCTCTCCGGCACCTCCTGCGGCATCCCCGCCTCGCCGACATCTCCCGACGACTCCCGACAGCTGCATCTCTATCCGCCGGCACGCCCATTCGCTGGCGCAGCAGCTCGACCACCTAGGATTTGGGCCCGTTGGCGCCGCCAGATCCCGCAACAATTCTGCGGAATCCCCACCTCCCGTCGCCGGCCCCGCAAAGGCGGTTTTCCCGGTGCTAGTTTGGATTTCCCGGCGTTTCATCGACCGGCCCCACTAGTGCGGCATTCTTGGCGTTCCGTCAACCGGTCGGTCTGAGTGGTTTCTTCTGCTGCACCCTCAACATCATTCATCCATCATTCTGAGGGGGAGCTGCGATCGTGAGGGGGAGCATCAGTCTTGCAGTTTTTCCTTTATTTTATTTCGTCTTGTTTTGTCATCAAGCTAGGTATGTCCAGCTTGAGGGGGAGTGTTTGCAGCATGTTGCTTGCTTTGTTTTTCTTTGTGTGTCCAAGCTAGGTACACCTAGCTTGAGGGGGAGTGTTGGAGTCTGTATCCCACATCGGACTTGCGGTCCGATGTGGTCTCTTTCATTCATTATAAAAGAATGTCTCCGCCTCACTTTGAGGTAAGGAGGCAAGGGGGTTTTCCCATTCTACAGATTCCTCTTAGTGAGACGGACCTTTTGGCTTACTCCGCTCGAGATTTGGACGCAGATGGAGTGCGGTCGGGTTGGTTTTGACTTAAAAACCAACCGGGTCCCCGGAACGAAAAAGTCAATAACTCTCAGACCGGGCGTCCGATTGACGCGCCGTCTGTCACGTTGAGTTCCTTTTGACGATACGGAACTTTGGGATACATCAAATCCGGACTTCGTGTCAGTTGATGTATCATCCCCTCGGCTCGTGGAGCGGACCCTCCCGAAACAAACTTGTTGTGTGCGGAAACCCGAAGGCTGGCTGCGACTACGACGACAAAGATGACTGTACAGAAATCCTCTATGGGTTCGACAGCGACGACTACAACACTCAGCGATCCTGTGTGGATCAGTGCTTACCGATCCTGTGTGGGTCAGCGCTCAGCGGTCCTGTGTGGGTCAGCGCATACCGGTCCTGTGTGGGTCAGCGCATACCGACAGGTACTGTAGCGGTGCGAACTTCAGGGTCAACAGTACTGTAGCGCTTTTGACTTCCAGCCGACAGACACTGTAGCACTTTTGACAAAGTGAGCCGCCGATCACTGTTGCAACGCGGACTACTATTCAGAACAGTAGACCGTCTTCTTCATATGTAGCCCATTTCGGGCTAGGGTTTTATGTTGAAAAAAAAATCCTCTGTAATTTTGTGCTCCCGAATCATAGTGAAATTCTGCCTCTCCCGTGGACGTAGGGATTTTTCCCGAACCACGTAAATCGTCGTGTTCATTGTTGCTTTTCCTTCTTTCATTTTCTCGTTTTATGTCGTTGTGTCCCCCGGCGATTCCGCAACAGATCCTGTGTGGGTCATTGCGGGGGTTAGTACCTATCGATCCTGTGTGGGTTATTGCGGGGGTTAGTACCTATTGATCCTGCGTGGGTCCGACGGCTTAGATGAATCAGTGGCTACATCTGATCATCTCTATCGTCTTACGAAGAAGTATACCTGTGTGAGCTGAGTCTTGACTTTCAATCATTATCTTCGATATGATTGACTTGCTTTCTTATGTGGATTGTGTTGTGCTATCCTGTGTGGACGTGATCGAACTTGGGCTCGGATGCTGGAGCCGAACTGAAATTGATGACTTAGGTATATGTATGGGCATATACCTAAGTAGTGTTGGTTGTTACTTCGTGATTGTATCTTTCTTT
Source organism: Viscum album (assembly GCA_963277665.1). Taxonomy (NCBI): domain Eukaryota; kingdom Viridiplantae; phylum Streptophyta; class Magnoliopsida; order Santalales; family Viscaceae; genus Viscum; species Viscum album. Next base: position 58,690,659 of record OY728129.1, read on the forward strand.
TGTGGATTCTGGGAGACCTTCGGGGGTCTCGGGGTCCCTACTGAGTAGCTTATACTCACCCCTGCACGGGCTATGGCCGCACTACGTTGTGTTGGTTGCAGACGACGGACAGCGCTGATCGTAATTGAGACTTGCGGAGCAGGTCGGTACCTGGAGGTGGACCACCGGGCGGGACGTACTCGGAGCGGACGGCTGGACCCGAGGAGCTAAGGAGGCTATCTGTACCCACCCTTCAGGTGGGACTTCCAGTGGACGGCTCGACGTTGCGGTTTTACTTTTCAGTTGTTGTACTCCCTTTTTCAGTTGTACTTTACTTTCAATTGGGTTTGTATTCTGGCACACTTACTTTTCCGCACTTACTATTGTATCCAGTTTTACTTAGTGTTTACTTCTGCTTGCTTACTATGAGGTGTTTGTTTACTTTACAAAGGCAATGTCTTCCCTTTTTATTGGGAATTACGCCTTGGTGCTAGTCGCCAGCCCCTGACCTATGGAAGGCGGGCTTGGGGTAGTCACGGCACGGGCCCCAAGGACGGGTCGTGACAAATTGGTATCAGAGGAGTTCGGTTCTACCGCAGAACTCAGGACTCTGATCTTTTTCTATGTGAAGCAATATTGTTAAGAGTATTGAGTGTGGTTATCATTCCAGGGAGTCCAGTGTTGGTGCGGCGGCCGACGTATCCGTACACCAGGACCCTGACTTCTGATTTCCGACTTAGTGCACGAAAACACTGATTGCATGTGTGTTTCATGTTTTCTTTGTGATTACTTTGTATCAGCTCACCAGGTATACTGTATTGACCGTGGCGCATCTGTCTCTTTTCTGGATGGCCCCACGACGGCAGCCAGCTAGGGTTCCGAGTTTTGTACGTGACGACAGTCCACCGAGCGACGAGGCCTCGGTGCAGGGCCCTATTACTGCGGAGGCACCGGCGGTACCACTACCCGCCGAGCCACCGATGCTACCAGCCCCAACCGCTGAGAGTGCACGTCGCCTTGATGCACTGCACGAGTTTCAGCGTCAGAGACCGCCCAGGTTCCGCGGGGAGACGGACCCTCAGGCAGCCAAGGATTGGCTGGAGGCAGTTGTACGAGTTTTCCGATTGGTAGGGACACCAGCAGACCTCATGGTGATCCTTGCAGCAAGTCTCCTGCACACGGCAGCAGGCAGATGGTGGAGCTTGATGCTCCAGGTGCACGACGAGGCATCTCTCCTCTGGACGGACTTTGAGAGCCTCTTCCGCTCGGAGTTCGTCCCAGCCACCCTCCGTGCGGTGCGCATCCAGGAGCTACTACAGCTGCGGCAGGGCAGCTTGTCGGTCGCCCAGTACTCGGCGAGATTTATCGATCTCTCGCGCTATTCGACGGACATGGTACGGGACCCATTCTTCCGGGCCCGGACCTTCGAGCAGGGATTGAGGCATGAGATCAGGGCATCGCTGATCTCCCTCAGCATTCCGACACAGGCAGGGGTACTAGAGCGAGCCCTTCTCATGAGAGCTTTCTTGCTGAGCCTACACCAGCAGCGAGACCTACCGCAGGACGGCACGTAGCAGAGTCTTCTGCAGCAGGCAGTCGACGGATGACACATGGGTCCAGGCAGACCAAACCCTCAGGCGGATGACCTCAGGACACTGGCTCAGAGGTACGGGGCACACAGCGCAAAGCCAGTCTTTCGAGAGGCAGACAGTGGTACGCATGCGGCGGGCAGGGCCACATGGCTCGTGACTGCCCGACCCGCCGTGCCGAGGAGCGGCAGACGGTTGAGGGGCCACCCAGGCAGAGGCAGAGAGTCGACCGTGGCGGTCCGCAGGGAGCAGGTGGACGAGGCAGAGGAGCTGGCCGAGCAGCAGGTGTGGGCGACGCTTTGAGGGTCTACCACCACCAGGAGGTCCACCCCGACCACAAGGAGCTGGCGGGCAGAGACAGGCACAGCTTCAAGCAGCGAAGGCCTACAACCACAGCGCGCCCGAGATGATTCGAGGTACCATCTGTGTCTATTCCACCCTTGTTGCAGTTCTTATAGACACAGGAGCGAGTCATTCTTTCATTGCCGCTGCCCTTGTTCGGAGCTCGGAAATTCCGACGGAGTCGTTGGCTCGATCCTTACGGCTAGAGACTCCTGCGGGAGCAGACTCGACGATTACGCACTGGTGCCGGCAGTGTGAGCTTACTCTAGGAGGCGAGAGCTTCGGCTGGGATCTTCTTGTAGCGGCGTCGAGGCCTTACGACGTCATCTTGGGCATGGATTGGTTATCTACAGTCCATGCTCAGATCGACTGCATTAGGCGCAAGGTGCGATGTGTTCGCACCGACGGGGGCAGGTTCACCTTCACCGGCGAGAAGGGAACATTTGCAGTGCAGGATGGACTCACGCAGAGGAGAGGACAGCCCATCACTCATCAGTTGGCTAGCCTCATCCTAGGAGCAGTTGACGTGCGGAGTCCGAGCTTACCTGCAGTGGTGGATCAGTATGCGGACGTTTTTCCCGACAACGTTTCAGGACTACCTCCACGCAGGGAGGTAGAATTTTATATTGACCTGTACCCCGGGACAGCCCCGATATCCACCCCAGCATATCGGATGGCTCCCGCCGAGCTTCGAGAGCTACGGGTACAGCTGGAGGACTTGCAGGGCAAGGGATTCATCCGACCCAGTGTTTCATCCTGGGCTTCCCCGATATTGTTCGCCAAGAAGGCGGACGGGAGCTTGCGACTTTGTGTCGACTATCGTCGTCTGAACCAGATGACCGTGAGGAACAAGTATCTGCTACCAAGGATTGACGACCTCTTCGATCAGCTCAAGGGAGCACGGTGGTTCTCGAAGATAGACCTCAGGTCAGGCTATCATCAGCTCAGAGTTCGGGACGAGGACGTGCAGAAGACGGCCTTCAGATGTCGGTATGGCCATTATGAGTTCTTGGTTATGCCATTCGGCGTGACCAATGCTCCAGCAGTGTTCATGGGCCTCATGAACAGGATCTTTCAGCCTTACCTCGATCGATTTGTCGTAGTCTTCATCGACGACATATTGATATACTCAACGACTGAGGAGGAGCACGCCTACCACTTGCGGGTTGTACTGAACACACTTCGAGAGCACCAGCTTTATGGTAAGCTCTCGAAGTGTCAATTCTGGATACGTGAGATCCACTTCTTGGGACACGTCATCTCTGAGGCGGGAGTTGCGGTGGATCCTGCGAAGATCGAGGCAGTGCTAGCTTGGGAGCCACCCAGGAGCGTGACGGAGGTGCGGAGTTTCTTGGGACTAGCTGGGTACTACCGGAGATTCGTGTCAGACTTTTCCAGAGTTGCAGCACCACTTTCAGCTTTGACGAAGAACGGGAAACTCTTCGTGTGGTCAGATAGATGTCAGCAGAGCTTCCAGAAGCTGAGACAGAGATTGACCAGCGCGCCTATCTTGAGGCTACCGGAGAAGGAAGTAGGGTACGTAGTCTACTGCGATGCATCAGGGACCGGACTCGGATGTGTCCTGATGCAGGAGCGGGCCGTGATCACCTATGGATCACATCAGTTGAGGCAGCATGAGCAGAACTACGCTACCCATGACCTGGAGTTAGCAGCAGTGGTCTTCGCTCTGAAGATGTGGCGACACTACCTGATGGGCGAGCGTTTTACAGTCTACTCTGACCACCAGAGTCTCAGGTACATCTTCTCACAGAAGGACCTGAACCTGAGACAGCGGCGATGGCTCGAGTTCCTCCAGGACTATGACTTTGAGATAGTCTATACTCCTGGAAAGGGGAACGTAGTAGCCGATGCTCTCAGCAGGAGGACGGACATTCAGCTACTTAGGGAGGCGACAGAGCAGCTAGCCGCTTTGCAGATATCCTTCGTGCATAGAGATGGAGCAGCCTTTCTGCAGTCACTCACAGTCACTCCTCCACTTCTACAGCGGGTCAGAGAGGCGCAGCGTGGGAACGATGACTGTGAGACGCGGCGTGCGCAGATATCCTCAGGACAGGCACCTGATGGATTCTCTGTGGGAGGAGAGCACGTCATCCTTTTCAGAGGACGTACCATGGTACCAGCTGCTTTACGGGAGGAGGTACTGAGGCAGTTCCACACTTCTCCTTTAGCAGTACATCCAGGAGTGGCGAAGATGTACCAGGACCTCAGACGACAGCACTGGTGGCCGGGTATGAAGAAGGTTGTAGCAGAGTTCGTTTCACGATGTCTCACCTGCAAGCAGGAGAAGGCAGAGCACCGGGTACCAGCAGGCTTGGTACAGCCCTTGGAGGTCCCGGAGTGAAAGTGGGACGGGATATCTATGGATTTCGTGACTGGACTTCCACGTACTTCCAGAGGTCACGACTCCATTTGGGTGATTGTCGACCGACTCACCAAGTCGGCCCACTTCTTACCCATCAGAGAGCAGGGCTCAGTAGAGAGCTTGGGACGTCTCTACGTTCAGGAGATGGTGCGGCTTCATGGTGTGTCATCATCTATCGTCTCCGATCGAGATGCTCGCTTTACTTCCCGGTTTTGGAAGGGGTTGCAGGAGGCATTCGGGACGCAGCTACGTCTGAGCACCGCCTTTCACCCTCAGACAGATGGTCAGACGAAGAGGACCATTCAGACTCTCGAGGACATGCTCCGTGCATGTGTCCTCGACTTTGGTCGCAGCTGGAAGGATCACCTACCCTTGGTAGAGTTCGCGTACAACAACAGCTACCACTCCACCATCAGGATGGCACCATACGAGGCGTTGTACGGCCGACCTTGCAGATCACCGCTGTGCTGGACAGACCTTGGGAAGTCAGCACTTTTGTGGGACCAGAAATGGTCCAGGCCACGACAGAGAAGGTCCAGGACATCCAGGAGCGGATGAAGACAACTCAGAGCCGGCAGAAGTCTTATGCTGACAGGAGGTGAAGACCACTAGAATTCGAGGATGGCGACCACGTCTTCTTACGGGTCTCACCTCGATGTGGATTACGGAGATTTGGTCGAGGCGGCAAGTTGTCTTCGCGCTTCATCGGACCATTCCAGGTCCTCAGCAGGATTGGCAAGGTGGCTTATCGCCTGGCTCTACCACCTCAATTGCACCGGGTGCACAACGTCTTCCACGTATCTCAGCTGAGGAGATACGTGCACGACCCGACGCATCATTGACCATGGGGAGCTGGACATTGATGATGGGGCGACTTTTGCGGAGGTCCCGGTGGAGATCGAGGATCGACAGGAAAGGGTCCTACGTGGACGGTCGATTCCTCTAGTGCGCATCAGATGGCAGCACGGAAACCTCCAGGAGAGCACTTGGGAGCGGGAGGCTCAGATGTGTGCTTAGTCCCCACATTTGTTTTCCTAGTTTATGATGTATCTTTACGGGGACGTAAAGCCCTGAGATGAGAGTAATGTAAAGACCCGTAAAATTCAAGGAAATTTTTTTTCTTCTTAATTTTCTTTTTGATTTTACAAGAACGTAGTTTCTGACGGCACTTGATTCCGAAGCCCGGTGAGCCCGGAATAAATTTCCAAAGTTTAGCTCGGGTACGTTCAGTGAACGAACGAGCGGGATTTCCTAACTTTTGAACCGGTGCTCGGAATCGAAATCCGAGGACACCGATAGAATCGCAACGCCGGTAATTGCTTAGGAACACCTTTTCTGGAGTTGCGTTTGCTCGGGTGTGGTAATTAAAATTTTGGGTTAAGTAAAAGAATAAAATAAAATGGTGCAACCAATTTTATTTTATTTAAGGTAGTTTAACCTAAGCTAAGTGGTTGGAGTGGGACCCACTATATCCTACTCCACTAGGTAGGATATTTGTGGGGTGGGGCCCACACGAGCCCCACCTATTCAACTTCCTCAAACCCCCTCTTTTAATTAGGTAACGCACCCGCACCCCCCATTAATTGAAAAGTCAACTCATTAATTTATTAACTTATTCAAAATAATTAATTCTTGAATTCAATTCGAATTTCAAATTTTAAGTTGGCTTGTGTGTTAATTAAATAAGACAAGGTCTTATTTCATTAAGTTGTTGTTTGGTTGTGTGAGAGGATTTTGGGAGAGGATTTGCTGTAACTCTTGAAGAACATCTTCTTCCTCGTTGAAGAACGCGAAGAACACCGAGCCTTCGACGAAGAACTTCGTCACCGCAAAGGGGAGTTCGTCGTACCATCTTCTTCCCTCTCCGCAGCCGGTGAGAGACGTCATCCTCAGAGATCGACGACGCGACGCTGACGATTCTCTTCTCCGTGACGCCGACGATCCTCCTTCCGCGACGCTTACGGAGTCTCCTTCCACGACGCTTACGGAGTCTCCTTCCGCGACGTCCCTTTCCGCGACAAACCTCGCTCGACGACAACGCTTGAGGTAGGAGATTATTTTGTTTCTGTTTGTGAATACTTTCATCGCCGATCATCGTCTCTAATTGAGCCGCCTGTTATCGCAATAACAGGAGGAGGTCGGACCGCACGAACACGGCCGACCCTCCTCCCCCCTAGATTGTTTGAATTGTTTTCGGCACGAGGAAGGCAGCGCGGTGTCGTTGCACCGCGCGGAAATAATAAGGAATGGGCGAAGAAGCGCAGCGCCGTCGCGCCGCGCCTTTAAAGACGAACAAAGCCGCGACACCGTCGCGCCGCGGCGGAGAACCTCGAAGAGGCCGCGGCCGGAGCGGGGCCGCGCCGGTGGGAACAAGGCCGCGGCCTTTGGCCGCGGCGGAGCAGGAGCGGCGGCCGTCTTCCGGCTGCCGGCGCCGGAGCAGGAGGGCAGGACCCCGGAGGTCCCGCGGCAGCAGCAACCGGCCGGCTTCCAAGAAGCCGAGGGTCGTAACCCCCGGCTGGCCGAAGGAGCGGCCCCCCACATGGGGGTCGCGGTTTCACAAACAGGGGGGCAGCGAGCCCCCCCCCCCCCTTCCGCTCAACCCTTTTGGCCGAGCCGCCTGGCCACGCTGGCCAGGCCGGGCCGGGCCACCAGGCCGGGCCGCCAGACCGAGGCGCCCGAGCCGGGCCGCCAGACCGGGCCGTCCGGGCCGGGCTGCGCCCTAATGGGCCGGACCTGGGTCGGGTCGACCCGGTTCGGGCCGACCCAGGGGGTATCGGGCCGGGTCGGACCGGGCCCGAACCCCCTACTTCCAGACTTCTTTCGATCTTTTGCCCATAACTTGGGTTGCGGACCTCCGATCGACGCACCGTCAGCTGCGATGCGATCCTTGGATCGAGACGGTCGTTTCGGTATATTACACTCAAGGTTTCGGAGAACTTTGGGTTCGGCCGGGTTAGTTCGAACACGAAACCAACCAGGCCCTCGGAGCGGAAACGCTTATAACTTGAACTCCGGACGTCCGATTGACGTGTCGTCGACTTTGTTGGATTCCTCTTAGTGAGACGGACCTTTTGGCTTACTCCGCTCGAGGTTTGGACGCAGTTGGAGTGCGATCGGGTTGGTTTTGACTTAAAAACCAACCGGACCCCCGGAACGAAAAGGCAAATAACTCTCAGACCGGGCGTCCGATTGACGCGTCGTCTGTCACGTTGAGTTCCTTTTGACGATACGGAACTTTGGGATACATCAACTCCGGACTTCGTGTCAGTTGATGTATCATCCCCCCGGCTCGTGGAGCGGACCCTCCCGAAACGAGCTTGCTGTGTGTGGAAACCCTAGAGCTGGCTGCGACTACGACGACGAAGACGACTGTACAAAAATCCTTCGTGGGTTCGACAGCGACGACTACAGCACTCAGCGATCCTGTGTGGATCAGTGCCTACCGATCCTGTGTGAGTCAGCGCTCAGCGGTCCTGTGTCGGCCAGCGCATACCGATCATGTGTGGGTCCGATCCTGTGTGGGTCATTGCGGGGGTTAGTACCTATCGATCCTGTGGGGGTCATTGCGGGGGTTAGTACCTATTGATCATGTGTGGGTCCGACGGCTTAGATGAATCAGTGGCTACATCTGATCATCTCTATCGTCTTACGAAGAAGTATACCTGTGTGAGCTGAGTCTTGACTTTCAATCATTATCTTCGATATGATTGACTTGATTTCCTATGTGGATTGTGTTGTGTTATCCTGCGTGGACGTGATCGAACTTGGGCTCGGATGCTGGAGCCGAACTGAAATTGATGACTTAGGTATATGTATGGGCATATACCTAAGTAGTATTGGTTGTTACTTCGTGATTGTATCTTTCTTTTATGGATTATCCTTTGTGGATTCTGGGAAACCTTCGGGGGTCTCGGGGTCCCTACTGAGTAGCTTATACTCACCCCTGCACGGGCTATGCCCGCACTACGTTGTATTGGTTGCAGACGACGGACAGCGCTGATCGTAATTGAGGCTTGCGGAGCAGGTCGGTACCTGGAGGTGGACCACTGGGCGGGACGTACTCAGAGCGGACGGCTGGACCCGAGGAGCTGAGGAGGCTATCTGTACCCACCCTTCAGGTGGGACTTCCAGTGGACGGCTCGACGTTGCGGCTTTATTTTTCAGTTGTTGTACTCCCTTTTTCAGTTGTACTTTATTTTTTGGGTTTGTATTCTGGTCCACTTATTTTTCCGCACTTACTATTGTATCCAGATTTACTTGATGTTTACTTCTGCTTACTTACTCTGAGGTGTTTGTTTACTTTACAAAGGCAATGTCTTCCCTTTTTATCGGGAATTACGCCTTGGTGTTAGTCGTCAGCCCCTGGCCTATGGAAGGCGGGCTTGGGGTAGTCACGGCACGGGCTCCGAGGACGGGTCGTGACACAGAATTCCATTCATACTTTAAACACTTAATCCGATTTAAGAATAATCATGTAGATTGCCAATTTTGAAGGCTCCTGTTATTTCCATATCCAAACCCTCCGTATGAAATTATACTCCCCACTCCAAAAAGTGCAATCAAAGATAAAATAACTGGTTTATTACAAAAACACCAAGAACAATGTAACCTTAATTTGTAAGCAAAAAAAGGCAAAATGGAAAAAGATGAAGAAGAAAGAGAAAAAAATTAAACACAAGAAAGCTACAAGACAACATTCAATCAAATTGTTAGATTGGTGTAACCCGATCCGGTTTGGATAATGTTTGAGCTGAATGCTTGTGGCCCGTGTTGCGCATCAGACCACAACCTTCACGGGTCGAGCTCCGCGGTGAGCTCGCAAGGAGTTGCAGGGGGCAACGCGCCCCTGCTCCGAGGGTTCGGGGGCTGAAGACCCTCGACCCAATTTTGGGGAGGCACTGTAGCAATGTTGAATACTGTAGTAGAGTTGACCGACCGACACCGACAGGGCACTGTAGCGACGAAGACTTTCAGCCGTCATTCACTGTAGCTCCTTGTACTTCCAGCCAGCAAATACTGTAGCACTTTTGACTTGAGTGGTCGTCTTTCACTGTTGCAAGCGGATTTTCTAACGGTTGGTGGAATAGTGTTTCGTCCTCCTTATTAGGCCATTTCGGGCTATGGTTTTGTGTAGTTAGGAACTCTGATTCTCTTCTTGTAATCGTGCTCCCAACATATAATGAAAGTTCTGCCTCTCCGTGGACATAGGGATTATTCCCGAACCACGTAAATCTCCGTGTTCTTGTTCTTCTATTTTTTTTTCTCTTTTACTCTTCTGTGATCTGTGTTTCGCTTCGTTGCTCCCGACGTTTTCCGCAACACAAACAATGCACCAGGCAAGTTAAAATCCAATGATAACAGCACGGTTTGTAGGTTGTTAAAATTAAATCATGATGCAAGAAATTCAAATGCCAATTGTGCTTGTCAATTAGCCATGTTCAACAATTTTCAATCATGAGAAGCACTTGTTTGAAGAAAAACATAAATAGCACATTCAATTTTGAAACATCACCTGATCTCTGCTTGTATAGCTCTCAGCCAGCAACTTGAGTGCTGCACCTTTTGCATTCTGCATTCGGTTCAATGCCATGCTGCCACTAGCATCAACCACAAAAATCACCTGTGATAGAGAACATTTTAAAATGGGAATAATAGAAAAGTTCAGGCCAAAGCACAATCAGATTCATTTAAAAAGATAATTGATAGAGGTCCAAGGAACACAAAAGGGCTACCAGTGCACCAGCCTTGCGTGCCATTCTTTTAGCTCTCATGTCAGTTTTTTCTATAAAAACTTTCCTGCCCTTATTAGCATCTCTCTCCTTTCGTAACTTTTGATATGGAGCAGCTGCTCTGAGAGTAGCATCAACAGCCAATCTCTGGACAGGACCCTGTTTTGAATCATGGACAACATTCAGAGCAGTAGGAATGATAGCAAAATATTCATAAAAAATCAGGTTTCAGAATCATAAGGGCCTAAGAATTGGTCGTTGAAATCTTCAAGGCAGTGAGAATGAATAGTTCAACATAAAAATGCACTTAAAATTAAATATCAAGATGGATAAATTTAAGGCAAATTGTTTCTTCAGTACGAATATCATTTGACATGCACTCATAAATATCAAATCCAAAAATCAAAATTGAAAATATCAATTCATTTTTATCAATTAATAAATGTATTTTACTTTAGATGTTCTCATAAGAACCCCAGCAGTGGGAGGCAGGGGAGACCTTTGGAAGCATTGGCTTAACATAGCGGCCCCGATCCTCTGAAAATATAACATTCTTTGCTCTTCCAGCCTTCCCTTTGCGTCTTTGAGCTTGTTGTGCAAAGAAGAGCAGCTTCTCATCAACCAGCCCCCCTTCTGCATCAAAGAAAAACTCATCTGGTATTTGTGGCGGCTGTTGTTCATTCTCCTCGCCATTATCATCCTGGTTACAGAAGGAAACCTAGTACTCACATTCCATAATTTTTGAAAGCTCAAATGGCAATAGCCATTATAAACAAAAATAACAAAAGAAATAAACAAAGCTTCTTGGATATTTTCAAGGAACAATTTTGATCAACATTATGGAACCTCTTGGTCTTCTTTTTGGTCTTCCTCTTGGTCTTCCTCCCCCTGCTCCTCAGCAGAATCCTGATTCTGTGGAGGTTGGGGTGGAGAGTTTTTATTTTGCTGTTCTGGTGGCTTTTCACAGATGACTGAACGGGGAAGAATGACCAGTTCAACCTGAATCCGTTGCATTAGTTAGAATGAAATTTTGCAGTAACTCTGCTCAACAAACATTCTCAATTGAAATAAAACAGGTACTGGTTTTAAGAGTGCAAGAAAAGGCGCACCCTTTGCTGCTCAAACCGCAGAAGAAAAAACTATTCATACAGTAGTAGATCATGGTGTGCAATGAGCAGAAGTCATGATAAAGGGTCCATGACTTGGAAGAGATCATTAGGATCTATTCATAGAAGTGGGATTCTATTAAGTTTAGTACGAGATGTAACCCCTATGCCACATAATGGCTGCTGGTGAAGTTCAGCAGCTTACAATAAGTATCATACACTACAGATTTAAAAAAATCAGAAAATGTGATGCATGCATGAACACTATTCAATGATAGTAGAACCATCTCATTTATAAGAAACGATGTATTCATTACATAAGCATGTTTTATATACTCCTCATACTTTGATTTTACATAATTTTTACTTCCTTGATTTTTTGCATTTCAGGTTACATTTGGAGTTCTTAGGTCAAAGAATGGTTTGGGAGGAATTTTGGAATCAATGAAGAATTTTGGAAATGTTCTGGAGAAGACATGGTTGTGCAGATCTTAAGCATGCTGCTTCGACATCAACAGAGAGTGTTCACCATTAGCACGTCATGTCATCCAGAGAAATACTTTACCGATACATCTTCAAGGAAGATGTAGGGATGAGCCTATTACGTCTCTTATAGAATGCATGATAGGAATCAGGCCTGGAAGTGCAGTCCTGTGAGAGGGCAGAGAAGGGGCCTGTGTGCTGGGCAGGTGCTCTGCGCCAGATGATAGGTTTCTGAGAGAGAGAAGAAATCAGTAGTTCCATTCATTAGTAACGAACCAGAACACAGCGGAATAACAGAAAAAGAAGGAAATAGGAAGAAGACTCCTCCGGAGGCGCTGCTCCCTAGAGGCCAAAGCCTAACTCTCCTTGAATCCAGCTGCCGCTGAAGACCCAACCAAATACACCCGTAGCCCCCTCCCTACAGCCTCCCCTCTAATTAATATCCTAACCACTGCTAACAACTCCAACTACTTCTGACAGCCCCAACTACTAATAGCATATTACAAGACTACCCATGGCATTATTAGAACTACTATTGGAGTCTGCATCCAACATCGAACTTGTGGTCCGGTGTGGTTTTTAGTATTCATTATAAAAGAACCTCAAGGCCTCCTTTAGAGAGCACCTTGGGGGTTTGGGTCTACCTCATTTTATAATTCTACATGGTATCAGAGGGAACCTAATCCCGAGCCCTCCCTCCCATTTTATTCCCCCATATCTAGGGATTTCCATTATTTCTCCCCTATGGGGGGTGGCAGCTTTATGGCCAGCGTGCCATAAGTATCTCTCGTCGCCCCCCTGCCGGCTCCTCCAGCAGCCGGCCTCTGCCCCTACCGGCCCCTCCAGCAACCAGCCTCAAGTTCTGTCCGGCGGATACCTCCCTGCTTCGGCCTCTCGTCATAGATCCCAGTCATCGCGACTCCAGGCCCGCCTCCCTCCCTGGTGCGCTCGACGACGGACGACAGCCTCCTCCCGCAGTGGTTCTCCCCAACGGCGCCCCTCCCGCTCGAGAATCCTCCTCCCATCGAGATCGCCCCCCCCCCCAGCGCCTCCCTCCCGACGGTCCTGCGTCCCGGCGGCTCCCTCCCGCCCTACCCGTTTCTCCTGTGCGACGGGATCCAACGGCCAGCCATGGCCCTTTCTCCTCCTAGTGCGCCTCCCCAACGCCGCGTCCCCTCCTTCCCCGGCGTCCCCACTCCGCTGCACGCTCCAGTTCCGGCACTCCCAATCCCATCACGCATCCCATCTTGCCTCCAGAACCCGCCAGGATCCAGTCACGCATTCGGCTAACCCACCTGAGCGGTGCCCTCCTCCCGTCGCGGCGCGCCCTCGGCCCCTCTGCGGAGGCTCCTCCTACCGACGGCCGGACCAGCCGCCCTCCATCAGATCCGAAACTTCGGCACCTCCTTTTCCAGCGACGGTTCATGTCTGCCACCTCTCCAGTGCGCCGAAACCTCCAGTGCCCCTCTTCCTCCCCCGCCTGCTCTCCCGTCCAACGGGATGGAGCCCCCCCCCACCCTCATGTGCTGCTCTCCCGGAAGCCGCCTCCCTTTCCCGGCGGAACAATTTCTGCGCACTCCTTCCAGATCAAGAGCGCTATCTCCCATGTCCGTCGGCACGCCCTCATGCTTTCTCCACCGTGGCGCACCACCTCGACCGCCTCGGACCGGGCCCTATGGCGCCACCAGATTCCGCAACGATTATGCGGAATCCCCGCCTCCCGTCGTTGGCCCCGCAAGTGCGGCTTTCCTGGTGCTAGTGCGGCTTTCCAGGCGTATTATCGACCAGCCCAGCTAGTGCGGATTTCCTGGCGCTCCGTCAACCGGCCCGGTCTGTGTGGTTCCTATGCTGCGCCCGCGACATCTTCATTCATCCATCATCCTGAGGGGGAGCTGCGATCTTGAGAGGGAGCTACGATCATCGCTTGTTTCTTTTTATATCATCTTGTTTTGTAATCAAGCTGGGTATGTCCAGCTGGAGGGGGAGTGTTTACAGCGTTTCTTGTTTGATTTGTATTGTCGTTGCTTTGGTCACTTTTCTTTATGTGTCCAAGCTAGGTAAACCTAGCTTGAGGGGGAGTGTTGGAATATGCATCCCACATCGGACTTGTGGTCCGGTGTGGTCTTTAGTATTCATTATAAAAGAACCCCAAGGCCTCCTTTAGAGAGCACCTTGGGGGTTCGGGTCTACCTCATTTTATCATTCTACAACTACTAATAACTATTCCTACCATCACCGAACCAAACCCAGCCCCTCTTCGCACAACACCCTTGCCCAACCCCTCTTCGCACAGCACCCTTGCCCAGCCCCTCAAGATCGCAGCTCCCCCTCAGGATGATGGATGGATGATGTCGCGGGCGCAGTAGAAGAAACCACTCAGACCGGGTCAGTTGACGGAGCGCCAAGAATGCCGCACTAGTGGGTCGATCAATGATACGCCGGAAAAACCACACTAGCACCGGGAAAGCCACACTTGCGAGCCGGCGACGGGAGGTGGGGATTCCACAGAATTGTTGCGGGATCGGGCGGCGCCAAAGGGGCACGGTCCGAGGCGGTCGAAGTGTTGCGCCACGGTGGAGGAGGCACGAGGGTGTGCCGGCGGACAGGGAGGCGGCTGTCGGGAGTCGTCGAGAGATACCGGCAATGGAAGGCGGGGATTCCGCAGGAGGTGCCGACGACCGGAGGTGGGGCTGTCTGGCAGGAGGAGGCCGGCGAGGGAGCAGCGGTTCACCGGAGGAAGTGTCGACGATGAGATCCGCTGAACTGGGGCGGATGAAACCGGCCGGAGGGAGGGCTTCCTTGCAGAGCAGCGCACTAGAGGGTGGGGGGCGAACAGGAGGGGAGCCTGTCGGGAAAGGAGGGGAGCCCCCGTCGTGGGGGGGTGGGAAGAAGGCTGTCGGAATCACCTGGAGGGAGGGGCCGCTGGGATCGGGCATGAGGAAGGAGCCACAGGAGAGAAGGAGAGAGGCGGAGCCGGGCTGAGCGGGGAGACGCGACGAAGGAGTCATCGCACAGGGAGGTTGGCCGGCGGAGTCCCACTGGAAGAGGGGGCGATCGCGTAGTGCGGTCCGGAAGAAGGCCTGCGCGGAACAGCACCGCAGGAGGAGGCGGGCAGTAAGTCACGCGGGGAGGGCGGGTGACGGCGTCGGGATCGAGAAGCGAGGGGCGAGGGTCGCCTGATGGAGGCAGGGTCGATCCCGTGGGGACGACGCTGGAGGGAGCAGCGCGACGCCGGAGGGAGTAGGGATCCGCCGGGATGAGGCCGTCGCGCACAGCGGGGAAGGGGGCCGAGGAAGCAGTCGCCCGCAGGGGGTGAGATCCGCCGCCCGATGAAAAGAGCCCGGAGGGGGGATTCCATCGGATGGGAGGGATAGCCGGCAGGGGGGGCGGCGGGAGATACTAATGGCTTGCTGGCCATGGAGGCCGCCGCCCCCCAACCAAGAGAAACCCTAGAGGCCGACGGGAAAAAAAGGAATAAAACGGGAGGAGGAGGGTTCGGGATTAATTTCCCTTTGATGCCATGTAAAATGATAAAATGAGGTAAACCCGAACCCTCAAGATGTGCTCTCTAAAGGAGCCCTTGGGGTTATTTTATAATGAATATTAAACTCTACATCAGACCTCAAGTCCGATGTGGGATACAGACTCCAACAACTACTAATAACTATTCCTACCATCACCAAACCAAACCCAGCCCCTCTTCGCACGCCACCCTTTCTCAGCCCCTCTTCGCACACCAGCATCCCTCCGACCATGTGTTCTTATCAATGAATGCCTATGGAAGCATGTCCATGGTAGCACACCCATAATCCACAAAAGGTGTGCACCTCATTAAAGGTCATCTGCCCATTGAACGTTTCGATCCAAGGAAAGAGGATGCAAGGTCCCCGTAATTAAAGGAAGAACCTATAAGAGGTAGAGCTTGACATGCCAAATTCTCAAATCATATCTATTTAGCCTCTACTCAGTTAAATTTCGAGGACCTCCAGCTCGTTGTGCTCACCGGTAACATGCCATGCCCAGATACATGAGTGTGTAAGATAAAAGGAGATAAAGAGCCATACCATTTATCTCTGCCCAGATAAGGTCTCTGTCACCAAGAGAAGAGACTGACCAATGAGCCCGTATCCTATCTTTTCAACTTAGATAGAGGATGACATATCATGCCTATGGTCAACATAGACGTGCCTAGAGTTTTCAACAGAATTTGGAAAAGGGTGCAAAAGCCTTCATAAAAGGTAATTTTTGGCAAAACAAGAAGAGGGGTGAACTGAGAGGATGACCAAAAGATTAGAGGTAACCACGATGCAAGAGAAAGGTTCAAGAAATCATAGGACAGGTCCAAGGAGGCTAGGAGTTCAATCACAGGGTGGACTCATCATCATCACCATCATCATAAGTAGTAGTAGCAGCAGCAGCAACATCATTTTATCATTTTGTTCAATCTTCTCTTGGTATGCATAATTTGTTGGAGACAAGGTTATGTTGTCTTTGTAAGGAACTTTATATTGGCTACAAGAAGAATACAAGAAGGTTGTATAAGAAAATCAAAGCCCTCGCTGAGAACCATTATTTGAATGAATTTGAACAGAAAGTCGCAAGGGGATCGTGCTAAAATGGGACGGGCTGTAGTGAATGGTTTGCATCTACATAGTCGACTAGTAAGTGGCACGGAGGCTATGCCGAAATGGCACGGGCCGTGCCGAATCTTTCACACCTCCAAAATTGACCATTAAGTAGCATGAGGACCATGCCAAAATGGCACGGGCCATACCAAATGCACATCATCTCCGAAATTCATCCAGATATGTGGCACGGACCATGCCAAAGTTTGATCAACAACTTTTACCATGACTATTTATGAGGAGTTTCTTAATGGGTAGTTACCAGTTTTTAAGCAGGATTTGATTGACAATATTTAATAACATGGAAGTTGCCATAATTAATGAAAATGTTAAGTGGTTAAAATACAATGATTTTGTTCTTCATGGAGACATTAATGTTGACATAACCGCATTGAGATATTTGTTTTAAAAACATAATAATTTTTTGTGAAATTATTGATCACATTTAAGGTGGAATGTTATCTCGTGGAGAATATTTGAAAATTTGTAATGGGTGGAATTAAATGAGAAGATTCTAGTGTGGTGATAAAGCATCTTGTTAGAATAGAGGAGCCCATAACCCATTGCCCAAGATACCTCCTATGGGAGGTCTTGGCCTTTATTTATATTGGCCTTTATTTATAGAAAATAATTGTAGATGGCGAATTCCCCTTACCTCAAGGTGAGGCGGAGACATTCTTTTATAGATGGGTAAAATAGATTACATGGTGGAGTATTCCGATGTGGGACTCGAAAATACCCTCTATAATAAACAGGGTTCAACACTCCCCCTCAAACTGGACATGCCCAGCTTAGACCAAGAGTCCCACAAAAAGAAAGATGACATCAAACAAGACCATATACACTCCCCTTCAAGCTGAGTCGTTAGTACTGTGGATATCCAGCTTAGTATTGAGAGAGTCCAGAAAAGCTCCTGGGAGGCCTTTGATAAAGATGTCGGCAAGCTGATCAGTCGTCGGTATGTAGCTGAAACTGATATGGTGCTGCTCGAGATGATGGCAAAGAAAGTGGCAGTCCACCTCGATATGCTTCCCTCGTTCATGGAAGACGGGATTAGAAGCAATTTTCGTGGCTGCATGATTATCACACCAGATATAAGCAGACGTCTATGACGGGAAGCCAAGCTCATGGGGGAGATATCGAAGTCAAAGGATCTCAGTAGTGACTGTGGTCATCACACGGTATTCAAACTCCGCACTAGATCTGAAGACGACAGTCTGTTTCTTACTGTGCCAAGAGATGAGGTTACCTGCCAAGAAAATGGCAAACTCAGAAGTAGACTTTTGGGTAGCAAGACAACCATCATAGTCAGTATCACAGAAAGCCTCAACATCCAGAT
Organism: Viscum album; assembly: GCA_963277665.1. Classification (NCBI taxonomy): domain Eukaryota; kingdom Viridiplantae; phylum Streptophyta; class Magnoliopsida; order Santalales; family Viscaceae; genus Viscum; species Viscum album. The sequence continues at coordinate 58,708,234 of OY728129.1, forward strand.
GATCATGATGTGAGTACCGGAGACCATAGGCAGGGTCTTTCTTGATGTATTTCGCAATGCGGAGTACAGCATCCCACTAAGATTTGGTCGGATGCTCCATGAATTTGCTAACTTTGCTAACAGCGCAGGCAATGTCCAGATGCGTCATGGTGAGATAATTGAGTTTTCTCACAAGACGACGGTAGCTCTTTGGGTGAGAAAAGAGTTTCGTGTTGTTATAGAGAGACAATTCCCCAGGCTCAATAGGAGTGTCAACGGGAGTGGCTTAAGTCAATCCAACATCTTGCAAGATATCCAAGGCATATTTCTGTTGGCAAAGAAAGATGGTGTCCGTAGAACGGGAGACCTGAATGTCAATGAAGTATGTCAGTGGACCGAGATCTTTGGTGTGAAAGTGGTGATGAAGATGCCCCTTTAGTTGAGCGATTCCAATTGAATCGCTCCCAGTGATAATGATATCATCAACATACACCACCAGCAAGATGCAGCCGGAGGACGTCGTACGGTAGAAGACAGTGTGGTCCTTCATACTCCGAGAGAGCCCGAATGTAGTGACGACGGTGCGGAATCGGCCAAACCAAACCTGAGGAGACTGCTTGAGACCATATAGAGAGCGACTAAGTTGGCAGACATGGGAGTTGGTTCCGGAGACACAAAATCCTGAAGGCTACTGCAGATACCCCTCTTCTTCAAGAAAGCCATGGAGAAAGACATTCTTGACATCAAGTTGATGAAGGAGCCAATAATGATGAGCGGCGAGAGAGATGGACAATCGAACAGATGTCATCTTTGCAAACGGAGAGAATGTATCAAAATAGTCGATACCATGTGTCTGAGCAAAGCCCTTCGCCACAAGTCTGACCTTGAGACGGTGAAGGGTGCCATCTGCATTGAGGTGGACCGTATAGATTCATTTATTGTCGACCGCCTGTTTGCCTGCCGGAAGGGGGACAAGATCCCACGTGTGATTGTCGTCCAGAGCCTATAATTCATCCCACATTGCCTGAAGTCATCCAAAGTGAGATTTAGCATCGTTAACCGTGCAGGGAATAGATATAGTCTCCAGAGCGGAAAGACCCCTGTATGAGGATGTGTCCAGGAGTATCCTATCAAGAACGAGTACCTTTTCGTAGAGCAATGGGCAAGTCGTTTGGAGTCGAAGCAGCAGCATCGGACGAATCTGGGACAATGGTGTCCTCAGCCTGAACGAGGGATACAGTCGACGAGCGGCAGTAGTAGACAGTGTCAAACCAATGACCAACAGAGTGGGGCATCGGAGGTGAGTGGATGATGAGAGGAAGACGATCATCGATGGTGGTGTCTGGATGGTATCAGAGGAGGTTTTCTAAACCCTAACCCTCCCTCTCGTTTGCCTCTCTCATTCTAGGGTTAGATTTTTTTCCCCTACGTAATGGGTACATGGCCCTAATTCTCTCTCGCCGCCCCCTCCTACGCGAATGTTCCCGGTGAGGCCATGCGTGCATCTTCCATCTCCCGACGCCAGCCCCTCCTGTGCACGATGGATTTCCCGGTGGTCCTCCTCCAGCCTGCACGCGACGTCGACAGCCTCTCCACCTCCCTGCGCTGCTTCCCGGCTCTACGGCTCTCCGTCCGCCCACGGCCCTCCGCATCATCCTGCAGTCCCTTTCTCGGCGTCTTCCTCCCGACGGCTCCCTCCCTATGTGTGAGGGCACTCGCCGGCCGTCTGCCTCTCCCTCCGTCGGCCTGCACGAGCCGCGCCCTCCTCCTCTGCGCGCGACGACCAGGCGACCTCCCCTCTCCCAGATCGAGCCCGATCCGGCCGGATCCCGTTGCTGGCCTCCTCCCGAGGACACCCCACCTTCGTCGACGGCCTCTCCTCCGGCGACCGGCTCCCCTCCTCACCGCGTCGTCCAGATCTGGACTGTTGCTCCTCTACGAGGCAGCCCTCCCCGCCAGTTTCATCTGACTCCCTGTGCTGCTTCATTGGCTCCTCTACGGCTTCTCCCTGTGCCCGCAACGACACTAGCGGCGCCGCCCTCCAAGATCCGGCCAGATCCGGCCGGATCTCGTCTGCCGCGTGCGCCTCCTCCCGCCGGTCGTCTGCTTCTTCTGTTTCCGCACCTCCTCCCTCATGCGCGCGATGCTCCTGCGCTGACTCCCTCCCTGCGCACCGCTACTCCCTCCATGCTGGCCTCCTCCTGTGACAGCCCCCACCTCCATGTCGGCCTCATGCGGTTTCCCGGCACCCCGACAACCGCCCAGCCAGTGCAAATTTTTCAGCGCTCCAACTACCACCTCGCCCGTGCGGCTTTCCCGGCGCTTCGACGACCGGCCTCGCCAGTGCGGAATTCCCGACACTTCGTCGTCCGGACCCGCCTATGCGGCTTTCCCGGCGCCTCATTGGCACATCCTTTTCAGCAGCTTCTTCCATCATTCATCACCTTCTTGAGGGGGAGCAGCAGCCATGGCAATTTATCTTTTCCTTGTTTTGTCTTGTTTTGTAATAAGCTGGGTATGTCTAGCTTGAGGGGAAGTGTTTGCAGCATCTGTTGATTGCTTTGTTTTTCTTTATGTGTTCAAGCTAGGTACGCCTAACTTGAGGGGCAGTGTTGGAGTATGCATCTCACTTCGAACTTGTGGTCTGATGTGATCTTTATTATTCCTTATAAAATAACCTCAATGCCTCCTTTAGAGATGAACTTGGGTATTGAGTCTCCACTCTTTTACTTTAACAATAATGATGATGATTCGATACATAATGCCTGATGTGGGACCGGATTGAAGACGACCTATGACACCCCCTCAAGCTAGGTTTATCTAGCTTGGATAAATAATAAAAGAAGACAAAGAAAAAACACTCCCGATACTCTCCTCTCAAGCTAGACATGCCCAGCTTGACTACATAAAACAACAATAATAAAAACATCTATTGGCGTCTCCCGCTTGGTTGACTTCGTCCTTCTTTGAATGAGCTCTCCCGCACTCACATTAAATTCTCATGTTGATGATGGCTAGTGCTTGAATATGTCAGATCAAACGGTGATTGGTTTACAGACCCATAAAACTGTGTGGAACACTGCCTACTTTGCAGACCCAGAAGGCCGGGTGGAACGGTGCCCGCTCGGCAAACCCAAACAACCAGGTGGAACGGCGCCCACTTAGCGGACATAGACGACCGTCTGGGATGGCGCCCGCTTTGCGGACCCAATAAGGCCGGATTGAAACAACACCCGCTTTGCGGACCCAATAAGGCCGGATTGAAACAGCGCCCACTTTGCGGACCCAAAAGACCAGGTGGAACGGCGCCCGCCTTATGGACCCAATAAGGCAAGGTTGAAACGGTGCCCTTGCGGACCCCGGCAGAGAGAGAAAATCTATAGAGGCCCACATTAGCAAAAGGCGCGCCTGCTTTGCCTGGAAGAAGCATTCTTGGCTACTGGAGTCGGGCACATGGATGACTGATGATAAAGGGCCGCACCTGTCATGCCTAGACTTCATTGGAGAGCGCATGCATTGAGAGAGCCACGACTGGAGAAGACACGCTTGGATGGAGCTGCACCTGGAGGAAGCACGCTGAAGCCGTTGCGGGCATGCGAAGAGGGGCAGCGCAATCAGCGTGGGGATGACACAACAGCGAGATGGGAGGGGGATAGCGCAGCAGGCGCAGTCGGCCAGGAAAGATGAAGCGAAAGAGAGCGACACAGCAGGGATGGGGGGTGTGCATCTGGTGCGGCTCTGTTTGGTGAAAGGGGAAGCGACATGAAAACGCAGGGGGAAGTTGGCGCCACCCCCCTTGTGGGGAAATAACCTAGGGTCTCTCTCTAGAAGAAAAGAGAGGGGAGAGGGAAGGCTAGGGTTAGGGAACCACTCTGATGCCATGTTATAGAATGAAGGAGATCATAACCCAATACCCAAGATACCTCCTATAGGAGATATTGGCTTTTATTTATAGAAAATAATAATGATGACTTAATACATAATGTCTGGTGTGGGTGTTGCGAAATCGTCGGGAATTGCAACGACAAAAACGAGAAACGAAAGAAGAATGCAGAAAGAAAATAGACACGGGACACACAAATTTACGTTGTTCGGGAATAACCCTACGTCCACAGAGAGGCAGAAAATTCACTATATCGGGAGCACAAAAATAGAGTTTATCAGTAGTAACCCTAGCCCGAAAATGGGCTATAAAAATGGAGAAGACGATCACTGTTCCGAAAAGTAAGTTCGCGTCGCTACAGTGAACGGCGGCCAACTTTGTCAAAAGTGCTACAGTACAGTTGACTCCGAAGTCCGCACTGCTACAGTGCCTGTCGGTCAGCTCCGCTACAGTTGCGGGCCACAAGCATTCGGCCCAACCGGATCGGGCTACACCAATCCAACAGTGGGATAGGACTCAAGACACCCTATGACAAAAGTGTTGGTTATTGTAGAATGGGGAAACCCCCTCGCCTCCTTACCTCAAAGTGAGGAGGAGGCGTTCTTTTATAATGATTGATAAACTCCACATCGGACCACAAGTCCGATGTGGGATACAGACTCTAACACTCACCCTCAAGCTAGGTGTACCTAGCTTGGACACATAATGAAAAGAAAACAACAAAACAGACGCTAACACTCCCCCTCAAGCTGGACATGCCCAGCTTGATGACAAAACAAGACGAAATAAAAAAATTAAGCTGTTGATGCTCCCCCTCACGATCAAAGCTCCCCCGCAGGATGATGGATGGATGATGTTGCGGGCGCAGCAAATGACCACTCAGACCGGCCGGTTGACGGAACGCCAGGAATGCCGCACTAGTGGGGCCGGTCGATGAAACGCCGGGAAATCCAATCTAGCACCGGGAAAACCGCATTTGCGGGGCCGGCGACGGGAGGCGGGGATTCCGCAGAATTGTTGCGGGATCTGGCGGCGCCAACGAGCCCGGTCCGAGTCGAGCAAAGTGTCGCGCCACGGTGGAGGAAGCGCACGGGCGTGCCGATGGACAGAGATGCGGCTGCCGAAAAGATGTCGGGAGATGCCGACGAGGCGGGGATTCCGCAGGAGGTGCCGAAAGGGAGCGGATGAATCCAGTCGGAGGGAGGGCCGCCTTGCAGGAGGAGGCCGACAAGGAGGGAGAGCAGCGGACGGAGGCGGCGCTGGAAGCCGGAGGAGGCCGCCGGTGTGTAGGGGCCGGCAAGGTGGAGGCCGGTTGCTGGAGGCCGGCTGTCGGAGGCGCCGGCTGGAAAGGGGCCGCCAGGAAGGGATGGTCGGCAAGGGGGGTAGAACCGCCGAGCAGGAGAAGCTGCCAGAAAAAAAAAAGGCCGCTGGAGAGTCGCTTGCGGGAGAAACTCCAGAAGAGAAAAAAAAAAGGAGGGGTCGTCGGATCTGGACGCCGGAGAGCAGCAGGCGAGGTCGCCGGGAGGGGAGCGGGACGGGAGATGCCGCCGGAGAGGGGTCGCCGGACTAGAGGGAGATCCGCCGGGAGCCGGGAGCCACGAGCGCGCAGGAGCAGCGGGAGGCGCGGGAGGCGCTGGAGCAGCGGGAGGCGCGGGAGGCCGTCGGGGCTTGGACGCCGACAGGAAGAACCGCGGAGGGTCGACGATGGGAACTGGAGCCGTGGGAGAGACCCGCGGAGGGACCCGCGGCCGAAGGAGACGCCGGGGAGCCGGGAGCCGCGCCAGGCAGGATGGCCGCTGTGAGGGAGTGTCGCCGGGAGCCGGGGCGAGGCGCGCCGAGGGCAAGGCGTCGGGGCGAGGGCGCTGCGGCACGAAGGGAGGGCCGCCCTAAAGGGAGTGCGACCGAGATGGAGGGAGGGGGCGACGCGGGGGAGCGAGCCGCGCGGGGGGAGATCCGCCGGTAGAGAGGGGGTGACGCGGGGGGTTTTGCCGGCGGTGGAAGCCGTCGAACGGGAGGTCGCGCGTCACAAGAGGCCGACGCAAGGGATGTGGGGCTGGAAGCCGAGTCGCGCCGCGGGAGGGAGGCGGGATCCGCGACAGGAAGCCGGAGGGAGGCGGGGTCGGTCGTCGCAAGGAGGCGAAGCCGGGAAGCCGCAGCGTAAGCAGAGGGCCGCCGGTGGGGAGAGCCGCCAGGAGGGAGAGCCGCCGGGAGGGAGCGCCGCCGGGAGGGAGAGCCGCCCGAAGGGAGAGCCGGCAGGAGCAACGGAGGGAGGGCGGGCGGCGGCTATTTGGATTGGAGCCGCCGCCCCCCGGACGGGGAAACCCTAAAGGAAGGGGGGGGAAATTCAGGAGGGAGGGTCGGGAGTAAATCCCTTTGATACCATGTAGAATGGGGAAACCCCCTCGCCTCCTTACCTCAAAGTGAGGAGGAGGCGTTCTTTTATAATGATTGATAAACTCCACATCGGACCACAAGTCCGATGTGGGATACAGACTCTAACAGTTATGATGACATTCATGGTCGTGAATATGTTACCCTCATGAAGACCTTTGTATATGGAGATGAAGACCGAGGATTGATGTGTGTGGAAAAATATAGTTCATGAAAGATCATTTGAGATTCATATATGCTATAGTGAGTTGGAAAATTCATACACAACTGAAGAAAAGAGACATGAAGCTACTTTATTTACCGCTCAAGAGTACGGCATTATTTTCATATGTTTATCTTCTCATGTTGAAATCATTTTAAAGACAATGGGTCCCATATTCTCTGGGCAGTGAGGCCCATATTATTGTAGATGTCAATGAGACCGTATTCTAGTGGAGAATGTGTGGCACCATCCATACCATGGATTAACCAACACATTGTTAGTGAAGCATGTAAAAATTGTTTGTGTTGACTTGCTATTCTTCTCATCATACTTTCAGATAACTGTTGTTCACAAAACATTGACAAATATCAAATTTTAAATTAAAAAGAAAAAATATCATACTCAGATTCATCACCACTCTCATAGTACATTCCAAAGTGGGACTTGTCAAGAGTCAACGAAAGACTAATTCTCCTTGAGCCAAGATTGTAAAGTGTTGGAGTCTGCATCCCACATCGGACTTGAGGTCCGGTGTGGTCTTTACTATTTGTTATAAAAGCACCCCAAGGGCTCCTTTAGAGAGCACACCTTGGGGGTTCTGGTCTCTTATTTTCCCACTGGTCTCTTATTTTCCCATTCTACATGGTATCAGAGGGAACCTAATCCCGACCCCCCTCCCATCTCTTTTGTTTTTCTATTCCGCTCTAGGGTTTAATATTTTTTTTTCCTCCCCACGGGGGGCGGCAGCTTCCATGGCCTACGAGCCTGAGTATTTCCCGACCGCCCCCTGTGGCGGTCCTTGACCCCTGTCGGTCCTCCCTCCCGAGCGGCACCCTCCCTGCTCCGGCTCTCTCCGGCGGTGCTCCTCCCCGGTGCGCCTTCCCTTCCAGCGCACGCTCCTCCTACGCGCGAGCCCTCGCCGTCGCGGATCCTCCCCCTCCTGGCATCTCTCCCCGCAGCGCACGACGGCTTCACCCTCGACCGCGCATCCCGATCCCGCCGGAATCCCGTCGCGGCATCCCATCGCAGCACATCCTCTCTCCCGTAGCGGCTCCCGGCGGTTCCTCCCGCGGCACTCCTTCTGTGCGCGACTCCCGCATCTCCAGTGCGGCTCCCAACCTAGGCGCGGCGACGGCTCCCCTTCCCGGCGGCCCCTCCTCTCCCGGTGCGCTCTCTCACCCGACAGCCCTCTCGCCCAGCGACGCATCCCGTCAAGCCCCGGCCCCTGTGCACAGCCTTCCGCCGGCATCCCCCTCCTGGCGGTTTCCCCTCTCCGATCTTCCCGGCTCCCCGCTCCTGCCGGCACACACTTCCGCAACTCCCGACGCACAGAACGGTTTCTCCAGCCTATTCCTCGCACCGGCTCTCGTTTCTCCAGGCGCCCGAACCAGTCAGCTGCACCTCTCCCGCTACGCACGAACCACCCTCTCCGGCGGTCCTGTGCACGCAGCGCCTCAGGCGGTTGCCCGGCGCCCCACTCCTCCCAGACGCGACTTCCGGCGTCCCTCCTGCGGGCAGCCTCCATTCCCGCCGGCTCCTCCGGCAGCAGCCGGCCTCAAGCCTCGCCGGCCCCTCTCTGCGCGACAGCCGACCTCCATTCCCGGTCGGCTTCCAGCGCCGCCTCCCGCTGTCCTGCTCCCTCACTGGCCTCCTCCTGCGCTCCTCTTCCGGCAGCCAGCCCGGCTCCAATTTCTCTCAACGGCTGCCCTGCTTTAAGTTTCGGCTCTCCGGCACCTCCTGCGGCATCCCCGCCTCGCCGGCATCTCCCAACGACTCCCGTCAGCCGCATCTCTCTCCGTCGGCACGCCCTTGCGCTGGCGCAGCACTTTGATTGCCTTAGACCGGGCCATTTGGCACCGCCAGACCCCGCAACAATTCTGCGGAATCCCCGCCTCCCGTCACTGGCCCCGCAAGTGCGGTTTTCCCGGTGCTAGTTTGGATTTCCCGGCGTTTCATCGACCGGCCCCACTAGTGCGGCATTCCTGGCGTTCCGTCAACTGACCTGGTCTCTGTGTGGTTCTTCTACTGCGCCCGCAACATCATCCATCCATCATCGTGAGGGGAAGCTGCGATTGTGAGGGGGAGCATCAGTCTTGCAGTTTCTCCTTTATTTTATTTCGTCTTGTTTTGTCATCAAGCTGGGTTTGTCCAGCTTGAGGGGGAGTGTTAGCAGTCTGTTGTTGTTTTATCTTCATTTGTTTGGCTTGTTTTTTCTTTATGTGTCCAAGCTAGGTTCACCTAACTTGAGGGGGAGTGTTGGAGTCAGCATCCCACATCGGACTTGAGGTCCGGTATGGTATTTACTATTTGTTATAAAAGCACCCCAAGGGCTCCTTTAGAGAGCACACCTTGGGGGTTCCGGTCTCTTATTTTCCCATTCTACATAAAGGATGGGAATGATGTATGAAATGGGCTTTGTTCATTAATTGAATTTTTAATTTAGTTTGATTAAGCTATGTTTGTGGGTGCTGGGTGCTATTTGCAGGTGCTGTTTTTGGGTGTTATTTGCAGGTATTGTTTATAAGTACTATTAGTTGGTGTTGTTTACAGGACTGCTGTGAAACTAGAACTATTGCAATGTTATCATGGAACAACAAGCAGCGGGGTTTACTCTGCAGATATCCTTCAAACTAGCCCCCCATGTTGATATCTGGGTCGCTCTCAAGAAAACCTCCAGGCTATGTTGGGCCTCTCCAGGCCATCCACAAGCGAACTCGATCTTAATCAGGCACCGTTGGGACCACCGGGTCACTTCCTAATAATGTTTACATCTAAGGTATCCTTCATAAAAATGTAAGGTTTTCGGACCGTCCATTCAAATGTAAGGCCTTTGAACCACCTCTGTAATGTTAGGGTTTTCAGGTCACCCCTTAATATAAGGCCTATGGGCCACCCCAGTAAAATTAAAGGTCTTCAAACCCCCCCCCCCCATGTTGATATCTGGGTCGCTCTCACGAAAACCTCCAGGCTATGTTGGGCCTCCAGGCCATCCACAAGCGAACTCGATCTTAATCAGGCACCGTTGGGACCACCGGGTCACTTCCCAATAATGTTTACATCTAAGGTATCCTTCATAAAAATGTAAGGTTTTTGGACCGCCCATTCAAATGTAAAGCCTTTGAACCACCCCTGTAATGTTAGGGTTTTCAGGTCACCCCTTAGTATAAGGCCTATGGGCCACCCCAGTAAAATTAAAGGTCTTCAAACACCCCCCCCCCCCCCCAAGGCCTTCGGGGCACATTTAAAAAAAAAATCATACATGACTAGGATTTATCAATCTTCATGACCATTGGCTTGTTGAGGTATGTTGGAGTCTGCATCCCACATCGGACTTGAGGTCCGGTGTAGTTTTAATTATTCATTATAAAATAACCCCAAGGGCTCCTTTAGAGAGAACACCTTGGGGGTTCGGGTCAAACCACTTTTTATCATTCTACATGGTATCAGAGGGAACCTAATCCCGACCCTCCCATCTTTTTTTTTTCCCGTCGGCTTCTAGAGTTTCTCCCTGTAAGGGGCGGCGGCCCCCCCTCATGTAAGGTCGGGTTTACTTTATTCCGCCGCCCCTCCGGGCTCTTTTTTTTTTATCCCAGGCGGCGGATCTCTCCCTGCCGGCGACTGCCGCCTTCCCCGGAGTCCCCTTCCCGCCTCCGCACGCACAACGGACGCTGGCTCCCAATCTCGACGGAATCCTCCCTTTGCGCGCCGCGACGACTCCACCCATCCCACCCGAGGCCCTCCCGAGCGCCGCTCGGCCTGCTGTATTCCCGGCAAATCCCTCCCGTCGCGATCCCAGCGGCTCCCTACTCCAACGGTGCACCCCGGTGGCCCCGCTTCCAGACGCGGCTCCCGGCTCCCGCAGCGTTTCCCGGCGCCTCCCGCCTCTCCTGCGGCTTCCCGGCGAAGCCCGGGCTCGCCTCCCTTCCCGCCAGACCATCCTCTCGGCGGCTCCCTCCCGCCCTACGCATCCTCCGTGCGCCGGCTCCCTCTCAACTCCCGTCGCGGCTCCCGGCCCTCCTCCCAGCGGATCTGTCGGCACCGCCTGCTGCAGATTTTCTCGGCCCTGCCTACTGGCGCGCTTCCATCCCAGCAAATCACCTTCCCTGCCGGCATCTCCCACCCGACGGCTCCCTCCCCTCCCTTCCGGAGGTTCTCCTTCCTGCCGAACGACCTCCCCTCTCTGTGCGCCAGCTCTGATGGCTCTACCGCTGTCTAGCGGCTCCCTCACTGCGCGTCGCCCTGCACGACGCCTCCTGCGCTACTCCTTCCATATCGGCCTCCATCTGCGGCAGCTCCCGCCCCCATGCCGGCCCTCCTGTGGTTTCCCGGCGCTCTGACGCTCGGCCCGCCCATGCGGTTTTCCTGGCGACTCTGATGGCTAGCCTGCCCGTGCAGTTTCCCAGCACTCCGACGACCGGCCCGCCTGTGTGGATTTCCCAGCGCTTAGTCGACCAGCACTGCCAGTGCAGCTTTCCTGGCGCTCCGTCAACCGGCACTGCTTGAGCGGCTTGGCAAATCTCTTTCAGCAGCATCCTCCATCTTCGTGCAGAGGAGCAGCATCCATGGTGCTTTTATCTTTTATTCTGTTTTTGTCTTGTTTTGTAATCAAGTTGGGTATGTCCAGCTTGAGGGGGAGTGTTTACAGCGTCTTTTGCTTACTTTTTTTTCTTTATGTGTCCAAGCTGGGTACACCTAGCTTGAGGGGGGTGTTGGAGTCTGCATCCCACATCGGACTTGAGGTCCGGTGTGGTTTTAATTATTCATTATAAAATAACCCCAAGGGCTCCTTTAGAGAGAACACCTTGGGGGTTCGGGTCTCTTATTTTCCCATTCTACAGGGTATTTTATGATTAATTAGATTTTGAGTTATTCAATCTTCATTTACTTTGTTATCACACCAATAAATGGATTAAATTAGGTTGAAGAATTAGTACCAAGCCAAGGGTAGGTTCCAACTCAACTCCATCGTTAATTGGTTCAATTAAATGATTCAATTGTATATTTTATTGTCATTACATCAATCTAAATCCTAAAACTTACAATCTAGGTACGTTTGTCTCTAGAAGAAGTATGAAATATTGTTGTTTTTTCCAAGTTTAGGAAATTGAACACCTTAATTTAATTCGACCTGACTATATCTCTGAGTCATAATCTTGTGTTGCTGCACTCATTGTGGGATCGACTTATTACTCTATTAGGACTGTCACCTGCAAAAGTAGGTAACTCACTCGCTTGGCAATAGACTGTAAGTCCCTCCCAGGGGTCGCTGTCACCTGTACACTGTAATCCTGCAAATCGAAAGTCCTGAGCAAGATCGGCCTTCACCCCGCTACGATCTTCACGGCTCGAGCTAGGATCAAAATTTTCCTTATCACAGTGATTAAAAGGGAGGGCGACCTTCACTTTCCCTCACATCTGGTTCAGCTGTCAGAACTCTGGGACTTGTTACTTCCGCGGTCAGAGGTTTCGAAGAATCGGAAGGATGTTGTCGAACAGAAAGCTCTGCTAAAGCCCTCGTCTGTGCCAGCATGGACTGCTGCAACTCACGCTGCTGGCGCAGAAGTTTTGTTTGTCCTCGAGCAAGAATGTCAATGGAAGTCTGCACCTCCTGCAAACGACCATTGTGAGTTTGCAACTTGTCGTTCTGTTTCCGAAAACCGTCCGCCTGTACTTGTACCAACTGCTCCAGGCTAGAACTCAGTGTCTCCACTAACACAACTCGAGACTCCATCCGAGAAGGCATTCACCAATTGCGTCAGGCAAAAACTCAATGGAAGCACCAAAATGATTGGACCGTCGTAGGTGTATGAAGAAAAATACAAGAATCCAGAAGGAAATTAGTATAAGGCTTGGAATCTATTAGAAACATTGTATTGTAGCAGCAGTTCAGAACATTCCAGAAGAATTCAGTGGAAGAAGGAGAAGAAAAAGAATTATCCAGAGTACTCCCCGAAGCCAAGGTCGTAACTTCCTAAAAGGCCAAAGCTGGAAATCTAACTGTCTGCCCCGCCCTTCTCCCGTAACAAATATATACAGCCACAAACAAAACAGACTTTTACAATCATTATCCCTTTTTATTATTTGGGTCCCACGTCGATAGATGTTTCTATTTGCACTCATTTATTCATCCATAAATAACAGACCCAACCTCTTTCCGAGGTGCGGGATTCCATCCAACACGACACATATCCTAAATTCTGAAATAACCTAACAAGATATTATCTTGTACAGGACAGGGTTAAAATTAGTTTTGTTATCATTGCATTGAAAAAATGAAATGGGATCAAGAACATCATATGGAAACTAATATAAGCTAAACTGATAAGCAGAAAATAAAAAAACTCATAAATTTAAACACATTAACCAAGCATTCAACTGTAAGGCTTTCATGAGTAGAATAAATTGTAAGAAACTATAACCAAGCCTTATCAACAATTGCAATCAGTTTTGCATCAAGCAAGCAAATACTTAACAGCTTTTTTTAGGTCATCCACGCCAACTTTTTCACGCCCTTCAAGGGCGGCCAAACATTTTGAGACGCGAGCAGCAAATAGTTCAGCTCTGTGTCCCTGCAATAAAAAAATGCCACAGATTAATTAAAAAACCAATAAAATAGGCAAATAAAGATAAAGCAACACTTGACTAGAAAAAAATTAAAAAAAAAAACTAAAAAATCGGCACTGCTGGTATTTTCATATCACTAGAGGAAATATCAATGTAATCACATTGTCTTCTGTAGGTTTTTAATAAAAAACGGTGATTATTTCCTCTATGATGATAAAATTGTGTACCATGTAGCAATCTTATATGTGAACTTCGTTCCCAATTTCTATTTTTCTTTATTAAATCCTGGATCATTTGCAAATTGAAGCTGGGTTTTTTTCTTCAAAATGACACTGCGATGCAACTAGACAAAAAATCCTCTTGTCCCATATGTACACAAAAATATCCACACATGGATGCACTAGGGCATCCCTGCTTTTGAAACATCTTCACTAGTGTAAAAAAGTTGAGTGATGTTGGAGTTTGTATCCCACATCGGACTTGAGGTCTGATTTGAAGTTTAATATTCATTATAAAATAACCTCAAGGACTCCTTTAGAGAGCACACCTTGGGGGTTCGGGTCTCTCTCTCATTTTATCATTCTACATGGTATCAGGGGGAATCTATTCTCAAGCCCTCCCTCTAGATTTTTTTTTTCCTCCCAACTCTGTCCTAAGTGGCACCCCTCCCTCCTGGGTCTGCCCTACGTGGCCACCCCCCTCCCCCCTGGGTCTGCCCTACGTGGCCACCCCCCCTCCCTCCTGAGCCTGCTCCCTCGGCGCCCCTCCCTGATGCGCGCGACAACCTCCTTCTCGTCGGATCTCTCCCAACCGGCCTCTGTTCGGCGGATCCCTCCTTCACGACGCTTCCTTCCCCGACGTCCCCTAACCGCGTCCCTCCTGCGCGCTCCGCCTCCTGCTGCGGCATCCCAGCGCTACCTCTCCTCCCTGTCGGACGACCTCCACTGCTGCTCCCTCCATTCCGGCCACCTGCAACCCCGCTGCTCCGTCTCCCGCTCCCCTCATGTTCGCCCCCCCCCCCCTCCAGTGCGCTGCTCTGCAATGCAGCCCTCCCTCCGGCCGGATTCATCTGCTCCACTCCGGTGAATCTCATCATCTGGCACTTCCATGCTGGCCTCCTCCCAGCGGCTGCCCTGCTTCCAGATCCGGATCTCCGACACCTCCTGCGGAATCCCCACCTCCCGTCGCCGGCATCTTCCCGGCAGCCGCCTCCTTGTCCGCTGGCACATCTTCGCACTTCCTCCATCGTGACGCAGCAGCTCGACCACCTTGGATTCAGGCCCTTTGGTGCCACTAGATCCCGCAACGATTCTGCAGAATCCCCGCATCCTGTCGTCGGCCCCGCAAGTATGGCTTTCCCGGTGCTAGTATTGTTTTCCCGGCGTATCATCGACCGGCCCCACTAGTGCGGCATTCCTGGCGCTTCGTCAACCGGCTCGGTCTGTGTGGTTCTTCTGTTGCGCCCACGACATCATCCATCCATCATCCTGCGGAGGAGTTGCAATCTTGAGGGGGAGCTACGATCGTTGCTTGTCTCTTTTTATTTCGTTTTGTTTTGTAATCAAGCTGGGTATGTCCAGCTTAAGGGGGAGTGTTTGCAGTCTGTTGTTTGCTTTGTTTTTTCTTTATGTGTTCAAGCTAGGTACACCTAGCTTGAGGGGAAGTGTTGGAGTCTGTATCCTACATCGGACTTGAGGTCTAATGTGGAGTTTAATATTCATTATAAAATAACCTCAAGGGCTCCTTTAGAGAGCACACCTTGGGGGTTCGGGTCTCTCTCTCATTTTATCATTCTACAAGTCATAAAAGCTCAAAGAACACATCCCAAGGGACCCAGCTCTGACAGGTCTATCATCTTTCAGGGAAAAGGAAATTCCTAGGCTCGATCCCGGACAGTCCCATGAAGGTTCCAGGGTGCAGCAGAAACATCAACTGGAGGCACAATTTTTAGTTTTTTGTAAATAACAACAGATAATATCCAAAGAACTTGACGAACTCACCCAGGAATCTCTAGAGAGGATCTTGTAAATTTAATTTATAATTAATTTAAATAAGAATTACCTCATCTTTGGAAATCCTCTCGATCAATTTCCATCGTCGCACTTGTTACGTTGTTCATTGTGGTGGAGAATCCAAGCGAGGATTCCTTTAAACGTATTCACACATGCTCCACAAATCTCCGGGCGGCCTTCTTAAAACTCTAGATGCTAGTGCAGTAGAATCTACTGTTTTACGCCATTCGTCGTCGATCACAATAACAATCTATAGTTTTTTCTCTCTATGTTCTTTAAAGGGAGGAAGAGAAAAAAAAAATTATAGATCTTGAGAGAAATCTAGAGGTATTGACACGTCATTGTCTAGGGTGTGACAAAAACAATTATTTCCCAAGTTAAAATGCAGTAACATGGTTAACCAAGGTTGTCTCTAGAGAGGAGCGCACAATAATCACGTTTATCACTTGAAATTAGAGAAAGAAGTGGGGGTTGTTTTTGAAATTTTATTGATTTTTAAATAAAAAAGAAACCGATTAAAATAAAGGTTTAACACAAATTGATGAAGAGAGTAATGGGGTCCGGGTAGGATCACCTTTTGCAATGTCGGTCATAAAAATCATTCAATCTCTCTTCCTATTGAATGATAAATGAAAGACTCCTCAATCGAGTTGTCAATCACCCTTGGTTAAAGAAACTAATGGAAATCACTCATGTGTGCATGAAAATTCGTAAATCATTCCCAAACAATTAAGACAAGTCCCAATCGGAAATTGTTACTCCTCAAAATCTATAAACAATTCACTTATTCCACACACGTGTCAATGATCACTAGACGCTCACCACCTTACACAATCTGCTCGAGCGAGACAAATTGCACTAAACGGAGGGAATTTAAAGAACTTTAACCAAAGTTGTAAACAATGAATGACACCAAAACCCAAAATACAATCGCATTAAGAGAATTGAAAACCACTGAAAACAAAAACCATTCAATAGAAAATGAGAGTTTTAAATTAAAGCACAAGACTCAGACATTATAAAACTCTTCCTTCCCCGATCACTCAAAAGTTTTACCCATTCATGTGAAGGGTAATAGAGTTGAATGGGGAAGAAGAGAGCATTATGAAACTAATAAAAGAAAAAGTAGAAAATCCACACCACTTCAAGGTTCCAATTCTCCAACACACCCCCTCTTTCTCCTTCAATGCCCTTGAATGGAAGTAGATGCACATATTTATAGGATTGAGGGGTAGAAAATTTTCCCTCCAGTTTCTGTCCACCGAAAGTTTGAGCATATTTCGCATAGAAAATGGTCGAATCTCGGAAAGTTGTCTTCATAAAAGTTGTTCCTCTCTCTCTTGGCCATGCGCCCTCAAAATCTCACCTTCTTTGGACAAGTTTAAAAAAAGCTATGCCCAAATTACTGAATAAAACTTTTTCTGTCCAAGAAGACTCTTCAACTTCCCCCACTTTGGCGCATTAAATGGCTACCTTAATGAGTGAACTTCTCCATGAAATTTAATGTGCAAATGTGACTCGGAGTTCTCTTTCCAATTTAGCTAGAATCATCTCATTTGGAGGTCTGTAAGCTGAGATATGCCTCATATACTGAGGTGGGGTCCATTCTGTTGGCAAGAAAAAGTTCCCAACTTGATTGATTCTTCTCGTCCTATGAGTTTCGAATTTGCTCTAGGTCCAAAAGAGAAAGTTGCAGCCCACGAACAGAGGAAGCCTACAAAAAAAAATCACTCCAATTGGATTAAAATTGTAAAAGTTGTGCTCCAAATACATAGGTGACATAAAACAGTTAAAATTCCAAAATTAATCAATTTCACATTTTAGCCCAAAATTTACCAAAAATACTAAAATAATGCAAATCAATTCAAATTGATTAATTAGCACGGATTAAATCATTGAAAAACGTATGAAAAATTATGAAAATATTAGTACTATCAGGTATCTTCAATGTATAGAACATGTCTAACCTCAAAAATGATATAATGTAGAATATATACTTACGGTTCAATGTATCCATCTGACTCTCGATATCCCATCAAGCAAGATGTGTACTAGTGTCATCGCCCTTGTAGTTGGTGAATTCCCCTTACCTCAAGTTGAAGCGGAGACATTTTTTTATAGATGGATAAAAAGGATTACAAGGTGGAGTAATCCGATCTGGGACACGGAAATACCCTTTACCCGAAAATATAATTAACTAGGTTCAACACTCCCCCTCAAGCTAGTACATGATAGCATGGACCAAGAGTCCCACAAAAAAGAAAGAAGACACCCCATAAGACCATACACACTCCCTCTCAAGTTGGGTCGCTGATGTTGTGGATATCCAGCTTGGTACTGAGAGAGTCCAGTCGAGCTCTCGGGAAACCTTTGGTGAAGATGTCGGCAAGCTGATCTGTCGTCGGTATGTGCCTGAAACTGACATGGTGTTGCTCGAGGTGGTGGCAAAGAAAGTGGCAGTCCACCTCGATATGTTTCATGCGTTCATAGAAGACGAGATTGGAAGCAATCTTCGTAGCTGCCTGATTATCACACCAAATATGAACAGACATATGTTGCGGGAAACTAATCTCATAGAGGAGATGACGAAGCCATATGATCTCAGTAGTGACCGTGGTCATCGAACGGTATTCAGACTCGACACTGGACCGGGAGACAACAGTTGGTTTCTTGTTTCGCTATGAGATAAGGTTACCTGCCAGAAAAACGGAAAACCTAGAAGTAGACTTTCGAGTAATAAGGCAACCAGCATAGTCACCATCACAGAAGACCTCAATATTCAGATGATTGTGATGTGAATACCGAAGACCACAGGCAGGGTCTTTCTTGATGTATTTGGCAATGCGAAAAACAACATCACTAAGATTTTGTCGAATGTTCCATGAATTGATTAACTTTGCCAACAGCGCAGGCAATGTCTGAACGAATCATTGTGAGATAATTGAGTTTTCCCACAAGACGATGGTACCTATCTGGGTGAGAATAGGGTTCCATGTTGTCGTAGAGAGACCGTTCTCCGGGTTCAAGAGCAGTGTCAACGACAGTTGTCTGAGTCAAACCAGCATCCTGCAAGATATCCAAAACATATTTCCGTTGACAAAGAAATATGTTGTCCAGAGAATGAGAGACCTCAATGCCAAGGAAGTATATCAAAGGACCAAGATCTTTGGTTTGAAAGTAGTGTTGAAGATGCCCCTTTAGTTGGGTGATTCCATTTGAGTCGCTCCCAGTGATGATGATATCAACATACACAACCAGCAAGATACAGTCAGATGATGTCGTGCGGTAAAATACAATGTGGTCTTTCATACTCTGAAATAGGCCAAATGAGGTGACGACGAGGCTGAATCTGTCAAACCAAGCACGAGGAGATCGTTTGAGTCCATATAGAGAGCGACAAAGTTGACAGACATGAGAGTGGCTCCTGAGGCACGAAATCCAGGAAATTGTTACAAATATACCTCTTCTTCAAGAAAGTCATGGAGAAAGACAATTTTTACATCAAGTTAATGAAGAGGCCAAGAGAGATGGATAATCGAACAGATGTCATCTTTACAATGGGAGAGAAAGTATCGAAATAGTTGACATCATACGTCTAAACAAATTCCTTTGCCACAAGTCTGACTTTAAGGTCATGAAGAGTGTCATTCGCATTGAGGCGGACTGTATAAAACCATTTGTTGTCGACCACCTATTTACCTGTCGGAAGAGAGACCAGATCCCAAGTAAGATTGTCATCCAGAGCCTGCAATTCATCTCGCATCGCTTGAAGCCACCTATGGTGAGATTTGGCGTCGCCAACCGTGCGAGGAATAAATATCGTCTCCAGAGCAGAAAAACCTCTATATAAGGATTGTAAAAAGAAGTATTCTGGCAAAAACGAGTATCTTTTCGCAATGCAATGGGCAAGACGTCTGTTGCCAAAGCAGGAGCGTCGAACGAAGCTAGGGAGATGGTTTCCTCGGCCTGGACGAGGGACACATCCGATGGGCGACGAGAGTATGCCAAATCGGTGATCAGTAGAGTGGGACATCAGAGGCAAAAGTGGGTGGATGATGAGAGGAAGACAATCATCGATGGTGCTGACTGGATGGGAAGAGGGATAAGAGAAAAAAGAGCTCTCAACAAACGATACATCAGCAGAGATGATATACCGCCGTAAGTCTGAAGAGAAACATCGGTATCCGCGTTGAGTGCGGGAATATTTGAAGAATATGCAACGGAAGGATTTGGGAGAAAGCTTGGAGAAGTTGAGATGAGCGTCACGGACATAACACAAACACCCAAACACACGGAGTGGGAGTAGGTGAGAAGGGAGAGAGGGGAACAAAGCCCGAAAAAGAGTCTCCCCCAGAAAAATAGAAGGCGATTGGTGAGGTATGTCGCAGTAAGGATGACATCCCCCCAAAAATGAAGAGGCACCTGCATGTGGAATAAGAGGGCACAAGCAATCTCCAGAATATTACGATATTTACGCTCGACCACTCCATTCTGCGTGTATCGGGACAAGATGTCTGATGAATGACGTCTTTATCCTTGAGAAACTGCTGAAAGAAAGTGGATAAATATTCTCGTCCATTGTCGGAGTGGAGATATTGAATGGAGGTGGAGAATTGAGTATGGATTTCATGATAAAAGGTCTGAAAAGTAGAAAACACTTCAGACCGATCATGAAGAAGGTAAAACCATGTCATACGCGAGTAGTTATCAATAAAGGAAACATAATAATTGTACCCCGACTGGCTAGGAACCCTGCAAGGACCCCATACATCGGAATGAACAAGGTCAAAAGTATCCGCTGCACGTGTTTCTAGTCAAGGAACATACGTCACCCAATGATGTTTAGCAAACTTACAGGATTCACAATGGAAGGAAAGGTGTGGACTGAATTGAGGGGACAAAGCTTATATCGGACGGAAACTGACAGATGACCAAGGTAAAAATGTAGATCGAGGGCACGAGCAGAGCTGGATGAGCAAGCAAGGGATGGTGGGCTATCGAACATGTACACCCCATCCCTAAGATGACCTTGACCAAATTCTCGATTCGTCGACCGCTCCTGCCGCAGGAGGCGTTGGCCGGGAGAGCAGCGCAGGAGGCACCAGATGGGAGAGTAGTCGCGCGCAGTAGCGAGGGCGACGTGCAGGAGGCGCTCGTGGGAAGTCTGCTCGCAGGGAGCCAACGTGCAAGGGGGTACCAGTGCTACTGGATCCGTTGTTGTGACGGTGGCCGGTGAGGATCGACAATGAAGGCCAGGCAGCTGCTACCTAGGAGGGGGGCGACGCGTCCGCACAAGAGGGAGGCGGGGCTGAGAAGCTGCACTAGGAGGCGGGCCGGGACAGGGAGGCGGGGCAGGGAGAGTTCCGTCGGGTGGGAGTTGCGCACATGGAGAAGCCGTGCGCAACGGGAGAAACGGTCAGGGAAGGGAGTACGACGGCAGGAGAGCTGCAAGGAAGCGGGGAGGTGGGGCCGGGAAACCGCAAGGGAGGTGGAGGTCGGGAGTCGCCGAGGGAGGCGAGGCCGGGAGATGTCGAGGAGGGCGTGTTCGGAAACGCCGAGGGAGGGTGGGGCGGGAGTCGCCGAGGAGGCGAGGCCGAGAGTCCGCGAGGACGGACCGGGAAGCGCCGAGGGAGGGCGGGCCGAAAAGCACCGAGAAGGGCGGGGGTCGGGAGACCGTGATAGAGGCGGGCCGGGAATCGTCGAGGGCGGGGGCCGAGATGTTGAAATAGTGGGTGCTCTAGACCTAACTATCTAGTACTTTTGATTACCATATCATGTGTACAGTTAGCTATGCATGATGTTATCTTACCATTATAGTGCAGACTTTTATGCGTCCACTATAATAATGGTAATGTTTAAAGGTTAATTATCGTGTCGAGAGGTTATAGCAGATCCCAGGCTATAATGAGAACCTCGAGATACAATGACATTGATCTTAAATATATGCTCTATAGTCTAGATACATCTTACTGACTGGACACAGTAGATGTCTGACTATCAGGTGCTGGGGGCTCATAAGCATTGAGACTTCTTCTCATGAAGTTCGCACTTTGTGATCTCTAGTAGTGAGATCATGAGGACAGACCCGCTGTCATTGGTTGTTCTTATCTACGGACATGTGTATTGGTCTCCTGACTTGAGACCATTACCAATGTATATCATTTGATTACGTACTTTGATGCAAGACGAAAACCATGGCAGTGATGTCGTGGTGAGGTAGTTTGTGTTGGGTGCATCGTTGGTGGTATGACGTTGGCTGAATGGTCAAGAAAGAATTTGTCGCTTCCAAGTTCAGGAAGTTGTATATCTCAAGCCTGGTTGATCAGGATGGTGCCGCCTTCATAAGTCTTTGGCCAAAGCAGTAGAAAGGCAAATCCATCCGGATAGATCAACAAATAATAAAGCAAGATAATGACGATCACACAAGAGTGCGTCCTGCTTTATGAGATATTTAATGACAAAGAGATTATAATACACAGTCAGTGTTCGTAAGATGGTAGTCGTTGCTATGACTATCCTTATCTCTTTAGGGGCCATGATGAGTTGCTAGACTCCGCTCTTGATCTGTGGATTTTATTCACTGCTATCGAGATGAGGGCCTAGAGGGTCACACACAATAGCGTATTCAAAAATCTGCCCTATTCAGTCGAATAGATATATGGACATAGTGGGTCCCGCCACGGGGTCCGAGCGTTGTCCAAGTTATCGATCACCAAAAGAATTAAATAAATTCATTAATATTCAAGTTATGAATATTTGGGATTGAATTTATTTAATGTATTTACGAGTTTAGTAAATACGAGAAAAATATTAACCGAACGAATATTATTTTAATATTCAAGGTTCGTTTAATATTAAGCGGGATATCGAGTCGAGTTAAATGACTCGGTTTTATCAAGTAATATATTATATATATATATTACAAGTATGTGATAAAAATAATAAATAATATTGGCGCAATTAAGTTCGTCAAAATTATTTATTTAGTGAACGTTGAAATAAACGGGGGTCGGGGAACCCTACCGGGTATTTATCAACGTCTCTATAAATAAGAGAGGAGGCTCTCTCTCTTTTGTGTGCAAATTACTATTCATTCATTTTATGGAATGAAAGTTGAGAGCCTCTCTCTCCTCCCGCTCTCTAGAGAGAGAAGCTCTCGATCGAAGAAGCTTGGATCAAGATCTCTCTCATGCATCGAAGGTTTCTCGATGCGATGATCGTCGGGACGTCAAAAGTATCGTCGGATCGCCGCACTAGCACCCGGAGTTTGACGATCGACGTTCCAGCGGATTTTTGGAGCACGTGTGGACGATCTAGAGGGATTCTGCTTTGGATCCTTCAAGCGACGATCGCCATCGACTAGTTGCAGTCGACCGCGCCTTCAGATTTGAAACGGGTACGTTTTCATTTTCATTTTGTACTCATAATTTACGCGAGATCCTCGGACCTCTCCGGGGCTCAGATAGTCGGCGAAGGCAAGTTTCGTCATCCCACCGACGAAAAATTTATAATCCCTAGCCCACCGGCTTCCGCTGCGGGCCCCGTGAACCTAACACGAGATACCGCGACGAAGGCGGGCCGAGAAGCGCCGAGGAGGGTGGGGCCGAAAGACCACGACAGGGGCGGGGGGGCGGGAGACCGCGTCGGAGGCGGGGGGTCGAAAGACTGTGACGGAGGCGTGCTAGGACGCGCCGAGGAGGGCGGACCGGGATCTCGGATGGGAAGAGAGGGAGGAAATTTTATTGGAAATTTCCCTCTGATATCATGTAGTCGGTGAATTCCCCTTACCTCAAGATGAGGCGGAAACATTCTTTTATAGATGGATAAAAAGGATTACAAGGTGGAGTAATCCGATGTGGGAGTCAGAAATACCCTTTACCCGGAAATACAATTAACCGGGTTCAACAACCCTATATACACTATTTATCTTTCTCAGACTTTCCGAAATGAACTTGTCTATAAACTACCATGGTCATGGATTTTGTCAAACAGTTTCATTTCAATTAAAGGGTCGGTGATATCTTCTTCCATTAATATAAAAGGGACAAATCATTTCTGTTGCGGAATCGTTGGGAGACGCAACGACATAAATGAGAAAACGAAAGAAAGAAAGCAACAAGAACACAGCAATTTACGTGGTTCGGGAATAATCTCTACGTCCATGAGAGAGGCAGAATTTCACTATATCAGGAGCACAAATTGCAGAGGTTTTTTTTTCATAGTAACCCTAGCCCGAAAATGGGCTATAAAAAATGGAGAAGACGATCACTGTTCGAAAAGTAAGTCCGCGTCGCTACAGTGAACGGCGGCCAGCTTTGTCAAAAGCGCTACAGTGGCTGCTGGCTGGAAGTCAAAAGTGCTACAGTACTGTTGACCCCGAAGTCTACATGCCCCTTAACTCCCTATTGTCGCGTTAACCACCATCCTGGCGCACCTCAGCACAGCCATCACTGCCTCGTCATTCGCACACCGCTACCATATCATGCAAGGGCCACCTGTCGTCACCCTTGCCTTCAGCTGATGACCCTCCCATCGTCGGACTGCCACCGTCGAGTCACCACGCTCATTCGAACCACCGCGCTGACCGCTTGGGCCGCCATCCACGACGTGCATCGCCTCCCCTCACGCACACTCACCGTCGAACCACCTCCCACTGTCATCGGCCATTTCTAGAGTCAGTGGCCCTTCATTCATACAAGAGAGGCAGTGAGACACGAGAGGGGGGGAGAGAAAGAAAAAGAAGAGAATAATCTGGTTGTCTGTGGTTCTCTCGTTTTTCGTCATTCCGTCAAAGAAAATGCATCACCAAGAGCAAAATTAGGGATAATCAACCCTAATCGAATATCCAATCTTTGTTCGTTTGGCGTGGGTTCGCCAATGAATAGCGCAAAGGGTTCGAATTTGATAATAAAAAACAATGAAATTTCAGACATAATCAGCAAACCATAATTTAAGAATAACAATTCTCCTTCCAAAGATGCGAAGAACAAAACCAAGAGATCAAATATCAAGCTCTGTCGTAATGGCGCAACGATCGACGCTTCAATCCGTTGTCGAAGCCAAGGTCTCATTCATCGTCATCGCGCAATCCGGTCTCGTTCTTCAATCTGATGTCGTAGCCACCCAACTTTCAGTTTCTCCACCCTCCCTCCTCTCTAGGGTTCATGCCAACAACGAACTCCCCCTAGAGAAGTAACATAATATGGTTTAAATATACATCATGCTAGGGTTTTTCAACCATAAATTATCTTAGGTATATTAATTAATTATTTCATCGCTCACCCACAAACCCTGGGAATCAATGTGAACTCCAAATATATCCCTCCTGGGTAAAACCCTCATTCTGAACTCAACCACAGCCTCCGTTTTCCCCTCTCGGACCTCGTTTGGGAGATATAAGCAATTTATCACAAATACACGTGCACAGGTTAAAAATATTATTTTTATACTTAATATATTTTTATCGAGCCTCTGTCACGCCCACAATTCTGCACTGACTCGGCCCAGGAGTGAGCATCACACCCCAAAGTCAACAGTCATCGAATAATTTTTCTGAGATCTTTTAGGATAAATTTACCATTTTACCCTGGGGAGGTCCCGGGACTTTAAAACTCAAAAATTGAGTTAAGTCTCGTCCAAGAAAAACTCATGTTAATAAATCCTCCCCACCTTAAGACCTTTTCATCCCCGAAAATGAAACGACTGGGGCTACCAAACAAGGAAACTTAAAAATCAATCCCGTGCGGTAAACCACCACCATCACACACGCCTTTTTCACCTGCAGAGGCCTGAGCTCTAAACGAACTTGATACTCAACCGCCTGGGAAGGAAACATTATCTTCCATCCACAAAGATACCGGTTTCGGTCATCTCGAAGCAAGAACCAAGCGAAAACATGCATCCGCTCCAAACGAGTTTTGCCATGACTCAACACCCAAAACTTTTTCTCATCCGAAGGTCATCCCGCCACATGCAATGAAACGAAACTACAAACCATCGACACTCATCCCAAAAGGGCTCGTCGACAAGGTTATCATTGGTGAGAGCGCCTCACTCCCCACCTTTTAAGAGTGTTCTTGATGGTTGTCGTACAAGAACAATTCATCCGCGTTGCACACTACACTAAGCGCTTCACAAAATTCCACACTGACACTGAAAGGTCCCTCGATTCGACGTTAGTTCCTCCATCATCTCCTACTTGCAAATCACGGGCACCCATGTCACGAGTTCACGACGCAAAGGCGATATAGGCCTTTTTCTCCAACCTCAACCTAAGGGAATCCTCCCTCCACATCCCGATCCCAACAGGTTTCGCATTCACTGTCGAAGATAGTCTGGCTGTGATGTCATCGCTCTTTCACGAAAGCTACCGACGAGCACCATAGGTAGAACACCAACCTCCTTCAACTGCACCACTGCACATCGAATGGCCCAATCCACCACAATCTGAAGCGGATAGTCCTGATCGTTCATATGACCCTACCTTATCGGCTCTAGACCCCGGGATAACACCTACTCGAGCGACCTAAAATCCATAACCTCTCTAAAAAACCTCCTCCTCCACTGCATAGCAAGAGTTGTCATGCGATGCGTACACCCACAAAGATCCACTGAACACAACACATTGAAGGTCGTGTCCCACTAGGGAGGTCTCCACTCATGATGCCTATCTTGATATTCACCATGAACACCAAGGAAAAAACACTATCCACCTAGAAAAGTGGGTGACATGCTCCCCACTATAAGGAAAACCTTTAAGATCTCCTGAGAACGTCCGGTCACATAGGGTCACTAAATCGATACAACCATCGTGGCCCTCTCACACAAGAGAAGGGTGTGGGGCCACCTATCGTTGATCGAAGGTGAGCAAAGTCTCCTGCTCCACACAAGAAACAACGGCTCTGGTCTCCCTGGTCTAATAACCGAACTCTAGACCACCTTAACATTATTGTCCTAATATTCTCAACCAATCCACATATGACTACTAACTTTAAGCTTCGTCCCTAGGACAAACCCACTCGGATACCACTCTGACACGACCCGACCCACCGGGGCCCCATCCAGGCCAACAAAAAGCTGAGGGTGCCACCCTAAGCCCCCCCTCTAATAAGTCAGAGGTTGGTGACTAGCATCGAGTTGGCATAATTCACAATATGGAAGACCTTAGCCTATATCAAACTGCAACAGATACATATATCAATGCAAAAGCAAACACCGCCACCAACGGGACATATACATAAATATAATCAGCTAAACTATATACAAACACATGCATGAGACATCTGGTACAAAACATCACCCCAAAGGAAAATACAATGGAATCGTAAAACCGACAAGCCTCTGAATTCGACAGGTACAAAACATGAGAAAACTCCTCACTACGTGTACTCCTGGAAACGATCTCTAGACGCAACGGTCACCGCCATAGTCAAGGTCCGCCAAGCTCCATCATGCGTCGCCAGGCGTCACAAGGCGTCGGCTCCCACGAACAAGCTACACCAACTCCACATCTACCAAGACCACCATCTCTGAACCTATACATCATTTGCACAGACACAACACGGTGCGAGCACAAAACCCGTGCAAGGGTGAGTATAAACATATCCAGTAGGATGCCCCGAAAACCACAAAGAAAACACAACATAACAGACCAACTCAAGCTCCCAATACTAGAAAATATCCGAGAGGAAAGACAAAAGAGAATCCAAATATGCTCAATCACCAGAAGTCTTCGAGCACAAAGAAGCCTCATCCATCTCAACTCTTACCCATTAAGATACAAATCCCACAAGCAACTAGGGATTCTCGGAGTACCGGGAAGTCCACCAAGCCAGAAGTCGATAGTCAGCTGTAAATTGTCTCTCGAAGGCAACCTCTGCGGTGTTGAGGAATCACAAGTCCCAAAAAAGTCTATACTGCACATACTTCCAAGAATCACACCGCCACCAAAATCCATGAAGGGGGGTCTGCTCAATGTTGAAGTACACTAGCCAATCGAGGGAGTACTGCACCCTTTGGTTTATTGATACCGTACCGCCGATCAAGAAACCAAACCATCAATGCCAAACAAACTGCATAACCACACAAGAATTGTAGTGGAGGATCCCGGCCTCGTTGGAAGACACCTCGGTCGAGGGGAATACCGACTCCAGTGGAGGATCCCGATCCCAAATGAGCTCTTAGACAAGGGGGGATACCGACTCCGCAGATGGGATCTCAGCCCCGAGTATGTGGGGGGAATGCATACCCTACCTGTAAACTAACCCGTGGATAGAGAATATCAGCCCTGAGTAAATAAGGAGAATACAGACCCTACCTGTAGGGTGAGGATGCTCCGATCGTCATGCTCGAACCCCGTCATCAGCCCTGCGGAGCTAAATTTGAAATTTGTCTATCTCACCTCGCAAACGACCTCAAATGGTCGAATGCATTGTGTCATTACGACTTACATGGAAAAATATTCAAGACATGCTATTTA
Source organism: Viscum album (assembly GCA_963277665.1). NCBI lineage: Eukaryota > Viridiplantae > Streptophyta > Magnoliopsida > Santalales > Viscaceae > Viscum > Viscum album. Next base: position 58,735,743 of record OY728129.1, read on the forward strand.
TTTATTGAAAATGTGCATCATATGAAAAATATACATTGCATCGTAACACGAATGAGAGACGCTACATGACGGGACTAGGGCTCATGTCGTGAGTCAGAATTATGTATCACCTATTGATCTTGATTCTTTCGTCTCGATGTCAAGATTGTGATGTCATAGACAAATTGTCAATCTGACCTCATAATGAGAAGATACACTCGAAACAAGAATTTATAATAAATGGATGCAGGTCAGCCCTTCGGGGGGGGGGGGATGTTCGCCTAATCCACCAAGAATCGGTGGGTGCGCGTGTGTGTGTTTCTTCCTTGTGACTTATACCCTCAATTATAGTCCTAGATTATTATTATATATATAAGCTGGGGGGAATACTTCATGTAGCGCACCCCCCCAAATCACGCCGCCCCCTGATTATATTAATTTCTTTTTCTTTATTTTAATTTATTATCTTATGTGTTTGATGATGGGAGGCCTTCTTCCCCAAGAAGACTACAAGCCCACTACTTCTTATGGTCGCGCTGACAACCGTCCCAGCTCGCCTCCGAGCAGCCGCCACCGCCCTGTTGTTTGCACGCCGCTACCGCGTCTCACACGGGCCACCTATCGCCGCCCCTGCCTTTGACCGATGACCCCCTCGCCGCTAGACCGCCGCTGTCAAGCCACCACGCTCGTTCGAACCACTACGCTCACCGCAAGGGAAGCCATCCCCAGTGCGCGCCACCTCCCCTCACGCACACCCGCCTTCATGCCACCTCTCACTGTTGTCGGCCATCACTAGGGTTGGCGGCCCTTCATCCATACAGGAGAGGGAGTGAGACGCGAGAGGGGGAGAGAAAAAGAAGAGAGAAGAGAATATTTCGCCGCCTACAATTCTCTCGTTCTTCATTGTTTCGTCAACAAAAACGCATAATCAAGAGCAAAGTTATGGATAATTAGCCCTAATCTAATATCCTATCTTAGTTCGTCCGACGTGGGTTTGCCAATGAATAACGCACAAAGGAGGGGTTTGAATTCAATAATAAAAATCAATGAAATTTCGCAAAAACGTAATCAACGAACCATAATTTAAGAATAACAATTCTCTTTCGAAGAATGCAAAGAATGGAGCAAGGAGATCAAATATCAAGCCCTAACTCATTGGTACAACAGCCAACGCTTCAATATGTTGTCGAAGCTAAGGTCTCATTCGTCATCGTCGCGTGATCCGGTCTCGTTCTTCAATCTGATGTCGTAGCCAACCAACTTCTAGTTTCTCCACTCTCCCTCTCTCTATGGTTTCTGCCAATGACGAATGGCTCCCCCTGGAAAGGTAATATAATAGGTTTAAATAGACATCAACCTAGGGTTTGCCAACCATAAATTAAGTAAATATTAATTAATTAATTTAATTGCTCACCTGCGACGACCTGAACCTCGAGACTCAATACGAACTTCAAATATATCGCTCATAGGGTAAAACCCTCATTCCGGACTCAACTGCGGTCTCAATTTTCCCCTCTGAAACCCCGTTTAGGAGATATAAGCAATTCATCACAAATACATGTGCACGGGCTAAAAAGATTATTTTATACTTAATATATTTTTAGTGACTCTGTCGCGCCCACAGTTCTGCGTCGCCTCAATCCAGAGGGTAAACACCGCACCCCAAAGTCAATGAAACCATAGGATAATTTTTCTGAGGTCAACTGATAGGGGAAATTTATCATTTTACCCCTAGTGAGGTCCCGAGCGAGATTTTAAAACTCAAAATTGAGTTGAGTCTCGTTCGGGAAAAACTCGGGTCACTACATACCATTTTCAAGTTCTCATTATAGCAAGAAATCGTTCCCCTTCGATGCGACATATATTCTAAGGATATTATCGTATTAATGTTATGCATAATGTTGGAGTCTGTATCCCACATCGAACTTGAGGTCCGGTGTGGTCTTTACTATTTGTTATAAAAGCACCCCAAGGGCTCCTTTAGAGAAACACCTTGGGGGTTCGGGTCTCTCCTTTTTCCCATTCTACATGGTATCAGAGCAGGTTTTTTGAAACCCTATCCCTCCTCCCTCCCTAATTATTTTTTTTTCCTCCCTCCTTTTAGGTTTTCCCCGTCCGAGGGGCGGCGGCTCCAATCCAAACAGTCCCCCCCCCCCGCTGCTCCTCCCGGTCGCGCAGGCCCTCCCTCACGGCGGATTTCCCCCCAGCCGGCGTCTCCTTCCGTCGCGGATCTCTCTGCCCTCCGGGCTCTCTCTTTTTTATCCCTGTCGGCGACTCTGTCCGACAGATCTCCCCTCCGCCTTTGCCCTTCCCGGCGGGCCTCCCTCATCTGATCCCGGCGGCCCGGCGTCTCCTCCCGGCGGCCTGTTCTCCCTCAGGCGGTGCCCCTCTCCTGCGCGGCTCCCTTCCCGGCGCCCTCGCCCAGCGGCGCCCTCGCCCCAGCCCCCGTCGCGGCTGCCCCCCAGATGCGCCTTCCCTCACGGCGCCCGCTCCTCCTGCGCGCAAGCCCTCCCCATCGCGGCTCCCCCTCCGGCGGTCCTCCTGTGCGCGCAGCACCTCCCCACCCCCCCCGGTGAACCTCCTCCTGACGGCCCGCCTCTTCCCTACCGGCTCCCGACACGACGGCCCCATCCTCGGCGCGGCTCTTCTCTTCCCGGCCGACCTACGCGACTCGCGTTCCTCCGCTCCCGACCCAGGCGCGACGACGGCATCTCTTCCCGGCGGATCCCTGCGTCGCTCATGCACGTCGCCCCACCTGAGCGGTCCCCAGCACGACGCCCGACGGCCGACGTCTCCACCTTCCTCCTGCCTCTCCCCGCGCAACTCACGGCGCTTCTCCCATGCAGCGAATCTCTCCCGCTGCTCCTCCCGGTCGCGCAGGCCCTCCCTCACGGAAGATTTCCCTCACCGGCTCCTCGCTCCAGCGCAACGGCCCCGTCCCAACGGATCCTTGCTCCCTCCGGCGTCGCACTGCTGCCCTCCGGTGAACCGTTGCTCCTTCCATGCCGGCCACCTCCTACAGACTCCCCGCCTCGCCGGCATCTCCGGGCATCTTCCCGGCGGATCATCCTCTCCGCAGCTCCTTCCGTACCGGCTCCCTCCAGGCGAACCGGTCCAGGCTGCTCCCTCCATGCCGGCCTCTTCCTACGGCATTCCCGCCTCAATCGTTGGCCTCCTCCTGCGGATTTCCCGACGCTTCGACGACCGGCAACGCCATTGCGGATTTCCCGGTGCTTCGAAGACCGGCACCGCCATTGCGGAGTTCCCGGCGCTTCGACGACCGGCACCGCCATTGCGGCTTCCTCGGCACTTTGACGACCCACCCCCCCCAGAGCGGATTTCTCGGTGCTATGGCGATCGGCCCGACATTACGGATTTCCCAGCACTCTGACGACCGACCTGTAGTGCGGATTTTCCCGACGCTCTAACGACCAACCCGCCAGTGTGGATTTCCCGGCGCTCTGTTGTCCGGCCCCACACTTTTCCGGTGATGACCCATCCTTTTTTTTTCCAGCGGCATCACATTACCATCTTGAGGGGGAGCAGCATCAACAACGATTTTATTATTTCCGTTTCTTCTGTTTTTGCCATGTATTTGTCATCAAGCTGGGCATGTCCAGCTTGAGGGGGAGTATTAGCGTCTGTTTTGTTGCTTTCTTTTCTTTATGTGTCCAAGCTAGGTACACCTAGCTTGAGGGGGAGTGTTGGAGTTTGTATCCCACATCGGACTTGAGGTCCGGTGTGGTCTTTACTATTTGTTATAAAAGCACCCCAAATGCTCCTTTAGAGAAACACCTTGGGGGTTCGGGTCTCTCCTTTTTCCCATTCTACACATAAGAACAATCATTATATGATAAGATATTCATTTATATTCTTGTAATCGAAAGTACAAAGTCAGTTAGCTCTAGGGAACCAACTCCAACATCCCCATAAAATAAAAGGAAAAAGGAAAAAAATATTTATTCCTTCCCAACACTCAAAAACCGTAAGCATCATTCAATTTTGATTTCAAACTGCTCTCAAAATAAAATCTGAAAGAACGACATAAAGAGTGGGGATCTATCAACTATCATGATATCATTGGAGGGAGTTATCCGAAAAGCAAAGGCAATAGAGGCCTTAAAGTAAGTTATACCCAACCTTTAATAAATAAATTTAAGTACAAGCATGTTACATGTTACGGACCTGGCAACCACCTCTTAGGGCTTCCATAACTAGATACTTCAGTTGATCTCTGCTAATAGCAACATCCTTTAAATATTCTCTAGCCAAAATGACCTGGAACAGAATAAAACAGAGAAAAGTTAGTTTTTAGTTCAACCAGCAGTTATTTCTCATCTCGTAAAATAATAAAGCCCAATAGAGCACCTTTTATTAGTCATGGAAAAGCAGCCACAAATAAGCTTCCAGAAACTTCCTAATTTAGAATATGTATTTAGCATTGGTGAGAGTTTGAAGAGACATTACCTCATTCGCAATGCCACACAATGTCGTAATCATGGTGGATTTTGAGAATGAGGATGCTAGGATCAACTTGATAGTAGAGACTATGATGCAAGAGAACTCATGTAGGATTTTAATCTAGTTGTGAATGGAAGACATGATTCTGTCAGGCTAAAGATTATACAAAGACTTACTGTTATAACCTTCATTCGAAGTTATGATCCTCTAATGAAACAAATGTAGCATTCACCACCAATAAACCGAGAGATATACCTCAAGCAACACGCAATGCAATCATGCACTCCAACAAGGAAGCTGCATCCTCTATATTTACTGCCATATTTGCATGATAATAAAAAGATAGCCAGTCGTGTTTACAGTTTGCATTGCCATAAAGCATAATTAGACAAATTATCAGAAGTATGTATTGGCCTTATTCAATGTGAGACTAGTTAACATAGCAAACAGGAGTTTATTTTCCTCCATATGTCCAACATCACATGTCTAAATATCCTGAATTAGTTTACTCCAAAATGTGAAGTACATGTCACACACATATGAATTTTATTTTTAAACACTTAAATGATTTTACTGCTCAACGTTTCCATATAGCGTAGTATTTTTGCCTTGTTTAGGCCATAAATCTTACTTAAATATCCCTTAATCGATAAATTGACAGTGTCTTAAACAAGTAACGAGGCATAAAGAAGCTTTAAGGGTGCATTCTAAGAGTTCAACACGCTCTGCATTTTACAACATCGAATGTTCTATGCCACTGAATCAAAACTTAAGAGAAATACCAATTTTAACATTTGTACATAAAAAGATTCAAATGCAGCTCACAATAATCAGTTCAACATTCTATAAAGCTACCTGAGTCTTTGCGTAGTCTGTTTCTTCCTTAACCATTCTAGAAACTTCACTACTGTCTTCCTGAAACCGTGTTGCAATTCCAACAGCTGCAACACGATCCTCAAAACTTATAGGAAGATCTGCACTGTGAAGCATGCCATCAGCAGAAAGAAGACGGAAGTCAAATATTGTAACACGTCATCAACATCAGAATGCTAAAATTATATTTCAAGGAAGCTTTCATGTTGAACTCCCAATAAATTATGAGAAACTTACCTTAAATTTATCGCAATGCGATCTAGTAAGTGTTCACGAACAGCACCTTCTTCTGGGTTGAAAGTGGCAACCAGGAGAGGCTGGCAAGGATGCCTAAAGCTGATTCCCTCTCGTTCCACAGTATTAACTCCTTCAGTCAATATATTAAGAAGCAAGTTGGAAATACCCTCATCTAAAAGATTAATTTCATCAACATATAGAACCCCCCTGTGAGCTTCAGCAAGGAGACCTGGTTGGAATACTGTTGTTCCAGTCTTCACAGACTCTTCCACATTGACCGATCCAATAAGTCTATCTTCTGTTACTCCAAGGGGAACCTACGCATCAATGATCATATGATAATGGCAATAATAACCACATAAAAATATCTTGCTGAGACTAATACCTGGACAAATGGAGACTTGACAACCCGTGTTTTAATGTTGCCGGCAGAATCAAGCACAATCTTTTTATCAAGTCCATCTTCCCACCTTGAAGCACATGGAGGAGAATTTTTTTTTTTTTTTAATACCATTAGAAAGAAACATCCATCAACAACATTGTTGCATAACAATATAAAATGCAAAAAAAAAAAAAATGTATGCGCTTGCCAACTAAACCACATTCTGTCAAAATTCATGACCCACTTATAGTTGAATATTTGACAGGCCAGTTATATTCACAAAGAAGTTTTACGGAGGAACTATGGATTACTGAAATTACATATTAAAGACCTCCTTAAGGTTCACACTAGCTAAATGTGTAGATAATGTTAGACATGGACCTATCAAGATTCATATACCATAGTTAAAAACATGTTCTAAAACAAAAAACATCCCAAATCAGTCTCGCTTCAAAAGAACAGGCCAGGATGTGAAAAACTAAAATGAACAAAAGGTTACAGGAGCTAAGCTAATGATTGTCTTCTCTTCTCAAGAGCCACTTATGATGAATGTCTTTCTATATGCCATGTGATCCGCCTCAATGAGAGGGCTTTTGTACAGGCGATTAATCAGGCCAAATCGGAAATTTCCTTCGGTTTTGGTGTTCCACCGAACAAGAGAGCGGAGCTTTGTCTTACTGCAAGTATTCAAATGGTCGAAAAGCATAATAAATACCTTGGGCTCCCCACGATCGTTGGCCGATCAAAAAAAAAAATTTTCTCATCCATTGTGGATAGAATTGACAAAAAAATCCAAGGATCGTCTCTGAAAAGAATTTCTAAAGCAGGAAAAGAAACTCTCATCAAGGTAGCCCTTCAATCTATCCCAAGCTATGTCATGTCACTATTTAAGCTTCCTGGTGGAATTATTGACCAAATTCATTCCCGCATTGCCAACTTTTGGTGGGGCTATAATAATGGGAGAAACAAAAATATTTCCCTCACTTGGACTTTCGGAACTCCGCTCTTGGCCCCCGCCCCAACTTCTTTTGGAGAAGTATCTGGGGATCACGAAAACTACTTGAGAAAGGTATTGGCTAGAGGATCGGAGATAGAACGAAAGTAACCTATGGAATGATCCCTGGTTGATTGATAAAGATAGCATGTTGGCTACTTCACCGGCCTTCCCCGGATCCAAAGATGACACTGTCCGCTGCCTTTTCGATGATTTTGGTAATGGTTGGTGCTTGGATAAAATTAATTCTTGGTTCAATGAAAGGGATAAAAGAATTATTCTTGATATTCCCTGTGTGATGGATGTGGGGCAGGACTGTCTCTTTTGGAGCAATGACATCTCAGGATCCTACTCAGTGAAATCAGGATACAGACTTCCTCTTGACGCTCGTATTGAGGATAGGGAGGGGCTCTGGAAAACACTCTGGCAAATGGACGCCCCCCCCCCCCAAAGACCCGCTACTTCTGGTGGCAAGTGTGTATAGGTATTCTTCCCACCGTGGATTTCCTCTCCTACCGCCATGTTACGGACAACCAGTAATGTCCCTTATGCTCGGATGAACTGGAATCCCCTATGCATGCTATTATCCATTGCCGAGGGGCTAAGGAGATTTGGATTGTTTGGGGTTCTCATACGGAGCTTTTGCTGGATGCGGCACCAGATCTCCCATCACTGCTGATGATTTGGTCCTCCACGTTCACTGCTAATAAGCTTACATCGCTTTGCGTGGTGGCTTGGATGATCTGGGTTAGACGGAATAATTTCATTTTTAATCACACTTCAAAACCCTGTGGATTCTGGATTGAACGAGCATCTTCCTGGATCTATGGGTGGAGGCGGGACCCCGATCAAGATGGGTTATCTGGCTCTCACTCAGTTGAAACCAGATAGAGCCCCCCCCCCCGAAAGGGATCCTCAAGATCAATGTCGATACTTTTCTCTCCATGGATGGATTTGTTGGAATAGGACTGATGGTCCGGAACCATTTTGGTAAGATCATTGCTGCCAAACAGGAGTCGATCCACGCCTTTTGGGAACCCGCTGTTGTTGAAGCCCACGCTGTCCTTACGAGTCTAACCTTTACAAATGAGTGTGGATAGAATGTTATTCACATTGAATCTGATTGTCTCAACATCATCAACTTCATCGGCACAAATGATTTTGGTCTTCAATCTTTTGGCTTTCTCAACAAGAAAATCCAATCTCTCAGTCGTTGCTTCACGGATTGTTCTTTCTCCTTCATCAAAAGGGAGGGAAATGAAGCAGCACATCATCTGACTACTCACTATCTATCTGGAGAGCACCACCTCTGCCTTGATTGTTTCCCTTCGTGGATGTTCGATCTTGTTACTCCTGATCTTCATGATTAATATATTATCTTCGTTTGTCAAAAAAAGAAAAAGTCATGTCATCATATTTACATATACTAAGCAAAAAAAATTAACCATGCAAATGGATGAGAATCCGAACTCGGGTAGATAAATGTCAAAACAGCATAATTTTTCATTTATTAAATATAATCACCGCGAGAATGGAAAGAGAGAACTACGTACCTAAAAAATCATTAAAAAATCCATTATCATGGCTTTGGCCCAACAAACGTGCCTAAGAAATGCAACAAAATGAAGAATTCTAGTTTGCAGGTTAGAAAAAAATGAAAAATTGAAAACACAAAGAAAAAAAAATGCAGGAAGAAAAAGTTACCTTTATTTCTAGTTCTGTTGATAAAAAAATTACTGGCAGATATCAAAGCATAGAAACAAAAATTGCGAAACAAAAAATACATGGGACAACTAAGACATTACATGGTTTCCATCAGAAAAATCAGTGATTGTTAATAATAACTACATAAAGCCTCAGTGTGTACCACTTTAGGGTCATAGTAGACATGATATATCATACCAATTACAGTGAGAAACAATAAAAATTAGAAAAGCAGCATGCACAAAATTTCTGAGTGAAAATAAATATTTACTCTCTGGAAATGAGAAAACTCATCACATACTTCTCTGGACAGGCAGGATCAGCATTTGCAATTGAACCAACAACTGCATCAATTGGTGGCAAAATTGCATGCAACCCACGTGCCATCACTGTCTTGGCAGTTCCTCGCTTTCCAGATATAGCAATCCCACCTATCTCCCGGTCAATGGCTCCCAGCAAAAGAGCGGTTTTAATAGCATCCTTTTAAAAAAAATATTTGGAAAAAAAATAGTGAGTATTTTGAAAGAATTTAATTTCCATTTCCATCTATTTAACCTGAAAACCTTCAAAGACAAGTGCACTGGCCTCGTTTATAAATTATCAGATGCGTGATAATTATAAAAAAAAAAAAGTGCAAATGCAATGTATTCTTTTTTTTTTTAAATATAGGCCAGGGGACATTTTATATTGAAGGATGGCCCCAAGGCCTTACATTTGAGGGTGGCCCGAAAGTCTTACATTTGAGGGTGGCCCAGAAGCCTTATATTTGAGGGTTGACAGAAGGCCTGAACATTTGAGGGTTGATCCAAAAGCCCCAACAGTGATTGCTTGGATTGGGTCCATTGAGGAAGGCCTGAAGGCCTTGAATTTGAGGATGGTCCAGAGGCCTTAACATTTTAGGATTAGACCCATAGGCTGCTTGAGATAAGGTCCGCTAGAGAATAACCCAGAGGCCAACTAGAGAGTGGTCCAAAGATCAGTTTGGGGGGACGGCTTGGAGAAGATCCGGAGAGGAAGCTCGTTGCTACAATTCCTGCTACAGTGTCCGTTATAGTGTTTGTTACAGTACTGTCACCGTAACTCAGAAATTTGGAACCACTGGGAATCAAACCCAAGACCATGTCAATCCCCCTTCCTCACCAACCAAACTAGGGGGACCAGAAAAAGAAAACAGAATAAAGAAATGCCATGGGAAAATCACTTTTTCTAAAAAGAATGTGTAGATAATATATTCAAAGTTATTTCTTGGGTAATGAATTAAAGAGTGGATTGATGAAGTTTAAATGCTTTCACCCTACAGCAACATCTGAATCAGTTGCAGACACCGACTCTAAAGAGTGTGGCTCCATGATTAAAGACATGGGTTGTGGCTCATGAAGAAAGTGGCTCCAAGATTGAAGCATTTTTAAATAACCATGTGATTTCTGCTTATAAATTGTATTGAACATAGGTACTGAATGCAATATGAAAAATGAAAGGAAACAAGTTCTCTGTTTTTTGTGTTTTGAGCATTCTTCCTCTGGCATCATCCAATACATTATTTCATTGTGTCGTCATGGTATCAAATCCATGGACCACCATCACTCTTCTTTGCAAATATGGTTGAACCAGATATATCAACATCTACATTACCAATCATCTCTTCCGCCCATATGGATGCAACGCCTATTAGATCCATGCAAACTCAATTCCAACTTGAAACCTTGAATAAAGGGTCTCCGATCGCTAATTATTTAAATAAAATCAATGCACTTGCTAGGGGTTGTCATACATCCTCTCACGGACACTGAATTTATGACCTATCTACTTGCTGGTCTTGGAAGTGATCATGAATTATTGGTAACTTCTCATCACGCATCTTGCTCCCATCTCACCGCATCAAGCTTTTAGTTACATTTTAAACCATGAGTCTCGTCTGACCCATCAAACTCAACCCACACATACCACCATGTTGTTCTCTATTGTTTGTCCTGTAGAATCGCTCAAGAGGGGATGAATTTAGGTTTTCCAATTAAAAAATGGATTTAAAAAAGCCTATTTAAATTCTCCTCAACTTTAAAACAATTAATCAATGAAAATGTGGCAGTAACCCATGCACCCGACATCATATATCGTATGCCATACCATATGCCATACCATATGTCATACCATATGTCATACCATACGACATAGGCATCCAATGTCTTGTGTTGAAGTCTTCATCCCACATCGTACTTGTGGTTTGATGTGGTCTTTATTACCCATGGTCGGGGAAGGGAGAGAAATACAAGAAAATCTCAACACTACTAACAAGGAATAACTCGGCGAGACTCGAACCCGAGACCTCGCCAAGACCCCGCAGGGCCGTTACTAACTGAGTTACACCCTGAGGGCAACCGATGTGGTCTTTATTATTCATTATAAAATAACCGCCTCTTTTAGAGAGGCACCTTGGGTATTGGGTCTCCACTTTTATACTTTAACATGGTATCAGAGAAGGTTTTCTAAACCTGAGCCCTCCCTCCCATTTTTTTTTCTCATCCTAGACCTACGTTTTCCCCCCTTTGGGGGGCGACGACCCCAGGCCGTTGGCCACCATCAAAGCCGACCCCCCCCCCCTCCCGTCGGTGCTCCACCTCCCTCAGCGAGCGATGGCCCCTATGCAGCCTCGCATCCTACTACGTGTGTGCCTCCTCCCGACGGATCCCGTCCACCACGGCTCCCTTGAGCGACGGCCTCCTCCAGGTGCGACCCCTCCGTCGTGCGTCCCCGACGGAATCGTCAGTACCCCCCCTTCGCCATCCAACGGCTTCCGCCGCGACTTCTCCCTGTGCGCGCAACCGCACTAGCGGCGCCACCCTCCCAGATCCGGTCGGACCCCGTCCGCCGCGCGCACCTCCTCCCGTTGGTCAGCTACCTCTTCTACTTCTGCACCTCCTCCGCTTCTGCGCGACTCCTTTGCTTCCGCTCCAACCTTTTGCACAGGCCCTCCCGGCGCGATGCTCCTGCGCCGACTCCCTGTGCGCCGCTCCTTCCTGCAGGATGAGTATCTGCACGTCGCACCCTCCCGGATGCCCTGTTCCGGGCGTCGCCCTCCTCGTGCGACACCCATCGGCTGCTCCTCAGGCTTCTCTGCTTCTCACTGTGCGCGACCCCTGCGCGCAGCCCTCCCACTCACGCCGCTAGATCCATGTCGGACGACCTCCTGCCGAGCAGCCTCCCCGCCGGCCAACCCCCCACTCACGACGCTTCCCTGCACGGTCGCCTCCGCCCACCCTTCCGCATCGCCCCAGCACCGCGCGCGACCCAGCATCTAGGCAACCCTCTCCTCGCTAGCATCCCCTTCTTCTCCCTCCCATTCGGCCAGATCCAGTCGGCCGCGACTGGATCTACTCTATGGATCTCCTCCATCTGTTGCTCCTCTGCAAGGCAACCCTCCCCATCGGTTTCATCTGTGTCCAGCTTTTCCGATCTCCTCTCCGGTAGCGGCCCACTCCATTCTGGCTTTCCCAGCGCCTCCGACGACCAACCCGCCTGTGCGGCTTTCCCGACGCTCTGTCGACCGGAACCGCCAGTGCGGCTTTCCCGGCACTCCGTCGACCGGCACCACCAATGCGGCATTACCGACGCTCCCTCATCCAGCACCGTCGGTGCGGCATTCTCGGCGCCTCCGACGACCGGCCCGCCTGCGCAGCTTTCCCGACGCTCTGTCAACCGGCACCGCTTGTGTGGCTTTAGCTTGAGGGGGGGTGTTGGAGACTGCATCCCACATCGGAACTGTGGTCTGATGTGATCTTTATTATTCATTATAAAATAACCTGAAGGGCTCCTTTAGAGAGGCACCTTGGATGTTGGGTCTCCACTCTTATACCTCAACACCTTGATATGGTTTCCCACGATATGCATCACATACATATCGTGGGTTACGATATGGATGAATCGTACAATACAATTCATCCCATTTTAGTGCATACCTGTCAATCTCCCACTTGCACTATGATTTCATAAGGACTTTATACAAAAAATTCACAATTCTTTGTGAATTTATCCAAACTCTTTTGAATACAATTTATCAAACTCTCTCCATTTTGGAACAAACACTTTGTCCAAAATACAATCCTTATTTTAAGGCCCAGCTGTGTGAAACTATGGGACTTTATAACATTGACAACACATATGAATTCCCGAATTCATAAATGTAAGCAAAGAGCAGCCACTAACAAAACGCCATCACTACTAAAGTTGCGAGGGGTTCTGGCATGATCTCAATCAAACAAACTTAAATATCTATATGAACATGTTCATCATAAGATGTATCATATATATTGTATGTATACTTATATAATCTATTTGTACATGACATCGATTGGACACTAGACATTGAACATGTCAATCTAGTATAGACCAACTCATTCATTTTCAATTCTCCGAGTAGATTGATCAATCATCACATGTCAATCATTCTGATAGATAAGCACATCAAATGTCACTTAACTAAGCATGGTCATGCATTTATTCAATCACTCATTTGAAGGCCCGGATGTCTTTTCTTGTCATACAAGTGCACAAACCTCATTTGATGACATGATCAACAACATGCCCAACTACCCCCTAATTAGCTCAACCTCAAGGCTAGCATAAAAAATGTATCAAAGTATAGAGGTTCACATGCTAAGTATCTTGTCAATCTCGGGTAATAAAGATTCAATGATAGGCATACACCCCTACGTATATCAATAATCGTATGACATTCCATGTGATATACTTTCACAGGTCAACACAGACAATTAGTCTCAACTTATCATCATGAGTCTACTATGCATCGTATATGAAACTTCTATTCATGCTAATCTTTACATATCATCACAACTCATTATACCCTGTGATGATCTTCGATTAGGGGGAACTCAAGGTCATACTTCAATGGGCTTTTATCATTGTTCGTATCTAATAAATGCGGCATAAATTAATGAATGATAAATGGAGTTTGTCTTATAAAATCATGATATATTTTACAACCATTACATCTAATCTCTCATGTATCTAATACCCAGAGATTCGACATGACCCCCATGTTTTTGTTGTGATAAAAGTTTCAAAGGATTCACTACATTCTCCTCTATAGCCACCCAAAAGATCTTTGCATCGCCCCTCTCAACAATCTCTCGAATGAGACAGTATTTACAAAGAATGTGTTTGGTCCTTTGGTGAGATCAGGGTTCCTTGGCCTGAGCAATAGCCCCATTGTTGTCACTGTAAAGCTCAATTGTTCCCTCTATGCTGGGAATCATCCCAAGTCCAGTAATAAACTTCTTGATTCAAACAGCTTCCTTCGCACCATCTAATGCAACGATATACTCTGCCTCTATTGTTGAGTCAGCCACGGTGGCTTGTTTAAAACTCTTTCAATTGATAGTTCCACCATTAAGGCAAAATACGAAACCAGATTGAGATCTCGTGTCATCTTTGGTGGTTTGGAAACTAGCATCAGTGTAACCTCTTACAATTAGTCTATCCTCACTTTCAAAGACCATGAACATATCTTTACTTCTTCTCAAGTACTTAACGGTGTTCTTCACAGCAACCCAGTAACCTTCACCCGGATTAGATTGGTATCTATTTTGAGATATTTTTCCAACCACATCTTTATATAATGTAAAGTCATAACATCATTTCTGATAAGTAGTATGTCATCAGCATACAATACCAGAAATGTCACAACACTCCCACTAACCCGCTTATATACACAAGAATCATCTGTGTTATTGATGAAAGCGAACACTTTGATCGCATCATCAAACCGAATGTTCCAACTCCAAAAACTTGCTTTAATCCATAAATGGATTGTTACAACTTGCAAACCTTAACAGTGTCATTTGGCACTTCAAAACATTCCAATTATATCATATACGCATCCTCGACTAAATTTTTGTCAAGGAAAGCAGTTTTGACATTCATTTGATATATTTCATATCAAAATGAGTTGTTATGGCTAGCAATATTCGAATGGACTTTATCATCGTCACCGGAAAAAATGTTTTTTCATAGTCAATATCATGAATTTGTTTGTAACTTTTTTGATACCAGACGAGCTTCAAAGGTAGATACTCTACCATCAATGTGAGAAAAACTCACTTTCACCCTATGGGTCTCACCCCTTCGGATGCATCCACCAAATTCCAAACTTAGTATACATGGAGTCCATTTCAAATTTCATGACTCTCAACCATTTCTCGGAATCTAAACTCTCGACGGCCTCTCAGTAGGCAGTAAGCTCATCATCTCGGAACATTACTTCATCATTGTTTGCCACAAGAAATCCATCTCTCGAACTCTTGACGAATCCTACCAAACCTCCAAGGTTTTTATGTAACCTGAGTCGGTTCTTCCACAACTCTTTGCGGAACCTGCTCATCTTTCATCTCAAGAACAATTCTTGTTTATTGGTCTTGAACTTCACCAAGTTCAACTTTCCTCCTGTTAACACCTCGATTTATATATTCATTCTCAAGGAATATACTAGTGTGGGCCACAAACAATGTGATTAGTGGGATTAAAGAAAAAATATCTCATAGTTTCTCTAGAATAACCAACAAAAAAGCTTTTCTTAGATTTAGGGTTTTGTTTATCGGAGGCCAAACATCAAACGTATACTTCATAACCCCAAATCCTCATAAAAGACAAATTGGGATGTTTCTCGGTCCATATCTATTATTGTGTCTTCATGATTGTTTTATATGGAAAGCGGTTAAGTACGAATGCAGCAGTTTCCATAGCATATCCCCGGAATGATATAGGAAGGTCACACTGACTCATCATCGACCGAACCATATTCAACAAGGTACGATTCCCCCTTTCAGACACATCATTAATTGTGGAGTTCTAAAAGGAGTGAGTAGTAAAACAATTCCACAATCTCTCAAATGATCAATAATTTTTTGACGCAAGTATTCACCACCCCAATCTAATCGAAGAATCTTAATACTTCTGCCCAATTGATTTTGTACTTTATTAAGAAATTCTTTGAACTTTACAAATGTTTCAAACTTATATCTCTTAAGAAACGCATAACCATACCGACTAAAATCATTAGTAGAGGTTATGAAGTACCTATACCCACCACTTGCTTGAGTACCTATCGGTCCGCATACAAACAGTGTATAAGATCCAATGGTCCACTAGACCTCTCACCTTTTTCACTAAAAGATGCTTTGGTCATTCTGCCTAATAAACAAAAAACGCATTTAGCAAATGATCCCAACAGTCCATCTCTATAGAGCCTTTGTATGTGTTTCTCATTTATATGCCCAAGGCGAAAATGTCAAAGATAAGTGATGTTAGAATCGGCTTTGACCTTCTTATTCTGAATATTATAGATCGAATTATCCATTATCTAGAATGTGTAAACTACTCATCATATTTTCAATGTCATAAAACATTTCATTCATATATATATATAAAAATCTTATTCTTAATAATGAACAAAAATTCATTCTCATTCAAACAAGATACGAAAATCAAATTTCTATTTATGGCAGGAACATATTAACAATTTTCCAATTCCAGAACTAATCCACAATGTAGACTTAGATCAAAAGTGTCGTCCTTCAATGCAACAACTCTTGCCCCATTGCCAACACATAGATCGACTTCAAAATTCGTCAATTCTCCGCTATTTTTTAATCTGTGTTTATCAACACATATGTGTTATGTACATCTAGTATTCGGTACTCATGAATCAAAATTAGAGAAATTGGATATAACATTCACATCCATATGCTCGAAATGATTTTCTTTGAGAACTTCTCAATGTTGGATTGGTGTAGGCCAATCCGGTTGGGCCGAATGCTTGCGGCCCGCGACTGTCGCGGGTCGAGCTCCGCGGTGAGCTCGTTGGGGGTTACAAGGGGCAACGCGCCCCTGCTCCGGGGGTCCGGGGGTCGAAGGCCCCCGGCCCAATTTTTTCGGCATTGCAGCATCTCTGACCACTGTAGGACAAAGCTGGTCGTCGTTCACTGTAACGACGCGGACTTGCTTTTCGAACACTGATCGTCTTCTCCATTTTTTATAGCCCATTTTCGGGCTAGAGTTACTATGAAAAAAAAAACCTCTGTAATTTGTGCTCCTGATATAGTGAAATTCTGCCTCTCCCGTGGACGTAGGGATTATTCCCGAACCACGTAAATCGTTGTGTTCTTGTTGCTTTCTTTCTTTCGTTTTCTCGTTTCTGTCGTTGTGACTCCCGATGATTCCACAACACTCAACCTTGGATACCAAACTATAATTATTTTATAGGACATACCTATAAGAGACCTCAAAATGATAATCATGATGCAAGCCATAATTTACAACAAAGACATATCTATGGGTGGGTATCATGTTTTTATCAAGGATTTTTAATTAAAGTACTCACTAAAAATGATGACCCAATACATCACATCCATTTAGTGTGTCAAGATCCATATTTCACCAAGTTTTGGATCACTTTAGTGTTTCCCCCATCACTAAGCTATTTAGGTAAGTCGTTATGTCAATCATATCACATATGAGTTTTGGATAGTTGAGTGGAGAACCCTTTGCCCAGACCTACATCTAGAAAAACTCAATTCTATTCCTCCGGTATCCTAATCCTATCAGGGTTTCTCAGCCAAGTGTAGCCCAAAGCTCATGGTTGAATGTTGACACCTAATCCTATTAGGGTCACTCATACCCAACATGTCTTACGCAAGATAATTCATGGGCACCCAGCTTTAGCATGACCTGATGGGCTTCGTTGGATCATCATATGACCTTTTGCAGTGGAAGCGAACCCAAACATAGAAGAATCTATCTCCAAGGAAACAAACGTGTAAGGGTATCCGAAAAACAGAGCATAAGTAGCGTACCTTAAACGCACATCTTCTTCTTGCAAAGGAGTGCGCTTGATGATGATCACAAGGAGCAACAGACTAATGTCTTTTGCCTCCGAGGGAGGAACACCGGCCAATGGATCCACGAACGCTTCATGAGGACTCCCGAACACCTAAAGGGGTGTTGGCGCCTTCATCAAGCGATGAACGAGCTTCGGGAATGGAAGAGAGTTTCAGCTATGTCTTAGTCGCGTCTCACACATTTGGCACTACCAACAGAAGACGATCACATCCACTTATAGGCATCCTCGACGCTCATCATTAAATGAAGGGCGTCGGCCATGTGAAACGGTTCAAGTTTCATCGGATAACGCTTGAACATTGCACTTGTTGGAGTGTTCATTGATTGAACACTTCAATGAATGAGGTGCACCAGCCATAAACAAACCAACCCTTTGGCTCATAACTGATGAAATCGTGCAGGAGGGACGTGGCACCACACATGCATCACATGCACGTCAAAACAAGCATGGTTGTCAACCACGGCCTCACATGCACCACCAAGGCGTGGTGGTGCCCGTTTTAGAGCACGTCCAACAATCTCTCGGTTGCACTAAAATCTCAGGACTTTGTGAAAATTTTCACAACCCTTTATGAATCCATCCAAACTACTTTGGATATGGTTTCATCAAACTATATTCATCTTAGAACAAACACTTTGCCCAAAACTTAATCTTTATCCAAAGGTCTAACTATGTAGCCCTGCGGGCCTTAATAGCGTTGACAACCAATATAAAATCTTTATTTCATAAATGTTGTTAAACCCTGTTTTTATTATTCTGAGTATTTCCGAGTCCCACATCGGGATACTCCTCTATGTGTTCTGTTTTCTCAATCTATAAAAGAAGGTCTCCGCCTCACCTAAGGTAAAAAGATTTCATCTTCTACATGGTATCAGAGGGTACTCTCTAACCCGAACCCTCCCTCCCTCTCTTTTCTCTCTCCAATCTAGGGTTGTGAGAGAGAAAAAAACCCTGCGGATCCCCGGTTCTGTCCGGCCCCGCCTCTGCCCTCCTCCCAGTTCTGTCCGACAGTTCTCCCCTGCGCTCTATGCGCCTGAACGACCGACACCCTCTCGCGATCCCGACGGCCAACCGCGGCTCGTTCTCCTCCCGGTGCGCCTCCTCCCAACGGCTCCCTTCCCCGGCATCCCTTCCTTCCCAGGCGTCTCCTCCCAGCTGCGTGCACCAGACCCGGCCCTCCCGATCTCATCGCGCCTCCAGATCCCGACGGGATCCAATTGCGCATCTGGTTGCCCCACCTGAGCGGCGCCCTCCTCCCGTTGTTGTGCGCCCTCCGCCCCTCTACGGAACCTCCTCCCGTCGCGAACGCCCCCCCCCCCAGCGAAGCCTCCTCCCGTCGCGATCATCCCCCCCAAGCGGCGCCCTCCCATCACGTGGACCCCCCCAACCCCCCTGTTACTCCAGGCGAACTCCCTCGCCTCCTGACCCAGCCCCCCCCCCACCCGTCCCGATGGACCCTCCCTACAGTCTTCTGGCATCATCTGGTCACCCTTCCCAGCAACTCCCTCCAGCATCTTCCCAGCGGCTCCCTCCCGCCCTACGCGGCGGATTCCCAGCGCTATCCAGTTAGCCTCCCTCCTGTCACGGCATCCCGACACGCCTCCCGCTGTCCGCCGCGACTCGCGGCTCCTGACCTACGCGGCTCCCCTCCCAGCTTCAACCGTACTGCAGCATTCCGGCCTCCTGTGCACCAGAACGACGCTCCTCGGCGCTCCCCGACCAGCCTTCGACGATGCATTCCGGCCCTTCGCTCCTCGGCACTCCTGCGACGGCTTCCCGGCCCCCGCCCTACTCAGCAACTCCTGGCCCTCCATGCCGCGGTACAACCCCACGCATCATTCGTGTGTCGATGCGCCCGCCTGAGTAGTTGCCCCATGATCCGCCTTCGGCTATCCTGCACGACGCCCCCCTCTTCATCCAATCCCCATTACAGAACGACGCTCTCGACGGAGGAGATTGCCTTGATACAATCTTATCGGGCGACTATGCCACCGTCCACTTGTCCAGCCCCCATTGCGCAGACTGACAGCTCTACAGCTTGTGTTTCTCATCGACTGACAGCTTAGATGCTTGATTTTGGTGCGTCGAAACATCTCACAGGGGACTCTGGTATGTTCACTACCTATCATCCGTACACCGATGCCTCTACAATTACTATTGCAAATGGATCAACAATCCCCATGTCGGCTTTGGCACATGCCACTTAACCCTGTCTATTCGCTTGGATTCGGTTGCTCATATTCCTCAAAGTCCATTTAATCTTCTCTCCATCAGCAAACTAACCAAAGATTTAAATTGTGTTGCTACTTTTACTTCTTCTGGTGTTGTTTTTCAGGAGCAGACGGCGAATCGGGAGCTTGGTCGAGGTCATCTACGGAATGGGGTGTACATATTCGATACCCCACCATATCTCGCTTGCTCATCCACCTCGGCCCGTGCTCTTGACTTACATTCCGATCTTGGTCATCCACTGGCTTCCATCCTACATAAAATGTGCCCCCAATTCAATTCTCATTTATCCTTCCATTGTGAATTCTGCAAGTTTGCTAAACATCATCGGGTGACATATGCACCTCGACAGGAATCGCGTGCAGTGAATCCTTTCAATCTTGTTCATTCCGATGTATGGGGTCCTTGCAGGGTTCCTAGCTAGTCCGGGTACCGCTATTATATCACCTTTATTGATGACTACTCCCACATGACATGGTTTTACATGTTTCGTGATCGGTCTGAAGTATTTCCTACCTTTCGGACCTTTTACAATGAAATTCATACTCAATTCTCCACCTCCATCAAATGTCTCCGCTCCGACAATGGACGAGAATATTTATCTACTTCCTTTCAGTAGTTTCTCAAGGATCACAGCATCATTCATCAGACATCTTTTCCTGATACACCCCAGCAGAATGGAGTGGCAGAGCGGAAACATCCCATATTCTGGAGATTGCTCGTGTCCTCCTATTCCACATGCAGGTGCCCCTCCTCTTTTGGACTGATGTCATCCCGACTGCCACCTACCTTCTAAACCGACTACCTTCTTCTATCCTTTAGGGGGAGACTCCTTTTCGAACTTTGTTCTCCTCTCTCCCTCCCCAATCACTTCCACTTCGTGTGTTTGGATGTCTCTGTTATATCCGTGACACTTGTTCTGACCTCTCCAAACTCTATCTCAAATCCCTTCGCTGCATATTCCTCGGATATTCACGCCCTCAACACGGATACCGGTGCTTCTCTCCGGACCTACGACGTTATATCACCTCTGTCGACGTCTCATTTGTTGAGAGTTCTTCATTCACACTTCCTTCTCCCCATCCAGATACTGACATCGATGATTGTCTTCCACTCATCATCCATCCTCCGGTGTTGCCCCCTGTTGATCATCGGTTTGGTATGGTCTACTCCCGTCGCCCATCGAATGTGCCCCCCGTCCAGGTCGAGGAAACCATTGTCCCAGCTTCGTCTGGTGCTCTTGCACCACCACCAGACGACTTGCCCATTGCACTGCGGAAATGTAACACCCCAGGTAAATAAAGAATATGACATTTTTGTATTTATCCATTTTTGTGAATAAAATATTAATATGGCTTTAAAGGGGACGCTATGCTCGATGGCGTACCCAATACGCAACAACGAGTTTCTTGGGAATCTTACGTTGCACTCTAATAATAAAATAATATTATTTCAAATGGTAGTTAACATGTAGCCGTTGTATTGGCGGGAATGGATATAAATAACTAAAATATGATTATATATGTTTTATAAATGTTTTTACATTTATCCAATAAAAGACAATGTCTTAAAATATGGAAAGAATTCAATTTTAGGTGTATATGCCCTAGTTTTCACTAAAGGTTCACTTATCGCCTCTTAATGGAGAACTGTCATTAAATATAGTTTTGACCACTCTTATACATTATTTTGGACCAAATAAAACTCTTATTAAGAATCGAGACATCAAATTTTACTTTGTGTAATTTTTTGGTATCTTTCTGATAAAGTTCATTTTTTTTTAATGAATAGTGTAGAATGTTGTGTTTTAATTCAAAACCTCTTTTTAATCTAATTTATTTATATGATTAGATAATATTTTGAATTGGTTTTAAAGTTAAATTAGAAAATATTTTTACCATTTTATCCAATGGTGGTCATTGGAATCAATTTCACTTTGAAATTAGACTTAAACTGGTGTCAATCTTTTGATACTTATTGTTTTGTAAAAACACGCTATTTGCTCTGGCAGCGGGAATTAATTATTAAATTAATTAATGTGACTTATATAATTTGAATTTTGTAAAAAAGACTTCATTTTTGAATTCGGAGTATCAAATATAGCTTAGGGTGAATTTTTGGTAATTTTCTGAAAAACTTCAATTTTTGATGAATAGTGAAACCACTAAGTGATAATCAAGCAAACTGATTTTTCAGTTAAATGAAAGTTTACCACTAATGTGTATTGAATTTTGAAAATCCGACATACATGGTTGTCATTAAGAAGTAAAATGTGGTTCAATGAGATTATAATAATTTTTTGGTGAATAGTAACTTATTAAGTTTTTAATCGCGATTAGTGATAATTAGTGTAGTTTAAGGTATAAATAATACTTTAAAAATATGAAATGACCTAGACACATGTCCCAACCCTATTGGTTGTGTCATGGCCGACCAAGACAAGCCATGGCCTAACTTGGGGACCCCATGGATCCACTTTTGTTGGGAAATAACATAAAATACTTTTTATTTAATGTTAAAGTGAAAATGACACTAACATAGTATGTTTTACTAAAACAATTTTTAAGTAGGGTTATACAAGTCCAAATTTTGATTATAAATAGTCATTGGAAAGCTAAAAAGATTTCCTATATCATAGTATTTTTTTTATAATTTTTAGACATTAAAGAAATTAAATTATTTATGACATAATAATGATGCAGCGATGACATCATTATTTGACAATTTAATTAAAATGGAAAGATAATGAAAAATCTACAATATACACATGGACAAAACCAATTGGATGAGTGGATTTCGATGCCTTATCACCTTATCCACGAATTCTACCAATGTGGGACCCTTTAAAACCGAAAAGCATTTTCAAATAAAGTAATATTTCTTTGCTTTCCAAAAGTGCCCCTCCTCTCCTCTTATAAAAGGCCCCCACCTCCACCTTATTTCACACACTTCAAAAGCCTTTGGCTCGGCCAACCCCTGCCCATTTGCTCTCTCCACATCCCTCTCCTCATCCTAGAGGATCCCCTTTGGGCAGAATCCTTTCAAAGGAAGCCTTTAGGCTCAAATCAAAAGGAGATTACACTTTTAAAGGTAATTCATTCTCTCTTGTTCATTTGTTTTATTTTGCTTCTCCAAACCTCTAATCTCTTTTTATTTACTTCTTTTGTAACAACACCAGTATCTTCAATATACTAGGATGTTGTTACAAGATTTATTTGAACTACACTCTCACACAACTACATCAAATGGTTAAAGAACATACGGTTTCCGTGGATGGTGAAATTCTGCCTCCCGAAACGATGATTGTTCAATACTCATTTAACACCTTCAAAGGTGGCCATTATGATGTCACTATTTTTATATATGATATATAGTATGTTTATGTTTTCCTTAAGATTCTGTTTTTTACATTTTGGTCAAACCTTTATGGTTCCCATTATGGGTAAACACGATATCTTCATTTAAGGAAGTGCGGACTACCGCCCCCTCAAAGTGATTTGATTCGTTAAATACCATATGTGGGACATATAAAGGATGGAACTATGATATTAAATATGATATTATACTGTAATTATAATATACCTTTATATCATTATTATTCCATTCTGTAAAATACGAATAGAAATGAAAGTAGCGTTCATGCGTACGTACGGCTTACCGTCTCCATGAACGGTGCATTTCATTTCTTACCTCTAAATGACTATGTAATGTTATAAATTCATGAATGTACTGGATATATATGACATATATTATATCTACAACATGAATACAATTCTGGATATAATAAACATTTGGCCACAAGAACAACATGTAATTGTAAGAAGTCCACTTTCGACTTAAGAACCAAATACCGACAAAATGAACATTATTAACTTAAATGATTACATAATGTTCACAACATGTCAATAATTGATATAAAAGGAATAATGAACTTGGAAAAGGTTCTTAAGCAAATAGAAATTAACTCAAGTTTATTATTCAGGACGTTAAAGAACGATCGAGTCAAGTCGGACTCGAGGTAAGGGATCCTACAACTCTATTTCTTTTTAAGTACACTCTTTTATGTAATTTCTTTTAAGCTCATCTTTCTTATGATTGGGATGTTATTTTATATTAATCCTACTGTAATTTTTATGTTCATGTGATGAGAGACCCTATTCTCTCTCATCAATCCATTTTTGAAGTTTTGAGTGGCGCCGTTAGGCTGCCGAATTTTCGTAAGGGATTTTTCATCTCACTTTTATTCCCGTGAGATTTATGCTACATTTGCCACAAATTCCATTGTGTGGTGTATGTACGGCCCATTATTCCACTCTTTGTGTAATATACTTTCATTTATGAGTATTTACATCAATGATCTATTGTCCTTTTATGGGGTGTATCTTTTGAAAGATACCCAAGTCGGTAAGGGAACCTTTCACCCTCCTCTATTTTAAAAGACTTCTTTTGTTGGGTCTTTAAATTTACATATTTTTATGTTGGGATACGTTCTCATATATCCTTATTGATGTAAATTTTATGTCCATGTGATGAGATACACTTTTTATCTCTCATCAACTCATTTTGATGTGATGCCGTTAGGCTGTTAAGGGAACTTTTTAACCCAATTTCGATTTCTTTGGGTTCAACTTGTAGTCATTGAATATGTCATCCATTGAATATGTGTGAATGACCTTTTATTGTTTTACACTTAATATCCATTATATTGGGTGTATATATATTTGTCACACATATTTTTGAGATTTATTTGTCCTTAATTTAAGGATACCTTCTTTATAAGGGATTTCGTCACATTTGACATTTCTATTGAGGGTTCATTGTTGTTATGCACCAATTCACTCTTATATGGTGTATATACTGTCCTTTGGAGTATTATATCATGAATCCTTTTATTCTCATGATATTATAAAGTTCTGACTAAATGTTATTCCTCGATTATTGTATTCAAGTGTCTCTAATTTTGGTAAAACCCCTTTAACCAAAATATCGTTTTAAATGTTTTAATTATTTGTTCTTATTAATATCCATGTTTTCAAAATAGTTTTAAGGATTTATTTATATGGATATTAATGGTTTAAAATGTTAAAAGCTTCAAGGTGGTATGGGACACTTTGATTCAAAAATCTCTTTATTAAATGTTTTAAATGGTTTTAGAAATGGTTTCTTTTTGAATGGATTCATTATTTCAATATCCTAAAATGTTATATTGTGATTGAAATGTGGAAATGTTATGTTTCCTTTATTCATGTTTTATGTGATATTATTATGTTATGGTTCTTGGGCATTATTATGAAGACGGGTGGTTCCGTGATAAACTAGGGGCGGGTGAGCCCGTTATAGCTCTCCAATGCATTGGGTAACGCGAAGGAGTGAAACGTTAAGGTTTCTCCGAAGAGATTTAGGGAATATACTGTGATGGGTATTCCAAACGTAACCAAGAGGGTTACTCCCTACGTAAGAATGTTATGAATGCCTCAAGTTACCTTTATGTCTTATGATTTCTATGATTCATTCATGTTTTGATGAGGTAGGTTAAAGTGCCTATGTTTTATGGGTAAATTATGATTTCATCTTTATGTATACATGAACTCATGTTTCCTTTCCATATTTTTATAACCCTTACTGAGCTTTTTATGCTCATCCCAAGTTTTTGAAATGTTTTTCAGGTCAAGGGAAAGGTACATGATAAGGTGATAGAGTCAAGGATGTGTTAAGAAAGATTCCATGTTTTATTTTCAATATTTTTCCGTTGATGGGAAGAATGGATACTATCTTTTATGTAACCACTTTGTTTAAATGTGGAATGTAATGCAAGTTTCATGATCTAATTCTCTAAAACTCTAAACCTGAAAAGATCCTCAATGTGTAATCTTGTAATAACTCAAGATTAAGTAAGTTTTAAGGCTGGGGCCTTATAGGAAAGGTACTCATTCTTACCAAAACACTCTATTTACATCTTCATACAAAGGTCTATCAGCTCTGGAGACTATCTATTCCCCGCACAGTTGGCGATGCCAAATCTCATCCGAGGTGATTGCAAGCGATGCGAGATGAATTGCAGGCTCTGGAAGACAACCATACTTGGGATCTGGTCCCCCTCCCTACAGGTAAACAGGCAGTTGGCAGCAAATGAATTTACACGGTCCTGTTGGATTGGTGTAGCCCGATTCGGTTGGGCCGAATGCTTGTGGCCCGCAACTGTCGCGGGTCTGACCGACCGACACCGACAGGCACTGTAGCGGAGCTGACCGACCGACACCGACAGGCATTGTAGCGGTGCGGACTTCGGGGTCAACTTTACTGTAGCGATTTTGACAAAGCCAGTCGTCGTTCACTGTAGCGACGCGGACCACTTTTTCGAACAGTGATCGTCTTCTCCATTGTTTTATAGCCCATTTTGGAGCTAGGGTTTCTACTGAAAAATCCTTTGTAATTTTGTGCTCCCGAATAGTGAAAGTTCTGCCTCTCCCGTGGACGTAGGGATTATTCCCGAACCACGTAAATCGTCGTGTTCTTGCTGCTTTCTTTCCTTCATCTTTTCTCGTTTCTGTCGTTGCGCCTCCCGCTGATTCCGTAACAGGTCCGTCTGAACGCCGATGGCACTCTCCATCGACTCAAAGTCTGTCTTGTGGCCAAGGGCTTTGCTCAAACATATGGTGTCGACTATTTTGATACCTTCTCTCCAGTTGTCAAGATGGCATCCGTTCGATTATTCATCTCTTTGGCCGCTCATCATCACTAGTCGCTTCATCAACTAGACGTTAAGAATGCCTTCCTCCATGGATTTCTTGAGGAAGAGGTTTATCTGCAGTAGTCCCCCGTATTTTGTGCATCCAGCGCCAAGTCCCAAATCTGTCGACTACGCCACTCTCTATATGGTCTCAAACAGTCGTCTCGTGCTTGGTTTGGCCGATTCAGCACCGTCGTCACCGACTTTGGGCTCTCTCGCAGCATAAAGGACCACACCATGTTCTACAGGACGACATCCACCAGCTGCATCATGTTGGTCGCGTATGTGGATGATATCATCATCACCGGAAGCGAATATGCTAGAATCGTCCACCTCAAGGGGCATCTTTATCATCACTTTCACACCAAAGATCTAAGCCCTCTCACATACTTCTTTGGCATCAAGGTCTCCCGTTCTCCGGACACCATCTTCCTCTGCCAATGGAAATATGCGTTGGATATTCTGCAGGATGCTAGGCTGACCCAAGTCATCGCTGCTAACACTCATCTTGAGTCTGGGGAACGGTCTCTCTATGACTACTCGGAACCATATTCACACCCAGAGCGGTACCGTCGGCTAATGGAAAAACTCAATTATCTCACCATGACTCGTCCTGACATAGTCTGCGTTGTTGGCAAAGTGAGTCAATTCATGGAGCATTCGACCACCCCTCAGTGGGATGTTGTCCTGCGCATCGCCGAATATATCAAAAGAGACCCTGCCCGTGGTCTTTGTTACTCCCACCACGCTCATCTGAATATTGAGGCCTTCTGTGATGTTGACTATGTTGGTTATCTTGCTACCCAAAAATCTACTTTTGGCTTTGCCGTGTTTTTGGCAGGCAACCTCATCTCTTGGCGCAGCAAGAAACAGACTGTCGTCTCCCGATCCAATACGGAGTCTGAGTACCATGTCATGACCACTATCACTACGGAGATCCTTTGGCTCCAACATCTCCTCCAGGAGTTTGGCTTTCCTCCACAGACATCTGCTCATATCTGGTGTGACAATCAGGCAGCCACCAAGATTGCTTCAAATCTCATTTTTCATGAACGCACGAAGCATATCAAGGTGGACTGCCACTTTCTTCGCTACCACTTGGAGCACAATCATGTCAGCTTTAGCCACATCCCGACGGCCGACCAGCTTGCAGACATCTTCACCAAGGGCCTCCCAGAAGCTCGTCTGGCCTTGCTCAGTTCCAAGTTGGGCATCCACAGCATCTGCGACCCAACTTGAGAGGTAATCTATGTGGTATTGTCTATTGTCGTCTTTCTTTTGTGGGACTCGTGGTCCAAGTTAGGCATGTCTAGCTTGAGGGGGAGTGTTAAACTCTGTTTTTATTATTCTAGGTATTTCCGAGTCTCACATCTGGATACTCCTCTACGTATTCTGTTTTCTCAATCTATAAAAGAAGGCATCTGCCTCACCTTGAGGTAAGGAGATTTCATCTTCTACAAATGTAAACAAAGAGTGGCCTCTAGCAAAGTGTCAGTACTCCTCAAGCTACTAAGGGGTCTAGTGTGATCCCCATCAAACATATTCATATCTCTATACAATTATGCCCACCATAAGATGTATCATATACATTCTATGTAACCTATATAATCTTTTTGTCCATGACATCAAGTGACCACTAGACATGAAATACATCAATCTAGTGTGGTCAACTCAACTTTTCTTGATTCTCTAAAAGGCTGACCAAGTCGATGAATACATCACATGTCATTCATCTTACATATGAGTGCATTACATCCCTCTCATCTAAGTATCAATCTCATCTTGGTTGCGCTCCAATCAACGACATAATCAGCAACATACCCAACCACCCCGTATTTGCTAAGTTATTTTCAAACTTGCATAAGTAGGGTGTCAAAGTATTAAGGTTCTCATGCTAGGTATCGCGCCAACCTCGGGTAAAAAGTATTGATAATAAGCATAAACCCCTAAATATATTGATGACTGTATGACATTCCATGAGATATACTTTGGTGGGTCAGTCCAAAAAATAAGTCTTTACTTATTACATCATGAATCTATTATTCGTATCTCGTATAACTCTTTCTAACAAATACAAGATTCTATTCATGCTAACTTTATCATATCATAACACCATAATACTCCGTCACGATCATCGGTTAGGGATAACTCAAAGTCGTACTTTGAAGGGATATTATTATTCGACAGTTCATGTAAAATTAATTGCACCGCGCATGAATGGATGATAATTGGAGATTGCCTTTATTATAATAACATGATACATTTATAACCATTACAACCAATCTTTCATGTGTCTTACTCCCAAAGATTCTGAAGGACCCTCATGTTTTTGTTGCGGTAATAGTTTCATCAACTAATATGCGACATTCTCTTTTGTAGTCACCCAACTAATCTTTACATCGCCCCTCTCAATGATCTCCCATATGAGATAGTATTTGCGAAAGATTTGTTTGGTCCTTTGGTGAGACCGGGGTTCCTTAGCTTGAGCAACAACCTCATTATTGCCACAATATAGCTCGATTGTACCCTCGATGCTAGGAACCACACCAAGTTCAGTGATGAAATTATTGATCCAAACAGCTTCCTTCGCAGCATCTGATGCAGCGATGTATTCTGTCTTTGTTGTCGAGTCTGCTATGGTGGCTTACTTGAACCTTTTCCAACTGATGGCTTCACCATTTAGGCAAAACACGAATCCAAATTGAGATCTTGGATCATCTTTGTTGGATTGGAAACTAGCATCTGTGTAACCCTTTACACGGAGCCCATCATCTTCTCCTCCAAAAACCAAAAACTTATCATTAGTCCTTCTCAAGTACTTAAGAATGTTCTTCACAACAATCCAGTGACTCTCATCAGAATTGGATTAGTATCTACTTGTCATGCTCGAAGCATAAGAGATATCGAGACGAGTACAAAACATAACATACATGATGGATCCTACGGCGGATGAATTAGGAATCCCATCAATCCATTCTAACTCTTTAGAAGGATCCTAAATCTTCTTAAGATTCATGTCATGCAACACTAGTAAAGACCCCTTTTAGGAGTTCCTCATGCTAAACAACTTTAGCACTTTACAAATATATGTGTTCTACTCCTAAATCTATCTCTATAGATCGTCATACCGAGTATGTAGGCAGCTTCACCCAAATTTTTCATTGAGAGACATTTACCCAGCCACATCTTTATAAGTGAAGTGTCGGGACACCAGTTCTGATAAGCAGTATGTCATCTACATACAATATCAAAAATATTATGACACTCCCACTAACCCGCTTATATACACAGGAATCATTCGCGATTTTGATGAAACCAAACTCTTTGATTGCATTATCAAACCAGATATTCCAACTCCAAGAAGCTTGCTTTAGTTCATAAATGGACCTTTGCAACTTGCAAGCCTTGGCAGATTCATTAGGTACTTCAAAACCCAAAGGTCGTATCATGTACACACCCTCGGCTAAATTTTCGTAAAAGAATGCGATTTTGACGTACATCTTAACTCCTAATCATAATGAGCTGATATGGCTAACAAAATCCAAATGGACTTTATCATCACTGCAGGTGAAAAGGTATCTTAATATTTAATACCATGAACTTTCAGGGGTGGAGGCCACAACAACCGCAAGCTCAAGGATTCTTGTCGAGGCCATAGGGATACCAACAACAAGCACCACAAGGTCCCTCACCCATGAGCCAAATTCACTCTTTAGAGGAGACATTGGCCTACTTCTTGACCACCACTGGAGCAGCCATCAAAGAGCTAAAAGAGGATTCAAGAACTCAAAAAGCTTCCCTGCGAAATCTGGAGTTCCAAGTGGGGCAGATCGCGGATCAACTGAAGGAAAGGCCGAGGGGAGTATTTCGAGCAAATACCAAGGAAAATTTGCAAGGAGAAGTAAAGGCAATTACACTGTGTTGAGGAAACGTCGGGAGTCACAACGACAGAAACGAGAAACGAAAGAAGAATGCAGAAAGAAGATAAACACGGGACACACAAATTTACATGGTTCGGGAATAACCCTACGTCCACGGAGAGGCAGAAAATTCACTATATCGGGAGCACAAAATACAGAGTTTTTCAGTAGTAACCCTAGCCCGAAAAATGGGCTAAAATAGAGAAGATGATCACTGTTCCGAAAAGTAAGTCCGCGTCGCTACAGTGAACGGCGTCCACCTTTGTCAAAAGTGCTACAGTACTGTTGACTCCGAATCGGCCCAACCGGATTGGGCTACACCAATCCAACACACTGAGGAGCGGAAAAATCACCAAAGACAGCCCTAAAACAAACTAAAAATAGCAAGCTAAGCAAACATAAAAAGAGAAGGAAAAGAAGGTTGGGAAAGAAGAACCCCCACCACCATACCAATCAAGACTACCATTTCCATAAAGGCTACAATAAGGGAAAATTGACGTGTGGAAAGGTAAGTTTCTAGAACAATTTAAAAAGTTACATATTAACATCCCTTTTGCAGAAGCTCTAGCCAACATGCCAACATGTGTTAAATTTATAAAAGAACCAGGGTCGAACAAAAACAAGTTGGAAGAGTCTAGAACAATACCACTCACGAGAAAATGTTCTCTTGTGGTATCAAAGGACCTACCTAAAAAGCAACAAGATCCGAGTAGCTTTTTAATTCCAATTAATATCGGATCTAATAAGTTTGGAAAGGCTTTATGTGATTTAAGTGAATGTAGGGGTGTCCAAACCCGACCCAACCAGACCAACCCACCCGGCCCGACCTGGGTTGGGTCGGGTTTAAAAAGAGCTATATTCACGAGTAGGGTTGCTTTAGGTTGACTTGTGGTCGGGTTGTGTAGGGTCACGGATTGGAAAAAAAATGATCCAACCCAACCCAACTAACCCGATAGACTGTCCGTGCGTGCACCTTCTTCCTTTTTCCCTCCCACACGCGTCGCCTCACCAACAATCCCCTAGGACTTAGACAGGTTTGAGGGAGAGTCCTCGACCTGAAGTGTTTTCTTCTCCTCCTTCCCACCTATTTTATCTTTTTGCTATAATTCTACTCAGTAGTAGCCATTAATACGAATACCAAGGTTTTTCTGGCTGCTCATCCTCATCAATTGGTCTGACTTGTCGCGCCCTGCTCATGAAGACTCGATATCTGTCTCACCTTGAGGGTGTCGAATAGCGCCTCAGAACACTCAATGACACCTTGACATCTCTAACCTCCGCCATGGAGAATCTCACCACCCAGCAAAAATCATGGGAACAAGCGCACATCACTCAGGCCAAACGTACATGCCAAACCCAGGCGCAGGTACATGTCGAGGTACATCCTATGTTTTTGATGTATCAGCTTCGCGCGCCATGGATCCCCCCAAGCATGATCAGTCCAGGTGGGCTCCAACTATCTCCCCCGCACCAGGCGATCATTGGGCTGAACAGAAGGCTACCATCTGCCACGTCGACTTACTGATTTTCGACAGCTCGGACCCTTGCAGCTGGATTACCCACGCAAAACTGTTCTTTCGGATTAATCAAACACCAGATGCCGAAAAAGTCTCATTCGCCCAACTTAGCATGGAATATGTTGTCATCAATTGGTTCTCTTTCATGCACTAGGTTCGATCGGCAGTGTCTTGGACATCTTTCAAAGAGGAGCTCATGGAATGCTTCAGCGGCTTAGACGTCCAAAATCCGTACGAAGAATTGGCTGATCTCCACCAACATGGGTCCGTCGAAGAGTATATCAAGCACTTCAAATGTTTGGCCTCCCTCCTCCTTCGCAAACCGAAGCAACAATATGTAGGCTACTTTCTCCACGGTTTGTGTGAAGAAATTCACAACTGGGTCCAGATACACAACCCTAAAACGCGCCTTCAGACAATGTGTTTGGCTCGCCACGTCGAATTAGTTGTCTGCAAAGGCGTGGGACTCTCTATCTAGGGCAGTGGCTCCTTCGCCAACCGAAGCAACAATATGTAGGCTACTTTCTCCACAGTTTGCGTGAAGAAATTCAAAACTGGATCCGAATACACAACCCTGCAACGCGCCATTAAGCAATGTGTTTAGCTCACCACGTCGAACTAGCTGGCTGCAAAGGCGTGGGACTCTCTATCCTGGGTAGTAGCTCCCGTCCACAATTTAGTCGCCAAGGCACCCCATGACACTCCACGTTGCACCCCGATCTGCAACCAAATACTTCTCTTTATCGCAACGACAAACGGCCAGCTCCTCTCCTTAACGCACCAAGTCACGAGGCACCTCATCCGGGTTCCCTTAGCAGATGCGGGGTCCATCAGTTATCCAGACAAGAATGGGATGACCGCCGCAAAAAGGGGCTCCGCTTCCGTTGCGCCAAAACATACACTCCCTTGCGCAAATGTCCTGATGCAAAAATGTGTGTGCTCCTGTTGGCCGAAGACGAAGCCCCACCAGACATCAACAAGCCAGTACTGCCAAAGGACGTGGCCAACGACACTGGTGATCCAGTTGAGTGTCAAGTCCTAGAAAACCATGGCTCCGGTTCTTATTTCAACATGCACGGCCAAGACAACCTCACATCCATGAAGATCCAAGGTCGGGTCGGCGACATCCTCATCCTAATGCTTTTAGACAACGGTGCAACACACAATTTTACCTCTCCCAAGCCCACAACTCTGCTTGGCTTATCGATCTTCGACACCCAAAAGCAATGTGTCAAGCTTGGCAATGGTCATCGGTTGTGGTCCCATGGTTTCTGCCAACCTTTCCAGTTAACCATGGGTACCTACACTTGCTTACTGCTCACATCTTGGATATCGGGGGTTTAGAATGGTTGTGTACACTTGGTGAGGTAAACATTAATTGGAAATCCATGACAATGAAATTCACAGCTTGGGACACTTCTCATATCCTTCGTTGCGCCACCCACACAAACCAGGCTATCTCCTCTCTGCATGGGTTAACTAGCCCTGGTCGCACCAGCCCCTCAGACCAGATGGACCCAGTACTACCCTCTGCTCAACACCACGACGTGCACCAACTTTTGAAGGGCCTCCAATCAGTTTTCACCACCCCCCGGGGCCTCCCTCCACAACATCCAACTGACCATCGAGTCACCCTAGTTCCCGGGTAGGGATCACTGTCAGTACAGTCTTATCGGAACCCGCGGTTGCAGAAGAACGAAATTGAGAAACAGGTTCGCGAAATGCTTCACGCGGGCACCATCCGGCCAAGCACGAGTGCTTATTCTAGTCCGGTGTTAGTTAAAAAAACAATTTATGGCGCCTGTGTGTGGACCACCGAGCTCTCAACAAAGTCACTATTCCGAATAAATTCTCGATCTCAGTCGTGGAAGAATTATTGGATGAGCTACATGGCGCCGCTTTTCGAAGCTCGGTCTTAAATCAGGTTACCACCAAATCCGTATGCGAACTGAAGATGTGGACAAAACCACACTCACAATGGCCACTATGAATTCTTATCAATGTCATTCGGCCTCACCAACGCCCTGTCTACCTTCAAAGCTATCAAGAATGATTTGTTTCGGCCTCTTCTCCGGAAATTTGTTCTCATTTTCTTTGACAACGTTCTCATTTACACCCACGAGTGGCACTCCCATTTGCAGCACTTAACAGTTGTTTTGTAGATTTTACGTGACAACTCCTTTGCCAACTAGCAGAAATCCTCTTTTCGCCCACCGCGAAGTCGGGTATCTAGGCCACAATATTTCCCAAACAAGGGTAGCGATAGATCTGGCAAAAATCAAAGTCATGTTGAACCGGTCGACCCCTCTCACAGTCAAGGGTGTCCACGGCTTCCTCGGCCTTACAAGCTACTACCAGAAGTTCATTCACAAATATTGTACCATTGCCCATCCCCTCACGCTGCTCACCTGCGAAGAAGGTTTCCAGTGGACTCCTGCTGCGCAGCACCTTTGATTACTTAAAACAGACACTCACCACTGCCCCTGTCCTTGCTCTGTCAAACTACTCCAAACAATTTGAAATAGAGTGTTATGCCTCGGGTCGCGGCATCGGTGTCGTCCTCATGCAACAGCACAGACCTATTGCATTCTTCAGTAAAGCCTTAACTGTCGGGAATCTGTCCAAGTCCACCTATGAGAAGGAAATTATGGTGTTGGTCCTTGCCATTCAACACTGAGGACCTACTTATTAGGCCAGCCTTTTACAGTTTTTTCCAACCAACAAAGTCTTCAATTCTTACCGCAGCAAATTACCACCCCAGATCAACAACATTGGCTTGCCAAATTGTTGGGCTACCATTTCGAAGTTAAATATAAGTTGGGCCGCACAAATTCCACTGCTGATGCTCTCTCCCGAAAGGACACCTCGGAGCTTCACCTCTGAGAATCTTTTTTAATGCCTCCCTTAGAGAGACACCTTGGGTATTCGGTCCACTCTTTCATTTCTATAGATATTGTAAATATAGAAGATTAAATTAAGTCGCTTCAGTTGGTATCAAAACTGGTGTGAAAAGAATATGTTTTTAGCATCGGATCCGGGTGTACGGGTTTGGGGTGTCAGCTCTGGAGACCGTGTCGATTCCTCGAGCAGTGGGTGAAGCCAAATCTCACCCCGGGTGGCTAGCAGCAATGCGGGATGAATTGCACGCTCTGGATGACAACCATACATGGGATCTTGTTCCACTACCGGCAGGCAAACAGGCGGTCGGCTGTAAATGGATTTATACGATCCGTCTCAATCCCGATGGCTCTCTTTGCCACCTCAAAGCCCGGCTTGTGGCAAAGGAATTTGCTCAGACATATGGCATCGACTACTTTGAGACCTTCTCTCCAGTCGCAAAGATGGCCATTGTTCGCCTATTCATATCTCTGACTGCTCATCATCACTGGCCGCTTCATCAACTGGATGTCAAGAATGCTTTTCTCCATGGCTTTCTTGACGAAGAAGTCTACCTGCAGCAGCCCCCTAGCTTTTCTGCCTCTGGTGCCGACTCCCATGTCTGTCGTCTCCGTCGATCCCTCTACGGCCTCAAGCAGTCTCCTCGAGCATGGTTTGGCCGCTTCAGCACTGTCGTCACAACCTTTGGCCTCTCTCGCAGTATGAAAGATCACACAGTCTTCTTCCGTACGACGACTCACGACTGTATCTTGCTTGTGGTATATGTTGATGATATCATCATCACAAGGAGCGACTCCAGAGGCATCGCCAGCCTCAAGGCGCATCTTCACCAGCACTTTCACACCAAATATCTTGGTCCCCTCAGCTACTTCCTTGGCATCGAGGTCTCCCGGACTGCGGACACTATCTCTCTCTGCCAGCGCAAGTATGCTCTTGATATCTTGCAGGATGCCGGATTGAGCACAGCCACTGCAGTGGACACTCCACTTGAGCCTGGGGAACGCTCTCTTCATACCGACTCGGAACTATTTCCTCATCCCGAGAGCTATTGACGTCTGGTAGGTAAACTTAACTACCTTACCATGACGCGCCCCGACATTGCCTGCGCTGTTGGCAAAGTCAGCCAGTTCATGGAGCATCCAATCAGATCTCAGTGGGATGTTGTCCTCCGCATTGCCAAATACATCAAGAAAGACCCTGCACGTGGTCTTCAGTACTCACATCATGCTCACATGGATGTTGAGGCCTTCTGTGATGCGGGTGCAGGTTGTCTCGCTACCCGCAAGTCTACTTCGGGATTCGCCGTGTTCTTCGCCGGTAATCTCATCTCTTGGCGCAGCAAGAAGCAGACTGTCGTCTCCAGATCGAGTGTTGAGGCCGAGTATCGAGTCATGGCCACAGTCACTACTGAGATCCTCTGGCTTCGTCAACTCCTCCATGAGTTCGGTTTTCCAGCACAGACTCCTGCTCATATCTGGTGTGACAATCAGGCAGCCACGAAGATTGCCTCGAATCCCGTCTTCCATGAACGGACGAAGCATATCGAGGTGGACTGTCACTTTCTCCGCCACCATCTGGAGTAGAACCATATCAGTTTTGGTCATATCCCGACGGCAGATCAGCTTGTCGATCTTTTCACCAAAGGCCTCCCAGGAGCTCGCCTTGAGTCTCTCACTACCAGGTTGGGTATTCACAGCCTCCATGGCCCAGCTTGAGGGAGAGTATGAGATGGTCTTTGTGTCTTGTCGTCTTTTTCTTTGTGGGGCTCTATCCAATCCGGGCATGTCCTGAGGGGGAGTGTTGGACCCCATTTAAGTTTAAATGGGTATTTCTGAGTCCCACATCGGACTTACCCTCCTTGTAATTAGATTTACTCATCTATAAAAGAATATCACCACCTCACATTGAGGTAAGGGGAATTCACCATCTACAAGTTTGATTAAACGAGTTAGGCAGGTCAGATTCGGGTTTGGGTTAAACGGGTTCGAGTTGGGTGGGTCAACCCATTTACTTAAATGGGTCGGGTTTGGGTTTAGGTTAAACGAGTTCAGGTCTGGTTCGGGTTAAGTGTAACCCAACCCGTGTTATTCATGTCTCGCTACAGCATATAGACACCATTTCTCGGCATCCTCTTCGTTTAAACTTGATGCTTTTGTTGATGGTGATTTGGTTGGTTATTCAGATGCTTAGAAATCAATTAGGGGTTTTTGTGTATTTTATGCTTGTCATCTCATTTCCTGGTGTTCAAAGAAACAACCTGCGGTTGTTCATTCCTTCACTAAAGACATATATAAATTTGTCGCTCACGTTATTTGAGAAATCTTATGGTTACAATCATTGCTTCAAGAGCTTGGTGTTTTCCTTACAGACCACCGACCTTTTGGTGTGACAACCTTGGTGTCATCTATCTATCAATGAATCTCATTCTTCATTATTGAACCATGAATGTGGAAATTGATTATCATTTTGTTCGTGAGAAGGTTGTTTCCAAGGCTCTTACTATCTTATTGCCCACATTTTCACCGAACCACTCGCTACTGTGCGTTTTGGTACTCTTTGATCAAGTCACACCCTCTCTCCCGTGCAACTTGCATCGTAGGGAGATATTGTGACACTTGAATTGGTTAAAGACCCCAAAGGGACATGACTCCATAATTGAAGACGAGGGTCGTGACTCCTGGGGGAATCGGCTCCGTAATTGAAGCGGTTTTAAATAATTATTTGTCTTCTGCTTAAAATGCATTAACCATATGGGTACGCAAGATGAAAGGAAATGAGTTATCTAAATTTTGTGCTTTGGTTTACTTACTTCGACATCATGCAATTCATTTTTTCATCGTGCCATCACACCCCAGTATAATGAGTGAAAATACGAAGGGATAATTTTAATGGACTAAGTGCATGTAACAAAATTCAAACCAGATATATGTATGAATTGCTTGGATGCCATGAGAAAGTCCAAAAAATCCATCAAATATTAGTTGCGATAGGCAGAGTGGCTATAAGGTCTTAAAAATTAATTATAAGGCTCATAAATTCCACGGGTGAGACTAGAATATCTACAAGTCTCCCCGCATGTAGCATCAATTAAGACGAACGCATAATAGCTAAGGCCAAAAAGGGTAAAGCCATACATGAAAGCCTATTTCAACACCAAGTTGATGTCCGAAGACTTCTATCCCAAAACCAATGGGTGACTGGTAGGAATATGCAGTGATATTATAGCCAAGTTGTTGGAAATACCCGACCGATCAACACGAAACACAAGCAAAAGTCTTGAAAGAACGGAAGGAAAATGCTAGAACGCAAGAGATGTTTTGCGCACCACCAAGTGGGATGCTTTTCTGGAGGGGTTTTCATTGCTTTATATACACGCACAAAAACAAGGCGTATTCACATCGTAATTAAAACCACACGGGGGGCCTTAATGAGGTCAACCCGCGTTGAGCCATAAAGAAAAACATAAATGAGAGAGAATAATGAGGGGAGGGATAACGGTGAAATTAACCCTCATTATTGAAATTAATCAACAATCACCCCTAATTTCTGCCGAGTTCACCGGATCTCAACGGCGACAAGCTTTGTGCACAACTCCAGAAACTTGCCGCACCCAAGTGACTTCGTGAGAATGTCTGTGAACTATTCCTCCCTTGAATCTTTCTCGTTGCTTGCCACCGACTTCTCTGGAATGAACGTTGCATGCAGGCGGGCGGGCTTGGCGGCCAAGGCGTCGGCAGGTTTGGCCATGGCGGACACCGACATACTGTTGGGCCTCCAAGCTTCTCCTCAAGCATTGTCTTGCGCCGACATAGATGTTGTTCTGGTTCATCAAAGGAGGTTGACTCGTCGGCCGTAGTGAAGTGTAACTCACCAAAAAAGAGCTCGCGCAGTGCAAACTCAGGTGGCGATGTCGGCCCAATAATGTTATTGATGGTGCAAAACCGAAGCAGCTAGTGGCGACGAAGCGAACTCCACTGCAACTGATGGCGTAGGCATCACCTTGACCACATCTGGTGTTGTAGCGTCTTCAGAGCGCACGCTAGTGGGTGTGGGTGATGACCTTTGGTCTTCGACAGTGTTGTCGGTCTTCGTCGTCCCTGGTATACATGTTGTTGTGCGTTCGACGGCGAATGGATCTCCGCTACTCAACACACCTTGTTCACCATGAGCACTTCAATCTCACTGCTATGTCTCGTCGAAGATGACATCACGTGTTACATGCACGCGCTTGCTGACGAGGTCGTACACACAGTATGCTTTGGACCCGGACTCGTACCCAACGAAGATCATCGGCATACTCAAGTCATCCAGAGGTAAGGCTTTCACGTTCTTGACATGCACGATGCACCCAAAGGTACGAAGAAAGTGCACCGTCGGTCGTTTGTCATGTCAGACCTCATACGGCGTCATCCCGTCAAGACTGTGTGTCGGCGCTCGGTTTAGGATGAAGATGGCGGTGGAAACGGTCTCACCCCAGAACATGAGTTGTTGTACGCCACGCTCGATACAGTATTCGCCGAATTCCACTGAAGTAAACTCATCACCGCGGTCGGTGCAGAGAGGACCTTCAGTTTGCGCCCTGTCTTCACCCCCACTATGGCCTGAAAGCATCTGATTTCCACTGAAGCTTGGTCTCTGCTCGCGAGTAGATTGAGCCACATGTAGCGGCTCATGTCATCCACGAGCAGCAAAAAGTAGTGGTTCCTGCTTGGCGTCGTTGGCGTGATCAGCCCGCAGAGGTCACTGTGGACAAGGTCAAGAACTTGCTCTGTGCGATGCTTCACTTGCTCGAGGAAAGACACTCGTCGCTGCTTCCGAGGCAACTGGCACAGACTTGATCCACCTAATCAATCCACGAAAGCTCTCGCGCCATATCGCATTGAGCGAGTTTGCGCATAGCCTGAAAATTCAAGTGGTCGTACCTCACGTGCCAGCGCCATGCCACCTCTGACCCCTTTGCAGATAAGCATGTAGGTTGTGCAATGTTGAGTCTCGGCTTGTACAACCAATCGGGGAAGCGTTGTGCCCAGCCCAGCAGGCATCGTTGCTGATAGCAGATCTTCATGATGTCTCCATCGATTAGTACCTGACAACCATTCTCGTCAAGCTGTCTAATGTTGATGATGTTGGTGGTGAGCCGCGGGATGAAGTATACCCCATGAGCACGTGGTGCTCACCAATCATGCAGGTGAACAGGATCGTCCTATACCCCTCAATATTGACAACCGATCTGTCACCAAACATGACAGTGTCACGGATCCCAGAGTCAGGCTCGGAGAACGCAACTCGAGAACTGGTAATGTGGTTTGTGGCACCGGTGTCGAGGTACCACAGGTCACCATTGTTGTGCAAAGACCTTTGCCTCGACTAGCCAGAGAGGATTGCATCGCAGCGGTGGGAAATTGGGAGTGGCGAATCGTGACTATGGGGTATCGGGCACCGCAGTGCACGCCCTTGCCATAAGGAGCGCGGGCTCGTCGTCGTCACCATGGGTTGGAAGGGCCTTGCATGTTTCAGTTTGTTGCGGCAATCTTTGGCCCAGTGATCCATTTTTCCGCAATAGAGACACTGGTCTCTCGAGACATCATTGTTGTCGTCGGATCCCCAGTCATTCCTTCCATTTATGTCGTTGTCGATGGTATGTCTTTCTTCGTGGTTGTCGGCGGCGCCAGTTGTCGGACTTGGAGTTGATGAAGGGTCCCTCCCCAATATGTCGCTCCTTCATTCGTGCAACCCACTCCTCGATGAGGAGCAGTTTCCCTCTATTGTCGGCGGTGAGTGCCGACTCAAAACGGTCATCCGCTGCTTTGAGTCTCTCAATTACCTCCTCCACAGAGAGCGTCGAGATGTCGAGAAGCGTCTCAATTGAAAGAGCAATTTGGGAGAACCTAGAAGGGACGACACGCAGATACTTCTAAATTGCACTTTCAATTGAAACACTTCTCGACATATCGACGCTCTCTGGGGAGGAGGTAACAGGGAGACTCAAAGCAGCGGAAGGTCGTTTTGAGTTGGCACTCACCGCCGACAATGGAGGGAAACTGCTCCTCACAGAGGAGTGGGTTGCACGGATGAAGGAGCGACAAACGGGGGAGAGAGCCTTCAACGATTCAAAGTCCGACAACCGACGCCACTAACAACCACTAAGAAAGACAGACAACGACGGAAATGGAAGGGGTGACTGAGGATCCGACGGCACCAATGATGCCTCAAGAGACCAATGTCGCTATTGCGGAAAAATTGGTCACTAGACCAAAGATTGCCGCAACATGCTGAAACCTACTAAGGCCCTTCTAACCCATGGTGACGACGACGAGCTCGCGCTCCTTATGGAAAGGGCGTGGAACGCGGTGTTGTCGGTCTCCGCCGTCCCTGGTATACATGTCATTGTGTGTCCGACAGTGAATGGATCCTCACTACTCAATACACCTTGTTCATCATGAGCACTCCAATCCCACTGCTCCGCCTCATCGAATATGACATCACGTGTTACATGCACGCGCTTGCTGACGGGGTCGTACACGCGGTATGCTTTGGACCCAGACTAATACCCAACAAAGATCATCGGCATACTCTGGTCATCCAGCTTCTTCACGTGAGGCTTCATGTTTTTGACATGCACAATGCAGCCAAAGGCACGGAGAAAATATACTGCTGGTCGTTTGTCATGTCAGGCCTCATACGGCATCATCCCGTCAAGGCTGTGTCGATGCTCGGTTAAGGATGAAGATGGCGGTGGAGACGGCCTCAACCCAGAACATCCAGGGAAGGCCCTTGGCCTTCAACATGATTTGAGTCATGGAAACCATGGTCTGGTTGTGTTGTTCAACGACCTCATTTTGCTGTTGTGAATAGGGAGCCGTGAGTTGTTGTTGTACACCACGCTCGGTACAGTATTCACCGAATTCCACTAAAGTAAACAAGTCACCACGGTCGGTGCGGAGGACCTTCAGTTTGCGCCTTGTCTCCACCTCCACTATGACCTGAAAGCGTCTGATTGCCACTAGAGTTTGGTCTTTGCCCGCGAATAGATTTAGCCACATGTAGCGGCTCGTGTCATCCACGAGCAGCAGAAATTAGCAGTTCTCGTTTGGCGTGATTGGCGTGATCGGCTCACAAAGGTCACTGTGGACAAGGTCGATAACTTGTTCCGCGCGATGCTTCACTTGCTCGAGAAAAGACACTCGTCGGTGTTTTCCAGCAAGGCAGCTGTCGCAGACTTGATTCACCTGATCAATCCGCGGAAACCCTCGCACCATATCGCGTTGAGCGAGCTTGCGCATAGCCTAGAAATTCAGGTGGTCGTACCTCGCGTGCCAAGGTCATGCCACCTCTGACCCCCTTGCAGACAAGCATGTAGGTTGTGCAATGTTGAGTCTTATAGCTCGTACAACCAATCGGGTGCGCCCTGGTCAGCAGACGACGTTGCTAGTCGTGGATCTTCATGATGTCCATCAATACCTGAAAACCATTCTGGCCAAGTACAAGCATTGCTAGCTCTGACTGCACAATTGAATCAAGAGATTTCTTTTCCAAACCGAATTGATGGTGGGTGGGGGGCAAGCTCGAGTGCGTTGGTCCTTGCTGCTGCTTTTCCCCGTTTTCTTCTGTCTGGAAAACAAACTCGCCCAAAACCATCAAACTAAACAGGCCTAAACCACTTACCTGGTGTCGAGTGTTTCGGGGACAAACAAGTTCCAGCATTTTTTGCGAGCTCTTAGTCAAAATTCTTAGTGTGTGAAGGAATGAAATAATCATAAAACGACGGGAAATAGCAATCAACGTTTTTCTCGAATGATGTTTTTCCCAACTTAATTCAGCATTGAGGCATCGGCGGTACAAATTTGGAATGGCATTAGGCACCAAGAACTGAGTTCATCAAAACCAAGTTCACCGTAACATTAAAACCTCATGGGGAACAGGCTGAAAAGAAAATTA
This sequence comes from Viscum album, assembly GCA_963277665.1. Taxonomy (NCBI): domain Eukaryota; kingdom Viridiplantae; phylum Streptophyta; class Magnoliopsida; order Santalales; family Viscaceae; genus Viscum; species Viscum album. The sequence continues at coordinate 58,778,516 of OY728129.1, forward strand.
ACGAACCACATGTTCCAAGGGCGGGAAAGAAGGGAGGGGCGGGGGGGAGAGACCTGACCAACGACAGCGGCCAAGGGAAAGTGCCGTCTTCCATAGGGAGTGGACTCCGGCTTTTGGGTGGAGCCAGCGATGGAGCCATTGCCAAATTCAAGAGCTGTGGCGGCAATTACCCGAGTCCGAGTCAGAGTCCGAGTCAGAGTCCGAGTCGGGCGCAGTAAGAGGCGGTTGCAGGGATCTTTTGGATCATGGGAAGATGAAAGAAAACGATGAAATTTGAAGGGGCAGGGCGAAACGGTGATAGGAACAGCCATGTCTCCGGAAAACACGAAGGGAGTGAGCTCGATGCAAGGATACTCCACCCTTCGTTCTTACCAAGTGAGTAGATAATCATCCCAAAATATTAGATATTATATCGGTTTTGTACTATATAAAAAAAAAAATTATTTGTGTTATTAAATATTAATGTGTGAGCCTCACAATGGTGATAATGATGATAAATGATCTATTTAGTACAAGCCTTCATATGACCCAATCTTCTATATTTTACAACCTTTAGAATTTCTAATGTTAAATTAGATATGGTATGGATTAATCTTAATAAAATGGATGAAATTTTGGGCTCTACATTGTGTTCCTTTTACTTCTTATTTTTTTCTCTTATATTTGTATTTTTATGTCATTATCATCATTATACGAATATTCGACATTATGTTTCGTCAATGATGTGGTTCACTCATAATCAGCCTTACATTTCCGGTTTCGAAATTCGTTGTATTTTCAATTGGCGTTTGATCGATTTTACAACACGTTATCAGCACAATTGTATTCTCCACATTGCATATTGTGACGACGTTGTCGTTGATGTAAGATCATTCCTACATAAAAAGGGTGTGTCTCATCTTTGTGCAAACATCCTTCTTTTGGCATGCATCTTGTAACATCTTATATAAAAAGGTGTGATTTTTTTGATGTTTAAGATTGTGACTTCGAGTTCAGAGTGCTTGGGAGCTGTTTTTGGGAGTTTTTGTAAAACCTGGGTTGGGTACTGCCCGCAGGACCATTTTACATCGTAAATGTGTAGTTTACGGTGTAAATGTGTCGTTGGGCACAAGTCGTGAAACGGTTTACGACATAAGAATTCTGCAAGCCGTAAAATCATTTTTGACGTTGTAAATTCCTTTTATGCCGTAAAATCCCCTTTTACACCATAAAATAATCGATCGGGGTAAATTTAATCTGAGGTGACATGTTTTTTAGTGTAAACGCGTTACGGGGAGTTTGCGTCATGAGTCTCCTATTTATGTTGTAAATCCTTCAGCCCATTAGGTTTTTATCGCGCTGCACATATGATATTTCTTCATTTGGCGAGCTGCTCCTCTCTCGAAACCTAGGCAATTCCAGGTGTGATTTGGGTGTCTCCTCACCTTCTGAGTTCCTCTATTCAACGTTTGATCTTCGTGGCAGTTGTGTCGCTTCTTCCTAGTAAGTGATCTTTCCGCTTCTTCACTGTCATTGGTCGTGGCAGCGGTGTGGCGTTGTGTTTTAAATTTGTCGACCCTGTGGTGATGTTTTGTTTAATCCTTTTGAGATTTGTTGTGGAATCTTCTTCGGGGGCCCAGTCCTTTGTTGGTTGTGGTGCGGCGGGTGTGTGTTCTTTGAGGTATGTTGTGATCTACCCTCTCAATTGTTTGTTCTGTTTATGAAATTTAATTCTATGACATGGGAATTGGTTACAGGGCCTCTGTTGTTGTCTTTGCATTCCTTCTTGTGTCGGTGGATCATGTTGTAGGCGTGTGCGACCTGAGTTTGTGGTAGGTGGTTTCGCCTTCAGCCTATGCTGAATGAACCTTGAATGCTCTGGTTTTTTAAATTGTTTTATACATGACTTGATATGATTTATTGATTTGTGTGCGTGTAAACAAGTTTTTGATAAATGGTAGCTTTTCCCCTGTTTTGGTAAAAGAAAGTGTATTTTCAAGGCATTGTAAAATAGATTTATGAAATGGTTTTTAAAGCACGATTTCGATGAAATGATTTGGAAAATGTAGCACATGAGAAACCTTAGGTTCTTAAGTGGAAGGTATAACAATAGGCCTCGTCCGTTGTTACTACCAGGGGGTTTACTCATGGGGTGTGCCTATGCTCCCTAGGCCAAGTGTCCTATGGACTTGATAGACAATGTTGGGAGGTTTTCTTTCTAGGGTGTTCCTCTGCTCCCTAGATTCGATGCATATGTTTAAGAGTTTGATGTGTGCAATTGTTTATGTTTGGGTACAAGTGTCATAGCTAGCATGACCTATAGTGATCCTTGGTGTGATGTATTTATGATTTGATTTGTATTGCTTGACTTTGATTACCTACCTTGATATATGTGATGTGTTTTGAAACTGTTTTACCTAGATTATTTAGAACTGTGGAAAAAAGGGAATGTTTTAGCATGTTTTTGATATAAAAAATGTTTAATTAACTATCATGCCTAGTTTTTTTTAAATTTGAGCAAGTTTGGATTGTTATATAGAGACTTGTTATGAAACACCTGGGTGGGGTTCTACTAAGTCTGTTTAGCTCACACCCTGCACACACCCTTCGATGATGCATAGACCTGGTTATGTCTTTTGATGCAGGGAAAGACAAGGCGCCACAACGAGGTGGTGAGATTTTAGTCAGCTGGTCTTGGGTAGCTGGTGGTGAGATAGTGGGACGTCATCCGCTTATCACATGAAGTAGATGTTTCTCGTTTTGGGTATTGTCCTTTGTTGTTGTACTCATATATTGGAGCTGTTTAGGTGTTTTGAGTTGTATCGTTTCTACTGTTTTTTTTTCATGGAATATATTTTTTATTTTCTCTTCTGTTGTTTCTTTCTATTATGTATATATATGTCATGTCTTCTATTTTAGGTTGGGTGAAATCATTCCCTCTAGTTGTTGTTGATGTCCGGGTGCTAGTCGTCAACCCGTGGGGATCGGGAATGCCCTTTGGGTATATAGCGGATCAGTTCAGGTGTCGGTTTGTGAGGGTATTCTGGATCGTTTCCTGATAAAATTGGTATCAGACCATGGTTATGATTAGTCTTGGGATGTCTGTTAGATTGGAGATAGAATTTTTGGAACTTGATAGGTAGGTTGCGGTGAGTGTATGACAAGCTTTTGTTGTAACGAGACTCAAGTTCCCATGGGATGTTAGTATGTGTGTTTGTCGTGTTGAGCTTTGATCTTATCCCAATTTTTGCTTATGGTTTTCTAGTTTGAACTGAGATTATCTGATTGCCTGATCATTCTCATATTTTTTGTGTGCAGTAGTATGCCTCTGAGACGTCTCCCACAGGTTCCACGGGAGGATTCAATGGATGCTCCTTAAGGGAAACTATCTTTGGATCAGAATCTTATAGAGGCTATCGTGCGAGTATTTCATGTCATGGACTAAAATGTACCGTAAGTCCAGAATGCAGTTGTTGAGGAACAACCATGAGCTAGAGGAGAAAGAGATCGATCTCGGGAGTTCTTACGTGAGAAGGACCCATACTTTAAGGGTAGGAATGAGCCCCAAGAGGTGGAGAAATGGCTGGAAAAAATAGATCAAATCTTTGACTTTCTGAACATGCCTAAGGCTATCAAGGTGAAGTGCACATTGTTCAGACTCCAAGGACCCAACAAGCAATGATAGGATTCTATGGTACAAGAAAATAGGCACGTGGTCTTAGACTGGAAGGGTTTCAAGACCCTCATATTTCATTAGTTTTGTCCAGAGTCTCTGATGTTGACAAAGTATCTAGAGTTCCTCTCTTTGCAGTAGGAAGAATGTTCAGTGTCGGCGTACACCAATCGATTCATGAAGCTAATTAATTTTGTTTTGAAGGTAGTGAAAAATGATCAGATGAATGACCAAAAGTACCTACAGAGTTTGCGACCAAATATCAGATCGTAGGTATTCATACTGAAATGTTTTACCTATACAGAGATAATAGATAGGGTTATGATGGCAAAGATGGATACAAAATACAAGATTGGTCATTCTTCCCCTTCTATTCTACCTAGTGGTGGCTTCAGTGGTGTGTAGATAAAGAAGAGGAAGTGGCTTGAACATCGTAGGTGTGGTGGGGCAGTTCTCAATAACGCCCCCCCCCCCTTCACCATCAATCACAACCATTAGTGTGCCCCTAACTTAATATCAGTGTGACAAGGTTGGGCACACCCTACATTCTTTTTTCGCACCTATAAAAATGTGCAATGGTTGTGGTCGTTGCGACTATTTACAATAATTCTATTAGGCTATGTCTACGCCTCATTATGGTCAGGGATCGTCAGCTCCAAAGTCCACTACGGCGTAAACATATGCTTTAAAGTCTAGAGGGATTTAACTACAAACATCAGGAGTGAAACACTTTCATACAGTGGATGAGTTTTTGGTGAAGGTTGGCATGGGTCCAATGACAGTGAGAGGTGTCATCTTTGTTGCATCCTCTATAGAAACTACTTTATTTGATACAGGTTCCTCCCACTCATTTATATCTTACCATTTTATTATTATGTTGAAACTTAAAAAAAAGATCATGTCTTTTGTTATGAAGTTAGAGAAACCACTTAGGAAGAGGAAAGAGCAGCGGTTTCGGTGTCCGTCTTGTTTGCTATCAAGATTTGACGCGAAGTTGGTCTGAGATTTCTCATTCTTGATCTGGTTCTGTTTGATGTTAGTATCGGGATTGTCACGACCTGTCCCAGAGGGGCTCGTGTCGTGACTACCCCAAACCCACCTCCAATAGACCAGGGGTAGTGACTATCACCGAGTAGGCATATCCCACAAATGGGTGGTATTTTCCTAAGTACATGTACACATATACACATCTCCAAGACACAAATGTTGAAATATAAAAGCACTAAGTAAAAAATGAATGCAAACCACTATATCCCAGAACCAAAATACAACAGTGAAAGTACTAGAAAGTAAACAGGTTCAAAATAAGCCCACCAAAAGAAAAGAGTCTTCAACCACAAGTCCAACCTATAAAGCAAGAGGTATTGGGACTATCATCAGTAAAGCTATAAGAACACACCTCGGTCTATTTGGTCTCACAGGGCACAGCTTGGTCCTGGTCTACCTAGAACTCCATCAAAGGGTCAATCGTCTACATAAGACACGACACATGCGGGCAAAGCCCGTGTAGGGGTGAGTAAAACAATGCTCAGTAGGACACCCCAAAACCACAAAGGAATACCACAAAAGAAATACCACAAAGGAAATACCCTGAAGGGATACCACAAAGAAATACCACAAAGGAAACACCGCGAAGGAATACCACAAAGGAAATACCATGAAGGAATACCACCAAGGAATACAACAAAGGAATGCCACAAAGGAATGCATAGTTATCTCCACACAGATATATTCCTACATCAAATATATAAAGAACATCCAGATATACTCAATCTAATAAGTCAATCACTCTCAATAAGAAACATAGTCTCTATAAGACGCACAGTCTTCATAAGAAACGTAGTATCTATAAGACACACAATCTCCATAAGACACACAATATCTATAAGACACATAGTCTCTAATTCACCGCCAGCCACAAAAATGTTTGCTTGAAGCACGCTCATTTCGGGAGAACTCACTCCTCAAGTCATTAAGTCATATGTACACTCCCACAAAAAACCACTTAGGATATCTCTAAATGAACATCTCATCTTAAGGGTCCCAACGTCACAGACAACTCATCAAACAGACGTTCGATTTGAATGTTATGGTCATTTGAAAAATTCAGAAGGGGGTTCATTGGACCGTGGACCGACTGTGGTGATCGATTGCGCCCCAGATGTCGTGGCCACATGGAATCTCAGTCGATCGTGGCTTAAGATTGACCCCCACGGTCAACTATGGCCCAATCCAGCCACCCGAGTCCACCCCCGACCCGCGACACCGGATGCGTCGTGTCGTCGTGCACTACCGGTGCCCTTCCTTCCGTGGTTCGTCGTTCTTCCTCCGATTCTCAAATATCTGAAACAAAAAAACCTATGTGACTCTCGAGTCCTGAGATACACTAATCTAACCTCTATTTCGTCTTGCCTCCAATCCATGGGGTTGATCGCATTTGGAGCCTCCCGACAAGTCGAGCTGCGATCATGAGGATCCAACGTCGAAGAGTTCCAAGAACAGGAGAGAGAAAACACAAGAACGCCCGAAGAACAAAACTTGGAATTTGTTCATGTTTTATTGATTTGTTATTGTTATAAGGATAAATGAAGAGGATAAACTAATCTCCCAATAATCTTGCATCAATAACCCATCTCGTAACAATGACCGAACTGCAGATCAATCTGTTTGTAGATTGACCCGCATTCATCGTGGAAATTAAGAATAGGGAAAATAAACAATAAAAAAACTGCCCTACCTGGGATATGGATTGTTTGATGTTGATTATTTATTGTCATTGGTGATCCGTTAAGAACAATCTTCGATCCTGGTGTTTGTCATCGCTACTAAAAGAATTCTATAAGGATTCTCTTCAGAGCCTATAGGGAATTTCCATGGTTATGAGCCTAACATTGGGTCTCTTCCTAGATCTTCATTTAAAATAAATAGCATCACTACGCCGACATAACATTAAAATAAAATAAAATCACATTTTATTTTATTCATTAAAATATTGAAAAACTATTTTTCACTCTTGACCCATGCAGGCTGATGTTAGGCCTTGCCTAGGGAAAACACCGCCTTACGAACTCAATGGTGGTTTCCGATTTCCAATCCGAGTCATCGTTCATGATTTATTAGGATTTTAAAATAAAATAATTTTATTTAATTATTTTATTTACGGTTACATCCTTGGTGACTTTTTCTTCAGATGACCTGTGTCGACCAAAGTTAGGTTACACCTAGGGTAAAGATTTCATTCTAAGCTCAAAGATTCCCTCAAATTTCTAATCCAAACACTAATTTAAAAGATATTATACTTTTTCAGGAAAGTCATGCGCGCATGCTATTAAAAACTTAACATTTTTCAACAAATTGTTTTGGGAACACCAGACCTCAGAATCATGTTCCATTTCAGCACCTGGTCTCATAATTTTACAAAATAATTTCTAAGAATAAAATCAAGAAAATTCAAGTTATTCCAGGGATTAATTGACTCATCGTTCATCATGCTGAGCTTGATTGTTGTCATCGATGTGTCACATTCCCCACTATCGATGGGAGCTCTCAGGTGTTTCAGGGAGAGTGGGATCTGAGGTCTGGTCATGCAGGACCTTTCCACCTAGAGATTAGAAGTTTTTATATATTGTTGCAGTTGAGACTAATGATGTTTCTTATGTTAGTAATATTCCCATGGTTTTTCAGGGATTTTCCTGATGTCTTCCCAGATGAATTCTCCAATCTTCCTCCAGAAAGGGAGGTGAAATTTATGATTGATCTTGTACAGGACATGTAGCTAATATTTGTAATAACTTAGATTTTCCCAATTTTATTTTTAGAAATTATTTGGGAAAATTAAGAGACCAGGCACTAAGACAACATGCGATTTTGAGGTCCGGTGTGCCCAGAACAATTCATTGAAAAAAAGTTAATTTTTTAATATCATGTGTGCACGGATTTTCTAAAAAAGTAGAATATCTTTTAAATGGGTGCCTAGATCATAAATTTTAGGTCACTGTTGAGCTCAAAATGATGGTTTTACCCTAGGTGTGACCTAAATTTGGTCAGAGTGAGTCATCTGAAGAAAAAGTCACCAAGGATGTAACCGTAAATAAAATAATTAAATAAAATAATTTTATTTTAAAATACTAATAAATCATGAACAATGACTCAAATTGGAAATATAAAACCACCGTTAAGTTTGTAATGTGGTGTTTTTCCTAGGCGAGGCCTAACATCAGCCGGTGTGGGTCGACTGTGAAAAATAGTCTTTGGATGTTTTAATGAATAAAATAAACTATGAGTTTATTTTATTTTAACATTACGTCAATGTGGAGATGCTATTTATTTTAAATGAAGATCTAGGTAGGGACCCAAGGTTAAGCTCATAACCCTGGAAATTCCCTAGAGGCTCTAGAGATAATCCTTAGAGAATTCTCTCGGTAGAGACAACAAACATCGAGATCAGAGATCGTTCTTGACGGATTTTCAACGACAATCAATCCCCAATAGTGAACTATCCATATCCCAGGTAGGGAATTTGATTTCTAATTTATTTTTTTATTTTCTTATTTTCTTATTTCCTTGATGAACGTGGGTCAATCCACAAACAAATTGATCTGAGGTTCAATCATTGTTGTGATATGGGTTATTATTGCGGGATTATCAGGAGATTAGTTTATCCTCTTTGTTTATCCTTCTAATGAGAACGAAATGAGGCTGAAACAAACAAAGGTCAAGGTTCATTATTCAGGTGTTCTTGTGCTTTCTCTCCCCCGTTCTTGGTTTTATTCACCGTTGGATCCTCATGATCACGGCTCGACTTGTCGGGAGGCTTCAAACGCGATCGAACCCCCAGATTAGAGGCAAGATGAAACTGAGGTTGGATCAGTCCAGCTCAGGCCCCAAGGATAACAGCGGTGTTTTTGTTTCAAATATTAGAGCACTAGAGGAAGAACAACAAACCATGGAAGGAAGGGCACCAGAGGCCAATATAGGTGACAGCACATGGCGATGCAATGTGGGACGCGATGGCCACGTTACATAACAGGGTGGCTACATGGATTGGTGGTGATTGTCATAAGCGACTGTGTGAGTTGGACTGACCCGAAAATTGGACTTGTTCAGGCAAGCAGGCTAGGCCGGGTCAGACCCGGCGGACTGGGTTAGACCCCACGGGTTGGGTTGAACCCTGTGGGTCAGGGTGGTCCTAGGTCAGACCTGAGGCACACTACTAGAAATTTAGGCTATAGCCACAACTTTATAGGTTTGTGGTTATATCTTGTTTATATCCACGATTCAATTATAGGTCTATGGATAAAAATTATCCCTCTCTCTTTTTTGATACACATCGGGCTCATCCTCCTTCGATCCGCAACCCTCTAAACCCTCGACCTCTCTCACAATGACGCCCTCCTCCCCGATACCCTCTGCGTGCGACACTCCTACCCCGATAGTGATCATCGCGACCTCTCCTCTCCCTGATCCTCCTCCACCAACGATGCCCCTCGCAACGATGCCCCTCACTTCCACCAAACAAGGAAACCCCACTGCGATCTCTCATCTCTGACCCTCCTCCCTCGAAGTTGCCACCAAATGTGGGACACCTCCCCTCCCCCTACCGATGTTGCTCCTAGGTGGACTCCCCACCTCCTCTGGCATGCCTCTAACGCAGCCAACCCCCTCCTGGTTATCATCCTCCTACTTTTTATAAATAATTATGTGTTCATTATTTTTTTATCAGTTATTCATAGCTATGTTGTATCAAATCTATGCATTTTTTTGGACATTTCATGAAATTCCACCTTTAATATGTCTTTCACAACCAGTTACACCACCTATTGTCTTAGTTGATTCATTTAGGCTAGATCCTTTAGTTGATCCACTGGGTTAGATCATAGAACAAGGGTAACTATTACTCATTCAACCAGTTTCTATTAGAGAAGACTATCCCACAAGGGTTGGTGAAGGACAATCAATTCTATTAGGGATTTCCATATGCAGTATCACCCATAAATCTATAGAAATGGAGGCCCTTGGGATGTGGAGGTCTGGTGTTGGGTGATATGGTACTCTCTTATATGTATCTTTAATAATAACCCCATGAGTGTAACTACCATACCTATGACCTATTGTTGGAATTTATGATCCACGCATTGAAATTTTAGTGGAAATATCTCATTGGTGAGAGATTTTTTTTATTTACAGACCAAAAGAGTCTATAGTACATCATCTACAAGTGTGACCAGAACCTTTACTAGAGGTTTGTGGAAGTGTATTTGTAGAAATTTGATAAAAATATAGAATATGATCTGAGAAAATAAAATGTAGTAGTATATGTGCTGACTTGGATATTCAAGAGGTTGGAGAAGGAATATCATATGAGGGATGTAAGCTCATTGTATTGCTGGAAAACTATTATGTGGGTGTATTTAAGGATCAAGAACCATTGGTTTTTCCACCATTAGTGATCACATACACATTGGTGGACTGAGATAAGGTCAATTAGGATTTTGATCTGATTGTGTGGTGAGGCACACAAGTTTAGCATCAATTGTTTCTATTTCATGTTAGGATTTTAATATTCATGGATTAATTATTATCCATATTTAGATGATGGTTATATCTTTAAATAGATAGGATATGATGAGAGAGTCTCGTGAATTATAGTGGGAAGTTGACTATAGGTGACCGTGATGTATCACATTGTTAAATAATAGTTTTGGTGGCCCAATATGAAATGAAATGCCCCAAGTTATGTATCTCATTGTCCAAATTTTCATAGATTCAAGGATGAGAATTAGACACCTGAAGAGTAACTCAAAACACATTATGTAAATGTGTGGATGTGGGATAAGATCATGATCCTGAGAGTTAAATAAACCATTTCTTCTATAATAGATTAGATGACCAATGTAGGTCTCTTTATACCAATCTAGGAGAAGAACTCTATAAATGAGAATAAAAAGGCACTAAGTTCAAGATATCATGCAATTTCATCGATTTCCACTGAGTGTGGTATCAAAGAGAGATTCCTAGATTACCTCGTAGTTTTGTAAAGGCTTATAAAATGTGATGGGTACATAGTGAAATATTAGTATGAACTTTTATCATTAGATCACTAGGCTGTCAGAGAGATTGATAGAGACATAGAGAAAATTAATTGAGAATTAATTCAAGTTTTTGGAGGATTTATGGATGATAAATTTGTTATATTAGTGTTTTCCTATGACAACAACATTTATTCATTGATTCAAATGGATTATTTTGAGGATCTGTATGGAAGGACATGTTCTCTTACCTTTGAGATGGTATGATATTGGTGAGACTTTAGCTTATTGGTCGAGCATTCTATATTATATCTTAGAGTAGATATAGTTGAATAAAAAATGGTTCGTTAAAAATTATAATAAGTATAATTAAAAATCATTCCAATGGAGATTTACCTTGAAGATCACTTCATGTGACAAGTTTTTCTCATAGTGGTCCCCTCATTTGCTATATAGGTGTTTGAGGAGGAAGGTGATGTTGGAATCAAGGTACATTTGGATTTCTAATATCCTCAAATTAATTAGGATGTTTCCCTATCAATTAGACCATCATCCATGGTAACATGGTATGCGTAACATGTTTTATGTTTCATAGCTTCAGATGCATTAGCCCAAGCATACACATATCCCCGACAATGAGGATGTTGATCTGAGATGGATGAATATTTTGTGTAAACAATTATGTTGATAGTTTTCCAAAGTGGGAAGGGAATGATAAGGAAATCCATTCCACAAATTAAATATATATGTGATAAAAACAAATTATGGTTGAGATTTTGGAGAGGGAATCATACATTCTGGAGAAGTGGACCGTGTTGTTCGAGCATACCTAAGGGGATACTTCTCAAAGACAATATATCGAAAGAGGGGGAGGATTATGACACATAAATGATATGTCATGAATCTTTATATATTTCACATAGCATTGGATCATGTTTAAGAAATAATTTTGGTGTTTTATAGGTTCTTGTGTAGCCAGAAATGGATGGTGGGTAAGGATAGGGGAGGGGTGTGGGGGGGGGTGCAGGGGAGGGGGGGGGGGGGTGTGCAGGGGGGAGGGGCATGGGGTGTGCAGGGGGGAGGGGTGTGTGTGTGTGTGGGTGGGGGGGGGGCAGGGGGAGGGGTGCAAGGGGGTGCAAGGGGGTAGGGGGTGCAGGTGGGGTGCAAGGGGGGTGGTATTGGGGGAGGGGGAGGGGTGTGCAGGGTGAGGGGGGAGGGGGTGTGCAGTGGGGGGTGCAAGGGGTAGGGGAGGGGTGCAAGGTGGGTAGGGGGTGTGTTAGGGGCAGGTGGGGGGTGAAAGGGGGGAGGGGGTGGGGCAAGGGGGGTGTAGGGGCAGGGGGTGCTGGTGTAGGGGTGGGGGGGGGGGCTAGGGTGTGCGGGGGGCGGGGGGGGGGGGGGGGGTTGGGGAAGGGGTAGTGGGGGTGTGCATAGGAGGGGGTGTCGGGGGGAGGGGCTGGGGGTGTGTAGGGGTAGGGGGTGTGCAGGAGGGGTGCAAGGGTCAGGGGGAGGGGTGGGTGGGTGGGGGGTGCAGGTGGGGAGGGGTGGGGTAGGGGGTGTGCAGGGGCAGGGGGTTGGTGTAGGGGCAGGGGAGGTGTTGGTGCAGGGTTGTAAAGGTCTCAAAAAAATGATATGTCTGCCACCACTCATATACTAGTTTTATTGGTAAGATAATAAAACTCATGAACACTATAACGTTACTTCCAAAACTAATAATCCAATTCACATAAGACAACTAACTCTAAACATCATCCTCTATTTGATAGGTATGGGAACATCGTAACCCTATCTCTAAACATCAGTTGGTTGTTTGTCTGTAATATCCTCTATTTTATAGGATGAATCCTATGATCATTAAAGGTATATGTGTGAGCTAACATACAAATGGAATGAATGATAATGAATTACCACTACACGATACATGTGAAAACATACACAAACCCTAAAAATTATACCTTAGAGTCCTATTTATTTATTTCATTTTTCTTTGTTTTTATCATCCAGGTTAGATTTACTCCCTACTTCAAGATGCAGAAAAAGTGGTTTTGAAAGTTTGGAGAAACCAGTTATCTGTTATATAGTTGCATTAGTGTGGTATTCCTCCTTCAATCCCTAAATAGATTTCTTCATTTGTTTTATATTTTATTCCTCTAAAATGTTACCTTTTTATGGATATTTTATCTTATGATCATTTAATGTGTTTTGGAAAATAATTATGTTTAGGTCGTTTAAAGATACAATTTGACTACCACAAATCTGATTAGTGAAAGTTATGTATTTAATTTGTATTATAGGTTGTCCTCATGACCATCATGAAAAACTATTACTAAATTTATATCCGTGGATGTTCAGCAATGTTCATTTTGTGGGACTGCTTTGTTCTCATAAGTTTATCTTAAAACATACCTCAACATCATATGTATGATTTCTATCCTTCCATATTTTACTTCGCATCTTTAAATTTCTTTTTTTTTGTTTTAATCCATATTTTTTTTTCATTTTTTGGATATTTTTTATGCACAGGGATCTAAGACTGAATTTTTTCCCCCATATATAGATGGAATTTTGAGTATTAAATGGTGTCAATCATCTAATCTACTCTCTGCATCTATGTTACAAGCAAGTAAGATCAGACATTATTCAACCAATATTATTATTTTTCCTCTTATTGTTTACAAATATGTTTTCTGTTTAAGTATTAGGAGGGTAGTTTCTTTTAATGTTTTCAGTTTGATACCACCATTTTAGATTTGTCATTATATGATTTTAATTTTGTTTATTTAGAGTGTTAAACACTGTTTCCCCATAAATGTTGTATTTGATATGTAGTTTCACTAATTTCTCACTATTGTGATTTTAAGAGCATTTACATTGAAATAAACCATGTTCTTTTATTCCTATAATCTTTAAATTTGTTTTATGGTTTTAATCCTCATTTTTTTCATTTTTTTATATATTCTATGCACAAGTATCTAATATTGAAAAATTCTATCCCCATATATAGATGGAATTTTGGGTATTAAATTGTGTCAATCATCTAATCTATATCCAATCTATAGCCTACATCCATGTTATAGGAAAGTAAGACCATCCCCTTCATTTGTAGAATTTAGGTTGATTTATTCTAATTGTTGCTTAGTGATTCTATGTAGAATTTTCAGCTTGTGCAACCAAGTGTGCATAGATTACATTGGGTTAAATTCCACCACTCGAAGCATCTATGGTCAAAATGTGCATCATAAGCCATCATGTTGTGTTTATTTAGTTGTAGGTGTAGTAAAAAATTTTATAATCTCCTTACATCATTAATTGTATATTTATATTCTTACTTATATGAACTAAATCAATATGCATGTGCCTCTTACATGTTTCTTTGAAGTGATGGATAAGTCAAAGCGTATTCATTTCAATTGATAAGAAAGTTATTTGATTTATAACAACAACTGCACAATTGACATATGCTTTGAAATAAGTACAAATATATAATGGTTTACATTATGTCACTATAATCCCACTTGAAATAAATCATCATTTTTATTCATTTTATATGAAGGATAACGATGACTTTGGATTTCCTCCAAAGTAAAATACTTTTAGGTTGAAAAGGGTTCTATTATATATTGAAATAGCAGATTACAACATTCATAACCATCATCGTTCATCTAGAAAAAATGCTTATAAAGCACTCTATCTTAGATAATGAAATTGATTTCAACAATTATGACAACGCATTTGAACATAACAACGTACTATAGTTTTAAAATTCTTGAATCATAGATATAAATAGCTGACATTTTCATATTTTTTTAATCCATATTTTGTAGGAGAATAAAATCATTGGATGTTTTTGACATGGTTATAATGATGTTGTTTCTGTAAAATCAACCATGCAATTTTCATTTACCCAGGTACAAAAGTATGCTCTTAATGGACTAATATTTTTAATCAAACTTTTTAATTGAAAAATTATAATTATAACTCTCTATATATGAATATAATATAGCACTATTAGTTTTTCTGTTTTATCTATAAATGTTTGGTACATAACATAGATTCAACTAACATAGAATGCTCAACCCATTCTATAGTAGGCATTTCTAATAAACCTGACTGTACATATGATAAATTCATGAATAAGAGGGGTAATATTCTATTCAATATACATCAACTAACATTTTTGGTTTTTTACCCATGTAATCTACTATTCAGTATACATCAACTGACATTTTCAGAACTATCATCATTCATCTGGACAAAACATTTATATAGTACTCTTCATCTCAGATGCTGAAATTGATATCAACAATTATCACAACACATTCGAACACCACCAGGTTACAAAGATGGCTAATCAGCCTCCCATTTAATTTTTGAATGTTGTTTTTTCATGATATTCTTGGAATTATATTTGAGATATTTTTTAAATTTGAGTTGTGTGTAGAAAATTGTCTGGATATTCTTATAGATAAATCATACAATAAACAGAGATGTGGCTTTGCCTTATCTTCACTATTGGTATCACACACCAGTTCTTTTTAGCTACTCATACACTTTATCTCCTTATATCTTCTACAGATACCTTCTCCTCAGTTGTATCAAGAGCACAATAACCAACTCCATATAATGGAATCACTCGCTATAACAATAGTTCTTCTCAGCTACACATGATCTTTATCTTCTTCAACCTATAAAAATATTTATATCTTCACAACTTTCATATTCTCTAACACTTGTATTGGTCTTCTCTTTATTATTTAAATGAATCACTATAAATCTGCGTATACAATTTCCCACATCTATATAAAGAACACAACACTTTTATGAGGCTTGGCCCAACCTCTTACAACTTGACTACTTCAAATAATACCAGTGCAGAATATTAAATTGATCTACACATTTGGACTACAACTCAACTTTATCTTTATCCAATAATGAATCACAACTCCATGTGATGTTTAGAACATTACAACAATGCCAAATAATCTTCATAATTCTCTTCTTTTCAGTTTCAATAAATATGGAAGATCGTCCTTCGGATTAATTTATTTCCCATAAAGTCATCCTATACTGTGAGTATCTTTAAGAAAACTTGAATCATGGATCATAATAACATCATGATAGTTGGATTAAGTTACTCATTAAATCTGCATTTAAATGTTCATCAACTCCACTTGCTTTGATCTTTCTTGAATCACCTTGAAAATAACCACTCACAATTTCCAAGCATGTATCACATGTATCTTGTGATGTTTTGATCATTGAAAAATAGCCTAATAATCATTCCATTCAATTTCATCAACTGATATACAATTTGGAATTATCACTATTTTTCAGTCTACTGCTTTTTCAATTTTTCTCTAAGTATTGGATCGACTGTACATTGAGGTAGACAAGAGACTATAGATGGATTGACCACATGACTAACCTATCAACAACATGAATAACTTGGATCAACTACATGATTGTGAGGACCAACTTCAATAACCATTCTACTAACTGTGAGGTTGAGGCAGAAAATCATTCATGGATGTTGACAGACCACACATGCAAAGCACTCACTGTGTCAATCGATTGTAAGGATATGGATTGACCACGTGAGTATTCAACTGTGTGGTCAGTGGATTGACCGAACATTGAAACTTCAACTGACCATGATTATATGGATTGAATGTATGAATTAAAGGATCAACCACATGACCAATTAACTATACGATCTATTGATTGACCACATGAAGTAATCGCATAGTCAAGGGATTGACCGTATGGTTCCAGACTTGGAAAAAGTCTGCATTGTGTATTCCAAGTCTGCAACTTACTAATTTAAACACAGGTATTCTTAAAACTATCTCTAGTCATTCTCAATCACTTAAAAACATCTAAAATCACCTTTGGGAATTTATCAAATTTATCTAAACTCTTCTACTAAATTACCTTGCACATGTAGCATATATACTCATCCTTGAGTATCTTCAAGAACCTCACTGCTTGTATACTTGAAACATTATAAAACTTCATCCAAGTGTTAGATAATACTTATTATAGTAGTCATATGTGGCAACATTCTAGGATGTATCTCTCCAAACTCTTGAGTATATTTAAGAACTTCATACAAGTGTTTGATTCATGTTTTTTGTAATGTATTTTTATAGTATAACTAACTTATAAAAGGTCAGTGTTTGAAAATTATTTGGGATATCCTTCTTTTTTCTATGTGTTATTAATGTTTTCTCACTCAAGAGACGAAGGAACCCAATTAGAGAGACATCTACTAAGTCACTTTATTTTCTATTGAATCATTTAGAGTAGTTAATTGATCTTGAGATTCAATGTATTATAGTAAAAATAAATATGGTTGGTGGATGAACATAGATGATGTCTTTCAAGTAGTAAGGAAATATCATGTTTTGTATCTTTATTTACTTAATGAGAGAATAATGTAAGACAATAAAATAAAGATATTTACTTCTCTAACCTAACATTTGATAGTGAATGTATTAATCATTTTTATATCTAATTAATTTTAGATAAACTAATATAGAGTATTTTATGTTAATCTATATATAAAGGAGTCAAGTGCATTTTGTACACCCGACTATCGTAATGATTATGAATAATCTAGTTTTAGGTCACGACCTCACATATTCATTGAGTATTGTATTTGGTCAATTTTCATATAACTCACCTTGATGGGTTTAATGTAGTCCCTCTATATCTAGATTTGTATCTTTAATTAGAGTGTTGGTCCACATCCATCATTTGATCAACAATTACCAAAATGACTTTATGTGGGAAAAAAGTGATATGGTGGTGAGAATGTTCACACACCAGTGAAACATGTTATTTTTATTTTATTTATATTATTTATATTATTTTATTTAATGAATTCATGGTTTATAATTCTCAAATATTTTATAATTTTATAGTTTGTGTGGTTTCATCATTGTTATAATAAAACAAGTCGATTAATCTTATATGCGTACATTATGGTTTTGTGTAGGAACTTGGTTTATGCATGTTTATAGGTAAACATTTAGATTAATCATATGTAGCTAGAAGAAATCAAGGATTCATAGGGGTTTTGGTAAATTATATATCATGGTTGCCTTGATGATGTTCTTAAAGTTATGTTGTTGTATGCCAAATAGGTCTGCAAAGAAGTGGAGCGTGATTTGGAAAAGCTAGGTCCTGCTATACTTGGTGGAAGGTATGTTTGTTTCTCATATAGCGGGTTATACTGATGTGATTGAATTGAATGGAAATGCCTTTAATCTTAAAAATATGCACTTCTAAATCTTTATAAATGCATGTCTTTTCCTAAACAACCGGAAGGCCCTAATGGACATTGGATTAAACAGGCCACCTATGGAATTTGATATTGGAACACTATATGACCTACACTAGCTTTTGCACTACAACATCCGCAACTGAACAAATCTAAACCAGTTGAACACCAAAGGATGCACATTTAATGTCATCCATGCCTTTCTAATGTCAATGGATAAGATGGATGAGATCTATCTCATTATAGAAAGGGAGGTTGTTTTATATACTGGGATTCATTTGATATATTTTGTCTTTTAATATCGATTTATATTTTTTTGATAATTTTAATGCATTTCATTACTATCATTAACAGGAGATTGGGTTGATAGTGAATATATTGATGATCCTAATGATATCAAACCGGAGGTATAAAATTGATGATCTATTTCTGCATGATATTGGTTTGTGTCATTGTCAGTATATATGGTCAACATCTATGAATGTTTTTTGTTGATGCAGGGATATGATTTGCTTCCAGGATAAATTCTTGACTGTCTTGCTAAAGAGGTTGGCTTAGTGGTATTGACTATGGTTATTTTTTGCTATTCTTAGTACAAAATTATGAAAGTCTTATGATTTTTTACCTTCCTAGTGCATGAGTATTTAATCTTATCCTCAAACAGCTTCATAAATATCAATCATAAGTTCACCTTTAAACTGATCTTGATTACTCTCCAGTCATTTTTTAGAAAATAACCAGTTATCTTGCACATATCATTCATTCTCAATCTACTAAAACATCATTGGTATAACTCAAAATATTATATTAGCACATATAAACTAGGAATCACAATGGATAAGGATCACTGAATCCCAATTATTAAATTGATTTACCTTAAACATTAAAATCTCATCACATCATTCATAGTAGTCCATCCAATTCACAAAAATATCTTGATATTCAAAAGGTGTGGATTCCATCCTTCAATGGCCATAATGCCTTCATTTTTTATTTATTTTTCGATAATCCACCTTTCAAGGGGTGAGGTGAAACCCTTACAAGGCCCGTAGGCATAAGTATTACATGGACCATAGGCCTTAGAGGAATTTATTTCCCGTAGGCTTCAAACATTACATACAACCCAGACTAACTACTTAGAACTGCTCCTCCCCAGCATCTTCATTGTGAAATCAGCTCTTCACCTTTTCATGGCTGTTCAGCTAGGCTTTCCCATGCATGCACAGGCTTGTCCCCATGGCAGGTTCCATACCCTCTCATTCTTGCAATCCGTTTAGCTTCTGCTATGGTGAAAGTTCCTTGCTCATCCTCCTTTTGAAGCTTGTTCCTTGTAGGTTTTCTGGTTTGCATCTGCACTTAAGGTGGCCCGAAGGCCTTGAGGTGACCCAAAGGCCTTACTGACCCAAAGGCCTGGGTGGACCGAAGGCCTTAAAGGACTCGAGGACCAAATTGGTGGCCTGAAGGCCCAGACGGGAGAATATTCCTGGCTGCTACAATGCAAAACAGTGCCTGCTACAATACCCACTACAGTACCTGCTACAGTACTGTACAGTTACTGAACACCTATAATGAGTTCGAACCCATTCTTAAAACCACTGTATTGGAATAGTTTAAGGCCTCCACTGAATTCACTCCTATAAATAGAAACAAAAACTGCAACATTGTAAATTAATAAATCAAGACTAGATTTCCAACTCATGCATGATTATTGAATGACACCTGAACATCTCATTGTTGCAAACTCCTTCACATAGACCAAGTCATATTCAACATGTTTGAATCACCCTAGTTTGATAGAATTTTAGAATAGTATAGTGTTATGAAAAACCTAAATCTTAAATTATTCTTGGGTTACAAAGATTCGACATTAAATTCTAGGCCTTCAACTATTACTCCAGGATCAAGCTTCACCTAGTGTAACTTGGATCTGTGTTTAGTCAGTGGTTTTGGTGTCAGTATATTAATCAGGATCCTAACACTTTGAGTCTAATTTCATTGTGAATTGAGTCTGATATATGAATCTTCACCAAATAATAATAATCACTCTTCAATGATATATCTTCATTCATGATATTTGACATGTTCGGATCTTGATCTGTTTTCTGTCATCTTCTTTAAAGCCCAGATGTCATCATCAACATGTTCGGTCGGTGCCCACATACAAGATTAAATTAATACTAGATCTATATTCTTCAGGCTCCCATACTCAATGTCCAGACTATGTCAGCTTTAATGAAGTGTTTCAATATGAATATTATTCATATGGTAACTGTAAGTGGGTTCAATTCGGTCCTGAATCCTCTCAGATCTCAGAGCTTTAATAGGGTTCTTCTTCTACCAGGGAGAGGTTTCTTCAAATTTGAACATGGTTATGGTTTGGATTTCTTACTTCTATGAATTTTGGTCAATAATTTTAGTTTGAGGGTTTTTTCAGTGGTGGATCAGTGGTGTCTTCTCCTCTTGTGAGATTTGGTGTTTATAGGTGATGCAATTTTGGTGGATCTTTAGTTTTAATTATTTAGAGGAAAAAAAAGAATTTTTATTTCTCATACACTATCCATTTAAAATTTGAATGCATGGTAGGTTGTATTTCAGTCTTGTAGTAGGTATATTTTCACTCATGGTATCTTTAGAGTCCATGGTGCATCCACTTTAAGTGATTAATGTTAATTGGATCTCCAATTCTTATAGTAACTTTCTTTCCCATGCACAGTCTTTTCAATTTCATGTCTCACAGTTGGTTAAAATAATGTCACAAGGTCACTATATTGACTGTGGATCTTATATACAGTCACTTGCATTATGAAACAAAAGGTCACATAAATTCTTCAACACAATGTCACATAAGTGACCATGGAAACTTGATTTGAAGGCAAGTTAAGTGGAAGGGCATGGTTATTTATGTTTTGTGTGTGGTTATATGGAATATTAAATTTACCTACCTTCATGAAGGTGGGGTGAAATGGGGGAAAGGGGGGGGGGGGAGGGTGCAGGTGAGGTGCAAGGGGGGAGGGTGCGAGTGGGGTGCAAGGGGGGAGGGTGCGGGTGGGTTGCAAGGGGGAGGGGGTGTCCAGGAGGGGGTGTCCAGGAGGGGGTGTCTAGGGGGTCCATAAGGGAGGGGAGAGGTGTTTAGAAGGGGGGGTTTCCAAGAGGGAGGGGGGATCTATCCAGGGAGGAGGGGAGGGGGGTCTGTCCAGGAAGGAGGGGGTGTGGATAGGTGGGGGGTGAAAGGGGTGTCTGCAGGGGGTGAAAGGGGGTCTGTGGGGGGGGGGGGGGTCAAGGGGGTTTGTGGGGGGGGGGGTGTACAAGGGGGTCTGTACAAGGAGGGGTGGGGTCTATCCAAGAAGGGGGAGGGGTCTGTCTAGGGGGGGGTCTGCCCAGGAGGGGGGGTGTGCGGGGGGGGGGGGGTGCAATGGTAGTCTGCAGGGGGGTCTGTCCAGGAAGGAGGGTGTGGGTTGCAGGGGGGTGAAATGGGGTTTGTAGTGAGGGAGGGGGCTGTGCAGGGGGGAGGGGGCTATGGAGGGGGGTGTATCCTGGGGGGGGGGGGTCTATCCAGGAAGGAGGGGGGGTTTGTCCAGGAAGGGGGGGAGGGGGTCTGTCCAGGGAGGGGAGTGCTATCCAGGGGGAGTGGAGGGGGGGATTTGCAGGGGGAAGGGGGGCTACAGGGGGAGTGGGGAGGGGGGGGGGGGCTTGTAGGGAGGTGGGCTACTGCAAGGGGAGTGGGGGGGGGTGTAGGTGGGAGGGTGTGGGTGTTTTTTTATGAAATGGAAAGGTCTATATCCATAGTTTGAACTATGGATAAAGCCCTATAGCCATTCCAATACCAACCAAGGTTCATTAAAATGTGGATATAACCTATATCCATGGTTCCAAACTGTGGATATAGACTAAATTTCTAGTAGTAGTAGTCAAACCAGACCACAGTCGACCGTGGCGGTGGACCATGAGTTATAGTTGACCGAGTTGTCATGAGACCACGACAGCTGGTAGTGCGGTCGACCACCATGGCGGCTTGAGTTGTCAAAACACGATCGATTGCGGGAGCCGCTAAACTGGGTGGTTGACTTCCCAATCAATTCATGGCCCAATTAACCCCTTTATGAAATTTTCAAAGGGCTATAACTTTCAAATTGGATGTCCTTTTGATGAGCTGTCTACGACGTTAGGACCCTTATGACGAGACGACCATTTTGATATATCCTAAGTGGGTTTTTGTGGGAGTGTGAATATAACCTAATGGCTTGATGACTGAGTTATCCCAAAATGAGTGTGCTTCGAGCAAACATTTATGTGGCTGGTTGTGACCTAGAGACTGTGTGTCTTATGGAGACTATGTGTCTTTGGAGACTATGTGTCTTATGGAGACTGTGTATCATATAGATACTATGTGTCTTATGGAGACTATGTGTCTTTTTGAGACTACATGTCTTATTGGATTGAGTATATCTAGATGTTCTTGATATATTTGTTGTAGACATATATCTATGTAGAGCTGACTATGCATTCCTTTGTGGTATTCCTTAGTGGTATTCCTTTGTGGGATTCCTTGGTGGGATTCCTTAGTGGTATTCCTTTGTGTTATTCCTTGGTGGTATTCTGTCGTGGTGTCTCCTTTATGATATTTCTTCATGGTATTTCCTCTATGGTATTCCTCTATTGTATTCCTTCATGGTATTTCCTTCGTGGTATTCCTTTGTGGTTTTAGGGTTCCCTACTGAGTATTGTTTTACTCACCCTTACATGGGCTTTACCTGTACGTGTTGTGTCTTGTGTAGATGATCGACTCTTTGATGGAGTTCCTGACAGACCAGGACCAGATGGTTCCTTGTGAGACCAGACAGGTCGAGGTGTGTCCCAACATCTTTTTTCAATGATATTCTTAGTACCTCTTACTTTATAGGTTGGTCTTGTGGTTGAATACTCTTTTCTTTTGGTAGGATTGTTTTGACCTTTTTTACTTTCCAGTACTTTCAATGGTGTACTCTAGTTGTGGGATATAGTGGTTTTCATGCATTATTTACTTAGTGATTTTACATTTTAGTATTTGTGGCTTGGATATGTGTGTGTGCACACATATACTTAGGAAAATGCCTCCCATTTGTGGGATATGTCTACTCGGTGCTAGTCACCATCCCTTGGCCTAATAGAGGCAAGATTGGGATAGTCACAACATAGGCCCCTTTGGGATGAGTTGTGACAGAGTGGTATCAGAGGAGGTTAGTTATACTTTAGGACCGGGAGTCTGTGATGTTGGTTTGGGGAAACAATGTTAAGTGTTTCGAGTTCGTATTTCAGGCTATGGAATCCAGTGTTGGTGCAGTGGCTAACGTATCCATACACCAATACTTTGGGCACCTGATTTTTGAATTGGTACATGAAAAAATTGGTTGCAGGGAAAATAATGATATATGCATCATATAGGAATAGATTGTGTCTTCCATGAACTTCTTGATTCATCTCTCTAGATATACTCTATTGGCTATGGTACATCTTGTTTTATTACTAGATGCCTCCACACAGACAGTCAGCTAGGATTCTGTTGCGTGATCATGATGATGATCTGCCTTGCGACGAGGTATCGGTACAGGAGCATGTACTGGAGATAGCACCTCCGGGTGGTTTACCAGCTATAATACCACCCATAGAGTATCAGCTACTACCAACACTACCAGTTGAGGATGTATGAAGACTGAGTGCATTGAACGAGATTCAGAGGCAGTGACCTCCCAGGTTTTAGGGGGAGCCTGACCCCCAAACAGCTGAGGATTGGCTAGAGGTAGTTACCCGTCTCCTCCAACTTATGAGGACGCCTTCTAACCAGATGACAGTCCTTCATGCAAGTCTTTTTTAGGACTCTACGGGGTGATGTCAGAGCTTAGTGACCCAAACACACAATGAGACGACTCTCTCTTTAGAAGACTTTGATCATATCTTCATAGTGGAGTTCTTTCCATCCACATTGCGGTCGATGGACATACATGATCTTATACATCTGCATTAGGGCAGTCAGACTGTGGCATAGTATTCAACAAGATTTACCAATCTTTCACGCTACTCCAAAAATATGGTATGAGACCTGTTCTTTAGGGATCAAAACTTTGAGCAGGGCTTACGCCGAGAGATCAGGGCATCCATGATATACCTTAGTATTCCTAATTATGTTGGGGTACTTGAGTGAACCCTTATAGTGGAGAGTTTTTTAGTGGAGCAAGCACCGATAGTGGGAGCTACCCACAGACACCGACAATTGGAGCTACTAACAGGCACCAGGTAGTTGAGACCTTAGCAACAGGTATCCAATGATAGTTTCAGGGACCCAATCGAGTCAGGTGCTTTGGGAGATATTCCCAAGACACAAGACCTGCAGTGTAGGGCTCCCAGGGCAGCTTGAGTCAGCTGAGGGATAGGTTGTGTTACTCATGCGGTGGTTGGGGACATCTGAAATGAGATTTCTTGACCTATTGTATGACTGATCAAGAGACGAATGAGGGGCCACCGAGGTAGAGGTTGAGGTTGGGGCTGGGTGGTTCATAGGGTTGAGGACATGGCAGGGGAGCAGGTAGGGTGGCATGAGGTGGTCAGAGATTCGAGCTATTACCACCACTACCCCTAGGTGGTCCACAACAGGCTCAAGGAGTTGGTGGAAAGGGATGAGGCCAGCTATATGTGATGGATTCTTATGACCCCTAAGACTCCAAAGATGATTAGAGGTACGATATGTGTCTTTTCCACCTTAGCTATAGTTTTGATAGACACAGGTGCCAATCATTCTTTTCTTTCCATGAAACTTGTTCAAAACTCAGAGATTTTGGTTAAACGATTGGATTGACCCTTATGCTTAGAGACTCCAATGGGAAGAGATTCTATGATCACACATTAGTGCCTAGAGTGTGACCTTACTCTTGGAGGCAATATTTTCAGTTGGGATCTCTTGGTAGTGGTGTCGAGGCCTTATGATGTCATTCTCAGTATGGATTGGTTATTCACAGTTCATGCTCAGATTGACTATTTTAGGTATAGGGTGCGGTGTGTCTGCAGTGATGGGACCAAGTTTTCCTTTTTTGGTGGAATGGAAATTCAAGAATCACAGGATGGACTTACACATAACAGGGTGAATCTAATCACTCATTAGTTGTCTAGCCTAACCCTCAGTTCAATGGATGATTTGAGTCCACAGTTTCCTACAGTGATGGTAGAGTATGAGGAAATATTTCCTAAGGATGTTATAGGATTAACTCCCCATAGATAGGTATACTTATTCATTGATCTATACCCTGATATAGTTCCGATATTTATACCTACATATCATATGGATCCTGCAGAGCTTTTTGAGCTAAGGGTACAGTTGGAGGACTTGTAGAGGAAGAGCTTCATGAGACCTAGTGTTTCACCCTGGGAACCCCGGTTTTGTTTTCCAAGAATGAATATAGGAGCTTGAGTTTATGTGTGAAATTCCATCACCTAAATCATATGACCATAAAAAGTAAGTATCCACTACTGAGGATTGATGACCTCTTTGATTAGTTGGAAGGGGCACAATGATTCTTGAAGATTGACCTTAGATCTGACTATCACCAGCTACGAGTACGGGATGAGGATATACTGAAGACAACCTTAAGATGTCATTACAGCCACTATGAGTACCTTTTCATGCCTTTTGGAATGAGAAAATCCCCAAAAATGTTCATGGAACTCATGAACTGGATCTTTCAGCCTTAGACTGGTTTGTGGTGGTCTCCATTGATGAAATCCTAGTATACTCAGCATCCAAAGAGGAGCACGCGAGACACTTGATGATGGTCCTGGACACACTATGAGAGCACCATATTTACGGGAAGATCTTAAAGTGTTAGTTCTAGATTCAGGTGGTCCATTTTCTAGGGCATGTCATTTCATAGGCTGAAGTTTCAATGGATCTAGCGAAGATTGAGGTGGTGCTTTATTAGGAGCTACCAAAGAGTGTTACTAAGGCGTGGAGTTTCCTTGGTTTGGATGGGTACCATTGGAGGTTCATATATTACTTTTCTAGAGTGAAAACATACTTAACATCTTTGACATGAAAGGGACAACCTATCATGTGGACGAAGAAGTGTTAGAAGAGTTTTCAGCAGTTGAGGCAGAGATTGATGAGCACTCCCATCTTGATATTACTAGAGAAGGGTATCAAGTATGTAGTGTTCTGTGATGGATCATGAATCAGGCTTGGTTGTGTCCTGATGTAGGGGAAAGCAGTGATTTCCTATGGTTCACTCTAGTTGAGACCACATGAGTAGAACTACACAATCCATGATCTTGAGTTCGTAATGGTAGTCTTTGATTTGAAGATGTGGAGACACTTCCTGATGGGTGAGTGGTTTATCGTCTACTCTGACCAAAAGAGTCTCAATTATATCTTCTCTCATAAGGATATGAACTTGAGATATAGGAGGTAGCTAGAGTTCCTCCAGGACTATGACTTTGAGATTTCTATACTTATAGGAAGGGGAATGTGGTGGTAGATGCTCTCAGTAGGAGGTCAAGTTCACAGTTTCTAAATGAGGCGTCGGAGTAATTGGTCTTATTACAAATATCCTTTATGGTTGGTGATGGAGAATCTTACCTCCATTCTATGGTTTTTACCCCTCCACTCTTACAACGAGTCAGGGAGGCACAACTTGAGCATACCAACTATGAGACTTTACGTGATCAGATGTCCATAGGGAATGCCATTAATGAATATTCGAATGGTGGGGAGCATTTCATTATTTTTAGAGGGCGCACAATAGTACCAGTGGTGTTGCGGGAGGAGTTTTTGAGGGAGTTCCATACATTAATTTGGTAGTACATTCATACATGGAGAAGATGTACCAGGACCTTCAACATCAGTTTTGGTGGCCAGGGATGAAGAAGGGAGTTACAGAGTTTGTTTCTCGATGCCTCACTTGTTAGTAGGTGAAGTCTAAGCACTAGGTTCTAATGGGTTTGAATCAACCTATTGAGGTTCTGGAATGGAAGTGGGATGAGATATTGATGGACTTCATGAAAAGTTTACCACATACGTCAAGGGGACATGATACCATCTGATTGATCACTATCTAACTCACCAAGTCAACCCAATTCCTAGCTATTTGGGAGTAGAGTTTAGTAGAGAGATTGGGAAGCCTCTATGTGCAGGAGATAGTTCAAATCCATGGAGTTCCATTAATGATAATATCAGATTTTGATGCTCGCTTTACATCCTAGTTGTGGAAGGGATTGCTGGAGGTGTTTGTGACTCAGTTACGCTTGAGCACAGTGTTTTACCCACATACGGATGACTAGACAGAGCAGACCATACATGTTCTGGAGGACATTTTATAGGATTTCATGTTATATTTTGGCCATAGTTTTAAGGATCACCTACCCCTAGTGGAGTTTTCATATAATAACAACTACCATTACACAATCAGTATGACACTATTTGAGGCCTTTTATGGGTGACCTTATAGGTCACCACTTTGTTGAATGGAACTAGGAGAGACAACACTCATGGGACCAGAGTTGTTGTAATCGAATATGGAGAAGGTGAAGATCATTTTGGAGTGTATAAAGACTGCACAGAGATGACAGAAGTATTATAATGATAGGTAGAGGAGGCATTTGGAGTTCGAGGAAGGAGACTACGTGTTCCTTCAGGTCTCACATTGACATGGATTATGGAGATTTGGATAGGGTGACAAGCTATCTCTAAGGTTCATCAAACCTTTCTTGATATGATGTAGAGTTGGTGAGGTGGTGTAATTCTTGGCTCTACCTCCGTAGTTAGGGCGGGTACATGACGTCTTCCACGTGTTACAACTGAGGAGGTATGTGCATGACCCATCATACGTCATTGACTGGGGTGAGTTGTACATTGATGATGGGGAGAATTTTTTTGAGTAACCAGTGGAAATCGAGGATCGACATGAGAGGATACTTTATGGGCGATCAAATCCTTTAGTGTGTGTCTGGTGGTATCATAGGAATCTCCAGGAGATTACATGCGAGTAGGAGGCTTAGATTTGTGCTCAGTGCCCTCATTTGTTTGAGTAGCCATTTTATTTTGGATTTTTAGGGATGTAAAGCCCTAAGTTGGGGAGAATTTAATGACTTAGATTTACCCTTTTTTTTAAATTATTTGGGAAAATTTAGATACCAGGAGTTGAAACGATATGTGATTCTGAGGTTCGATGTGCCCAGAACAATTCATCGAAAAATGTTAAGTTTTTAATAGAACTCATGCACAGATTTCCTAAAAAAGTGGAATATCTTTTAAATGGATGCCCAAATTAGAAATCTGAGGGCACCGTTGAGCTCATAATAGAGGCTTTACCCTAGGTATGACCTAACTTGGTCAGCACGGGTCATCTGAAGAAAAAGTCACCAAGGATGTAATAGTAAATAAAATTATTAAATAAAATTATTTTATTTGAAAATCCTAATAACTCATGAACGGTGACTCATATTGGAAATATGAGACCACCATTGAGTTTATAATGTGATGTTTTCCCTAATCGAGTCCTAACATCATCTGGCATGGTTCGGGTGTGAAAAATAGTTTTTAGACATTTTAATAAATAAAATAAATTATGAGTTTATTTTATTTTAACGTTAAATCGATGCAGCGATGCTGTTTCTTTTAAATGAAGTTCTATGAAGGGACTCAGGGTTAGGATCATAACCCTAGAAATTCCTTAGAGTCTCTAGAGAGAATCCTTATAGAATTCTCTAGAGAGCGACAACAAACACCGGGATCAGAGATTATTCTTGACGAATCACCAATTAAAATCAATCCTTAATAGTGAATGATTCATATCCTAGGTAGGGAGTTTGATTTCTAATTTCTTTTCCCCATTCTTATTTCCATGATGAACACGGTTCAATCCACAAATAGATTGATTTGTGGTTTGATCATTGTTGCGGGATGTGTTATTGTCATGGGATTATCGGGAGATTAGTTTATAATTTTCATTTATCCTTATAATGAGAACAAATCGAGGTCAACACAAATAAAGGCCAAGGTTCGTTCTTCGGGAATTCTTATGCTTTATCTCCCCCATTCTTGGCATTCTTCGTCATTGGATCCTCGTGATCACGACTCAACTTTCCGAGAGGATCCAAATGCGATCGGACCCCCAAATTGGAGACAAGAAGAAACAGAGGGCGAATTAGTGTATCATGGGATTTGAGGATCATAGAGGTGTTTTCATTTCAGAGATTGGAGCACTGGAGGAAGAACGACATACCACTAAAGGAAGGGCATCGGCGGCCGGCATGGCGTGTCCGGTGCCACATGGGATGTGGTGGGGTTGCCACGTGGACTGGCGATAGTCATCATGGGTGACCACGTGAGCTAGACCGGGCCGACGAGATGGGTTGGGCCCAACCGGAGTAGGCGAGACCCAGTGGGCTGGGTTAACCTGGCAGACCGGGTCGGACCCAGGTTGGTCACGAGGCGGCTAGATTGGGCCACAATCAACCAAGATATCATACGGTTGCATAAGCTTGAGATGCCACAACACAATCAACCACGATAGTGGAAGTACCATTGGTCGACTTCCATGGTCGATCCACGACCCAGTGAATCCCTTTTTGGAATTTTCAAACGGTTATAATTTTCAAATCAAACGTCTATTTGATGAGCTATTTGTGGCATTGGGACCCTTACAATGAGGCAATCATTTAGAGATATCCTAAGTGGGTTTTTTTTGGGAGTGTTCATAAGACCTAATGGATTAAGGAGTGAGTTCTCCTGAAACAATTGCACTTCAAGAAAAAATTTCTATGGCTGACTGTGACCTAGAGACTATGTGTCTTATAGAGACTATGTGTATTATGTAAACTGTGTGTCTTATGGAGACTATGTGTATTATAAAGACCGTGTGTCTTATGAATACTATGTGTCTTGTTGATACTATGTGTATTATTGTATTGAGTATATTTGGATGTTCTTTATATATTTATTGTATACATATATCTATGTAGAGATAACTATGCATTCTTTTGTGAGATTCCTTAGTGGTATTCCTTTATGGGATTCCTTTGTGGTATTCCTTGGTGGTATTACTTTGTGGTATCTTCTTTGTGGTATTTTTTTGTGGAATTTTCTCCACATGATTCCTTTTTGGTATTCCTTTATGGTATTTCGTTTATGGGTTTTCCTTTGTGGTATTTTCTTTATGGTATTCCTTTGTGGTTTCGAGGTATCTTATTGAGTATTGTTTACTCACCCCTGTGCGGACTTTTCACACATGTGTCATGTCTTGTGTAGATTATTGACTCTTCGATAGAGTTCTAAGAAGACTAGGACCAGGCGGTGTCTTGTGAGATCAGATAGGCCGAGGTGTGTTCCAACATCTTTTCCAACGACAGTCCCAATACCTCTTACTTTATAGGCTGGACTTGTGGCTGCAGACTCTTTTATTTTGGTGGGTTTGTTTTGGCTCTGTTTACTTTCCAGTACTTTCACTGTTGTACTCTGGTTGTGGGATATAGTGGTTTTCATGCATTTTTTACTTAGTTATTTTACATTTTAGCATTTGTAGCTAGGAGATGTGTGCGTGCATACAAGTACTTAGGCAAATGCC
Source organism: Viscum album (assembly GCA_963277665.1). Lineage (NCBI taxonomy): Eukaryota > Viridiplantae > Streptophyta > Magnoliopsida > Santalales > Viscaceae > Viscum > Viscum album. Next base: position 58,809,059 of record OY728129.1, read on the forward strand.
TCCCATTTGTGGGATATACCTACTTGGTGCTATTCACCAGCCCCTGGCCTATTGGAGGTAGGCTTGGGGTAGTCACATTATGGGCCCCTATGGGATGGGTCATGAAAATATTGATATCCTCTTATCGTATGGCACCAGCAGAGCTAAAAGAGCTCAAGATTCAGTTAGATGATCTGATGTAGAATGGTTTTGTTCACCCTATTGTTTCTCTATGGGCAACCCCAGTGATATTTTCCAAGAATGTTGACAGTTCATTCCAATTGTGCATGGACTATCAGATGTTGAACCAGGTGACAATTAAGAATAAGTATCTCTTTACCCATTTGGATGGTCTTTTTGATCAATTAAAGGGGGAAAAGTGGATTTTATAGATCAATCTTTGATCTGATTATCTTCAGCCCAGGCTCTAGGAGTTTGATATAGCTAAGGAAACTTTTAGGAGAAGGTATGACCATTATGAATATCTTGTGATATCGTTTAGTTTGACTAATTCTCCCAAAATTTTTATGGATTTAATAAACTAGATATTCCATCATTATCTGGACACTTTTGTGGTATTGTTCGTGGATAATATTTTGGTTTATTTGAGGTTCGAGCATGAGCATGAGCACCATCTGAGTTTGATTTTGGAAATTAAGAGGAATCAAAGTTTGTATAAAAATCTTTAAAAATGTAATTTATGGATCTATGAAGTGAATTTATTAGAAAACATGATTTCTAAATGTGTCTTATCAGTTGATCCTAAAAAAGGCGAAGGTTATCTTGTCCTGGGAGGATCCATGAAACATCTTTGAGATTCAAAGTTTCCTTGCTCTTGTTCGATACTATTAGTGATTCATCAAATATTTATCAAAATTGGTGTCACATTTTACTACTATTTCTAGTAAAGGGGTGAAATTCACATGGGATACAAAATTTAGGTATTCTTTTGATGAACTGAAATAGATTCTGATATCATCTCCTATTCTGATCTTACCTAAGCTTGGTAAGGGGTATGTGGTATAATGTGATGATTCTAATGCTATCCTGGGTTGTGTGATTATACACGATGATCATGTTGTGGCTTATGGATATCTTCATATTCGGTCACATGAGAAGAATTACCTCACTCGTGATTTAGATCTTGTCACAATTATGCTCCTGCTTAAATGTTGGTGACACCATCTCTTTGGGGAGAGGTTCATAGTTTTTTCTGAACATAAGAGTTTGAGCTATATATTTTCTTAGAAATACTTGAATCTTAGATAGAGGTGGTGGGTGGAATACCTTCATATTTTTGACTTATATATAACCTACACCCCGTGGAAGGGGAATTTCACTGTAGACTCTCTCAGTAGGAAAGTTTCATCGCAATCTATTTTAGAATCGAGGGAAGAGTTAAACCTTATGGGGATCTTTGCTCAGTTGCATATGGACACTCAGGAGGATGTTTTAGGTATGGTTCTAACTAGTGTTCAATTATAATCATCTCTCCTTTAGTCTATTTTATAGGGTTAGAAACATGATGAAAATTTTAGGTGAATTTGAGAAACCCTTTATGGTGTGGATACCGTTTATGGTTGGTTTCTCCCTTCAGATGGTATTCTCTACTTTGGGGATTAGTTTTTCATCTCATCATCTTTTAGGAGTTCATTTTTGTTTGAATTTTATAGTTCTTTGTTGGTAATTCATCTGGGAACTATGAATATATATTATGACATGAGATGATTTTTTTGGTGGTTGGGTATGAAACATGACATTGTTGATTTTGTGTCTTATTATTACACCTACCAATAGATAAATATAGAGAATTTAAAACCTTATGGTTTTCTATATCCTCTTTCAGTGCTACTTTGGAAATGGGATGAGGTGTCCATGGAATTCATTATTGGATTACCATAGACTCCCTAAGAAAAGAATTCTATCATGGTGGTGATTGATTAGTTGAATAAATCTGCTCATTTTATTTCGATCAGGGAAATCACTAAAGTTGAAGATTTGGGTAAGCTATATATACATAAGATCATGATGTTACATGGGGTTATCTATGCTATCGTATTAGATAGGGATCCCAAGTTTACCTCTCGATTCTAGAAAAGTCTCAAAGAGGTGATGGTGACTCAGGTCAGGTTGAGTAAAACTAACCATCCATAGACAAATGGTCAAATAAAGCATGCTATTCAGATTTTGGAGGATACGATCTACTCATGAATATTGGATTTAAATGGATCATGGGATAACTATCTAGGATTAGTCAAGTTTGTGTATAAAAACAGTTACCAATCATCTATTAGAATGGATCCCTTCATATATTTGCATGGTTTCCCATGCATATTGCCTCTTTGTCAAGAAGAGGTGGGTAAGACCTCTCTTGTGGGACTGAGTCTCATTTAGGTGACGTTAGTGAGGATTTAGGATATACATCAGCATTAGGTTAAAGTGCAGAGTTGGAATAAATCCTATGCGGATCGTCGATGTCATCCTTTGGAGTTTTCTATTGGTGATTAGGTTTTCTTGAAAGTTTCTCCTTAATTGAGTCACTGTCAGCTTGGGAATAGGGAAAGTTGGATTCAAGATATGTTGAACCGTTTGAGGTCACTGATCATCTTGGGTAGGTTATGTATCAGTTATCATTATAAGATTTGTTGATGGGAATTCATGATGTTTTCCACATATCTCAGATCATGAAGTACCATCCTAAACCCTCTCATGTTTTGAGTTAGGAATAGATCGAGTCAGATCCAGATGTTTCAGTTGTAGAGATTCTAGTGGAGATCATTGATTCTTAAGTGAAGGTATTGTGTGGTAAGTCTATTATGTTGGTCAGAGTGTTATGGAGACACATATCAGATTCTCATGAGACTTGGGAGCATGAATCACTAGTGAGGGAGTAGTGACCTCACCTTTTTCCAAATCACCCTTCTTCCACATGAATTCCTTGGTATGTAAATTCTTATGGTGGAAATATTGTAACATCTTAGATAAAAAGGTATGATATTTTTAATGTTTAAGAGTGCGTCTTCGGGTTTGTAGGGCTTAAGAAATGTTTTGAGAGTTTCTATAGAACATAGGTTGGGTAATTCCTATAGGACCATTTTACATTGTAAATGTGCAATTTACAACGTAAATGTGTCATTGGGAACAAGTCATGAAAGGGTTTATGACATAATAATATTATAATCCATAAAATCCTTTTTTATGCTGTAAATTCCTTTTACGCCATGAGATCCCCTTTTACATTGTAAAATAATCAACCAGGGTAAATTTAATCTGAGGTGGTGTGTTTTTAGATGTAAATTTTTTTAGGAATTTTATGTTATAAGTATCTTATTTATGCCATAAATCTTTCATCCTAGTAGGGTTTTTATCTCACTTCATGTATAATGTTTCCTCATTCAACAAGCCGCTCCGCTCCCAAACCCTGGATGATTCTGGGTGTGATTTGGGTGTCTCCTCACCTTCTGAGTTCCTCCGTTCAACATTTGATCTCTGTGGAAGTTATATCACTTTTTCCTGGTATGAAATATTTCTACTTATTCATTTTCATTGGTTATGACAGTGGAGTGGCACTGTGTTTTGAATCCATCAACCCTATGTTAAAATTTTGTTTAATCCTTTCTATATCCATCGTACGATCTTATTTTTGGGGCTAGTCCTTTGTTGGTTTCAGTGCAACATGTAATTGTTCTTTGAGGTATGTTATGATCTACCCTATTCACCACCTATTTTGTTTATGGAATTTAATTCTAAGACATGGGAATCAGTTCTAGGGCCTTCGTTGTTATCTTTACATTCCTTCATGTGTTGGTGGATCTCGTTGTGGACATGTGTGACCTGAATTTAAGGTAGGTGGTTCTATATCTAGCCTATATTGGATTAACCTTGAATACTCTAGTTTTATAAAAAAAATTATAAATGAATTGACATGATTTATTTATTTTCATGTGTGTAAACAAATTTTTGAGAAAAGGTTGTTTCCCCCTATTTTGGTAAAATAAAAGGTATTTTCAAATAATTATAAAATGGTTTTCAAATCATGATTTTGATGAAATGATTTGAAAAATGTAGCACATGGGAAGCCTTGGGTACTTAGGTGGAAGGTATGATAATAGTCCTCATCTGTTGTTACTATCATGGGGTTCACTCATGGGGTGTTCCTTTGATACATAGGCCAAGTATCATAGGGAATTGTTAGATATTATTGGGAGGTTCATTTTATGGGGTGTTCCTCTACTCTCTAGATTCGATGCATATGTCTAGGGGATTAATGTGCACGAATGCCTATGTTTGGGTATGAGTGTTCTATATATATTGACTTGTAGTGATCCTTAGAGTGATGTACCTATGTTTTGGTTTGTATTTCCTGCCTTTGATTACCTACCTTGATATATGTGATATGCTTTGAAATTATGCTACCTGGATTATTTAAAACTACAGAAAAGAGGTTTTTTTACCATGCTTTTGATATAAAAACTATTTAACTGATTATTGTGCCTTGTTTTATTTAAAGTTGAGAATATTTGGATTGTTATATAGAGACTTATTATGAAACACCTGGGTGAGATCCTATTGAATCTGTTTAGATCACACCCTATACACCCCTTCAGCTATGTGTAGACCTGATTATATCTTTTGATGTAGAGAAAGGAAAGGCACCGTAGTGAGAAAACATGGTTTTAGTCATCTGGTTTTGGGTAGCTGATGGTGAGATAGTGGGATATCATTCACTTATCACATGGAACAACTATTTCTCATTTTTTGTTTTGTCCTTTGTTGTTGGACTCATAAATTGGAGTTGTTTAACTCATTTGAATTGTATCATTTTTGATGTATTTTTTTGTTATGGAATATATTTCATGTTTTCACTTTCACTGTTTCTTTCTATCATGTATATATGTTCCACATTGTCTATTTCAAGTTGGGAAAATTCTTTCCCTCTGGTTATTGTTGATGTTTGGGTGCTAGTCGTAATCCCATTGCACTACTATAAAAATGTGTTTATCCAGCACTAGGGTTTTAACAACGCTAGCTAAAAGCATTGTTAAAGACCCCCTTTATCAGTGCTTTTTTAAAAGTGTTTATGAATGCCCCCCTTTATTAATGCTTCTAAAAAAGTGCTGATAAATACCCTCTCTTTATCAGTTCTAGTAAAAAGTGTTATTAAAGGGGGGCCTTTATCAGTGATAGTAAAAAAGCACTGATAAATGGCATCTTTATCAGCACATTTTTACTAGCACTGATAAAGAGTATATTTCAAAAAATATATAAATATATAAATATATTTATATTGATATAAATATAATATATATATTTTAAATATGTTTTAGATAAGGATAAATAAACATTTTCACTTAATATATTAGTTATTTGGTAAAAATGGCTTATAAAATATTTTAATTTTTTAATTAATAATTTTCTAATTATTATATAGTAATAGTCATTTAATAAAAATTTGAAAATAAAAAAAGATCTAAAAATTAATAAAAGATCTAAAATAAGCTGAAAACGTAACTCGAACTTCAAACGACCATAACTTTTGAACCGAATATTCATTTGAGCTCTACCACGTATCAAATCAAAGCTTGAAATGAGATCTATGCCATAAAGATCATAGGGAACATTGGTCATTGTTTTTTCAAGGCCAAAAAAGGCCTAGAAGGCCTCCAAAATTGAGTTTTTAGTTGGGGTACCCCAATATTTTAACATTTGATGGATTTTGATCCTCATTAAGGGGTTCTTATCGCCTTTTTATGGTGGGTAATGGATTTATTCATAGGCCTTACATTCATATTGATATTATGGTTTTGAAATTTTATTGTTTTTCACAATTTAGTTTTATTTATAATTAAATATATGCATATTTTCTTATATTTACTTATAATAAATTACTTGTATAAATACATATATCAACATATTTACATAAAAATATATTTTTAAATATATAAAATAAATATTTATTATTTATTTTATTTAAATTAAAAAATTATCCATTTTTACCTTATAACAATGCAATAACATGCATATATAATTTTTATATAAACATATGTGTGTATTAATAAACACACACACACACACATACATTTATATTCTTATATATATATATATTTATATCATAATATATATAAATTAATATTAATATATAATATATTTAAATAAATATAATTATGTATGTATATATATCACAAATTTCAAAATATACACAAATAAATAGAAAAGTTGTTAAATATACAACAAAACACACATAACATAGTGGTAAAGAGCTTCAATCACATAAGGGAGGTCTAGGGATCAAATCCAGGCTTGCACAATAATTTGGGGTAGCCTTCTAGCACTGAGGAAGGGGGTGGGATGCATGATGGTGGCAGATGGGTAGTGGAAAGCACTGAGAAAGGGGGTTGTAAGCGCTGAGAAAGGTGGTCAGGGGTGCATGAAAAAATTATTATTATTTTCCATATTTTTTAACAGTTATTTTTTATCACTATTAAAATACAACCTTTAACCGTGTTAAAAAAACACTGTTAAAGGCACCCTTTAACAGCTCTAAAAAATCACCATTAAAGTCACCCTTTAATAATGCTAAAAAAAGCGCTGATAAAGGGTTACTTTAACATCTCATTTTTTATCATTGTTAAATAACCCCCTTTTAACATCACTCATAATATCAGTGCTTTTTAAGTGCTGATAAAACCCCTTAACTAGCACTATTAAAGCCTTGATTTGTAGTAGTTTAGGGATCGAGAATGCCCTTCGAGTATGTGGATGATCAGGTTGGGTGCCAGTTTGTGAGGGTATCCTAGGTCGGTTCATGACACATCTACACGTTCACACTCGTAACACCCTGATATTTTAAAATAACACTATCTTTTATAGCATATGAAAAGCACAACACTGGACTTAAACAAACCATGATATATTATTATTTAAATGTTATAGTTATAAACTAGCTATTGAATTTTCAAATATGAATAAGATTAACCACATTATGAAATATATATATGAAGGTTACACTCAATAAAATTTTATCGATTAATTCTTAGGAAATAAGTACTCATTTTTCAGTAAGGTCATTTTATTCTTCAAAAATATGTTTTCTTTAAAAATGGTTTTTATTATCTTTTGTGAGTGAATATTATAATTAATTTTTGTCACTTTTATAAATTTTATTTAATAAAAAGATTTTTTTTAAAATTATCATATAAAAATTAGCTTAGGGTGATATTTTGAGATTTTTTTTAAAAAACTACTTTTTTAGTAAATAGTAAAAAAAATATAGTTTTTATGAAATATTATATTTTTTATAATATCGCCAAGACATAAATATGATATAAAAATTAATTAAACTCATGGAACAAATAATGTATGATAATATAATAAAAATATCATAAAAAATAATTCAAAAGATATAAATTATAATTTATTTCATGATAAATATGAAAATCAGTTCCTATGTTGATGTAGTGGTTACACAACACTGAAAAAGTAAAATTTGGTGTCCTAAAGATAATATTTAATAAGGAATAAGTTATTTATAAACTTTGTTGATAAATATTAGGTATAATTAATAATTTTTATAGATATATACAAATTATGGAGTTATATAACAAGTTACTTATTCAAATGCTTGCGCGGGGTCAGAAAATTCAAAACAACATATTAAATAAGTTTTCATGACATAGATGTGAGTAAATATACATATTGAATGAATATAACAGATTATATTTAACTTAATTAATTTATTTTTATTACAGTAATTTATTTTTAATTTTTAGTGGTGAAATAGTTACTTTAAATGTTTATGCAATGCCGGCACAATGCTTGTGTAAGCAACATAACAAATCAAGTAAATCATTTTAAAAACTATTAAAGTAATTTATTTTAGGTGAGTTATAATATCCCATGAATATGAAATATTATTTATGTGTTAAAAGTATATATTCAAATTATATTATTATCTTGATGACTTTAAATTCAAAGTAAATGAATAGGTCAAAAAATGACATTAATGATATTTTGCAATAAATAATATTTTATTAAATGATTTAAAATTCATAAAAACCATTTATTTGGACAAGTGAATGTAATATAATTTAAAATATTAACCATGTTCCATTTTTGGTCAATTATCTTCTCATAATAACATTATTGACCCCTAAAAACTAAAAAACTTTGATATCACGACTATTGTCAAAAGGGCTAACTAGGGTTAAAACTAAGAGAGAAGGGTTAAAACACCACCTAAACTTGTATAAATTTTATTTTATGAGATTATTTAGAATCATACTCATATTATACTTTAATTATATCAATTTTTCCACTTTTCCATGAAAATTAATTTATATTAATTTAATGCTTTAATTGATTCCAAGAGTGCCCCTCCCCTCACTTGTAAAATGGAACCTCCTCTCCTCTCTACCTCACACATTTTGAGTACTTTAGTTTAGATAATACCTACCAAAATACCTTACCAAAATCTATACCCATACCCTATAGGTCTTAGTTTGGATAAAATACCAACCTTATAGGGCTTGAGGTATAAATCAATGTAGGTTTTCTGAAGAATAGGTATAAGTTTTAACCGAATGTCTTAGATTTGTTTCTTTATTTACCTCCTTAAAAACTATTATAAATAGTGTGATATAATAAAATAAGTATATTAGATATACCAAAATTTTATTTTTTAATGTATTAACCTATATACTTATCATCTTCCATCAAATGGTAAATGAAACCATCGTTCGTGTGTACATAGGACTACCGCATCACAAACCAATGTAATTAATTTTCCATCAGTGCCTGTCATGAATGGTTATAATTATGAATTTATATATTATATTCATTGAATAAATATAATTATTTAAATATATTATTACATATATTTTATTACCTTTCAATCCATTGAAAAATGATAACGTCATTTGTGTACATGTGTGGATTACCACCTCTACGAAGCGATGCAAATTCATTTTTCATCACTACAACACATGGATGGTATATATAAGTGTATTTAAATATATAATATGATATTTTTGATATAATAATAAATTTTAATGATAAAATAATACCTACCTTCATTCCCTCATGTTTGTTGAAAAATAGAAACGTAACTCATACGTATGTATGACCTGCTGTCTCCATGATTGTAACATAATTCATTTTTCATAACCATATTTCATGGTTGGTTTTAAAATTATAATTAATGCATAAAAATTATAATTATTTCATGATTATTTTTCTATATATTATGGAATAATTACCTCTTTGACCATGGTCAACTTACCAAAGTCATTTTGGACATATAAGCCGAATATTGTCAAAACATTCGATGTGAACTTAATTGATTAAGTAATTGTATATAACAAGGTAATAAATAAAATAAAAGGAATAATAAAATTGAAAAAATTTCTTAATAAATTAAATATTTAACATTATTTTATTATTTATGAAGATAAATAATGTACATGATGAGTCAGACTTGAGGTAAGTGACAATTTATCTTAAAACCTCATTTTAAATTTTTTCAGGATTTATTTTCTAAATATTTTTATTACATGTCCATATTATTAAAATTATTTTATAGAAGTATTTATATGTAAAATAAATGAATTATAAATGATATTTTACATCACTTTTGACTTTATTTCAAAGGTTTTAAAAAGGAATATTCTTATGTATTTTATACAGAACATTTTGACAAAAAAGCAAAAGAAATGTTGTATTTCAACATATATGGAATTAATGATTTTTATCACCACCATAATCATTATTTTAAGTTTTTCTTACTCTATAATATTTCATGTTTTATTCAAATAAAAACCCTCTTTCCCTTTGTTCTAGGTATTTTCAAAAATGATTTTAAATGGAATGAATATTTTGATATCCAAAAATGTTTTTCTTATGGGTACAAGAAATATTTTGATGGAAATGTAAGATTTAATGTGTTAATATTATGATATAGTTCTTGGGAATTTTTTATGATGGTGGGTGTTTTCGTTATATACCAAGGATAGGTGGTATTATTATAAACCAAGGTTGGGTGGTTCCATTATAAATCAAGAATAGATGAGCCTGATATAGCTCTCCAATGCATTGAGTAAAGGGACAAAGTTAACTGGTTATAGGTTTCTCCGAAGAGATTATTAGAATTTACTAAGTAGGTTATTCCATTTTTAATAGTGATTATAAGAGTGATATGTAAATGATGTCTTAAGTTACCTATATGAATTTTCTATGCTTTCTAGGGAGTTTTCATGGAAATATTTTGATTTTACAAGGTAAGATAATGTTTTTTTTTATTTTAAAGGAATGATTATTCTCTTTTTGGGTAAAAAAGTATGATTTTAAGATTTTTTTTCAAGTTTTCTCAGGTTTTTTAAGGAAAACCTCATGATTATTATTTTTCCTTTATGTTTTCTTATAAAGTTTTTTATGAAAAACTTTGGGTAGTAAAACTGATTTCATGTGTTAGAAAATGATTATTTGAGCTCAAACTCTCTTTTATGATTTTATGGTTTTAAAATGGATTGATGAGTTTCTTTCTTTCTTTTTATATGTACCTTACTGAGCTTTTTTCACTCATTCCATGCTTTTAATTTTTTTATAAGTTTTAAGGATGAGTAATAACAAAGAAGAAGTTAAGTTAAAATTCATGAAGATTTTTCAAGAAAAGAAAACGTGTTTCACTTTAAAAGTTTTATATTATGAGAAAAATGGATAGTGGGTAGAAGTTTACACTTTGAAATATATGATTTTTTATGTAAGAGTTATTCCATGATTCTCTAAAACTCTAATACGAAAGGATCCTCAAAATGTAAGAAAGTGAATTCTTGGCCAAAAACTCAAGATTATGTAATGTTTTAAGGTTGGTTCCTTATAGATGGAATCAGAAGGAGGTTTTTGATAAATTTAGTAATTAGGATGTTATTTGAACATAAGTTTAGATTCCAATATAACCACAAAGTTTAATATGTTATAAATAATTATGGATATTTTTGAAGAATAATTTTGTTAATTTAGGGGACTAGATAACAAGTTAAATCGACTAAGATATAAAGGACTTGAAGGATTAAAGTGTTATAAAATTTATATGGTATTTTATTTACCCTTATGAATTATTTTACTTTTAATAATTCATTTTGTGTTTAAATGATGTTATTTTCAATATATTAAGGATAATTTATGAAGATGGAAGGAAATTGATATTGCACAACCTTCTTATCCCTTATAGATGATTTGATCATTATTATTATTACAAAATCTTATTCAAATGATTTTAATAGATTCTTGAGTATTCAAATCTCCTGCAATAAACTATTTGACTTATCCAGAACCTTTTCATTTATCTATAAAATTTATGGGACATGGTATCTTTTTTTATTTCATTTCAAGATCTCAACTCTTTCATCTCTCTCAAAAAGTAAAATACCAAAAAGGAATTGACCATTTATTTTCTGGAAGTTAGGTATCAAGCCAAAATATAAAGGGAATATCAAGAAAATATTGATATCTGGATTTAAGCTATGAATTATTTTATTGCATTCAAAGTAAGTGTTGTTCTAAGTGAGTATCTCAAGAGGGGGGGGGGTGAATTGATTACCTAATAAAAATTTATATTTAAAATGGATTATTTTTAAATCCCCCAAATGTTTAAATACAACCCAATTTATCAAAATATATAGTATGATATAGATATTAATCTTTCTAAAAAGTTTCTTTAAAGATTGATTAGGTCTCAGATGAATAATATATAATATTATTAGATCCTTTGAAATCAATTTACTTGATCAAAATACTACATGAACACAAATTAAGATAAAATATCCAAGTATATATTTTGTTTAAAGTTAAAACAATTTTTAGTTTTAAAGCGGAAATAAAGTAAAACAAAATTAAAGCACACAACAAAAAGATTGAATACAAGAGGTTTAGTCTCAAGTCAAGACTTAGTCCTCTCCACGTGGTGATCACCCACCGCAAAATATTTTATATAAAATAAACAATATGATCCAAAACCTGGATTAGGTTTTACAACAATTTACAAACTGTCCAGGTCACACACAACCTCTTCCACAGTTATACATGGGAGATAAAACAAACAAACCACTCAAGGACCTCTACCACTATTATCTATGGGAGTATAAGTGTAATAAGAGATAAGAAGATATCTAAGTAACTTCAAGTTCAGTACAAGAGATAATGTGTATGTGATAAAATAGATTATGCACACACACTACTCAAAATGTAATAAATATAAATAGAACACAACAATCTAAAAGTGTATATTTTAGAAATGCTCGGTTTGTTATAATGCATCTTTTGACTCTTTATTGGATTTATAGTGAATCTTGAGTTGGGCTCTCTTGAAAAAATTCTTGAAGAATAGAGTGTAAAATACTCGTGTTCTTGACTGTTAGAAGTAAGCAGATGTGATGATGTTGTTCAGATTTCTAGTCGAGTGTTTGTAACAGGTGATATCTTCTTGTTTTTAATCAGGTTCAGCTCTATGTGTGTTCAGTAATTTCAAGATTTCAACTTTCTATCAGTCATATTTATACAATATTTCATCTCTCATTTGAATGAGTGAGTCTTTTTCTCTTTTTATTAGCAGTAGTAGGAATATCCATATCCTTTTTTCCTTCCTTGTACTGCACGTCTCACATTTACATCAATGCATTTTGTTGAACATTTAATAGAAAATCATTAAAATAATAAATCACATTAAATTTGATAATGTAGTTGTTAGAATAAATTTATTCAAAAATAAGTATAAGGAAATAGTGGTGGTGGCTTAATATGGTGGTGTCTTGAAGTCTAGTGGTATGTCGTTCTGGCGGCATGACACTGGCAGTGTCTTAGACTTATCCAAAATTTCACTTCATTAGCAATTTCTCAACTAGCGATGTCGGGTTTGACAATGTCTTATACTTGGCCAAAAATCTATGTTGGCAGTATGGCACTAATGGTGCCTTATCTAGTGGTATCTGGTATATAGAAAAATTTACATTTTGGAGGCATGACATTCTGACGGTGTCTCATACTTTACCAATTTTTTCACTCTAGCAGTATGTCATCTGGTGACATCTTAGACTTAGAGAGATTTCCATGCTAATGGTTTCTTAGCATAATGGTATCTCAGAATTTGTCAAAAAATTGACTTGGTGGTGACTTAGTCTCAGTGGCGTCTTAACCTCAATGATGACTCATACTTAGGAAATTTCATCACTGGTCTCAAATTTAATGAACTAATTAAAAAAACATGAAATTCATTAATATCACTAGAATCATGATTTTGTGATCATTAAAACAAGTAGGTTAACAATATCCTCCTTTTTTATGATAAAAAATCATGACATCAAGGAATATTATAAATATAAAAAATGGCCATCAAATGTATTATAAATAAGGACATAACATTCATAATATGTTCATACGATATCAAAGAAAAATAAGAAAAATAGTAAGTATCAAAGGTAAGTATCATGTATCAAATATAGAAAGATTAAAAAAATATAGTATTAAAGATAACATAGAAACATCACTGTAATAAATCATAAATTCCATGAACCATAAAGTCCTCTAAAACAAACCAAAAAAATGTCATAAATTATCCCATTTTTGGGATTATCAAAAGGTAAAGATTAATAGAGTAAATGCTGTAAGAATAAACGAACTAAGAGATAGGAAAGCAGTCAAAATGATTATAAAAAAGATATTACAAATGAAGTCCCATCAAAGTCATACAGTCTAAGACAACAACAAAAAAGGTTCAAGATGTGGTAGAGGGGTCCATTGGTGCTTTTACATTAGCCTTAGCTCTCTCCCAATCTAAGGTATAAGGGTCATCTAAGCCCGATGAAGCTCAAGGTAGAATATATGGAACACCAGATGATAGTCCAGCTATAGACCGAGGATGATTTTCTACAACAAAAACTGGTTGGAGCTGTCTCAAAGCTTGAGCAGAAGACATAGGTAAATGTTGGAATCTAATAGGAATAGGTTCTAGAGGATCATGAGAAACTCCTGGTCTGAGAGATAACTAAGGAGTAATAGGAAATACTTCTTATGTTATAACTATTTGGACATGAACTTTAAGAAAAGGCTTCAAGATATTTATAAAATCCATAATAATCTAGCCACCTTTTTCTATTGAACTAAATAAATCAACCTTCTATTCCATAAACTGGTTCAATACTGGAGTCATCTCCTTGAGTTGTCTTACTTGCTCTTTAAAAGCCTAATAAATTGGTGTCATTCTTAAATTTTCAGCTAAAAACTTGAAGTTTGCTTCCATAGCATGCTTTGTGTAAATCCTCTATAGATAATACTTAATATCCTTGATAATTTTTTCTTTATAAGTATACATATACTTATCATAGGATCTAATCATCATGTGGTTATAATCTATACTTTTATCAAACTTATTTATAATTTCTAAAGGGATCACAGGTTCTCCACTTGAGGGTCCATTGGAGGCAGTTGCAACTTCCTCTATGACTACTATTCTGAACTGATCAACATCTACTATTGGAGTAGATGGTGTAGAAGTATCTGAAGATGTATCCTCAAGAATTTTTAGGATTCCATCCATAGAGGAAAAAAGGTTGACTCTAAGTCTTCAAGTATAGCCTTGAAATATTCCAATTCACTTCCAATACTCTTATTCTCAATCTCAACTTCTTGTATGTGATTCATCATCTTTAGGTGGATATGTTGGATTACCATCTCAAAGAGATATCTAACATTCTTTTCACTAAGTTTGGTCAAAAGAGGATACCAACTTATCAACATCTCATTGAAGTTTGAAATTAACTTTTCAAAAAGGAAATTCAAGTCATATATTATGACTAATCCAACTGGAACAACAAGAGGAGCTGGATCAGGTTCAGGTGAAGGAGTTCTAAGAGAATCAAATTTCTATAATAATCTATCAAATTCTACTTGAGATATCATATATCTATTAGTATCTCCTTCATTTCGAACCTTAGGTCCACCATTATTTGGTGGACTCCTTACAACACTGGAGTACTTTCCTCATTCTTCGTCCATCAGATCAACCCCTCAATATGGAAAGACAAATGAGATAGATGCAGTGGTAGGAGGTACCACACCAGAAGGTATAACTAACACTTCAAGACTTCTCTATCCATATGAAATTTATACATCTAAGGTGTGTTCAACACTGGAAGGTTTACTTTCTATCTTTTTATCAACATGAGGTTCTACCATCATGTGAGCATCATCCTTTTATCCAAAAACAATATATTATAATTCCATATGACTATCAACCAAAGGCTCATCAGTAGCTAAAACACAAATATGTTCACTATTTCCTTGCTCAGAAGAAGGCAATCAATCTTTTGGTTATACCATCTACTATCAGTTCTGTCAAATCCTCTTCATACACAAATGACTCATTATCTTCTAGAATGGTGCCTTGATAATACTCATATATTCCATCATGAGGTAAATCCAAACATTAAGACCATTTCTTTGATGATAAACCTATTAAGTGTCCTTTGACATGACTTCTTACCCAATCAACACCATCTTGATCCAAGGAAAACTCTACATGTTGATAGAATTCATAAACCAACTTAGGGTATAAGGGTCTCTTGTTTGATGAGAACTACTCTAACCATCATTGGTTATAGATTACTCTGATTACTAGAGACTTACTAGACAACAACCAGTTTTATTCAACTTCCCTTTTAGCTGTTACAACTCTGTTGGAAATCTCAAAATTAACTAGTGCAACTGGAGCAGGAACACTTGGTCCTTTCTTAAACTTCTTATCTGATTGTAACTCTCCCGGAGAAGACTTGGAAAGGAAATTAATCCTTGGTATACAAATCGGTTTGGTTTGATCAATTAAAGGCTAATAGAAATGTTGTAGGTTTAAATTTTGGGAGAAGAAAGGCAACTTAGGGTTCAAGAGTATTGTGTTGGGATCAAGGTGTGTTGGAAATAGATATAGATTCATTTTTGTATTATTTGGGATTTTGGTATATGAAAAATTGAAATAATATTGAAAATTTAAAATTTGAATCTGAAAAAACATACGTATTGGGTTATGAAAATAAACCATAAAAATATAAAACCAGTAGTTTAGAAAACTCTAAATAAAAAACTATAAAGGCATTAAATAGCAACGACATGACAAGCTAATAGTGTGATAACCCAATGGTATGTCACCAAAATGGTATATAAACCCAACACTATGTCACCACAATTTTATATCACCATAATGGTATGTCAACCACAATGGTGTGTCAACCACAAGGGTGTGTCACCACAATGGTATCTCAACCACAACAGTGTGTCACCACAATGGTATGTCAACCACAATAGTGTATCACAGAAAATTAAACTTAACCAAAATTAATCATTCCTATTTCATGTTTGATATAATTTATTTTCTCTTAATTCAAAGGCTTAGTGAATATATCAGCTAACTGATGTTTAGTACCAATAAACTCAAGAGTGATATCACCTTTTTGAAAACAATCCCTCAAAAAGTGACGTATTATATCAATGATCTTTGTTTTAGAATGTGACACTAGATTCTTAGAAATATTAATATCACTTGTGTTGTCATAGTTTATGGGGACATGTTGGAATTGATATCCATAGTCAAGTAGAGTGTGTTTCATCTAAAAAAATTGTTCACAATAACTATTAGAAGCTATGTATTCAGCTTCAATGGTTTATAGAGAAACAAAATTTTGTTTCTCACTACACCATGAAACTAGAGAATTTCCCAAAAAGTGACACATTCCAAAGGTTCTTTTTCTATCTGACTTGAATCCACCAAAATCAGTATTAGAATAACTTACTAAATCAAATAATTTTCCTCTAAGGTAAAACAATCCTATATTGGTTGTATACTTTAGGTATTTGAAAAATTACTTTGACAACATTTAAATGTGACTTTTTTGGGTTTTCTTGAAAATGAGCACACATACACACACTAAACATAATATCTAGTTGGATAATAGTCAAGTAGAGAAGACTTCCAATCATACTTATGTAACTATTTTGATCCATTTGTTTCCCAACTTCATCAAGATCCAATTTTCAGGTGGTACTCATAGGAGTATCATTACTCTTAGTTATATCCAAGTTAAAAAAATTTAAAATATATTTTTTATATTTACTTTGATTTAAAATAATTCCTTCTTTGTTTTGAAAGATTTAAAATCCAAGAAATAATTTGAGTTCACCCATTAAACCCATTTCAAACTCATTTTTCATCATTTTAGAAAAATCAGTACAAAGTGAATTTCTTGAAGATCCAAATATAATATCATCAAAATATATTTGGACTTCTAAAATATCTTTTGAAATTATTTTTATAAAAATAGTAGGGTCATCTATACCTTTCAAAAAACCTTTTGAAATCAAAAAATTTCCAAGCCTATCATACCAAGATCTAGGATCTTGTTTTAAACCATATAAATCTTTAGTTAATTTAAAATTTTGATTTGAAAAATGAGGAATTTGAAAACCAATGGGTTTCTCAAAAAAAACATCCTCAATTATAAAAATATTTAAGAATGCACTCTTGACATCCATTTGATAAAGCTTGAAGTCTAGATGTGTTTCATAAGAAAGAAGGATTATTATGTACCCAAGTCTATCTATAGGTGAAAAGGTTTCCTCATATTCTATTCCTTAACCTTGTGTAATAATTCTATCCTTGTTTCTAACTATAGTGCCTGACTCATTAACTTTGTTCCTAAACACCCATTTAGTGCTAATAGTCAAGGTTTCCTTAGGTCTATCTATAAGTTTCCACACTTTTTTTCTTTAAAATTGATTCAATTCTTCTTTCATGGATATTACCTAGAATTAATCATTAATTACTTCATTGGTGTTCTTATGTTCAAGATGAGACAATAATGCTTGATGTTCAACCTGATTTCTTAGAGAATCTCTAGTTTGTGTTCCTCTATTTATATCTCCTACAACATCATCTGAAGGATGGTACTCAATGGTTCTAATATCTCGAGAAAAAGATGGACCGGTCACCTCAAGTTCTACAGATTTAGGTTTTTGAAGTTCTAGAAATTCTTCAGAACTTGATGATTTTTCAACTTGTTTTACATAAGAATATAAAGGTTTAGAATTTAAGTTCTGAGAAGAAAAATAATCCTTGAGGTTTTTTAGGGAGGTCTTAGGATCATGTGGACCAGTCACATCAAATTTGACATGAACTGATTCTTCTATAGTTTTGGTCTTATTATTAAACACTCTATAAGCTTTTCTAGAGATTGAATAACCAAGGAAAATTCCTTCATCACTTTTGAAAGAAAATTTGTCCAAATTATCCTTAGTGTTAATAATAAACACATTATAACCAAAAACTCTAAATTAATTAAGCTTAGGTTTCCTATTTTTCCAAATTTCATAAGAGGTATTCTTAATGATAGGTCTGATTAAAACTCTATTGATGAAATAACAGGCTGTGTTGATAGCTTCTGCCCAAAAATAGATTGGATGATCATACTCATTCAACATGGTCTAAGCTATCTCTTGTAAAGTTATATTTCTCCTTTCTAGAACTCCATTCTACTAAGGGGTCCTAGGAGCAGAGAAGTTATGAGTGTATCCATTTCATGAGAAAAATGATTCAAAATCATTATTTTCAAACTCACAGACATGGTCACTTCTTAAGATCTTAATCCTAAGTACACTTAGATTTTATACAAAAATATTATACTTAGTAAACTATGAGAAAGTTTCACTTTTGTGAGATAGAAAATATACCCAAGTATATCTAGATAAATCATCTACAAGAACATAAATATTATGCTTCCCATTAAGACTTGAAACTCTAGATGGTCTAAATAGATCTATATGAACCAACTCAATGGGTTGATAAGTTGAAACTTCTTTCTTTAATTTAAAATAAACTTTCTGTTGTTTCCCTTTTTGACAAGGATTATAGACTTTATCAGTTGGGAACTGAAGATTAGGTAGATCCCAAACTAAACCTTTTCTGGTTAGCTTCCCAAGTGAGTGAATTTTGAAATAGACTAGTCTTCTATGCCAAATCCAAGATTCTTTGTGAAATAACCTTAAGCATGAAACATTTTGTTAAACTAAAGAATTTAAATCAACAACATATAAATTATATTTTCTTAAAGAAGTAAAAATTAAAGCATTTTTAGAATCATAAACATTACAAGCATCATTCTTAAATTTTACATAAAAACCATCATCACATAACTGAGAAATGCTAAGAAGATTATATTTTAAACCATAAAAAAATAATACTTTATAAATTAAAACTGAATTTTTGTTACCAATATGGCCTAGGCTGATGATCTTTCCTTTAGAATTGTCACCAAAGGTGATGTGGCCACCGTCAACCTCGATAAGGCTCTTGAAGCATGAATAATATCTTATCATATGTCTTGAATAACCACTATCCAAGTACCATAGACTTCTACTATAGGTCTTCAAGTAGTTTTCCTACAAAATAAGTTTTAAGTAAGAAATGATTTTGGTACCCAAATCTTGTTTGGGTTCAGAAATATTAGTTTTCAAGGATTTGAGAACCCACATTTTTCTAATGGGTTTTCTATTAATAGATTGCAGAATTTTATAAATAAAGACTTTATTGGGTCCTTTAAAAGAGTTATTGGTAGTTGAACTTTCTATTATAGACTTAGGAACAAAGGTGATTTTTATTATTCTCCTCTGTCCAGGTTGATATCCAATTCCAGTTACATACTTAGGTGTAATTTTATTACCCAAAATCCAAGTAATATTTTCTCTAACATTTGTAAAATTTTCTATATCTTCCTTTAATTTCTTATTTGAAAGCTTGATATTAGTATTCTCTTTGACCATTTGAGATTTTTTCTCTTTTTCTATAGACAATTCAGATTTTCTATTTATAGTTGGAGCATGTTGTCTTTTTAAAACTTTATATTTATCCTTAAGAACATTAAAGGTGTATTATAACATGTTGAAACATTCAAATAACTCTTCATTTGACATATTACCATCATCATGTTTTTCATTATCAGAATTATCAAAATTATGCACAGGCAGAATATTAAAAATAGTAGGTAAAGTAGATACCTCACTAACTTTAGTTATGAAACACATATTTTCTCTATCAGGTTTCTCCTCATGTAAAGAATCTGAATCACTGGAGCTATCTTTAGAAGCGCTCTAGGTGGCCTTCATATTATTTTTGTATATTCTCTCATTTTCCTCATATTTATTTTTATACTTAAGCTTTGGACAATTATATTTTATGTGTCCCTTCCTCTAACATTCATAGCAGACAACTTCTTTTGAATCATCATCCTTCTTCCATTTTTTCTCCCAATTTCCTATATTGTCATACTTTCCTTTATAGTTTGATTTTTTAAAGAATTTTTTTCTATAAATCTTCTTAAATATTCTAGTTAGGTGAGATATCTCCTCATCACTATTTGAATGAGATTCACTATCACTTGAATCTACAGCTTGGACTTTCTCTTTCTCCTTTTATTTTTGTTGTTTGGATGTAGTAGTCTTGGAATCTACTGACTTTCTCTTAAGATCTTCATCTTCTTCACGGTTTACCTTTAGCTCTTATTAATACATTAGAAGCTTTCCAATAAAATCCTTGACTAACAGATTACTTATGTTTCACGATTCTCTGATTGAAACTGATGTGCCTCTCCATCTTTCTGGTAGGCATCTTAGTAGTCACATGATATAATCCTTGTCTGATACAAGTTTTTGAAGTGAGATAATTGTGTTGAAAATTTCATTAAACCTAAGATGCATGTTATAAATAGGTTTATCAAGCTTCATTTTAAAGTTATCATATTTAATATTCCAAGTATTAAGCCGCATATCCTTAACATTAGTATTTCCCTCATGGGAAATAGAAAAAGTGTCCCAAATATCACAAGCAATTTTACATATAGAAATTCTATTAAACTTTTCATCTCCTAGTGCACAATAAATGGAATTCATGTATTTACAATTATTATTATAATCTTACTTTATTACATCATCCCAAGTACTTCTAATAGTATTAGGTATAACATATTCATCTTCTATAGCAGACCAAATATCAAAACCCATACTTTCTATATGATTTTTTATTTTATTTTTCCATTGAGAATAATTTATACCATTGAAAAATGAAGGTATGTTAGTAGAAGAACCTTCTTGATGATTATATATTTAAATAACTAAATTTACAAATGATATAAATTTAAGATCTTTAAAGCTTAACTAAAATCACAATTAAAACAATTTGGAACTTTAATACCAAATAAAATGTCTCCTCTGATACCAAATATTGTCCAGAGTGAGTATCTAAAAAGGGGGGGTGAATTGAGTACCCAATAATTTTTTTTTTAAAATGTATTATTTTAAAATCCCCCAAATGTTTAAATACATCACAGTTTATCAAAATATGTAGTATGATATTGATATTAATCTTTCTAAAAAATTTATTTAAAGAATGATTAGGTCTTGGATGAATAATATATAATATTATTAGATCATTTTAAATCACTTTACTCGATTAAAATACATGAACCCAAATTAATATAAATTATCAAAGTATATATTTTGTTTACATTTAAAACAATTTTCAGTTTTAAAGCTGAAATAAAGTAAAACAAAACCAAATCACACAATAAAAAGATTAAATACAAGAGGTTCAGTCTCAAGTAGATAATTATTCCTCTCCACTTGGTAATAACCCACCACCAAGAAGTTTATATAAAATAAACAAGATGAGCCACAACCTAGATTAGGTTTTACAATATTTTACAAACTGTTTAGGTCACACACAACCTCTTCCACAATTATACATGGGAGATAAAACAAATAGGCTACTCAAGGACCACTACCATTGTTATCTATGGGAGTATAGGTGTAAGAAAAAATAAGAATATATCTAAGTATCTTCTAGTTCAGTACAAAAGATTGTGTGCATGTGATAAAATAGAGTATGCTCACACACTACTCAAAATGTAATAAAGATAAATAGAACAGATCAATCTAAATGTATAGATTTTAGAAATGCTTGGTCTATTGAAATGAAAATTGTGAATCTTGATTTTATTTGCAGTGAAGCTTAAGTTGGGATCTCTTGAAAACCTTTTTGAAGAACAGAGTTTCAAAGACTCGTGCTGTTGACTGGTGGAAGTTAGTATATGTGATGATGTATTTTGGATTTCTAGTTGAGTATTTGTAGAAGGTGAGATCTTATTGTTTGCAATCAGGTTCAACTCTACGTGTGTTTAGTAAGTTCATGCTCTCAACTTTCTATCAGTTGGATTTATAAACCATTTCATCTATATTTTGCACGAGTGAGTCTCCTTCACTTTTTATCAGTAGCAGTAGGAATATCCAAATCCTATTTTCTTCCTTGTACTCCACATCTAACACTTACTTCAATGCATTCTTTCAAACATTTAAGATACAATCATTAAAATAAAAAATGGAATTAAATTTGATAATCTAGCTGTTAGAATAAATTTATTCAAAAATAATTATAAGGAAATAGTGGTGGTGTTTAATTTGGTAGTGTCTCAAATTCTGGCGGTATGTTGTTCTAGAGGCATGACACTGGCAGTGTCTTAGACTTAGCCAGAATTTCACTTCACTAATGGCGTCTCAACTGGCGGTGTCTGGTCTGGAGGTGTCTTATACTTGGCCAAAAATCTATGTTTAAGGTATGATAATAGTGGTTCCTTACCTGGCGTTATCTCATACTTAGCAAAATTTATGTTCTGGTGGCATGACATCCTGACTGTGTCTCATACCTACCAATTTTGCACTCTGGTGGTATGTCATCTGAAGACGTCTCAAACTTAGTGATATTTCCATGCTAATGGTGTCATAACATGATGGTGTCTCAGACTTTGTTAAAAATATTACTTGTTGGTGACTTATCCTCAACGGTGTCTTAACCTAAATGACGATTCATACTTGGGAAATTTCATCACCAGTCTCAAATTTAATGAACTACTTACAGAAAACATGAAATTCATTGATATCACTAGAATCATGATTTTTTTATCATTAAAAAAATGAGTTTAATAGTAAGAAACATGTTTTAATTTATATTTATGAATCATAAATACATAACTCACATATCTAATTTTTAGTAATGAA
Organism: Viscum album; assembly: GCA_963277665.1. NCBI lineage: Eukaryota > Viridiplantae > Streptophyta > Magnoliopsida > Santalales > Viscaceae > Viscum > Viscum album. The sequence continues at coordinate 58,832,174 of OY728129.1, forward strand.
GTATCAAGGAATAAGATGATAAATCATGGTTTATGGTTTAAGAAGGAAGTTTAATGAAAGGTTTTTTTATGTATTGAGTTTTTAGAATTATGATTTAGTTGTATTTTATCAATGATATTATGATATATTCTAAATGTTATGATAATCATGAAACACTTAAGGATTATTCTATAATAGATTTTGTTTTCAAAATTTGGAAACACATGTTAGATGGAATCAATACCTTTTAAAAGTGGTGTAGTAAAAATGTGATAATTTTTAAAGACATTCATTTAAGGACACGTGATTGCGAGATAAAAGAAACATTGGGTTAATATGTGTTTGATGTTAAGGTAATAATATTCAATTAATATTGTTTGATTTTGTGTAAAAAATAATTTGTATAGAAATTTTATATGTTAAAAATTGATTTGAAGATTAATGTTATTTTTGAGTATTCTCATCATATTTGTTTGGGAATTTTATAGGATCAAGGTTAAATATGAATATGATTATCACATAATTTTTTCTATTTATAATGGAATTATATCAATATAATTTTAGAAAAAGGACAACCCGCAATCCAGGTGATGACCCATCACATTCATCAAGGTTGTGGGGCTTAAACCCACAATTGAAGGATGAAAAGGGTACAATGTTGGCCCATGTGGTGTCTTGGTTAGTATGGAATTGTTTTTTTTACTTAAAAAATTTTTATGGATGAAGATTAAGTTGATTTTGGGAAGAATATAAAATGGTGTGTTAGTCATTCTATTTTAGAGAAAAAAGTTTCATATTTTTAGAGTATACATGATTAAGGTATATTCATTTTTGGTATGTGAATCATATTATTCAATTTTTTTTGAAATTATGAGATTTTGAGGCGATTAATAATATTTTTAGAGACTTTTTATTGAGTTGAGGTATATGTAACCCTTAGGTTTAACATAAATAATTATTTTGGAAGGTTGCTATTACTTTTTTAAGGATGTAAGCCGAAAGATACGAGACACACTTTGAGATTAAAACATTATTTAATGTCAAGGTCACTGAGGTTAATTGAGATATAATGTTATTTATTTATATAATTTTCTATATTGAACCTTTGGTGTTATTGTTAAATTTCAGAGATTAATTTATTATTACTTCATATGAAGGTGTATTAATTTTGGATATTCTCTTACCTTGTGATAACAGTTTTGGTTTTGGTTAATATATAATGACATGATGAATAACTTACTATCCTTTTGAGGACATTTTTATTTAATATAATTTTATTTCAATGATTCAAACATGAAAATTTCTTTTTTTAATATTCATTTCTTGGAGTAAGAGATGAGATAAAAGTGTAAAACATTAACCAAAGGATGAAATTACATTGAAGAAAATCAAGTAAGTATATTTCCTTATGTTTTTAATCTAAATGGTAAAGGAATTCCTCAAATCTAGTAAATGGATATTGAAGTAAAAATGTTATTCATTTCTGATGAATCAATGGACTTTTTCACATCCCTTTGATTTATAGTTTTGTGGTAATTTACTTTCTCATGATCATTTACTTTTTTATGATCAATGTTCCCTATCACTATCTATCATTATTTGGACATTAATTTTTCCTCTAAGTTCATATTTTCATTTCCCACAAAATTTATTCTATTTGGAAATATATTTAAGTGTTATTCTAGATTACCTCCATATTTCTTATTCACTCTTTTCAAAAGAAAGTTGTATCAACCTTTTTTATAATATGGGTTTTCAAAAAAGGTATTTTTAAATTTCAAACCCTTTATTATCAAGCTTAAGTTAAAATTGTGAGAATACAATTTATTAAAGGGGGGTGGTGGATAATGTAACACTCCAAGATTTTAAAATAACACTATGTTCTATAGCATATGCAATATGCAACACCAAGCTTAAACAAACCATGATATATTATTATTTAAATGTTACATTTATAACAAACATTGAATTAATGGGAATGAATAGGATTAACTAAATTATGAAATATATATAAAGTTCCTACTCAATAATAATTTTCTCATTAATTCTTAGGAAATAAGCACTCGATTTTTTAGTAAATTTATTTTATTCATTAAAAATACGTTTTTTTTCAAAAATGAGATTTATTGTATTTTGTGAGAGAAATTTATAATCAATTTCTAACACTTTTAGAAATCATATTTTATAAAAGGTATAATTTTTATAATCATCATATCAAAATTATATTAGTGTTAAATTTTTGGATTTGTTTAAAAAGAATGATTTTTTATTCAATAGTAAAAAAGTACAGTTTTTATAAAATACAATATCTTTTATGATACCGACGAGACATAAATATGATATAAAATTTTATTAAATTTATGGAAAGAATAATTTATGATAATATAATATTAATATCATACCAAAATTATTCAAAATTTATAAATTATAATTTATTTCATGATAAATATGAAAATCATTTTTCGTGTCGACGCAATACTTGCACAACACTGAAAAAGTAAAATTTTGATGTCCTAAAGATAATATTTTAGAATGAATAAGTAATTGATATAATTTTTTAATAAATATGAATAATAATTTATAGTTTTTATGTATATATACAAATTTTGGAGTTATATAACAAGTGATTTTTTCAAATGCTTGTGCAATGATTGTGCAAGGCTAAAAAAGTAATAATGACACATTAAATAAGTTATCATGACATAGATATAATTAAATAAAAATATTTCATTAATATAAAATTTTATATTGAACTTAATTAATTTATTTTTTTGATGGTAATTTATTTTTATTTTTTAGTGATGAAATAATAACCTTAAATGTTTATGCAATGCCGATACAGTGCTTGTGCAAGTAGTATAAAAATAAAGTAAATGATTTTAAAAACTATAAAAGTAATTTTTTTAGCGAGTTATATTTTCCCATGAATTTTATTAATAGATATGAAATATTAGGTATGTGTTAAAAGTATATATTATTATTATATTTTTATCTTTATTACTTTAAAGTCAAAGTAAATAAATAGTTCCAAAAATGACATTAATGATATTTTATAATAAAAAATATTTTATTAAATGATTTAAAATTCATAAAAGCATATATTTTGAAAAGTTAATGTAATATGGTTTAAAATATTAACCAAGGTCCATTTATGGTCAATTTTTTTCTTATAGTAACTTTCTTGACCCTAAATAGTAAAAAATATTGATGTCACGGTAATTGTCAAAAGGGTTAATGAGGGGTTAAAACTAAGAGAGTAGGGTTAAAACATCACATAAAATTATATAAATTTTATTATATTATATGATTTATAATTATTCTAATCTTATAATATAATTATATAAATATTTTTTTCCAATATTCCATGAAAATTAATTTATATTAAGTTAATACTTTAAGTAATTCTAAGAGTTCCCTTACCCTCACTTATAAAAGGGAAACTCCACATCTATATTCCTCACACATTTTTAGCACTCTAGTTTAGAAAATACCTACCCAAATCCCTTCTAAAAATACCTCCCCACATCATAGAGGTCTTAGTTTTGGAATAATACTAACCTTATAGTGCTTAAGATATAAATCAAAGGAGGTTTTCTGAAGAAGATGTGTAACTTTTAACTAAATGTTTTAGATTTATTTCTTCTTATACCTCCTTCAAAACTCTTATAAACATTGTGATACAATAAAAGTTGTATATATTATATACTGAGATTTTTTTTGTTAATTTATTAACATATTTACATCTATACTTCTATAAAATGGGAAATGAAACCATAGTTTATTTGTATGATGGACTACCATTTCACAAACGGATGTAATTCGTTTTCTATAACCACCTATCATAGATGGTTATAATGAAAGATTTAATATGTGGATTACCACCTCCATGAAGTGATGTGATTATTTTTTCATCACCTCATCACATAGAAGGTATATATAAGTTTATTTAAAGAGATAATTTTATATTTATTAAATAATCATATTTTTTTAAAGATAAAATAACACTTACCTTCATTCTCTCATGTTCGTTCAAAAATAGAAACATTACTCATGCGTATGTACGACCTATCACCTACATGATTGTAACATAGTTCATTTAAAAAAAACCATATTTCATGTTTGGTTTTAAAAGTATAATTAATGTATAAAAATGAAAATTATTTCATTATTATTGTTCTGGATATGATGGAATAATGACCTCTTTGACATAATCAACTTACCAAAGTCATTTTAGACACATGAGTCGAATGTCATCAAAACATCTAATGAAAAATTAATTTATTATGTAATTTTATATAACATGGTAAAAAATAAAATTATAGGAACGATAAACATGAAAAATGTTCTTAATAAATTAAATATTTAAGATAAGTTTATTACTCACGAAGATAAAGAACATATGTGATAAGTCAAAATCAAGGTAAGAGACACTTTACCTTAAATCCTCATTTTAAATGTTTTCAAGATTTATTTTCTAAAAATATTCATTTTGAAAACCATTGAAATAAAATAAAAAGTGATATAAAATGTTTTTATAAATTTTATATAAATTTTTTTGATAAAAAATACAAAATAAATGTTCTATTTTAACATATACTATGTTAAGGGGTTTTACCACCACCATAACTATTATTTGATGTCTGCATTACTTTACAAGATTTCATGTTTTATTCAAATAAAAATCCTTATTCCCTTTGTTCTAGGTATATTCAAAAATATTTTTAAATGGAATGGATATTTTGATATCTAGAAGTGTTTTTATTATGAGTGTAAGGAATATTTTGATGTAAAATGAAATCTTTCATGTGTTAAGATTATATTATGGTTCTTGGGATTTTTTATGATGAGAGGTGGTTTTATTATAAACCAAGGATGAGTGGTTCTGTTACAAACCAATGATGGTTGGTTTCATTATAAACCAATAATGGGTGAGATTGATATAGCTCTACAATGCATTAAGTAAAGATATAGAGTTAACAAATTATATTTTTCTCCTAAGATATTATTGGAATTCACCAGGTAGGTTATTACATTTGTAAGAGTGATTGTAAGAGTGATAAGGAAATGATTTACCAAGTTACTTACATGACTTTTTTATGCTTTCTAATGAATTTTCATGGAAATATTTTAATTTCACAAGGTAAGAGTGATATGGAAATGATTTCCCAAGTTCCTTTTTTTGCGTAAAAAGGTATGTTTTTAAGAAAATGTTTTTCAAGGGTTCTCATGTTTTATAAATAAACCCTAATGATTCTGATTTTTTATTTATGTTTTCTTATAAAGTGTTTTATGAAAAACTTTAGGAAGTAAAGTTGATTTAATGTTCAATTAAATGATTATTTATTCTCAAAATTTATTATATTAAAGGAAAAATATCTTATTACCTCAAGGTTTTAAAATTTACTAATGGTTTTCTTTATTTATTTCATTTTATATGTCACTTGATAAGATTTTTGTGATCATTCCAAATTTTTAAATGTTTTTCATAGGGTTAAAGGATGAGTAAGAACAAAAAATAAGTTAAGTTGAAAGTCATGAAGATTTTTCATGAAAGGAAAACATGTTTTATTTTAAAAGTTTTATATTGTGGAAAAAATGGATACTAATTGAAAGTGTCCACTTTTAAATATATGGTTTTGTTATGTAATAATTATGATCTAATTCTCTAAAACTCTAAACCAAAAAGTTCCTCAAAATATAAGAAATTTAATTCTTGACTAAAACTAAAGACTATGTAATGTTTTAAGGTCGGGTTCTTATAACATTGACTCTATTAATTTGAGAAGATATATCAAAAAATAAGTCTTATTTTCTATATTATATTTATTACCCCCTCTTGATAACTTTGGGAAATATATGAATTATTTTATAGATCTTTTTTTATGATAAAAACAATAAACTCCCGACGAGTTATAATGAGTCTAGACTGCTAAAATTCATATTCATTCGTTGAAGTGAATGTCATTGGTTAATAACCAATATAGTCAATATCATGAAAAATATTATTAATCAAATAAAATAATGAAATAATAACACCTGAAGAGGCTAAGTGATGAACATCACATACTTGTCATACGTTGAAGTACTGAAGTAAATTTTACTAATCATGTCATGAAAATGATGGTGACATAATAAAATTTGACATGACTTATATCTTTGTACACTATGAAGGTGTCAAACTTGATCACGATGTTTAAATAATCATGGTAGAGATGATGTTTATTTTATTAATACACATCCCTCAAAGTAGGGTGAGAACACCTAATTGAATATTCATGTTGTTGTCATGAAGACATTATAAAACCTGAACAAATAATTTGTATTTAATTACATGAAGTGAATAGGAATATTTATTGAAAAAATATTTATTTCATTCCCCAATGTGAATGAAAATATACATGATTTTATTTTATATCAAGTTTGAGGTGAATATGATGTTTTGAGAATGATCATTATTGTGTATTCATTTATAAAAAATAATAACAACATAATCACTAAAAGTGGTTTGATGATAAAAAACATTTAATAACCACAATAATTTTTGATAACAAATATAAAACAATGCATCACTTTAGTATGATATTAAAGTAGTGTCCTTTGACATTATATTAAAAGATATCTTCATTTATCAATTATTTCTCTTGTTGCAGTAGTATTAAATAAAGATATAATCATTTATCATGTGATTATGGATTATTAATTTCATATTATGTAATTTGTTTGATATTATCCAATAAAGAAAATATCATTCCTCTTATAATTCATATATGAGATAAAAAATTACATAACCATTATAATCCAATTTATTTTATGAAAATTATTTTTCCACCTGAAGTGGTTAAACAATAGTCATCATGATAAATGAAATTAATAATTCATTCATTCACTAATGTGAATATAGTTTTAATTACTATATTTCCTTCATTTAAGATAATAAAAGTATCCATGAAAATTTTAATTTGATTTATGCCACTCATATTTAGAATTTTATCATGAATATTTTAGAGTTGATGAAATTTGATCAAATGATTTATCCTTCATTTGGTAAAGTGAATGTTGTTTATGAATTATAATTTTTTAATAGTAATGGGGTGTGTTTTGTAAATCTATAATATTCTTACACATTGGTTATCACTACCACATTCACCAGCTTAAAAATATGTGGGGGATCCTCTCTCAATTATATGTATTTTAAAATAATATTTGGTTAAGAAGTTCCAAAATATACATTAATTCGTTTGGTGATAGGCCTAACCCATTATGATTATATTATGAATTCATCATCCACTAAAAGTATAAATTAGAATGAAAAATATGAGTATTCACAATGGAGGATCCTAAAAATATTACGTATATATCTTGAAGAACTTTTTTTATAGATATTATTTTTATTAAATGATTCAAAATAACTCATATATGAGTTAGTATATGCTCATGTAAGTATATTTACTGATAGAGAAAATCAATTAACGACTCTGGAAGAGAGGATATATTCCTATATTGTAGACAAATTCTTAATACTTTGTTATATCTTAAGTCTTGATGTGATATATCAATGGTATTCTTGAAAAAAAATATCATATGGAGACACTAGATAAAAGAGGTACCTCAATATATAACAATCATTCATAAAGGGTGATTATAAAGATTTTTTATGTACAATTGAATCAATAATGGTAAACCAAAAGTTTACTAACCTCAAAACTTTAAATATATGACATTATAATTTAGGCCATACAAGATCAATTATAATGAAAGATATTGATTCAAGTATACATGACATATTTTTTTTGATAGCATAGTAAACATCCATCAGGAGGATAATTATGGATTTATTTAATGGATGCATGTCTACTAAATTATCAAATAATTCATTCCCATTAGGTTATTATAAATTCCCACTGTATAATAATTTACCATGAGTCACCAATTATTAAGGTTCCTATTATTTAGGTAAATTATGTATATCATTAGCACCTATTTTGGAAATGAATTTCCCATATATCTATAAAGAACAAATTATGAGGTATATATGGGTGCACCCACCTACCATGTGATCCATTTAAATACTATATGAAAATGAATCTCTAAATGGCCATGTGTGTTTTAAGTTGCCAGTGAGTATACATTTCATGTTATGCATGTTGATTAAAATAAATATTAAACATAACGTACTATATACAAAATGGTTATGCAGAACCATTGATAGGATGTTCACAACACTTACATGAATGTAAAGTGTTAAAAATAAGTAGTTTGATTATACACGCCAGAAGTGTGGTTGAACTAATTATATAAAATCATTGTTAATCATGAGTAAAAAGTAATAAATATATTTTCCCTTGAATTGGAAAATGAATATATCGACAACATTATATATTTTTAGATATTTCCCTAAAGGGACTTTGATACTAAAAAAATTATGAGATCTCATTAAATGTTATTGATAATATATTTGAATTTTTAAATGATTTCAAGAATCACTGATGAGAATGGTTTTTGATAGATACCAATATCACAATAATTGGAAAAAATTATTAAAGTAACTTATGATATTTTCAACATATAAGGTTTTGGATTGATTATCCAAACTACCAAGTCTATTTTATACCGATGATCTTTTTATAAGAAATATTCTTCCTTATAAATTTAGATATTTGGATTATGTACAATCGATGTTATCACTATTTATCTATATGATAACTATGAATACACAAAGGGTTCAAAATGATCGAAGCATATTTCATGTATCAATATTAAGATATATCCATATGAGGAATAATGTATAATTGATACTATCATCACATGGTTTGTATAAAGTGTTGTTTTTAATTAATCTATATGTTTTGGATAACATAAAAACTCTTGAAGAGTTTAAAAAATCATTGGTATGTTTGATGATATAATTAAAAATAATATCCATGTATTTTGAATTAATCATCTAGCATATGAAGTCATAAATTTTGTGATGATTTTACATATTCATGAAAATACCCTTAACCATTAAATATATTACTTCCAAAAGTGATATATTTCATACATGATGGGTTGATGAAGAACTTAATTATCCCAGAATATAAATACAAATTTTATTTATCCCTGAATGATGTGTATGTACATGTTCATATGTACCTTGAAAATAATAAAAAATCATATTACGATGCAAGTTAAGGTTCTTCCCTATTCATTAAAATATAAAGGGTGTAAATTATTCCAAAATTCAAAACTAAATGTTTTGGTTATGAATTGATCATAGAAATTATATGAGTTAAATGATGTAGTCATGAACATTATGATAGAGAGATGTAACTATTGTACTCATTTTCCCTTAGTTAAGTTTTTCCCATTGAGTTTTCTTGATAAGGTTTTTAATGAGGAAACACTATGGGGACCTGATTTTATTGTACTATTTTCCCTAATTAAGGGTTTTCCCGGAAGGGTTTTTCCTTAACAAGGTTTTTAATGAGGAAATAATACATCATAGTGGATATCCAAGGAAATATTGTAAATTATTATTGATATTTGTAATTAATGGAAATCTTTGGACTTCCCCATGAGTCATAATTTTCTATGAGACCATTTATTATTATCTATGGTCTTCCTCCCATGTCCTGAAGACATAATTAAATAATAATATTAATTGATTTCTTGAAGATTTAATTAAATGATATAATAAAGGGGAGTTGGGAATGTCACACTCTTTTCCCTTTATTAGATTTTTTACTATAAGGTTTTCCTAGTAAGGTTTTTAATGAGGTAACATGAAATGAAATTTAATTACTTTGGCTTTACTTATTTTTCTCACAGGGTTTTTAAGTGAATATTATAGAATATTTCATAAAATTATGACATAAAATGGGGAGTGTTATGAAATATTAATGTGTGGATGTCATAATAGTGACAATGATGATGAATCCTCAGTTCCTAATACAACCCTTCACATGACCCAACCTTCTATATTCTCCAACCTTTTCAATTCTAACTATTAGATTAGATATGGTGGGGATTTATATTAACTATTACATCATATCAAATGTAATATATATATATATGGATATGTGTTAATGAGATGGGTGGACTTTTGGGATCAACATTGTGTTCCCTATACTTCTTATTTTTCTCTTATATTTTTATTTCCATTTGTTATCATCATCATCCTATGAATATTCGACATTATGTTTCATCAATGATGTGATTCACCCATAATTAGTATTACATTTTTGGTTTCAAAATTCTTTATAGTTTTAATTAGTGTTTGATTGATTTCACAATAGTAAATATATTTTATAATGAATGGTTTTTAGGTGGGTACAGAAGGGGTGTGGTATTTATTCATTTGTTAAAAATCAAAGTCAATGAGGATTGAATTCATTAATTCAAGTTTGATATAAATATTTCAAACCTGTTTATAATGTATTTTTATATTATTATTATATCATTGTGTTCCTAATTTATTTTTTATAAATATTCATGCGTTTTATTAATATTTATGTTGCATTATAAGTGTCAATATTCTTACTAAAACCCTAGAACCAATCTTTAAAGCATCAAAATATTAAGAATTAAACCCATCACATTATTATGTATATTGTACCTTTTTACATTCTCAAGTATCTCTATAATAATAAGATTAATTTTATGTTTTTTAACTTTTAAAAATTACTTTTATGGTTATAGTAATGAGGCTTTATCTCTGCTATTATTTTGTGTTTAATTTAATTTATTTAAAATATCAAGTGTGTCATTTCTGTCATCATTAATTATGTTGTTATTTTTGTAACATGAAATTTTCAAGTTCAAGGTTTATAACATGAGGTTATCCTTTACTAAAGAGCTTTGTTTAATTTGATAAGTATCATTTTTCATTAAAATTATTTCAAAACTTGGCTTTATCCCTTTCAACATTGTTAGAAAAAAAATATTTTTCATGAATTTTGGATATTGAAATGAATATGAATGTGAATGAACTTGGTGATATAATTAAATTGAATAAAAAAACTTACGCATGAGACCATTTTAAAAAATTGATATTTCTCTATCATCATATAAACAATGATTTGGAGATTGAATATATGATGAAGGATCTTTTGTTCTTAATGGTGTTCTTTAATAAATCTATAAGTTATATTAGGTTTCAATCTAGGTAGGGTTGTTCAAAAATATAATCAAAATTATTTCAAAATTAAAATTACATGGATAAAATATCACCAACGTAAATATGTAATATTTTTTTTACATTTCATATATAAAATATGTCTGCACGATAACAATATCATGATAGAAAAAAATAATTTTTTTTAAATTTTTTTTCCTATCTTCTTGTTGCAAAATAAAATAATGAACATTTGATGAGAAATTTTATAGCCTAGTAAAGTGTATTTTATAACACCCTACCTTGAGATATTCCCAAAATATTAATGAATATGTCAAATACCTTGAGTGTACCTTCTCACGTGCTAGATACTATCCAATGGTGGTGGACACTTAACCTTAAACTTAGAGACATTGCATCATTGTTTTACATGAAAAGGCCAATTCATATTGAGATTTACCAAAAATATAGCATGACTTGTTGTAATTTGTACATATTGGATGAAGATGACCCTAAAAATGAAATAATCACCTTATTATTTATTCTTTGAGAGAACATATAACATTTCCTTCACTTATTCTTAAGGATGATTACAAAACTTGTGATTCCCCACATAAATGAGCATCTCAATTACACGACTTAAAAAAATATTGTATTATAATAAATTCCCAATACATTTTAGGATTATAGTTTTAGAAAATTAGGAAAAAAATTGTGAGGTTTCAAATTATTCTAATAACAATCATTACAAGTAGAAGAAGCAATTAAAACCCTTTTCTGAAGAGATCCCATGCAATATAACATGAATCTGCTATAAAAAACTGAAATTAAGAACACTATAAATAGAATACCTTACACCATCGGGATTATTACACACCTTTAAATAACATTTCATGGTTTGATAAAGATCATATAAAGTGGAAAACATAATCATCCCACCTTCATGGTGTATCCATGGGTTGTGCCCAAAACACTCGAATTTAGAGCAAGAAGCATCAAACTCTACATTACGATAGTACCTCTGGTGTAAAGGAGGAAGATAAAGGAGAGCATTGGGTGTTAGAGAATTCAGCCACACAAGATGCAACCACACACATACAATCATTGCATGGCTGTAATATATATAAAGCACTGAAAACATTTCTCAGACTTTTTCATTTATTCATGAATTTCTAATGGATGAATAAATATTGATTTAGATAACTCATGCATTCAATGAATGTATAGCTCCCATACATTTCATCTCATGAAACAGTTTATTTAAACGATATATTCAATGGAGAATTGACTAGGTGTCCAACACACATAGAATAATATACCCGACGCATGAAAAGAATAATTTGCATGAAAACCGATATACATATTATATATATATATATATCATATATACATAAACATAAACTTATATATATATATATATCACACACATATAAATCTTTAGGGTGTATTTCCATCAATCTACCACTTTCACTAAAGATTGAATACTTTGTTCCATTTCACCTTATATTGAATTGTATATAATTAATTGTGAAACTATATCCAAAACTCCTTTTGTATATATTCCAAAACACTTTTGGAAAGTTATAATTAACTTTAACTTATTTCATATAAGATGAAATATCTTATGAATACCCATCCAAAACACTTTTGTATTAACTCAAAAATTTTTAGAGTATCTCTCTGAGTCAAACTCAATCCCCATTTAGTCAACCACAAAGTGTGACCCCATGAGATTTTACAATGATGAAAACAAATAAAAATATTTATATTCATATTTTTAAGAAAAGAGTTGCCTCTAATAAAGAATCAATGTTGCTCAAGCTATAAAGGGATATGACGTGATCTCTATCAAACCATGTATCTCTATACCTATGTCCACCAGTCTGTATCATATGAAAACTTTCCTTCTAATATTTTACCTTTTTCCAAGACATCAAGTGTCATGGGATATAAAACATGTCAACCTCATATATCCAAATCATATGTTCTCAAATCTTAGAGTATAGACTGAACTTATATATGAATACATTACATGTCATTCATCCTTTTGGATAAGCACATCACATGTCCCTTATCTAGATAGATATATAATATCTAGGTGTGGAAGCACACTCCCACAAAATCTATCTTAATTGAGGGCCTGAATGTCATTCTTGTCATATGAGAGGAAAATCCCATCTTGGTTAATCTCTAACTGATAATATGATCAACAACATACCAAACCACCCCATGATTAGATAAGTTCATATATCGACTTGCATAATTAGGGTATCAAAGTATGAAGGTTCTCATACTAGGTATCTCACCAGCCTTAGGTAGTGGGGACTCAAATATGATCCATACACCCCTATTATACCAAATACATCTATATGACACTCCACATGGTATACACAATAGTTCATATAATTCATATAAATAATATCCTATTCTTTATTTTGTGCCTTATGAGTATATTTTGTGTCTCTATATAAGAATCATACTCACTCCAACCTTAAAATTTCATCATAATCAATAATACTCCATGATGAACATTGGTTAATGATAACTCAAAGTCGTTCTTGGAGAGGCCAATTATCATTTCACTTTAAAAAATTTATATCTACATATACATTTATGTAGCCAATGTGAAATTATGATAATATATAGGTTGAATTTAAATTATGATACATTTTAATACTCTTAAATTTTAAGAATATTTAATAAACCTAACATAAACACCAATTTAACATATCATATATGATAAACTACCTGATCAGTCCTATGTTTGCTACACTTTTAGGGTTTTATTAACACATTACATCTTATGTAATCCACACCACATCTCTATGTGACCATTTTATAAAACTATACTACTAAAATCTTTAATGAGAAACATTTATAAAGTAATCTAGTTTGAATAATAGTGAGATTTAAGAATCATATTCCCAATTGTTCAATTTTTTGAAAATATTCAAATGTCTTAACTTCATAACATCAAATGTTATGATGTCAATTTCTACTGTCTACTTAGAAATATTTTTAATTTCATCATCACCATCCTTGGAACCTTATTCCATAAAATTTTTTCCTTGAAATAATGTAACTACTTTCATTATTATTTACTAATCCTCTTAAACTCTTTTAGGATAAAGTGATAATCACTATGTTATAGTAACTAATGTAACTATTTACATTTAAATTTACCACCATACCCTAAAATATTTTAGGATATCAATTGTAATTCACTTTTTATTTTGACTATTACAATCCTTTAAAAAACAGCATCTCTAATTTTCATGATAACTAAATGTAACTCTTTATATTTTTTTATCGAAACATATCCTAAAATATTTTAGGATCTTGAGTGAATAATAATTTATCTGAAGCTAGTATAATAGTGATATACAATTTCTAAATGGTAACTAAATTTAACACTTTAAATTTTTCTTTACCATTACATATTCTAAAAATTTTAGGATATTGGGTGGAAATAGTTTGACTTTAGATTAGTGTTATACTTTATTTGTTAATTTTGAACTTCTTTAAGTCTAAGAATACTACCACTAGCCTCTCAGTCACTATATTCTTTTCAAAATATCTTTATAAGAAATACAAACCCTTTCATGTTATAAAATAACATTTATTTCCTTTTAGTATGAATATTTTAAAAATAAACTATTATTCCCATTTCACATATGGTATTTTATGTGTTTGGAACATTTTTATTTTAAAAGAATAATTAACTAAAATATAACATCAATTAGCAGTAGGAACACATTTCCACATATTTTAACAAACATCTAAAGAACCATTTTATCCTAGATAAACACTTTTGTCCAAATCTTCTTCTAAAAACATGACATAGAAATTTATGAATCATAAAAAATGTTTATACAATTAGTCATCTCATATTTGTTCATAATAACTCTTTTTAATTGAACAAATTTTATTATAACATGAGGAAAATTATATAAAGATACACATCTATTTCTTAGATTCATTTGAACTTGATTAAAATCCTTTATATACATATCCTTTATGTAGTAACTATTTACTTCATCTCATGAATATAAATTACAAGAACTACCAATTCTTATTTTTATTTTGAACTTTTTTATATTTACAATACCTTTTAAAATATACATTCAGTATCACATACCCTTCAAAATCAAAGAATTAATTTCGATGACATCCATACCAAATATAGACATTACATGAAGTTTCAAAAACTCTTTAAGGTATATATTGGATAATCCTATAATATGGAATTATTATTCCTCCTTCTTTACAACCATAAGTTTTAATAACCTTGATTTCATTCTTGAATAATCATTATTGAACATTTAAACTAACCTTTCTTCTTCTAGTTTGAAATTTTACCCACTTGTACTATTCATACAATACCAGAATCTAGACATCATATGCCTGGTTCATACATTATAAACACTTTAAGAATATTTGGTAAACTTTTATTGAATTTATTCACTTTTTTAGAATATTTCCATAAATGAAAATAGTAAAAATTACTTAACCAGAATAATCCATTTTAGTATCTCTTTAAAGTATGTTATAAAATTGAAAAAATCATAACTATGTGTATCAAAAACACCTCATCTCATTTTATTAAACAATAATTTTTATCATGATCCTCTCAAGATCTAAATGAGATAAAATACACATCTTATGATAATTTTATAAAATCTTAAAGTATCTAAGTTATCGATGAAGCAACTCCTTTTCCCCATTACTTGAGAACAAAATTCAAGATTTAATTATTTTATCTTTATAACCTTATGAATATTTACAAAAATTTGTAAAATATGTAGTTAATATCATATATATATTAGATTAATATAATTGATTTCTATAACCAATAAATCTTTAAGAAGAACTTTAGTCTCACCAAGTCATTTAGCATATTCAATCATATTGAATTTCATTTGACATACCCAATCATATTGAGTATATAAGAGAAAAAAATATTCCTTTGGTAATTTTTAATTTGATGATTTTGAAACATTGAATGAATCACTCTATGCTTCCATAAGAATCTATATTCACTTATTGAAAAATTTCAAAACTTTGTTACTTATAAAGGAACTTTCATGACACATAGAATTTTCCTTAAGAGATTTTTTTAAATCACAAATATTGTTTAAGAACTTTTATTAAGTTACTAGTTATAAGCGTAATTTTAATTAAGCTTCTCCTTATCAAGTATTGATCAAAAAGTTTATATATATTATAATAATGATATTATCTATAATAGAAGCATTTATTAAATGAGTATAATATATCATTAACAATTTAATAAGGAATTTTATTAAATGATTTCCTACTAAAATGATTACCCCCTTTGTGAATCATATTTATTAGTAGTCAAAGATCCACATTTCAATAAGAAATGAGTTCACTTTGGCATTACTGTCACCGATTAATTATTTAGTCAGGGAATTATCCTAATCATATCATATATTATTCTTGGATAGTTGAACAGACAACCCTTTTTCTAATCCATCATATGGATAAAATCAACCTTATTCCTCTGGTATCCCAACCCTTGGGGTATCCCATCTTGTGTAACCCAAAGAAAACATCAAAAAATATTAACAAAGGAAAACCTAGGGGCACCCTACTTTAGCAGAACCTACCCAAGGAAAATCTAGTGTCACCCATTACTTTCTTTCCTTACACAATATAATTTAAGGGAACCCTACTTTAGAAAATTCTACCTGATTGAATGACCAAGGTCTTGACTAGTGTTGCTTTGGAAGGAATCTCATACTTAGTATTTAAAGGAGATTTAATCCCACCATCTTATCTCATGTTATTTCATTTATGTATACATGATTCTAGTAATTTAGTTTGGAATCTAATTCCCTCCACCAAATAAATATGTTAAAATAATATTTATGTGTAACTCTTTATACAATATAAGGTCAAGGTTGATAAAAAAAGAAAATTCATTATCAAGTCAATATTATAATGAAATGCAATGATATATCCTATAGGTAGTTTAACATTTTAAACTAAAGCATACACAATGTTCACATTTCTTAAACAATTCACTAATAATGAATGTGGAAAGGAAAAATATTTAAATAAATGAATAATTCAAATATTTAAACATGGTATAAAAATTTATGAATATTTCATAAATCAAATTTAATTATCAACCATTTTATAATTTTTAGCTTTACCATTATGGACATTCCATAATTTTGAATATAAACATTTTATATTCATTAAAATATGAACTCTTTCATATTTATCATTATATGTCATTTCCATTTTAAATATATGATATTATATGAATTATAAATATTTTAAAATTCAATTTCTATTATGTAAAATTTTACATAATCTAAATAGCACACACTTCATCATTATTTAAACCTTGATCATATCAATCATCAAATTTTTTTGATATGGTTTAAATAATATCCAAATAAGGCCCTCTTTTATTTTGAACAATTCAAAATAATTAATTATGAACAATTCATAATCTAAATATAAATATTTTCTATTTTCCCCTTATTCTATAATTTATAATTCTTTATAAATTATAACTTGTGATTTCAAAATAAACCATTTTATTTATAGACCATAAGTCATGCCAGATAATTTGTTAAATGATATTTTAAATATTAACATTTAATATTTGGTAATATAAAATTTACATAATAAATAAATAATTAATTATAAACAATTTATAATTAACTAATTTATAAACCTTTTATAAATTAACATATCAAAAAATACCTTTTATAATAATTTATAAACATTTTAAAAACCATTATAATGATTTAATATATTAACAGTAATTTTTAACATTCTTTCTGGTTACCCTTATATGGGAACCCGTTCCTGCATAGGGGTGTCCTCCATTTACCCTTATGTAGATGCTCTATTTAACGGTAATCTTCTTACTACCATTACATATTCAGTCTACATAAAGGTAGATTCCCATGAAACTTATGTTGTGTAAGGGTACAAAGCATATTACGCTTATGTGAACATTTTATGTAAGGGTAAGGTTCAATTTACCTTTACATGGTCTATAGGAACCACTGTGTAAGGGTACTACCTTCAAACAAACTATTTGAATAAATGTAAAAAAGAGGATTCCCTTATACAGACATTCTATATAAGGGTATGACCTTTATGTAGCATTGTTTTTTATAAGGTTAAGTGGTCAGTCACCTTTACACGACTTTGAGAAAAACTCGCTTACCCTTACATAGCGAAGGGAATAGGGAGCTTACCCTTATGAAATAGCTTTACATATGCTCCCATGCATAGGTTACACATTTGATACCTTTATGTAATCGACTTTTCATGTAAGGGTAAGCTATAATCACATCTTTACACTTCCTTAAGAAAATATTTTCTTACCCTTACACGAACCCCTTCACATAAAGGTAAGAAACAAGTTAACTTTATGTGACCACTCAAATATAGGTAATGACATGGTTACCCTTACACAATTAATTTTCATAAGGGAAATGACCTAGTTACCTTTAAATATCCCATCTGTGTAAAGGTAACACCTCAATTACCTTTACATAGCCCATATACATAAGGGTAATCCATTTTAAAACCTGAATTTATAAAAAACAAAGACACAATTGTATTTTTTTATTATCTTCTTAATTTCATTGAAAGTTTCATAAAACTTAAACATGGATCCCTCTGACACCACTTTTAGGTTTTAAATGAGTCTAATAACAGTTATTAGAAGCAGTAAAAGTAATTAAAACTCTTTTATGAGGATCTACCATACAAGATAATATGAAATTTTGATAAAAAATTGAAATGAAGAACACTGTAAATGGAATACATTAAACCACATTCATTTTGATAAATCTTCAAACACCATCACATGGTTTGATAAAGATTGCATAAAGTAGAAAACACAAGCATCCCACCTCCACGATGTATCCACAATATATGCCTAAAACACATGACATTTGAGTGAGAACCACCAAACTCCATGGTATGCTAGTACCTCTGATGAAAAGGAGGAAGATAAAAGAGAGCTTTGGGTGTTGAGGAATTCATCTAGGCATGATGCAGTCACACACCCATAACCATCACATGACGATAATATATATATATATATATAAATAACTGATAATGTTTCTCAGGATTCTTCATTTATACATGCATTTATAACACATGACTAAATATTTATTCATCCAACTCATGCATCCAATGCATGTATAACTCCCATACATTTCATCTCATGAAAATGTTCCTTTAAATGATAGCTTCCATGAATAATATACTGGGTGTCCAACACACATATAATAATATACTCGATGCATGCAAATCATAATTTTCATGAAAACAGATATACATGATATATATATATGTCATATATATATACACACCGGCTTATATATATCACACTTATATAAACCTTTAGGGAATATTTACATTAACATTAATTAAAATACTCATGTATTCTTCAATTAATTTACATTTTCCCCACTATATAAGCAACTACTTAATCCATAAAAAGTATTCAACATATTCTATAAATTATAATCAAAAGATACCCTTCTTGACACATATTATGTATTACTTTTCTTCATAACCTAGGGAAATAGCAACATAATAAAAAGGGTGAGCTCAAATACTTAATAAGGGTAAATATAAGTGATAAAAATAAAAGATCATAAACGATCATAAGATGAACATATGAGTATAATACAAAAAATATAAAAAATTATATCAAAAAAAGAATAGATCATAAATCATGTCATATAGCATGACATAACATAATAAATGAACCAAAAGAGTATGGAAACATGAGTCAATAAACATGAGCCATGAGTGAATAGCATATTCATAAGAATAAGAATAAAACTATGGAACAACAATAAAATATATCTTAATTTGTAATGAAAGGTTATTTTATCTTGAAGGGGGTTGTGGTTATTTGTGTATAGGGAATTACTTGAATTCTTCAGGAGGTTTCCAATAGGGTTTATTCATGGAACCATAAAACATCCAATTGATCATAAATCTATGACAATCTATAGAACTACTTTCTAAAGTAAGACAGTCACTGAGGTATCTTACTAGTGATGCTTAGAAACTCACATTATTTGAGAGGATGGAAGTTAAACTTCATTTCACCCTTTTAAGGAGAATTATTTCTTACTTTAGGACTCTCTTATTGATCATATCTTGTTTGTGAATCATTCCCAAATCTCTGTAGAGAACTCTTCACCCCCATGTTAGTAATTAGTTATTAACATGAATCGACATGAACCATCTGTATGTATGAGAGATTATTCATCAATGGAACCATATGTATGTATCAAATGCTCTTCATCTTGTTTTTTATTACTTGTTGATGTTTGGTTTTAAGAAAATATGGTTTAAATCCACAAAACTAGGCACTATGTAGTTTATATATTTCTAGGAAGGTGGTGATTGTTTCAGTGTTGAGATTAGGACCATGACAGGGATTCCTATGTATCCCTATGAAATTAATCAAAACTCACATATTTTGGTACCACTTAATGAGACATCCCATACCTTTTAATCCTGTATAATAAGGAATGATTCATAAAGTTTAATTTCATGCAACAAGGACGATTAGGAAAAAGGTTCCTAACAATGGTTAGTGTGGGTTTGATGTGTGTGTGAACCTTTATGATTGGATTTGAAGGAAATGTGGAACTATGAGATTGGATTGATCTTATAAGGAATGTGGCCTTGGGGAGGAACCCTATGTATCCCATCAAGATAGGAATCAAATCCCATATAGTTTGATGAAGGTTAGTCTGACACCTAAGAAGGAGGACCAAGGGATAAATTTTGATTATGATAATGGAAGGATTATCACATATCACTAAGCCCACATGAGTTATGCTTGGTGTAAGAAACAAGGGACAATAGAAGATCAACCACATTGTATTATTGGGTTTGGATAGGACTTACACCTAAACTAGAGGCCCATAAATAAATTTCCTTCATCATCTGCTAATAGATAAGGGAGGTGTATAGAAGTAAGTAGGGATATGATATCCTTCAAGAAAGTTTAGGGGATTACTTTGTAAGGGATTCATATTAGGAATTTACTCCCCACCCATTAATAAATGAGGGAGTGGATATATAGGGCTAGATAGTAAGAAAGACTAGGGGATTACTCCAGGAGGGATGCCCATTCGGATTTTCCTTCTTGTTTATAAACCTTGGATTTAGGCTTACACATTTGATGATTGTAAAAAGGTATGGATACTACCATACTTTCTTTACCTTTTAGGCATCATGTGGGAAGTATGTTCCACCGATTGAGGTGAGAAGATTCCCACTACTATCCCCAAGATTGGGTCCCTTGTTTCCAAGGGGATTCATGATTTCAAACAACCCAAGGACCCCCTAAGTTAGGGAGGAAAAGCGGGGGACAAAATTTACCAAGGGAATACATGATCAAAATATGGAATGCTAGTGTGCCTTATACCCTAGTTATATAGATATGGTGGCCATGGGGTAGGCCTTAACCTGATCTTCCTTGGATTTTGACATTGACGAGAGAGGACCATTTAGACACTTTACAGAGGGGATAAGATAGAGTCAAACTCTAAGTGGGAGAAAATTATTGAGGTAAGGGAGATAAATACCCTAGGGTTCCCCTATCTCATATAGAGGTTTTCTCTGAGAAATAGGTGAAACTATAAAGGGGGTCCTTTACAAAGTTCTTCCTTCATGAAGGAGAGTGCCTCCTTTATGAATGAATAAGATGAATTCTCCTTCCAAAAAAGGATTTATTTATATATAGTTCCCTTTCATGAAGGAATCCTTTACGAGGAGCATTTTTTCCTTTGTAGTGAATTTATTACCTATAGTTTTTATCAAGGTCAAAGTCTTGAACTTCTTTAAGAATGGAAATTCCTTTCTCTCACTCCTAGTATCTCTATCTCTCTATATGTATCTCTATTTAGGTCTTTTTTTTTCTAGAAAATAATCAAGTATTTATAGATTATTTATAACTTCCTTGCTCTGTAAGAAAAATTAGTTTGTGGAAGGTGACAGATCACCACCTCACTTTGTAAAGTAATTTTATTTCCTAGGGTGGTATATCACCACCTCATTCTACAAAAAAATTAATTTAGGGGTGGTATCAGATCACAACCTCACTCTATAAACTATTTTTTATGGAGGGAGGTAGATCACTACCTTGTTCCACAAACAAAATTCATTCATGGAGGGATGAGTGTTTCACAAATCCCTTCAACCTCTATAAAAATAAAAGTCTTTAACATAGAATTTTGATCACTATGTAAAATAGCCTAGATGCTATATGGATTTATTTCATTTTCCAAAATATAACCTAATTTCCATATGATTTATCTTCTTTATTTTTCCATGAACTATTACCAACACTTTAAAATTATTAAAAATACCATAGGCTCCAACAAAACCCCCTAGAATTAGTTTTTTTTGGGATAAAAAGAAGTCAGTTTTGAGGAAGAATATTATACTGTGTAGGATTTTTATAGGGTATTTATGGTCTAGGAGGAGGATAGAACACCAATATAAATAGTTTTAGGTGACTCATTTGTCACGTTGTGGGAAGCCTCATTTGTGATCAGCTTTGAGATTGTGATCTTTGGTTCCTTCTGCATAGAGATAACCCTTTACAGTCGAGATCATTCACAAACTAAAATTTGTTCAAATACTTGGGGTCCTACAAACTAACATAAATTATTTTCATTTGAATATCTTTTTTACATAGGAATTTAATAGTTCACATAGCATGGGTGTCATGCAGTCTTCATAACACATATTATGTTATGAAAAAGTTTTGAGTTTTCTAAATTTTATACATTCTTTCAAAATTTGATTTTTTTAAAATCTGGTTAACTCTCTTTTCATTTAGAAAATATCTTTCTCCCATTTCATCAATGCTTCTTATTAGTGGAGGAAGGCCATGATCAAGAGTATTGAGGATGAAGCGAAGTGAAGTGCACCTCTAACACATCAATTTTTTTTCAAATCTTAGGGGTGAAGGTATTTGGGATTATTCCATCTTAGATAGGCTAACCATTTATGGATTTGGATTGTTTTTTGATGCTCACATTCCCACACCACACTAAAAAAATCAACCCCTCTCCTGGATAAATGGTTACAATCATGAACCTTAGGAAACAATCTGAGCAAAAGATACATATATCATGGAAAACAATTTTGAAGGATTCATCTTAGGTTACACTACTTTTTAATTAGAGGAATAAATTATGGAACCAGAATTAGATACACATTTCTATCAATAAATTATAAGAAAAACTATAGCTGATGAGAATCTAGGATGGTCACTAAAATGAGATCCTCTTCATGGAGGTTCGTTCAGCATAGATTAGTGGTGGCCCTTATGGGTTTGTCAAAGTTGTGATGAATTTAAAAAGAATTTGAAATCTGTAAGGCTTTATAAAGTTGTCTTGGTATCATAGAGCTTCTCTCATCATAACTGGTTTATTCTTATAAACCTATTTAGAAGATGGAGGTCAGATACCAAAATGTTCCATTTGGTACATGGATAAGTTAAGATAAGCCTTTGGGATGTTTAATGATAAAAATGGAACTGATCATATGAGACATGTATGATGAGTTCCTCCTTTCTTCCTCAGTATAGGTGAATGTGGAGGGGAAACCTCTTATCATGAAAGAACTACTTATCATGGTGTACAATCTTTTGGGAGTGGACCCTTATCCTAGGATAGATGTCCCTTTTTCAAATTAAATCTAGATATTTCCTACACCAATTGGTCATGATCCACACATGAGGAGACAAAGTAATTGTATGACCCATAGAACTCAAAGGCTCAATGGTACATATTTTACAACATTAAAGGAAGGAAAGTTTACTCAGTGGGGTTGAAAAGTTGATCCTAGGGTTGATCAGATGGTATGACTGGAAACCTTTTGGATATGTTCTTAAGTATATGGTTATTACTAGTATGTGAGCCACACACCAGGGTCAGTTTTACAACTTTCACTATGGAAAACCAATTGAAAACTATGAGGTGATTTAATCTGGTGGTCCCAATATTGGTGGAATTGTACCATCACTTGGGACAAATTAGTAGGGGAAGTCCCCTTATAGACTCATTAACCCATTTCAGTTTCTTTGGGGTTAGATAGTGGCTCACATATGTGGATATGGATTCATTAATAATTAATAAATCCCCAAGGATTGATTTAGACCATATTTTCAATGCATTAATGGGTTTAACCAACTATCGCTTGAGTTGAATGACATAATGGGTATGCTCAACCATTATAATCATTTCACTCTTACTACTTATATATCTCTAATTAGTACCTTAGTGAATGATGCATTTGGTGGTCATGAAATATGGTGGTACCTTATTTATTTGAAGGAAGGTGTTTTAGTTGTAAGAATTGATAGGAATCAAATCTGCAAAGGATATTTTTCTTGTAGATTTGGGTAGAAATTCTTTTATGTTTATAAAATTTTCCCCACATGTCTAAATAGTGTACGAAAGGAAAAAAACTTTATGATCACCCATAAATCTTGGACCATGTTTACATAGGAGGAGAAAATCCTTCAAATCAAACTTCCACCTTCAAACGCCATTCCTAGGCTTGTAAAGACTTCTATTGAGTCTTGTATTCATTCATATATGAATGGAAAACTAGATGAATTGGTAATCATAGTTGAGGGTCTCCTAGTGACTAGAATGGAGGAATTGAGGTGAAAAACTGAGGTATTTATACCTAGAAAAGAAGTTGCATTACACTACCACAAAACAGGGCAAGGGAAGCACTGCCCTTTATCAACGCTAAATAGAAATCACTGATAAAGGGGTATGCCTTTATCAGCGCTAGCTAAAAGCGCTGATAAAGGTATCTCTTTATCAGCGCTAAAAAAGTGATGATAAATGAATGTTTTATCAGCGCTTTTATTTTAGTGATGATAAAACATACCTTTATCAGCGCTTTTAATGAGCACTGATAAATGTTCCAGCGATTTTTATTTAATAATCCTAATAGGCCCTCCTCGCTCACATACGGTCAAGCTTTCGCGGAAGCTGAACCAGGCCCCTCGTCTGCCATGAACTCTCCTCCTCCTCATCCTCCTCATCCTCGTCCTCCTCCTCCTCCGCCACCGCCGCTGCCTCTGCCCATGCTGCCGTGATCGCCGTTGCCTCTGCCGCCGCCACTGCCTCCACTGCCGCCGCTGCCTCCGCCCCCGCTGCCACGACCGCTGCTGCCTCTACCGCCGCCACTGCCTCCACCTCTACCACTGCCTCCACCACCGCCGCTGCCTCTACCATCGATAGAAGGTATCCTTTTATCCTTTTTCACCGGTGATTCCAAATTTGGTTAATTTAGTGAATTTTTTTGGTGAGTCTTCTTATTTAGAGAAATTTCCTTAATTTTTTCTTATTTGATCATGGAATATAGTTATTATGTCTTATATTATGATGCCTTATGTCATCTATAAAGGTAATTCTAGTTTTGGTGTAGCAAAAATCTTCTTGGAGATCAGTGGAGTTCTATGATGTCTCATAGGTTTGCTCTTGGTGAATTATCCTCTTATCACTATCCAAGAGTGATAGTTTCTTCTTAATTCAAATAATCTTGTATTCTACCATTATTGATATTCATTTTTAGGTAATTTGTTTTTCTACCGCTTGTATTTTTCTTCCATGTTCCGTTATCTAAAACCATTTATTTATATGGAATTGGTTCTGGAAGTTATTAGAGAGATAGATTATTCTAGTTGGTGTGTGAAAATGTTTTAGGATACAAAACACCTGATGAACATTGATGTTAATTTTGAGATTGTGGTTGGAAGTTCCTTAATAAATAAGTCCTTGTATATTATATTTCCATGATTAATGGTTTATGTTTGATTCCCTTTCATGATGTTATTGCTTGCAAGAGTGTGAGTAGACCTTGAAACTTGTTATTTATATATGATCTAATGGTTAGTTTATATCCCCTTGTGAACTATTCTTGATATTCCATATTATTCCTTTATAAAAAGTATATTTTTTATGCTATTGAATTACCTGTAGAACATGCATGGGTCAAGAATCCATCAGATATAGGATGATGTGGGAGAATTCCATGAAAGGGTGATGTGTTATCTAATCATGTCAAACAAATTGGTTGGGACATTCCATCATCTAAGGATAACAACCACCATCAGGGTGGGATTGTGGTGTTCTTAATAATGACCATCATTAAGATAGGGAATGTTGTGAAAGGTGTGATAACAAAGGATTGATCAGGGCTTACTCATTTGGGATATACTATCTAGAATAAACTTGGGGATTATACCTAGTAAGGAGGACCTATTGGTCAGGGATTACCCATTGTATGTTCATCTTTTATATTTTAAAAGACTGTTGAACTCGTTCTATCGAAGGTGGGTTCTATAATTTCTTATTATCTTAAGGTGTGTTTAACCATGGTGTGGGTTGATTTTGGTTTTAGTGGGTTATTGGGGTTTGTGGGATGTGGTAAATGGTGTACTCAGTTTTAGATTATTTTATTCTCATGGATTTCTCCTATTTTATGTTTTCTTTTCAGTTGGAAATCTCCTCTACTGTGCGCCTCTCCTCTGCCATGAACACACCTTTGCCGTGTTCTTAACGACACCTTCGCGGTGATTTTTATCCTGTTACTCATTGGTTTCCTCTTGTTCTTATGTTATTACTATTTGATATTGATGGTTATAATGTGAAATGTACGGGCTAAACGCCCTACTGAAAATCGTGGCCGTTGGTGGTCCTTGTTTGCGCACTAAATGAATTGAATGTTGGTTGGTTCTTGTTGAACATTGGAATATAAAAATTAGTAATTTACGTATACTTGACTTATGAATGAACACCCCAGGATGATAAAACTTCTGTGATAACCCCTGAATTAACAAACAAAATTGAATAAGGGATGCTTTGTAAAATCTAAAATTGTGATTGTTTGGTTTGTATGGTGTTGCAATTGTGATCACGATTGTGTTTTTGTATGGTGTTGCGGTTATTGGAATGATTGATATGCCATTTGTTTTCCATGTTGTACTTCTTCCACCATTTAATATCAATCAAAACTTTACCCATTTCAATGGCACCACCACTTTGTTACTAGTGCAATTCCACTAAATCCTAGAAAACCACATCTAGAGGACTCTATGAGATGCTTTAAAATACATGGTATGTAGTCTTGTTAAATGGAACATGCTTCACCATACATGGATTTTATATAGATTTTAATGCCACACAACATTTATCTCCAAAATTTACACCACATGACTAATCTTCTGACTCAAACTTGGAATAAGTTTCATTTTAAATGTTACATGTCATGTGAACCTTGGTCACACACAATGTATCTCCAAGACATATAATTCAGCATGAAACCATGTAAATTCCATGAAATAATGTTAGAACCATATGACATGTGTTTTAATTCACTCACACCATGTATAGATACCATAGAAACTTGATGTGTATAGACTATACACCCCTAGTGGTCATATAAGGACTACACACCATGTATTCCACAAAAATGTGATGCATAGCTGGTGAGGTGACTCAATATATATCTAAAGTACATGCCTTTAGCTCAAGTTATTCTATATGTCATGTATTTTCAAAGGCATAATTCAGTCTTTGTAAGAATAACTTGGAATTAATTTGATATATGTCAGATTAAATCAGGTATCTTATCCATACATGATGTTTACCCTACTGGACACACCATGTATATGGATTTCACATGAGTTTAGAGGTATTTATACCATGATTTGTTTTTATAAAACCCAAACAATTCTACTTGATTAATTAAAATATAATATTAGTAAAGTTCGAGATCGAACCCATAAAGATGATGAATATGAATAAAGAATGGATGAATGCCAATCGGTTGACAAAAGAGTATGAAGATGGCATGAAAGAGTTTACCAAGTTTGCAGAAGATCATGCATGTGACCCTTCTCAAATCCTTTGTCTGTGTTTATGCTGTTGTTATTCAAGACAAATTAGCCCAGAGGAGTTAGAAGAACACCTGATCTGTCACGGAATAGATCGAAGTTATACATGTTGGAATAAACATGGGGAAAAACGAATGTAGGTAGTGGCTCAGATAACACGACATTTTATAGATCATCTGATATGATTACAAGCATGAACAATGAAGACGATTGTATGGAGGGTGTGATTATAGATGTGAATGATGATGAAGATCATATTGAGGAAATAACAAGGACAGTTGAAGATGAACTTCATGATTGCCCAAAATTGTTTGAGAAGTTAAAGAGTTGTGCAAAAACGCCATTGTATAATGGTTGCACTAAATATACATCATTGTCAGCCATATTGAAGTTGTATAATTTGAAAGCAGGCAATGGGTGGAGTGACGTCGGTTTTATGGAACTGCTCTCTTGAATTACATGCTCCCAGAAGATAATGAACTCCCAAGCCGAACATACGATGCCAAACGAATGCTACGATCGATGGGTATGATCTCTGAAAGAATACATGCCTACTCGAATGACTGTATATTTTTTCATAAGGACCAAAAATCACTTAAAGCCCAAAGTGTGGTGCTTCTCGATACAAGAAAGATGATTCTAGTCCTATGAAAGTTGTATGGTACTTTCCAATCATTCTAAGGTTTAGGCACCTATATGCAAGTGAGGAGACTGTAGGACAATTGACATGGCATGCAGATACAAGAATTAAATATGGGAAACTACGTCACCAAACAAACTCTCCTCGGTGGAAGAGAATTGATCACGAGTATCCTAAATTTGGGAACGAGCCGAGAAACCTTCGTCTGACGTTATCTATAGATGGGGTGAATCCTTTTGGTTTTCAAAGTAGCAGTCACAGTACATGGCCGGTTATGTTGGTAAACTATAACTTACCACTGTAGTTATGCATGAAATGAAAATACATCATGTTATCTATGCTTATATCAGGACCAAAACAACCGGGTAATGATATTGATGTTTATTTGGCCCCATTGATCGAGGATTTGAAAATATTGTGGGATTTAGGTGTTACGTTGTATAATGCTTACAAAAATGAATATTTCACTTTGAAATCCATGTTGTACGGGATGATAAATGACTTTACTGCTTATGGAAATTTTTCAGGATATAGCATTAAAGGAACTCAAGGGTGTCCCATTTGAGAACAAGGTACACAGTCAATTAGGTTGAAACATTCATCGAAAACTGTGTTTCTAGGACATCGCCGATTTCTACCCCGACGACATAAGTACCGATCTTGGACGACATCATTTGACAGAAGTTTAGAAGAATGTACAACACTATCTCCACTAATAGGCGATCAATTGTTTGAGAAAGTAAAATATTTGGACACTACTTTTGGTAAACCGTTTTCGAAAAACCTTACGAAAACTGGTTGGAAAAAGTGATCAGTTTTTTTGAATTACCATACTAGAATTTTCTGTATGTCAGAAATTTTCTTGATGTTATGCATGTTGAAAAAAATGTATGTGATAGTGTTATCAGAACATTTCTAAATGCACCCGGAAAAACAAAGGATGGAATTAAGGCTATATTGGACATGGTTGAGATGGGAATACGAGAAGAGTTGACACCAGTGAAGGGTGAAAAATGAACATTTCTTCCTCTTTCTGTTTACACTCTTTCAGGCAGGAGAGATATCAGTTTTGCAACTTCTTGAATGACATAAAGCTTCCATAGGGGTATTCATCAAATATCAAGAACATCGTGTCAATGAGTGATTTAAAATTAAAGGGTTTGAAATCACATGACTTACATGTTTTGATGCAAGATCTAATTCCTATATCTTTATGTTGAATTTTACCCAAGAATGTCCACCATACATTAACAAAGCTTTGTTTCTTCTTCAAAGCTATATGCAACAAATTTATAGACCCGACGAAATTGCCAACTATGGAAAGAGAAATTACCGTCATATTATGTGAATTGGAAATGTTCTTCCTGCCGATATTTTTTGATATGATGGTTCATTTGATGGTTCATTTGGTGAGAGAGATTTGACTATGTGGTCCCATTATAGATGAATGTACCCCATTGAATGGTATATGAAGATTTTGAAAGGGTATGTCAAAAACCGAAGTCGGCCAGAGGGTTGTATTGAGGAGCAATATATTGTTGAGGAAGCCATTGAATTTTGTACCGAATACCTATCTGGTGTGGAAACCGTTGGCCTACCGAAATATCATCACACTGAGTGGATTAAGGGTGAAGGAATTTCTAGAAGAGAGGTTGTCGCAATCAATATTATAGATCAGGAGAAGGCCCACCTTTACATTTTGCATAATAGTTTCGACATTGACCCATATGTTCAAACCCACAAAGAAATTATTAGGTGTTTGAATCCTTCTAGGGCTGAAAAATGGATATCAGATACACATAATCAATAGTTTATAGGATGGTTTTGGGACCATATTTTTAAGCAGTTAGATGAAAATCTAGACTCAATTTCAGAACGACTTTGATGGCTAGCCAGAGGAGAAAGTGTGTACGTATTATCTTACAATGATTAGACATTTAATGGTTATAAATTATATACTAATGAACATGAGGAATACAGTACCATGCCAAATAGTGGGGTTACACTTGTGGCTGAGGCGATGCATGTTTCCGGTGCTAAGGACAAAAATCAAATTTATGCGAATCTGTCATACTTTGGAATCATCAAATGAATATGGGAGTTGGATTATATGAAATTTAAAGTGACAATTTTTCAATGCAAGTGGGTTGATAACAGGAGTGCTTTTAAAATAGATGAATTAGGATTCGTGAAAGTTGATTTTAGTAAGGAAGGGGAGAAAGACGAACTATTTATAATGGCATCACAGGCAGTACAAGTATTTTATGTTCCAGACCCTGCAAACCGAAATTGGTCAATTGTTCTGTTATCGACCAAAACAACTGAAGGGTCAGATGAAAGTTCAATGGAGGTTGACCCTTTTATAGGGACTTCACAATCATTTCACAGCGGTCCCAATGTAGATGGAATTTTTTATGTCAGAGGATACCACAATAAAGGGATTTACATAGTCGATAGAGGAGTCAAATCTCTTCATCCTTTAAAGAAAAAAAGAGAGTACAATAATTAGGTTATTTTTTTTATTGTAATAAACATTGTGTTACATTATGTTATTATCTGTTCGCTGCTGTTTTTATGTAATCTAAATTAAATATTAAACCACTTCTGCAGATAATGACTTCTGAACCTGCTGATGCGCCTAATTCTGAGGCACAAAATGTCTCTCAACCAGTAGCTGGTGGTCCCAGTGTAGAGCAATAACTGGTTTCTCAATCAGATGCTGGTGGTCCCACTACAGAGCAACAACAAGTTTCTCAACCAGATGCTGGTGGTCCCAGTGCAGAGTAACAAAAAGTTTCTCAACCTGTTGTTGCTGGTCTCAGTGCTGAGGTACAATAGGTTTCTCAACCTGTTCCTGCTGGTCCCAGTGCCGATGCTAGCACTCCGGGGGAACATATTGATGATACTTCTGAGTAAATGGTAGGAAATGAATCCCTGAAGGTGAAAAAAAAATCAAAAGCGGTGTAGTTTGACATTGTACGCCAAAATTCTTAAGGCAAAAGAAAAAGGCATCAAATTTGAGGAGGGATGGAATAAGTGAGGCCAACACGTTAACCCCAATAGAGCCATATTTAGTAGCTACATTGGAATCATCACTCGGCAATGCATGCTGATTGATGTACAGTCGTGGCACCATGTTGTCACTGGGCTGAAGACACTAATGTGGGAATAGATTACGATAACATTATGACATCATTTTTTTAATTTATTAAAATAAAATAAAATACCAAAACATTGACATACTCTTCATTATCCATTGCAGAGTGCATTTATAGTAGATGACTCACACAAGGAATATGTATTAAGAGTTGTAGGAAGGATTCATAGAGGTTTCTGCACAATTTTAACTAAATATCATCTTAAAGATGCAGAAGGGAAAATCAAGCCGCACCCACCTCCTCTTTATGCACACTTGATATCCTAAAGAGCATGGGATGCGTTTATCAATCGTCGTGGGGAGAAGAATTTTTAGGTACATTGTGTGGGGTAATATGTTGTTTGACGTTTGCTTGTATTCATCACTTTTATTGACCGTTTTTTATTTATGAAACAACAACTGAGTGCTGAAAATAAAAAACATGCAACAGAACCAGAATACCCTTACTGTAAAGCAAGGATGGGGTACACTTCACTTGAGAAAAAATTGGTACATCTTTTAACTATACCGTACTACTTGTATGTGACATAAAACAACACCATAACCATGTTTCCCTATTTATATGCAGATTGATGAATCAAAATCGAAAGCCATATCCATCCCACACCATGTGCTATGGAAGGAGGCTCGTGTAAATAAAGAGGGGATACTGATAGATGAAAACACACAAAAAGTGTGGGAAACATGTGTAAGTATGACAAAATATAAATTTGATTTGATTTAAATCACTATTACATTATAATAAATACTTATTTTTCTATATTTTCTATCTGAAATAGTCACAATAATCAACAATAGCTGCACCAGATGCAGACATACTTTCAACAGCCTTGAAGCAGCCAGAACAGTATGGCCGCGTCAGAGGTGCGGGTTTTGGGGTGACACCCTGAACATATTTTCAAAAACAAAAACAAGCGGAGGATAAAAATGAAAAAATGGAAAATCTATAAGAAAAATTAGCTATTTTTCAAGAATAATTACAATACCAGAGAGAGATGATAGCAAAATTGATGGGGGAGAGGCAAAGAGAAGAAAAAACTCAATAAAAACCCATGCATGACAATCCCGCCCCACCCCCACCAGCTTTTAGGTGAGCCATTCCCCTAAAAAACCTTACTTAGTTGAGGTAATCAATGTTTTAATAATTGTTTCTATGAAATTTGATTCACATAGACACTTATACCTTTCCTGTAATAATATTCTACAGGGTAAAAATGACTGTGATTTATATCTATCAACTCCCACCTATTGACTTGTAGCGAGGGCTATGGTGTTCAATACACAGAATGACATGCTACACAATAGACAGATTCCAAAAGATCATCTCAGAGTGTCAATTAATGCAGCTAATGAGCCGAGTGCTGAGCTACCTATTCCAAATGACGATGAAGACATTCATACAGTTGAACAAGCTGTTGGAACATTCATTGCATGGCTGAAAATTCTTGTAAAAAACATGTCGACAAAAAGGTATCCATTTCCAATTTATTTTTCAAGCTGGACCTTTAACATTTAATGAAAAAAGGTTTAAACCGATGAGTGTTATTACAGAATGACAAAGAGAAGGGGGTGAAATGAAATATCAGCTCAAAACTATCTCAAGGACAAACCAACCGATTGAAATGGTCTACTGAGAGCACCTTCACCCTGCTCATTCTATATCCACAGTTAATATCATTGCATGCTCATGTGGATACAAAGTTGAAAGAAGACAATACTCACACAGTTGATTTTGAAAAAAATATGCATGGAGAGGAAACATCAGATTTCATTAGTGCTAAAAATGTAAATGAACTCCTCAAGTATGAATGGCTAGGCGCCTCAGTTGTAAATGTATACATGAGGTATGTTTTCATGATTTGATTTTACAAAAGCTGATATACTCTGATAATTATGGCTAAATACATTTTATATTTTTCGTAGGGGTATATATGAAAAATAATGGAAGGGATTTGCCCATTAAATTTTTTTTGGACTCGTTATTCCTCACACCACCTCTTCAAAAGACGAAATAGATTCTGATAAAGAGGCTGCAATAATGTCATCCTTGCTCAAATCATTTGAAAACAAAATTATGGATGTCAGACTCTTTTTAATACCAACTATGCAGGGGTAAAACTCTACAATTTAATCATATCAACTATATTTTCAATTATTTCTTTACTTATTCCTTTTTGTATTTTTAGGGAGCATTGGATGCTGATTGCAGTCAATTTGGATACTCCAAATATTTATTTTCTGGATTCAATGCATGGATATCCAAAAAACCGACCACACATGATGGCGTTTGTTAATTTGTAATACACTAGATACAACATTTTTAAACTAAACATCTAGTTATATAATTTATGTTATATTTTAATGAAGATTATGTTATGATAGGGCGGTGCATCAATATCTTCTAATGCATGGAATGAATCCAGGGCCTAAGGATAAGAATTCCTACAAGATCTAAAACTGGAAAAGTATCCTGGTATATATAATAACATTGCACTATCCAAACACATATCAGAACAAATTACTTATTGTTGTAGATGTTTCTACAGTGTCCAAAACAAACAAACGGAAAGGACTGTGGTTATTATATTTGTAAATTTATGAAATAGATCGTATTTCATAAACAAACTAGCATCCCTGACGAGGTATTTTTGAAAATAATTAGGAGTTCATTTAAAATATTTATTAATCCTTTGTGTATTTATATTTTTTCAGTACTACCATGACTGTCGCAAAAACTCATATTTAGAAGATAATATAGATGTGTTTAGAAACGAATGGGTAGCATACCTGATGGAAGATTGTACACAAATAGGATGAAGGTGAATTCCTACTACTTATGTTATCCATATATGATCATTGATTATCCTCCAACCTTCTTTGGTGAATAACCTTGGATGATGAAGAAATGAAATATTAGAGAAAATCAAGATACAATTAACACAATGACTTCCTTCAATCATTAGATAGCATGATTTTTGATGAAAAATGATCTAATATCCGAGTAGGAATCTTAAATTTTATGTTTACACCCTTGTTGATTAAATAGTTTGAGCAGAATGATCCCTTTTGTGGATATGTACCAATTGTGGATTGAGAATGTTCCGATGTATTGAAATATTAATTTATTACTCAATGTTTTCTATCCCAGGATTCATATTATTGTTCTTTGAACAAATCAATATTGAAGTAAGGCATGATGGTGTGCAGTGCATATGGGGTGAACGACAAAACCACCGAGGATCAACAAAATCCATTTTCCAACAAACGATGGATGGAAACAACAAATATGGCCTATATCCACCATTTTCAGTTAGATATAGGGACTAAATATAAATATTGCTGAAATTAAAGTAGAGGGATCAAATTCAAAATGCAGAGATAATATTTGAGAATCTGGAGAAAACCCAACTACACGTTGTGTACAAGGATGAACACACGGTGTGTAGCCCAGTGTGTGTGGTGGATAGGGTTTTAGGAAATCATAATTATAGAGTTGCATGTAGTTCTCCAACACATCGTGTACCCCTTCCCTAGTATTCCAACACATTTGGTGAATCACATTAATGGGATCCCATGAGGAAGTACACGACCGCATACCCAAGTACATGGACACGACCAACAACACATGACCAGCAGCACATGACCTAGTCCTAGTTAGTTTGGACACACCATTTATTCCACATGTACAACATGTACTGCTACATGTAATTGGGTCCATGTAGCCCCATGTACATGGTCCATAGGTGGAGTGGTACTAGACACCGTTTGGTTCCTCTCAAACATCGTGTACCCCTTGGTTCATTTTTAAGAAATTTCAATGTTCTGTATCTCGTTTGTTTGAGCTTGTATTTGAGCACATGAGTTGTTGTTTGACTTGAACAATTATTTCTAGGTAGATGCATGAGATAATGTGTATCATTGAGGGACTTTTAGAACTGTTGGATACTCTTCTTCCTTGAATGAGCTGTAAGATGGATATCCTCTTACCCATTGTTGTCAAAGGCGTGCAGCGCAATAAGGCGCAAAGGCCGCTTGGGGATGCGGCGCAAGGTGCGGCGTGAGGCGCAAATAAGGCGCATGCATGAATAATTAATTATATACAGTTTTAAAAAATATTTTCAATTTAAAAAAACTTAAATTCAATAAAAAAATACAAATTAATACATTCAATCAAATGCAATGGGAGTGAGGTGCCAGTAAGTGATTTTTTTATAGTATGTTATATTTTTTTATTAATATATTAAATTTTCTATTTAATTGAACTTACCCTGATTTCCTGTGGTGCACCACAGTTTTTGCTGATCGATCTCACCCACGCCTAATTTTCATCATCCTGTCTCGATCTCTACAGCCATCCTGGATTTCATCTCCCCCGATCTCCACTGCCCCTATCCGCTATATTTGTAGCCATGATTTCCACCCTTTCCACTACCACTTTTTAGAAAGGAGGTCTGTTTTTTTTTTCTGGGGGTGCGCCATTATAGTGCCTTTAGCCCCCTAAGATGGAATGTGAGGCACACACCTTTGGTGTGCCTCTATGAGGTCGCCTCGCCTCACCTGTGATGAGGCGCTCCAACTACGCCTCACCTCACCTCTCACCAAGGCGTCCTAAGGCTCGCGCCTTTAACAACACTGCCCTTACCATCTCATTTGAGATTATTATAAATAAGTATATATATATATATATATATATATCTATATTATTTGTATCCATATATTGGATTTGGTTACTCTCTTACCATTGGAGGTGAAGATGTGTGGGGTATTCCACTGCCTTTTCAGAATCCAGCTGTTATTCTCATGTTATGTAATCTTGTAGGAAGGTATTTATGTTCTGATTCTCAAAGGGAAGCTGTGTGTCGCCCGGTTAATCCTTGAGTTTGTGTGGAATTGGATGCTTCCCAGATACCTTTTGATCACGTATGGATTACAATTGGAGAAGATTATAGGTGAAAACAACAGGTAGTTTATGAGGACTGAATGGATTATTGTTATGTTTGCCACCGCTTGGGTCATTCAGTGGCAGTTTGCAATAAGGGAGGGCCCTGTAAGGCTCGCTGTTCAGATGCCCAGGTGTCTACCCAAAGGGTAGGAGGTGCTTCGGGAAGGGTTTTGGAGGCTGGTGTGGGGGTGGGTTCAGGACAGGAGCAAACAGGACCTGAAGGTGTGGGTAAGGAGCCTCACCTCCCAGTGGTGGAACGAAAACTGGTTGAGGACTGTAGAATGAAGGATGCGGATAGTCTTGGCTCTGTTTGAGGAGAAAGAGATGTCCTGAGTAAGGAATTGGAGGTTGGTGCAAGGGCGGTACCTATTCTAGAGGAAGAAATACTAGAAGGAAGTGGAAGGGAGGCTCAAGCTACAATGGTGGCTGATCAGAGGGAGGAGGTCAGTAGAGAGTTGGTCGAGGATGGCCAGGGAACTGTGGCAATTTTTGGTAGGGTGAATGCCTTGGAAGGCCCGGTGCTGGTTGCTGAAGGGGATCGCTTCGAGGAACATAGTGAGGGGGAGGTGCCTCCAGTTCAACTTGAGACAGGGGAGGCTAGAGGTATGAATATATTGTCCATGCCTTTTATCCCTTTAAGCAACAGGTTTTAAGGCATTGCCAATGTCAGTTTTGATTATAGTTTATGTCCTAATTCAGAAGGTGGGGGTGTGGGTGCTGGGGTATCCATGCAGGAGCACATTGGTGGATGTACGAGTCAATAGGAAGTCTCTAGGGCTGTGAATAATTCTACTGATGGGGTTGGATGTCTTGTTCAGATTGAGGTTAATACTTTGAACCAAAGAAGGAGGAGTAATAGTGGGGGCGATGGTTGTGCCTCAGAGGATTTTCTCGGTAAAGGGAAGGAGTAGGATGGGGGCAATAAAGAAAATATGAATGGACCAGATATTTGTTCATGCAACGGTATAGTACAAGGGGGAAAAAGAGGATGGTCGAGTGTGAAGGAACCTTGTCAGCAACTCCAAGAAGAAGAACTAGGAAAGACTACGCCTATCTCCCACGCCCGGTACGAACTAGATCAGCTTTTAAGCAGGATAGTGGGATGATTCTTGCCTTTAAAAAAGATAGCTTGGTCAAACAGTGCTGTGGAACCCAACCGGCTCTAGATCAGTTGAGGATCTAGGATGTTGGTGATTTTGGGAGGTGGCATGGACCGACTTCTATTTGGGAATCGACCACTACGTAAGATGAATCTGGTATGAGATGTAAAGACGATTACGAGTACTATGATTTGTAGTGTAGTGCTGTTTTCTTTTGTTTGTGGCTATATTGCTAGTGTTTGTTGCGGAGGTTCTAGTCTTTTGTTCTGGCCTTTCCTTGAACCTTGTTTTGGGTACCGGAAACCCATAATCCGACTTTTAAAATGAGAAAAAAATGATTAGTCCAACAGGTTCTCTATGGACCTACCCTTTCTATAACCCCCAATGGATAACCTCAGGTATTATAAGAACTACTCATTCCCACACCCTTTACTATGGAAGATAGAAGGTACCACATTGGGCCCCCCATTATAATCACTAATAGATATAACATGGTAGGAGCCTAAAACATCCAAACTTTAAATCCATGGCAGTCCAGTAGGTATCATCAACAAAACCCTTGGAGCGTGTACAAGATATTCAAATGTATCAAGACCATTTCATGAGTGTTTTTCATTTCTTATATAGACTAACATGAGTGCATATATATTGGGAATGTTCTTGGGTCCCCTATATGTCATCATAGCCTGAAATCCTCATGAAAGTCCCATAATCCACAAACCATCCCACAAATATTTACCTACCCAGGTCATCACATCATAATGGGGAAGGAACTCTCGCTCTATAGTCATCTCTCCTAGACCTATGAACTAATGAAAATAAATGTTGTAACAGGTAACAATTGAAATTTTATTAATGTATTCTTTCATATTAATGTTTAATTTATTTCATTATTGTATTACTAACATAATATTTGCTTTCTTATATAGGTGAAATATTTTTCCTGAGTTCGAATGCTTTTTTCAGAAACCGCTGCCATGGATGACAATTTTTTAGAGCGGATCATTGATGCAAAAAGGATGAAACATCAATGTTTTTTTAACTATTTGTTGTATAATTGTAA
This sequence comes from Viscum album, assembly GCA_963277665.1. NCBI lineage: Eukaryota > Viridiplantae > Streptophyta > Magnoliopsida > Santalales > Viscaceae > Viscum > Viscum album. The sequence goes on from OY728129.1 coordinate 58,871,104, forward strand.
TTGTAACCAAATTAAACATTGTTTGAAATGTATATACAAGTGTGTTGTTTTGTATTCATGATTTCAAGTAAATGTATGTAGCTTTTTTGTTCTTCTGTGCTTTGTGTGTGGGTGTTGTTTGTGCTGTGTGCAGGTGCTGTCATATGTGTGTAGGTTCTGTTCAAGTTCTGTGTAGGTTCTGGTTTTGCATAGGAACTTTGGCCTTTATTAGCGCTAGTTAAGCGCTGATAAATGGATAATATATCAGCGCTCAAAATAGCGCTAATAAAGGTAGTGTTTATCAGTGCTCAAAATAACACTAATAAAGGTAGTGTTTATCAGCGCTATTTTTAGCGCTGATATATTATACATTTATCAGCGCTGAAAATAGTGCTGATAAATACTACCTTTATCAATGCTAAGCAAGCGCTAATAAAGGCACACCTTTATTAGTGCATTTTTAGCGCTGATAAAGGTCCCCCTTTATCAGCGCTATTTTTAGCACTAATAAAGGGGACCCCCTTTATCTTCACCGAGATTAACAACCCTTTTTTAGCGTTGTTAAAGGTGGGTTTTAACTCTATTATAAGACCTATTTGCAGTAGTGTTTAGAAAACCTATAATTTTAGAGATATTAAGAAAGAGGTTAAGGGTTTAGGGTTCTGCTCCTAGAACTATTGTTTCTGCTCCCCAGACTACTAAATCACTACCCCGACCATCTATCCCTACCAAGGATTCATATATAATGACTTAGAGGGATTGAGACTCTTGTAAGTGATCTATGCTTATCAGAGATATATGGTGTTTTCTTCGAGGGAAGGACCTCATCCTGATCAGATACAAGTGCATATATGCAAATAAAATAATTTTTTTATATAGATCAACCTGGGATGTTAAAAGATTATCTCCTAGAATTTGATCCCTCCATCCACTCACTTCATGATAAACATATCTATTCAAGTTTATTACTCGAGATGTTGAAGCCTTATGTGAGTAAGAGCAATGAAGAGGAAGGTAATAAAAATGCTTCCCAAGAAGCAGTGAGATGATTTCTTTCTTTACATACTTATAATATATTATTTTTTCTTTAATTTTGGGTGAGATTAAATAAAACTTTATCTTTATATACATAATACCAAATAGGAATATTTTTCTATTGTAAATAAACCTAGGTATGTACCTTTACCTCTATGACTAGGAACTCATAAATATCCTACAGTGAGGAATAATTTGGTATCATAGATGCCAAGGAAACTGGTGAGGCATTTAGATTCTACTCCTCCAGTAGGAGTATCATCATCAATGCTATTGATTCCTATTAGGATGGAATTTCTAAAGTCTTAGAAGGAGTGGGATACCTAGAGAAGGAATGTATCTGATGAAGAATTTTGGAAATATTTTAGGAAGAGGAGATTGATTTTCCTAAATTTGGGATTATCACTACTCCCAAGCACATTTATTTTAAAGAAAAACACAAGGAATTTAGTGCCTATATCAAAGAGATAGATTCTTTGATCCATTATTTCGAAGTTAGGATTAACAAAACTAATCAGGAATGATAGATTCTATAACCGAGAGCAGAAGCGACTGACTCTGATGAATAGGTAGAGTGAGTTATCATTCTAATTCTTTTATTCACTATTACTATGATTATCAACCATTTTGAGGCCCTACTTTTTTGTAGGAGTTTTTAGATAATAATTCAACTATTCCTTCCCCACAATATACTAAAAGGGAAAAAACTATTGTATTTGACATTTATTTTAATGAAAGGGTTGTGGAATAAGGCTCTCCCAGCACAACATATCATCTGCATGAAATAGTTAATGATTCTGAGGGAGTGTTTCCACCACAAACCACTAATTATTCTTTCTATGAGAATATACTCATGGTATACCATGAGGTGAAGGTAGGTTAAGAAATTGATGATACGCATTCAGTTAACTTACTTTCTCACCTAACTTTCATATGGTTTCAGCGGTCTTTTGCCAATGTGTTAACTTGTATAGATATTGAAATGAGTTATATAAGCTTGAGATTATATATTATCCAAGATAATAGAGATCTATTATTTTTATAAATATATTCTATAATGGGAGAAACTCCATGGAGGTTAGGATTAGATGAAGATCCATTTATATCAATCATTCCTCCCATGTATTAGAGGCTAGAAAATGATACCATTGAAATTGAGGATCCTGGGATATCAACTCCCTAGGATCAAATGAATTATACAATACCAAAAGAGGGTTTATATGGGGCTGATACCCATGATTGGTGGAAGAATGTAGATTCAAATATTCCAAATCTAAATCTTATCAAACTAATGTTGGTGGATAATCCTTCAAGGGTTCAAGATCTGGCAATACCAACTTACCCAAGGTGAACTGATCCCATTATACCAAAAATCACAACTATGGAAGAATAAGTAACCATGATCTATGAATATTAGAGTTTATCTATTTGTCTAAGCTCACTGGTTATCATTCCTATGGGTTCAACATTGATAATTAATCTCTTGGAGGCTACAGATCTAGTTGAATATAAAAGAACTGATTATAATGTTGTGTGTACATCCATGGAAGAAGGTTAGTTACCTTGGGATTCAGAAATATATATATATATATATATATATTATTGATCACTTTTAATTCCCCTATGTATCTCTTAATAGTGATAATCTTGGCATACTTAAATCAGGAGTGCCTTTGGGAAGTATCATTTTGGTGAAGGATGCAGAACTCACCATAACTATAAATAAGGTAGTGATAACTATAGAAGTAATAAATTTGATAGGTTAAAGTGAGTTCTATACCTATTTGGTTATTTCATTTATTTCTTTATCTAGCACTAATTTCTCTGAACATCTATTTTAGGAACATTGGTACAAACCTCTAATGTTTGAGGTGTTGTTTGAACATCTCAGTTTACATAGTCCACAAGAAAACCAACTACTATAAAACCAACTCATTCAAAATGTGTTGAGACAAGATATTATCTAATCAATATATTTACAAAATATATTCCTCCTTTTTAAATCAATTCTAAAGTAGATCAAGAAACTCTTGGAATATTGCACATTTCTTGGTGGAATATATAGAGAGATATATGAAAATTGATCTCTTAGACCCCCTTTCCAAGATTTATATAAAAAAATTTCCAAGTTATATCACATCTTATCCTTTATTTGATATTGAGGGTTTTACTACCATGTTATACATGCTAATGTGAAATATGTGATTGGAACTCTAGAGAAAGTGAGTGTGCTTCAATTAAAACATGAAAATGTAGAGTCCATGGAACATTTTATCATGACTATAAATATACTTCTTAATAAAGCCTCTGAATAAGTTAGAGTGGTCATAGGATGTAAGGGTCAAGTAACATAAAATCTATCCTTGGAAGAACAACTTCATCAAGAGTTTGATTAGCTCCGAAAAGAGTTGAATTAACTCAACCAAGAATTGGACAATGTTGAAGTGGTGTTTGATGAAGAGAAATGAATAGTATAGAAGGTAGAAAAGGCAATCTTGGATGATGCTAAGAGGGTATAGGAATTGTATATTTATATGAAAATATAAATCACGACATTGATATAACTACGCCAAAATGTAGAATATTCTGATCAAGTAATGAATCAACTTCAAGAATCCATTGAGTGTGATATGTAACAACAATATTTTTCTTGTGCAGGGGAGACTATAGGTTGAGGATGTTCCCCTTACTCATATTTTTATGAATAAAAGAAAACTCATTTTGTTCTCAATTATCAATTTATTGTTTTCTATTTTATAATAACTTAAAATATTTTGAAAATTTATATCATGATTTATCCCATCGCTGAAATATGAACGACAATGACAATCATGATTCCTAATCATTTGAGTCAAAATGATCTCCTCATAGGTGTGGTTCATGGATGAGTATAGGTATAATCTTCTATCATTGTAACACTAGTGTTGGTCCATCTAGATGGGTGATCTGATATCATGATTTTACAAGATTTATAGAAAGAATCCAAACTGATATGTTAAGAATAGAATAATTCTCTAACTTTTTCCTAGGATTAGGGACCTAGTGAGCATACTTTTTATTTTTTATAGGATCATATTCTGGTCTCTAAACATTTTGTGTCTTTTATGTAATCACCATATTTTTTTCCTAAACTTGATACAAATAAGACTTAACATACAAGACTTATATTTTTCATAGACATACCTTTATGGGTCTTTGACCTAATAAGTTTTGTTCCTTTTTAAATTTCAAGTGATCAATTTTTTCTAGACCATCAAAAGCATGTATCCATGGAGTAGAGACTCAAATTTTGTCCAGAATTCCTTTTTTGGGTTTTTGTTTGGATTTTGGACCTACTTGAGTGGTTTTATTATAGAATATGTAATTTACAACTCAATAAGTTTGAATTAGGAGTGATGGAGTTGGAAACATATACCAGGGATGACCACAAAACATGTTCAAAAGATATATTTCACTATAATGGTGTCAAGGCATATAAAGAAACAAGGACCTTCTTCTTAAGATTCAAATGCCTCTAGTTGATAGGCCATGCCAGGGACGTATATGTAGATTCATGTTAGGGGCTAAGCATGTATAATAAAAACAAAAGCATCTTTTTGGAGTCAGATTCACTTATTAATGATAACCATGAAGATTTATGAGGATTTAAAAATTTGTTTCATAAAGTAGATTTATGAAGAAAGAAATATTCAAGGGGGGATTGAAACACCTTAATAATTACCACTACTAGAAAACTGGGCTATAACCATGGACCTATAACCACAGTTTTCCAAAATAGTGGCCATAAGTATTTATACTAAGGCTATAGCCACATTTTTATATAAAACCATGGATATAGGGTATATTTTCAAAAGCTATAGCCGCGTTTCAGTGAAACTGTGGCTATAACATGTACCTATAGCCACGATTTGTGTAAAAAAGTGGATATGGAGTCTTTTTTCAAGGTCTATAGCCATGGTTTTTCTAAAACTGTGGCTATATAGTGTTTTTTTAGATATATATAGCCATAGTTTATGTAAAACCATGGCTATAAAGTCTTTTCTTGAGGGCCATAGCCACAATTTGTGTAAAACCATGGCTAAAGAGTCTTTTTTCGATGGCTATAGCCATAGTTTATATAAAACCATGGATATAGAGTATTTTTCAATAGACTATAGCCACAGTTTCTCTAAACTATGGCTATAGGTTTCCTGTGTAAATGTGAGAACAAAATTTTAACGCGGGAATATGGCGGGAAGAGCTATAACCATGTTTTTTTCTTCTATTTCCATGGTTCATATCGATATATATATATACACACCAAAAGATATCCATAATATAGTGGTAAGTAGTTAAATCTGTGGTAGAGGAGGTAAGGAGATCAAATCTGGATGGAAGCTATTTATTTTTAATCTATAGCCACAGTTTATGTGGGATATAGCCACTATTTTCCACTATGGCAATAGACCCTATAACCACAGTGGATAACTACTTGAGCTATTTATATGGTGGAAACCATGTAAATAGACTCTTAAAACCATGGCTATATATTTATACTATAGCCATGCCAATATGTGCCACAAATAGATGAAACCACGGCTATAGGTTATAGCCACAGTTTTGACAACTATAACCACTGTTTTGGGACGTGGTTATAGCCAAAATTTCTACTTGTGTACATTACTAGGTATGTAGAACCTATGTAAGGTGGGAAGGTGTTTTATGGAACCAGTCCCACGAAGGAATGCACATGGTTTAAGGTTATAGTGATTAAACCAATGAGATGGAAATAATGATCTGATCAAGTCTGACATGCTAAGATTGCCCCAATATTTTTTTAACATGTGAGAGACATTATAAATCATAACTTGGGGCTATTGTTTCTAAATTGGTGTCATATAACATGTATGTAATGGATGACCGTGAACCATATTTGAAAATAAGTTTGCATCACAATGCTATTAGGGTTTATAAAGATAAGAGGATTTTCTCCTTAGGATGCAGATGCCTCTAGTTGACATGCTATATCAAGGGTGCATATGCAGATCTATGTTGGAGTCATAGTATGCATAGTCTAAATGAATGTGTCCTTTGGATTCATATTTTTTTGTCACCAATATCCAAGAAAGGTTTACAATGATCTAATGTTCTCAAGATACAAATCATGGTTTATGAAAAGAAGAAGTTCATAAAGCATGATGGAGGCATTTAGACTTGATATTTCCATGACTAAGTGATTGTGATATTATCAATAGGTAGGGATTAAACTATATATGTATCTCATAAGGATTTACTTACATAGATTTATCTCATATATGAGGAAAGAGGTATTTTCTACTGGTTTTGTGGTTTGTACTGGGATAGGACATACCACATCACTACATATCTCATTGGAAAGATAATCAATTCACACATAATTATCTATAATAATTCCCCTGTATAGATATGAATCATATGCTAGGGAACGTAAAATTTTTTTATGGTTATATGGCTAGGACTAGGATAGGAAATCTCAACATCACTATGTATCTCATTAGAACTAGAATCAAGACACATGTAGTTCTTGGAAAGAAAAGGTCCACTGTATATATGTAACTCATATGCAGGGGAAAGGACATTTTATTATGAGCATGGGTTGATAAATGAGGGAAATTGAATAAGAATATCCTATGATGATTCGACTCATATATTGGAGGGGGAATGTTCATATTTTAATAAAGTGGACAATTTTAAGATCCATGGTAGAGTACATGGACATAACTATGTATCCCATAGTGATGGGAATCAAAACTGAATATAGTTCTTTTAAAAGAACCCCTGCATATATCTGTCTCATGTATGAGATGGAGTAAAAATTATTTGAGGCATAGATGGATTGTGTGCTAAATACTTCTACATGGATCGATATATTATGTAGGTGATAAAAAGTCCATAAGAAATGGGACATCCTAAGTAGTTTAGAGTCATGTATGATGGACTTCCTCCTTACAGTTTAATGTAATGTGCCAGGGATGGTGACCATGAAATTTAACATCATACAATAAGGACAATTGTCATGCAGTTTAGCTTCATGAAACTAAGACATTGGCCACATAATTTAATGTCATGTTGTGAATACTAGAGTGATATGCAATTTAAAGTTGTGCTGCTCGGACTTGTGATGGGAAGTTTAAAGTCATGTAGCTCAAAATATGATGTTTTATAGTTTAACATCATGCAACCATAATGTTTCTTTATCATAATGATTATGTATAGTATTTATTGAGAAACCTTGCATCAGTAGGGAGCGTGATGCATTCCCCATCCATAATTATAGTGACCAAATACTTTTACACATATTATCACATGATTTTTAACACAAACATCCATTAATTAAAACCCAAATATCATGATTCCTAGTGTCTTTGGAAGACCAGGTTCATAATGCATCGTAAGGAAACTAAAACATGAAATACTAATTTTATTCTACATAATGATCACCTAAGTCCATTTGAGATTCTAAAACTACATAGGATAACTTGTGGAATACATCAAATAAAGGTATGAGTTAAAAATCTTAGTAATGGAATAAACATGATAAAGAAACATAATGTGCAAGTCAAAGGTACAACCTGATATCATAAAATAGAAGGCTCATGAGTAATCACATGAAAGCATATCATAAAGAAAATGGTATCATAAGATCATGTTAACATGTGAAATGTGGAATATACATATAACATGACATAAACATGGGTCAAGGATAACTACCTAGACAATATAACATGGTGTAAAAACACTCATAATGGATTAGGTTTACTCCATGATCCCATACATGACACCTCATGGGATTAAATCTTTAACCACTGCATTAGAGTGCTATCTGAATTCAACCATCATAACATGTTCATGATTTATGTATAGAACATAAAGGAAATCAACCATATTGTATAACATAATAACTACCCATTAAAAAAGGGTTTTATAATCTTTCCTCATACCATAATCAAAGGAAATTTCATAATAAAAGGCATTTGAGAAATGAGCATAAGGAGTGTATTACCCCATCAGAGAAAGAGAGAATAATATAGGTATATTTTTGAGAGAAATATATACATAATTTATAATCATTCCATAACATTAAAGGGAGATATAACATGGGTTAGAGAGAGAATGGAAATAACCCAAAGGAAATGGTGGTTTAGAGAGATCCCTTACCTTAAGCCCAATTTTCCACATGCATTATTTATATTCTTGAATAATAAATGCACGTTAATTATTTACTTGATTAAGAACCATTTTTATTTTATTATTCCTTTTATTTTATTTATTATCATATTATATTAAATTACTTAATAATTTAGGTTCAATTCAGATGTTTTGACGATGTTCAACTCATATGTCTAAAAATCACTTTGGAAAGCTAAATAAGGTTGAAGAGATTATTATTTTATTAAATCCAGAATAATAATAATTATATAATTATTATTTTTATAAACAAATTATACTTTTTACATCAATCATTAATGATGGTTATGGAAAATGAACCACATTACAATCATGGAGACGATAGGTCATACATACGCATGAAAAAACATTTCCATTTTTTAACGATCATGATAAAAAGAAGGTATGTAATAGTACAAGACTTTCTATCCCATTACTTTTTTAGTTTTTGGTGATGGAGGTTCTTGGATGAGGCCTAGAGAGGGCCTGGAGGATTCTGGATGTTAGATTTTGGAAGCATAGTGAATACACGATATGTAAATCTTACACACTGTGTAAGATTGGTTCATAATTCTGAAGGCAGGTTCATGGGGTGTTACACAACATCTATATTTTAGGGTTTAAATAATAAAATTTTGATTCATTTTTTAGTAAAACCTATAATTTTTGGAAACTAATTACTTAAACATCACGCAATTATTACACGATGTGAAAATGCCTGAATTTTATGTTTTAAATCCTTTTCTCAGCCGAGTTTTCTTTCATTTGGCTACTCCCCCCTCTCATTTTGGTAGAACCCTAGGTTCCTTGAGAATACCTTCTATACCCCTTCTTCCTTACTTTGATCCATTGGTTGTGGTGGTTTCTTGTTGGATATTTGCGGTAAGTCCTTATCCCTTTTCTTAGTGATTTTTCTCCTGTTCTTATTTCAGGAAACCAATATGGTGGTGTGGTTTTGGTTTGGGGTGTGTGTTGGGTTGTGTTTTGATGGAATTTGGGTGTAGTGTAGGTTTATCCATGGTTTCTTATGGTACAGTTGTGGTTTTTGGGCGTTCTTCTTCTCCATATAGTGTGCAATGAGTCAGAAAAGCTTCTTTGAGGCAGGGAATCCCTCATCTCTCTTTATTGTATATCATGAAGAAGGGGTTTAATTTTTTTTATCTATGGGTTATGGTTATTATATCTTAATAAAATATAAATAATTTTTTAAATTGAAATTTAAATTGGAAATGTGAATGTTTTGCATGATTTTACGGCTCTGATATAATTGTGATATTGTGAATGTACATGCTTAATGTCTTTCTAAAAATTATAGTTTCTGGGGGATTTGTTTGCATAGGATGATATGTTCTATTACTTTTATTCCTAATATAATTGTTTTGATATCAACCTAAAATGAAAATTTATTAACCACTTTTATTTTTCTAATGAAATGGTTTCCCCAGGATTATGGATTGTGTGATAATGCCCCTAAAATGAAGTGGAATGTGATAAAGCCCCTTGGTAAATATATAAAATGATCTTGATGTGTTGTGAGGTCTGGTTGGGGCATGTGGGGATGATGGTTTGTAGTTGTGATTTTGGGGTGGTGAGGTGGTTATAGTGTGACCATGCTTTTAGAGTGGCGAGGAGGTGGTTGTTTGGACATACTTACGGGGTGAAGAGGCGATGATATAATGGGAATGTTGAGTATCTTGTGATGTGTGGTTTCTTTGTGCTAGATGCCTAGGTAGTGATTGAATAAATAATGGTTTAATAATGTTTTGAAATGACATGGGTTGGTTTGGTTAATGGTATGGGAATGGTTAATGAATAATTAAATGATGGGTTGTGCGATTAAATGTGGTTGATGCTAAATAATTTAAATAATGGGATGATTAAATAAAATTGGTTGTAAATGTGAAATAGGTATTTTGGATTGCTGTTTGGTGTTATGAATTTAGAGGTGGTGACAAAATTGGCATTGTTGGTTAGTGTTTGGTTTTAAACCCATAGGTTGGGCCTGTGTGTGTGGCTATATGTATATACTTGTATATTCCTTATGATTTCTATACTCACCCACCCACATCAAGCACTATGTGCTAACACCCACATAGTCATCTGGGGGGTGTTTTTCTCAACATCTGGTGAGGAGGAAGGATGGATGAGTACCCACTCTTTCCCGCTCTCTCTTCCAAGTGAGGTAGGTATTGAAAAGGTTGTGATGGTTGAAGGTATTTTAGTGCTTTAGATGGTGTTTGTGATAGCCCATGTGTATTTGGGTGGGATGTGATATCCTGAGTGTTTTTGGGTGAGATGTGACTGTGCTTGTGGGGTGGTGGCCTAGGTATATTCAGGAAAGTTGTGATATGACCGTTCTTATGGGGAGACTTATAGTTGGGGCCGTTCATGGTAAGAGGAGGGCACAAGGTTGATTTCATAAATTTTCATGATACCCTGCCACTTTGGTTATGGTAGTGGTTGTGTTATGCCCCAAGTTTTTTTTAGGAGAGACGTGATGTGACTATTCTTATGGGGTGACGAGCTGAGGTGTTTGTGGGTGAGATGTGTTTTGACCGTTCTTGTGGGGTAGTATGGTATATAGAAGAGATAAGATCACTAGTACGTACGATTTTGGGGTATGAGAGAGGCATACTAGTGGGAAAGTGGTGCAGGGTTCCCCTTATCAATTTGATTCTTATTATATTTTATCACTTGGCTTGCGTTATTTGGTGAGTGTGCCTTAGTGAGGTTGGGGTGGATAGTTGACCTGTTTAGGTGTTGTTGGTTCTGCTATTTTCTTATGGGTGCATTAGTATGATTATTTCACATGTGAATAGGAGAATTTTATTTTCCTATTAAGTATACTTTTATTCTCACTCTATGTATATAAACTGTTTTCAGGTTTCCAATAGGATTACATAGACCACACTGGACATTACTAACTTTGACCTTTGGATAACTGCTATGTTACTGCTTTAACTTTTCTTTTCTGGATTTACTTTTAAAGACTTTTACTAGTATTAGTTTTATTTATATATGCATGTGGGATGGTTTTGGATTTATTTTATATTATGTGATGAAGTTTGTTGTAGATAATTCATCATATCTCCCAATCCTATTTACATTATATAGGGAAATACCTCCCATAAAAGAAATTTTTATACCCCTAGTGATAGTCACCAACCCAGGGCCTACTGGAGGTAGGACTCGGGGGTCATTTTCTCTCTCCCCCCATCATGGTATCTTTAGAGGGAGGGGGTCATGAAAAAGTGGTATCAAAGGAGTGGTTGAGAGATATGATAGAGTTTGGAGTTAGGAATAGTGAGGATTTCATGGGTTGGTATGGTAATAGTTCTATTTGACCTTGGTGTGTGACATAAGATATGGTGATCAAGTAGGAAATGAGATTTTAGAGCCCCCTATGATCCATTGAATAGACTCTAAGCTTATTGAATGGCCAAGTGAGGCAAACTTTCTTATAGGGTAGATACTTAGGAGAGGTACATGCATCATGATGAATTGTGTTCTTGTTTGAATTTGGGTTGTTTTGGGAAGTTTAAAATGAATTAAAATGAATCTTAATAAAAATTAAATACTACCTAGGCTTAGAAAATCTTTGTTTCCTCTTCCAGATATGGTTCCTGTTCATCATCCATGTGTGGATCAGGCAGTTGAGGTTCAATAGGCTAATCTGGTTGATCACCATAGAGTTGATCCAATAGAGAAGCATAAGGCTTGGACGAGGAAATTACATGATTTATAGTGGTATTATTTGGGTAAGTACAAGGGAAGTGTTTAAAATTTGAATATAGAGAGCTAGATGAAGGATATCGAGATCACTTTTAGTTTGATCTGGGCCCCTACAGAGTATTGGGTCCCTTTGGCAGTCAATCAGATGTGGGGATTTGTGCGTTAGTGGTGGAAACTATATCTAATTGAGTAGAAGGAGGCATATGTTTTGTGGGTCGACTTCTAGAAGGAGTTATGAGTAGAGTTCCTTTCATTGACTATGAAGGTAGTGAAAAGGTAGGAGTTTTTTCCTTCCACATGGGTGTATGTCTGTTTAGGAGCTGTGAATCAAGTTCAAGGACCCTTTGTATTTTTCCCTAGACTTTTTTTATAGATGAGGAGTCTTGTAAGAGACATCTTGAGGCGGCACTCCGTCCTTTTATCCAGTATGAAATTACTCCTTTTACATTGCCAACGTATTTTGAGGTTTAAATAAAGGTAGAGGTGATCAAACAAATGCACCCATGAGGAGGTTTTCCACAAGAGGGGAATCAGAAGGGTTCCTTAAGGGTAAAAGTTATTAGTGGCAGGTCTCAATCACCAGGAACTTCAAGGTTTCAACCAACAGGGTGTTGACCTCAATATATTCCTTTCTTACATTATGGGACTAGTGGTTTCCATGATTTTATTGGGGGATTCGTTCTAGTGCGTTTTGGTTGTGGGGTTCATGGCCATTTCCAAAAATAAAAATACCACTGGTTCCATGATATTAGTTTTGTGGAGTTGGATAGGTTTAGTTCCAGCCTCGATAACAGTTTCTAGTGAGACCATTTCAGTAGTAGGGGCAGAAGGCTTATATTCCGCTGAGGGGAGATGGAGCAGGTAGAGGCTGAACTTAGGATGTTTGACACGTGACTATCATGGGGTATAGAAAAAAATATTATTTCCTAATTTAAAATGTATTATAGTGATTAACCTAAGTTTTCTACAGAGAGGAGTGCACAACAATCAAGCTGTCACCTTAAAATTAGAGAAAGAAGTGAGGCTGTTTTTTTAAAATTGTGTGATTTTGAAAAGATAAGAAAGAAAATAAAAAAGGAAAGTAATTAAGAAAAATATTAAGATAAAATTGATAAAATAATTGATTGAAAACTATTAAATGATATGGTTATTAGGTCAAGTTTGGTTCTCTAATTTTAATTCTATCATAATTCCAATTTAACCAATTCTCTTATGCTAAGTCGATAAAAGTGAGAATCCAAAATCACTTCTTCTCCCTCCCTTGGTTAAATGGTAATGGTGAGAATAAACCTTAATAAAATTTCATATTGGTTTAATCTCATTCCTATTTGTGATATAGTTGTATAAAATACCCCCAATTAACTTATAAAATTCATAATCGGGTCTTGTTTATCCCAAATAATAAAGAATGTTCACTACTCCTCACACAAGTACTGACAATCACCGAGTATTTCACCATTAAGACTCAGTCTATTCCATCATATATAAATTAGAACCTAGTAGAGGGAGATATTTATCATTTATATAATCAATAAAAAAACATAATCTAAAATCAAATACAATCATAAATGATAATAAAAACTGTTATAATAAATTGAAACTGATTTCACAGAAGAGAGAAAAGGATCTAAAAACATTAAGTGAAAGAACTCAAGAATTAAAAAATGGAAAAAATCTCCACCCCCAATAAAACATATGTTTAATCCACCATGTTAACGGTAATTGTGAATAAGGGGGAAGAATAATTCATTACAAAACTGATAAGAATAAAAGAGATAAAACAAAGAACAAAAAATTTGCTCCTCCAGAATCTGTCTTCTAGAAATTTTCTTATATTCTTACCACCAGAAGGCTTAAACTTGTAGAGTTATCTTCTTAAATGATGTTCAGAATGAAGTTGGCTATATAACCTCCAAATTTAAAATATTTTGGACAAGTGTAAAGGAATATATGGCTGAAATAATGAGTTTAACTTCTTCTAGCCTCCAAACACTATTTCAACCACTCCACTTGAACTTGATAAAAAGATGCCCTAATGAGCTCCTTAATTTATGAAATTTAACATGAACCATAAATTTAGATTCCTATGTCTAAACCATATGGAATAATATAATTTTAAGTTCATTATAATGATACATTCCTAATTTAATAAGGTGGGGTCCATTATGTAGGCTAGAAATATTTCTCCAATTGATTGATTTTTCTAGGCCATTATGTTTCGAATTGGTTATGAGACCAAAATACAAAGTTTAATCCCCTGAAAAAAGAAAGCATAAAAAAATTAATAACCCAATTTGGATCATAATTGTAAAATATATTCATGAAATACAGAATCTCCATAAAACTATTAAATTTACAGAATTAAGCAATTTTCACAATTAAGCTCAAAATTCACCAAAAACACTAAATTAATGAAAATAACATAAAATTTAATAATTGTAAAGGATTAAATAATTGAAAAACATATGAAAAATAATGAAAATATTAACTCTATCAATTCCTCTATACTTAGAACTTGGACTGCTGGACAAGTCAACATCAAAATTGAATGAATGCAAATTCAAAACATATGCCCATGAGATCTACCAATTTGACAACAAGAAACAAAATATATCATGAATCATCAAAAAAAATTATTTAAAGTTATTAATTTATGATAATTCAACATATTTCCTCTTTATTTCTCCTCCCATGCACAAAAAATACTTACCTAACATTCATCTTCACTTATCACATAAATATCAAAAAAAAAAATCACTAATGTATTTCTCATCCAAAATCATACAAGGGTCACCATAGGCTTGATAAATTTCTATATATACACCTTATGTTATTCAAGGAAATATGTTTATCATGATAACTTTAAAAGGTTGTTCTGTGGATTTCGGTTGGTAAGATTTAGATGTTAACGAAATTCTGAGGCCCAAGGAGGAAGGTTTGGTTCTTTTTGAAGAAAAATTACAAGATTCTAATTTTCACTCAAGTATGGTATCCTCCTCACTCCCCTTAAGAGAAAATAATATCTATCATCATGAAAAATAGATGAAATTGAACACCATCCATAATTTTAGTAGAAAAAATGTTAATCTCCTCATACTTAATTTTTCTTGAAAGCTCCAGATATGCACAACTTTCTTTCTCCATTAGAAGCTCCAGAAAAGGCACAAATTTCAATAGATGATTTTTTGAAAAAAAAAAAATATCTTCAACATTTTATTTTCCACCCATATTATCTCAAAATGCATTAACACAAAAAATATAGCTTCCCCCACACTTAAGTTCAACTAGATCATGCAATTTCACTTCAAGAGAAGGTTGGATAGAGAAAATTGGCTTGTAATGTGGCTAACCTAACAAGATATTCATGGATTGTAAGGCCTAAAAGGATTAAATTTTCAAGTAAGTCCATTATAAAAAAGTATTTTATTGAAAATGGGGATTTAAAACCAAATAAATGTCTCAATAATTTAAAACCCAAGTACCTCAAACCCTCATGTTTTGATCAGAATAAATCAAATTTTGGTTAAATCAAGCATGATTTGGTTCTCTCAAGAAGTGAGGTGAATGTCAATAAAATGAAATCAATGGTTCATAAAACTCACAAGAAAGTGATTTCAAATATATAGATAGTTATATGTGGCATGTGATTTAAAAATCAAAGCACTTTTCAAAAAATTCCTAAAGAATTGAACTTGAAACAAAATCATTTTTAGTATTCATTTAAGCTCAGTTTCATGGAATAAATCATTTCATCCATGGAAATGGGTTTCAAAAATTTCAAAGATAATCATTTATGCTCAAAAGTTTTAAAAACACACAAAATTTTAAAAATAAACACACAAAATTTAAAAAACACACACTTTTTTGAAAATAAGAAAAAAAATCCTAAACTATAATGGTTACCTCTACCACAATTAAATGATGTAGTGTCCACAATGAATTAAAATTGATTTAACATGTAATAAGATTTGAAAATGAATCACAGAAAGCAAGAAAGTGTAAAGGAGAGGTACGACCTGGTGGATTTTATTGATAAACAGGTTAGAGGAGTGTGATCTCCTCCACTTGATCAGATGGAATGTTCCCATGGAATTTCATCAACCTATGTCCATTAATAGTGAATGGATCCTATGCTCCATCCCTCACAATATTCATAAAACCAAACAGATATACATGAGTAACTATAAATGTACATTCCCAACTGGAATGAAGTTTACCTAGAATCAACTTGATTATTGAGTTGAATAACAACACCGTGTCTACAGGATGAATGTATTTTGGTTGGATCAGTTAATCATGATTCACTCTTGTTATCTCTTTGTAAATCCTATAATTTTCAAAATCTTCCCTTATAATTTCTTCCATCTCCTACAACTACAATATTTTTTCTTTTCCAGCACTTTCAAGATCCAAATTCATCTTTCTCATAACCCAATATGCCCTATGCTCCAATTCCACTGGAAGATGAATTTTTTTTCCATAAATCAACATATATGGACTCATTCTAATTAGGGTTTTTTAGGATATAATATAAAACCATAATGTAAATTCCAACATTTGGATCCAATATTTCCTATTTGGATTAACAATCTTTTCCAAAATTCATTTGATTTCCTTATTGGACACTTTAGCTTTCCCATATGTCTGTGGATGATATATAGTTGATGTTGTATAATGTACCCCATAATTATTTAGTAAATCCTCCATTATAATATTAAAAAATTGAGTCTCTTGATCACTAATTATGACTCTGGGAACTCCAAACCTACAAAATATGTTAGACCTGACAAAATCAAAAACAACTTTATCATCGATAATCCTGGTTGCTTTTTCTTCCACCTATTTGGAAACATAATCAACTGAAAGAAAGATATAAGAATTTCCAAATGAAATTAGGAAAGGTCCCATAAAATATGTCCCTCAAACTTCAAAAATTTCAATAAAAATCAGTGGCTTTTGGGGAATTTCTTATCTCCTTGAAATATTTCCAAAAAACTAACATTTTTACACTTTTTTCAATATTCATGAGCATATTTAAAAAGGGTGGCCCAATAAAGTCCAGATTTTAAAATCTTACTTATTGTCCTATGAGGTCCAAAGTGTCCTCCATAAGATAAAGTGTGAAAAAAATTAAATAAATAATCAATTTCCCTCTCTGGAAAACATCTTCTTATCACTTAGTCATTATGAATATTCCCAAGAAATGGATCATCCCATATGTAATATAAAGATTCAGATTTCAGATTTTTAATTTGGTGAGAATTTAACTGATATGGGACCCGATATGTTACTATATAATTTACCATATTAGCATACCAAGGAAATTCTCCATCAATAAAGTAAAACTACTCTCCTGAAAGGTGGTCATTCAGTGGTTCTCTGTCTGGAATTTCAACTTCAGCAGTATTGGGCAGTAGAATTAAATGATCATCCACTTGGTTCTCAGATCCCTTATTGTATTTGATTTCTATGTTGAACTCCTTTACTAATAGAATCCATCTTACTATCCTTGATTTAGATTATTCTTTCTTCATCAAGCACCTAGGAGCTGCATGATCAGAAAAAACCGTGACTTTAGTTCTAAGTAGATATGATATAAATATTTCTAAATTAAATAAAAATGTTAAAAAATCTTTTTTTTGTTGTTGTGTAGTTGAATTGGGATGAATATAAGGTTATTGAGGCATAGGTAATGACTTATGTCCTACTCTCAATTTGCCGAGAAAGGACTACTCCAACTTCTTGGTTTGAAGCATCACAAAGTAGCTCGAATGGTTCTTCCTAATTTGGTGACTGCATTACTGTTGGTGTAATCAATATTCTCTTAAACTCATCAAAGGCTTCCCTACATGCACCATTGAAATCAAAATCATAATCTTTCAAAAGTAATCTAGATATAGGGAGTTAAATCTTACTGAAATATTTGATAAATATCCTGTAGAATCTTGTATATCCTAAAAATGATCTGACATGATTCACAAAAGTTGGGTTAGGCAAAGAATTTATGACTTAAATTTTTGATTTATCAACTTCTATGCACTTTTTGTAAATGAAATTCCCAAGGACAATTCCACTCTCAACCACAAAATGACACTTTTCAAAATTCAAAATAAGATTATTTTTAGTGAAATGTTTTAAAACTTTTTCCAAATTTTTCAAAAAATGGTCAAAAGAATTTCCAAAAACTATGAAATAATCCAAGAAAACCTCCAAGAAGTATTCAATATGATTAGAAAAAATACTTACCATACACCTATGAAATATACCTGGAGCATTACACAATCAAAATGACATCCTTTTGTATGAAAAAGTGCCAAAGGGACAAGTAAAGATAGTCTTCTCTTGATCCTCAGGCACAATAGGTGCCTAAAAATAACCTAAAAATCCATCCAAAAATAAATAATGAGTTCTACCTCCCAATATCTCTAACATCTAGTCAATTAAGAGGATGAGGAAATTATCTTTTTGAGTGACCTGATTCAACTTCCTAAAATCTATGCACACTCTCTAACTATTTTGAATTCTCATAGGGATTAATTCATTATTCTCATTCCTCACAATGGCGAGGACAATTTTTTTGGAACTACATGGATGGGGATAACCCATTGTGAATCTAATATGGTACATATGATCCCATATTCCAAGATATTCTCAGTCTCATTCTCCACAACCTCCATTAGGGTGGGGTTTATCTTCCTTTGGGGTTGTCTGACAGGTTTGGAATCTCCTTCAATAAGAATTCTATGTGAGCATATTTTTGGGTTGATTCCTAGGATATCAACTAATATCCATGATATTTTATGGAAATTATCTCTCAAAATATCAATAAAATTTTTTTCTTAGTTTTCAGACAAATTATTAGAAGTTATCACTGGTAATTTATCTCCCTCCATAAGGTAAACATATTTTAGATCAGTGGGGACTGGTTTTAATTCCAAACCAAGGGGATGATAAAGGGGTGAAATTAATTTTAGGTTCCCCACTTCCAAAGGGTGGACATAATGTACACAATAAATCATATCATCTCTTCATCATTTAACAAATCATAAAAGAAATTAGATTTTACCTATTCCTTTCACATGAAATCAGAATCTCCAACAGTTTGGGAATACACATGTTTAATTATATTTTCAAAGGATGAATTCTCTCTTAAGGATAATAATTTATGGAACATACATGATTCTTCAATGGGTTTAGTACCAACTTCATGGGATAGTGAAATGAGTGAGTGATCATCTGATGGGTGCCTCATGGATTCAAATTTTTTGAAGTGGATAGTGCTATCTTCAAAATCCATGGTGAGGGTCCCTTTATGGATATTAATGATAGTTTTGGATATTTTTAAGAAAGGTATCCCAAAAAATATGGGTGAGTGTTATGGGATCCTATCATCTTCCATATTTAACACATAGAATTTAGTTGGGAATAAGAGATCTTTTACTTTCACCAAGACATCCTCCAGA
Organism: Viscum album; assembly: GCA_963277665.1. NCBI lineage: Eukaryota > Viridiplantae > Streptophyta > Magnoliopsida > Santalales > Viscaceae > Viscum > Viscum album. The sequence goes on from OY728129.1 coordinate 58,890,498, forward strand.
ACTCTTTCTAGGAAAATTTTAGATCTATTTGCAAGTTGGACCACCAATCTTGTGGGATTTAAGTCTCCCATATACAAATAAGTGTATACTGAGTGAGGCAATAAATTAATGGAAGAACATATATCACAAAAAACATTATAGAAATTTAAAGAACCAATGGTTCATGGAATGGAAAACATCCCTAGATCTTAACATTTGGTTAGAAACTGTGGTATGATAAGGGCTGAGAAACTCCTTCCCAAGTTGATCCAATAATTCCCTTGAGGTCTTCTCTTCTTGGTGGAAATATCCTTAAAAAATTTATCATACTTTGGAATTTTTTTGAGTGATTATAGTGGGGGAATATTGATTTCCACTTTCTAGAAGGTGTCCATAATTTCTTTTTAAAGTGCTTCTTCTTACAACCTCTTTGATTCAATAATCCTTGATAAAAATGGTGGGAGGTAAGTCTTTATTATTACTTTTCTCACTTGAAATGGTGTTTCTTTTCTCTTATTTGTTATCCTATCCTTCTCCTCCTCCTCCTCCTCTTTCTTATCTTCTTCTTGGTGCATTTTTAATGAATTTTCTAAATTCCTAACTTCATACTCCGTTAGCCTAGGTGGTCTTATTTCTAGCTCAATGGTGGCTGGTGATGGGAGTTATTTTTCACTTTTTTTGTTATCATGATGAAATTATCCTTTGGGTTTGGTATTGTTTTGGATATGAGTTTTCCTGGGTTTTTGGTTAGTAATTCCATGAGAATTTCAAACTTGTTGGACAAAACTTTTATAGTGTATTTCAGCCCCTCAATCTCAGATTTCTGCTGTTGTTTTTGAATTAGAGGTTGTGAAATGGTGGATGTATACTCATAGGGTATTTGGAAAGTGGGTGGTTGTTGGTAAAAAGTCTGGTTATAAGATTTATTTTGTTGAAATGGCGGTTGGTTATGGAATTGATTTTGGAGTGGGGATTGGTTTTGGAACTGATTTTGGTATGGGGGTGTAGCTTGATTCTGTTGATTTCCAAATCCATATTGGACTTGGTTAGGGTCTCTCTATCCTTGATTTTTCTAACATGCCTTGGTTGAAAGGCTACTTTTCAACTTTCCATTCCCTATATTTCAACACATTAGTCAATGAAATTATCAGGTGATGAGAATAAACCACATACCTTAGTCGGTGCTTGTTGGTCACCCACTTTTTTTAAGGCCACCTACCTCACCAAACTAGTTAGCTATTAAATATTAGTTTCTAATAATGGTGATGGATGAGAAGTTATTAAATCATGAATACCTTTTGTGAGAGTACCTCTTGTACCAAATTGTTGCAAGTTTTGATAAATTTTCCCAATCAAGCCCTTGGATTCTTCTAGAGAATTGTCAATTAATGCGCCTCTAGATGATGCATCTAGAAGGTTTCTATCATTTTTCAGTAATCCTTGATAAAAGAAGACAATAAAGTGATGATCATAAATTTCTTGATGTGGGAAGCTGTCATATAGCTTCTTAAATCTCTCTCAATACTTGTAAAGAGTTTCTCAAAATGACTATCTAATGATATATATTTCCTTTATAATGGTTGTGATCCTTGAGATGGGGAAGAATCTTTGCAATAAGCATCTTACAAAGTAATTAAAATCATTCACATATCTGGGTTATGGGAAATACAACCATTCTTTGGTAGCTCATTCTAATGAAAATGGAAACACCTTCCACTTTACTTGCTCCTCAGTTATTACTTGGGGTCTGAAAGTAGTATAGACACACGCGAACTCTTTAATATGTTTGTTTGGGTCTTCACCTACCAAGCCATAAAATTTTGGGAGTAATGGAATCATGTTAGGTTTCATCTCAAAATAATTTTGTAACACTAAAATAGAAATTTGATTGTTTTGATTAAGTAATTGTAGATCATAGAGGCCTCTAAGTGTTTGGTTTTGATTTCCATCCATGATGACAAGCTTAGAGTGAACATTTAAAGTTTCAATCGATTATACAAGAGAAATTTCCTCAAATTCAGATTGAAAATTAAGGTTTATAAGTCTATTAAATAGGGTTATTTAAATTTCAAGATATATGGGGGAAGGGTCAGGTTTTAAACTTTTATTCATGCAATATAAGAGAGAGAGAAAAAAGGTTGGCATTACCTCCCTGAAAACGGCACCATGTTTTGACATGTGACTATCATGGGGTGTGGAAAAAACAATTATTTCATATGTTAAAATATAGTATAGTGATTAATATAAGTTTTCTATATAGAGGAGCACGCAACAATCAAGATTTCACCTTAAAATTAGAGAAATAAGTGAGGTTGTTTTTTTTGAAATTGTTTGATTTTAAAAACACAAGAAAGAAACAAAACAAAGGAAAGAAATTAAGAAAAATATTAAGATAAAATTGATAAAACAAGTGATTAAAAACTATTACATGAGATTATGATTAGGATAGGTTTGGTTCTCTAATTTTAATTCTATCATAGTTCTAATTTATCTAATTCTCTTTTGTTAAGTCAATAAATGTGAGAATCCATAATCACTTATTATCCCTCCCTTGGTCAAATGGTAATGGCATGAATAAACCTTAATAAAATCTCAGATTGGTCTACTATTATTCCTATTTGTGATAAAGTTATATTTAATACCCCCAATTGACTTAGGAAATTCCCAACTGGGTCTTTTTTTATCCCAAAAAATGAAGAATGCTCACTACTCCTCACACAAGTACTGACGATCACTGAGTATTTCACCACTAAGCCCCAGTCTATTCCATAGTATATAAACTAGAACCCAGTGGAGGGAGATATTGATCATTGAAAAAATCCATAAAAAACAATATAATATAAAATCAAATACAATCATACATGATAATAAAAACCATTATAATAAATTGAAACTGATTTCATAGAAGAGAGAAAAGGATATTAAAACATTAAATTAAAGAACTCAAGAATTAAAAAAGGGAAAATATATCCTTCTCCAATCACACAGAAGTTTACCCCACTATGGTAAGGGTAATTTTGAATAATTGGGATGAATAATTAATTACAAAACTAATAATAATAAAAGATAGAAAACAAAGAACACAAAATTTTCTCCTCCAGAATCTGTCTGCCAGAATTTTTCTTCTATTCTTCCCACAAAATGGCTAAAAATTGCATGGGTCTCTTCTTAAAAGATGTTCAGAATGAATTTTTACATTGAACCTCCAAATTTAAAATATTTTTTATAGTTTTAAAGTAATATATGGTTGAAATAATGAGTTTAACTTCTTATGTCCACCAAACACTGTTTCACCCACCACACTTAGAATTTCTCAAAAGATGCCTTAATGAGATTTTTAATTTATGAAATTTAATGTGAACCATAACTTAAGAGTAATATGTCTAAAACATATAGAATAAGATCATTTTAAGTTCAGTATAATGATATATTCTTAATTTAATAATGTGGGGTCCATTCTATAGGCCATAAATATTTCTCCACTTAATTGATTTTTCCGGGCCATTGTGTTTCGAATTTGTTATAGGCCTATAAGAAAAAGTTGAAGCCCAAAAATAAATAAATCCTAAAAAATAATAACCCAATTTTTATAATAATTGTAAAATATATTAATTAAATACATAATCTCTATAAAACTGTTAAATTTATAGAATTAAGCAATTTTCACAATTAAGCTGAAAATTCACCAAAAACACTAAATTAATGAAAATCACCTCAAATTTAATAATTAGCAGGGATTGAATCATTTAAACACACATGAAAAGTAATTAAAATATTAACTCTATCAATTTTCCTACACTTAGCACTTGGAATCCTAGACAAGTCAGCATCAAAATCGAATAAATGAAAATTAAAAACACATGCCCATGAGATCTACCAATTTGACAACAAGAAAAAAAATATATCATGCCTACTAAAAAACAATTATTTTAAGTTATTAATTTCAGATAATCCAATATATTTTATCTTTATTTATCCTCCCATGCACACAAAACACTTACCTAACATCCATTTTCACTCATCATATAAATGTAAATTTTTTTAGAAATGTCTTTCTCATCCAAAATCATACAAGGGTCACTATAGGCTTGATAAATTCCTACATCTTCACCCGATGTGAGTCATGGAAATATGTTTAAAATGAGGAATTTATATGGTTGTTCTGTGGCTTTAATTTTTCAGGATTTATATGTTAAATAAATTCTGATACTGAATGAGGAAGGTTTGGCTCTTTTTGAAGCAAAATTGAAAGATTCTAATTTTCACTCAAGTATGGTATCCTCCTCAATACCCTTAGCAGAAAATAAGCTCCATCATCATAAAACTAATGGAAATTTTACACCATTCATAATTTTAGTATCAAAAATTTTAATCTTCTCAAACATAATTTTTCTTAAAAGCTCTATATAGGCACAAATTTCTTTCTCCATTGGAAGCTCCAGAAAGGCATAACTTCTTAAACATGAATGCTCTAGAAAAGGAACACCTTTTAATAGAATGATTTTTTTGAATTAAAATAATCTATTCAAAATTTTATTTTCCACCCAAATTATCTCCAAATGTGGTATCAACACACAAGATAACTTCTACCACACTTAAGTTTAATTAGATCATGCAATTTCACTTCAAGAGTAGGTTGGATAAAGAAAATTAGCTTGTAATGTGGATAAACTAATAGGATGTTCATAGATTCTAAGGTCTAAAAGGATTAAATATTCAAGTAATGACATTATAAAAAAAGGATTTTTTTGAAAAGGGGTCTTTAAAACCAAATAAATTCCTCAATCATTTAAAACACAAGTACCTAAAACCCTCAAGTTTTGATAAGAATAAATCAAATTCTGGTTAAATCAAGCATGATTTGGTTCTCCCATGAAGTGATGTGAATTTAAATAATATGAAAACAATGGTTAATAATTCTCATAGGAAAGTGATTTCAAAGATATAAACAGTGATATGTGGTATGTGATTTAAAAAATAGATTACTATTTATGAAATTCCTGAAGAATTGAACTTGAAACAAAGTCATTTTTAGCATTAATTTAAGCTTAGTTTCATGGAATAAATTGTTTCAATCATGGAAATGGGTTTAAAAAATGTCAAGTATAATCATTTATTCTCAAAATTTTCAAAACACACAAAATTTGAAAAATAAACACACAAAATTTGAAAAAAAACAATTTTTTTTGAAAATAGCAAAAAAAAAATCCTAAACTACAAAGGTTACCTCCCCCATAATTAAATGATGTAGTGTCCACAATGAATTAAAATGGATTTAACATTTAATAGTATTTGAAAAATTAATCATAGTAAGAAAGAAAGTTTAAAGGAGAGGTACGACCCGGTGGATTTTATTGATAAAAAAGTTGGAGGAGTGTGATATCCTCCACTAGATCTGATGGAATGGTCCCATGGTATTTCCTTAGCCTATGTACATTAATAGTGAATGTATCCAATGATCCATCCTTAAAAGTATTCAAAAAACCAAAAGGATATACATGAGTAATTATAAATGGACCTTCCCACCTAGAATGAAGTTTACCTAGAATCATCTTGAGTATTGATTTGAATAACAACACCGTATATCCAGGATGGAAGTCTTTCAGTTGGATCAGCTTATCATGTTCCACTCTTGTGTTCTATTTTTAAATACTATAATTTTAAAAAGATTACCTTATAATTTCTTCCAACTCCTACAACTAAAATCTTCTCTCTTTTACAGCACTTTTAAGATCCAAATCCATCTTTCTCACAGGCCAATATGCCTTATGCTCCAATTCCACTGGTAGATGACAAATTTTTTCCTAAATAAACCTATATATACTCATTCCAATTGGGGTTTTATAGGCCTTCCTATAATCCCATAATGTATCTTATAACCTTTGGCTCCAATCTTTCCTATTTGGATTAACAGTATTTTCCAAAATTCTTTTGATTTACCTGTTGGACACTTCAGTTAGCCCATTGGTCTATAGATGATATGGAGTTGATGTTTTATGATGCACACCATACTTATTTAGTAAATAATTCATTATCATATTACAAAATTGTGTCCCTTGATCATTGATGATGGATCTGAGAACTCCAAACCTAAAAAATATGTCAGCCCTGAAAAAATCACAAACAACTTTTGCATCGTTAGTCTTGGTGGATTTTGCTTCCACCCATTTTAAAACATAATCAAATTAAAGCTGGATATAAGAATTTTCAAATGAAATTGGGAAAGGTCCCATAAAATATATCCCCCAAACTTCAAAAATTTCACAAAAAATTTAGTAGCTTTTGGGTCATTTCTTGACTCCATGAAATATTTCCAAAAAACTGACATTTTTCACCCCTTTTGCAATATTCATGATCATCTTTAAAAAGGGTGGGACAATAAAGTCCAGATTCTAAAACCTTCCTTACTGTACTCTAAGGTCCAAAGTTTCCTCCACAATATAAAGTGTGACAAAACTTAAATATAGAATCGATTTCACTTTTTGGAAAACATCTTCTTATCACTTGGTCATTGTAAATCTTCCAAAGAAATGGATCATCCCAAATGTAATATCTAGATTCAGATTTCATCTTTTGAATTTGGTGGGAATTTAAATAAGTTGGGACTTGATATGTTACTAGATAATTTAACATATCATCATACCAAGGAACTTCTCCATCAATCATGTACAACTGCTCTCCTGGAAGGTGGTCATTAGTGGTTCTTTATCTAGAAATTCAACTTCAGTAGTGTTGGGAAGTATACTTAAATGATCATCCACTTGGTTCTCAGATACCTTTATATCTTTGATTTATGTTTTGAAATCTTGCACTAATAGCACCCATCTTACTAACCTCAGTTTAGCTTTTTCTTTCTTCATCAAGTACCTAAGATTTGCATGATCAGAAAAAACAGTGGCTTTAGTTTCAAGTAGATATGATCTAAATATTTATAAAGAAAAGAAAACTGATAAAAACTATTTTTCTATTATTGTGTAGTTGAATTGGGCTACATATAAGGTTCTTGAGGCATATAAAATTACTTGTGGCCTATGCTCAATTCATTAAGAAATGAATACTTCAAATGCTTGGTTTGAAGCATCACAAAGTGGATCAAATGGTTCTTCCCAATTTTGTGGCTGCATTAATGGTGGTGTAATCAATATTCTCTTCAAATCATCAAATTCTTCCCTACATGCACCATTTAAATCAAAATCAACCTCTTTTAAAAGTAATCTAGATATAGGGAGAGAAATATTAATGAAATCTTTGATAAACCTCCTATAGAATCTTGCATGTCCTAAAAATGATCTAATATGCTTCACACAAGTTGGGTAAGGCAAAGAATTTACGACTTCATTTTTTGATTTATCAACTTCTATGACCTTTTTGGAAATGTCGTGCCCAAGGAAAATTCCTCTCTCAACCATGAAATTACACTTTTCAAAATTCAAAACAAGATTCTTTTCAATGCAAATTTTCAAAACTTTTTCTAGATTTTTCAAAAAATGGTCAAAATAATTTCCAAAAATTGTGAAATCATCCAAGAAAACCTCCAATAAATCTTCAAAAAGATCATAAAAAATACTTACCATATACCTCTTAAATTTACCTGGATCATTACACAATCCAAATGGAATCCTTTTGTACGCAAAATTACCGAAGGAACAAGTAAAGGTAGTCTTCTCTTGATCCTCAGGAGCAATAGATACTAGGAAATAACATAAAAATCTATTCAAAAATCAATAATGCGTTCTCCCTACCAATATCTCTAAAATCTGTTCAATTAAAGGGATGAGGAAATGATCTTTTTGAGTGACCTGATTCAACTTCCTAAAATCTATTCACACTCCCAAGCTATTCTCAATTATTACAGGGATTAATTTATTCTTCTCATTTCCCATAATGTTTAGGAAAGTTTTTTTGGAACTATATGGATGAGACTAACCCATTTTGAATATGATATGGGATATATGATCCTATCTTCCAATACCTTCTCAATCTCATTCTTCACAACCTCCATTAGGGTGGGGTTCATCCTCCTTTGGGGTTGTCTGACAGGTTTGGAATCTCCCTCAAGAAGAATTTTATGTGCGCATATTTTAGGGTTGATTCTGGGGATATCACCAAAGCTCCATGATATTTCATGGACATTATCTCTCAAAATATCAATCAAAGTTTTTTCTTGGGTTTCATAAAAATTATTAGAAATTATCACTGGTAATTTCCCTCCCTCCATAAGGTAAAAATATTTTAGATTAGTGGGGAGTGGTTTTAATTCCAAATTAGGGGGATGTTCAAGGGATGAAATTAAGTTAAGGTTCCCCACATTTAGAGTATGTACATCCAATACACAATAAATAATATAATCATATTTATCATTTAACAAATCATAAAAGAAATTAGATTTTACCTCTTCATCCCACAAGAAATCAGAATCTCCAGTAGTTTGTGAATCCACATGTTTAATGATATTTTTGAATGGATGAATTATCTCATAAGAATAAGAATTCATAGAACATACCTGATTATTTAATGGGTTCAGTACCAACTTCATGTGAGATTTAAAATAGGTAGTGATCATTTGATGGGTGCCTCATGGATTCAAAAATATTTAAGTGGATAGTGTTATCTCCAAATTGCATGATGAGGGTCCCTTAATGGACATTGATGATGGTTTTGGATTTTTTTAAGAAAGGTATATCCAAAATTATGGGTGAGTGTGATGGGATCCTATCATCTTCCATATTTATCACATCGAAGTCAGCTGGGAATAAGTGATCTTTGACTTTCACCAAGACATCCTACAGAACTCCTTTTGAAAAAATTGTGGAACTTTTTGAAATATGGACCACAAATCTCATGGAATTCAAGTCTCCCATATACAAATAAGCGTATATTGAGTGAGGTAATACATTAATGGAAGAAACTAGATCACACAAATCATTAGAGAAATATAAATAACCAATGGTGCATGGAATGGAAAACATCCCTAGATCTTGATATTTGATTGGAAACTATGGTGTGATAAGGTCTTAGAAACTCCTTAACAAGTTAATCCTATCATTCCCTCAAGGTATCCTCATCATGTTACAAAGATCCTTAAAAAATTTAGCATACTTTAGAATTTTTTTGAGTGCTTCTAGCAGGGGGATATTTATTTCCACTTTCCAGAAGGTGTCCAAAATTTCTTTTTGAAGCGTTTATTACTACAACCTCTTTGATACAATAATACTTGATGAAAATGATGGGGGTAAGTCTTTATTATCCCTTTTTTCCTTTGAAATGGTGTTTCTTATCTCTTATTTCCCGTCCTATCCTTCTCCTCCTCCTCTTTCTTCTCTTCTTCCCAATTCATTTTCAATGAATTTTCTAAATTTGAAACTTTATTATCCCTTATCCCAAGTGGTCTTATTTCAGGTTCAATGGTGGATGGTGGTGGGAGTTCTTTTCCACTTATTGTTTTTATCATGATGAAATTATCTTTTGGGTTTAGGATTAGTTAGAATGGGAATTTTTCTAGGTTTTTGGTTAGTAAGTCCATGATACTTTTGAAATTGTTTGAAAAATATTTTATGGTGTTTTTCAAACCCTCAATATCATATTTATACTATTAGTTTTTAATTGGAGGTTGTGAAATGGAGGATGGATTCTTATAGGGTCACTAGAAAGTGACTGGTTATAAGATTTATTTTGTTTAAATGGTGATGGGTTGTGAAATTGATTTTGGAATGGGGGTTGGTTTTGGAACTGATTTTTCTATGGGGGTCTAGATTGATTCTACTGATTTCCAAATCCATATTGGGCTTGGTTATGCTCTCTCCATCCTTGATTTTTTTGATAGTCACTTGGCTAACAGGATACTACACAAATTTTCATTCCCTATATTTCAGCACACTGGTCAGTGAAATGATTAGGTGATGAGCATAAACCATATACCTGTCTGATGAAATATATTTCTTTTATGATGGATATGCCCCTGGAGGTGGGGAAGAATCATTACATGAATCATCTTAATAATTCATTAAAATCATTCACATCTCTAGGTTTTAGTCCATACAACCATTCTTTGGTATCTCCTTCCAATGAAAATGGAAACGCCATCCACTTTACCTGCTCCTCAACAACTCCTCGGGGTCTGAAAGTAGAGAAGACATACATGAACTCTTTAATATGTTTGTTTGGGTCTTCAACAACCAAGACATGAAATTTTGGGATCAATGGAATCATGTCAGGTTTCATCTCATAATCATTTTGTAACACTCTCATAGACATTTTATTATTTTGATTAAGGAATTATGAAGCACATAGGTATCTATGTGTTTGGTTTTGATTTCTAGTTGTGATGGAAGGCTCAAAATGAACACTTAAAGTTTCACTCGAGTCTACAAGAGGTATTTACTCAAATTAAAATTTAAAATTAATATTTCTAAGTCTATTAAACAAGTTTCTTTCAATTTCAGGATCTATGGGGGAAGGGTCAGGGTTTTTACTTCTAGTTATGTAATATAAGAGAGAGAAAAAAATATTGGAACTGACTCCCAGGAAATGGCGCCAAGTTTTGATACCATCGTGGGGTATGGAAAAAACTATTATTTCATAAGTTAAAATTAAGTATAGTGATTAACCTAAGTTTTATCCATATAGGAGTCCACAAAAATCAAGTTTTCACCTTAAAATTAGAGAAATAAGCGAGGTAGTTTATTTTGAAATTTTTTGATTTTGAAAAGATAAGAAATAAAATAAAAAAGAAAAGCAATTAAGAAAAATATTAAGATAAAATTGATAAAACAAGTGATTGAAAACTATTATATGAGATGTTTATTAGGTCATATTTGGTTCTCCAAATGTAATTCTATCATAGTTCCAATTTATCCAATTCTCTTATGCTAATTCGATAAAAGTGAGAATCCATAATCACTTCTTCTCCTTACCTTAGTCAAATGGTAATGGTGAGAATAAACCTTAATAAAATATCATATTTGTCTACTATCCTTCCTATGTGTGACAGAGTTGTATAAAATACCTTCAATTGACTTAGGAAATTCCCAATCGAGTCTTTTTTATCCCAAACAATGAAGAATGTTCACTACTCCCCACACAAGTACTGGTGATCACCGAGTACTTCACCACTAATCCTCAGTCTATTCCATCATATATAAACCAGAACCTAATGGAGGGAGATTTTTATTATTGAACAAATCAATAAAAAATAGAATCTAAAATCAAATACAATCGTACATGATAATAAAAACCGTTATAAGAAATTAAAGTCGATTTCATATAAGAGAGAAAAGAATCTTAAAACATTAAGTGCAAGAACTCAAGAATTAAAAAAGGAAAACCACTCCTTCCCCAGTCACATAGAAGTTTACCCCACCATGGTAAGGTTAATTATTAGTAAGATAGAATAATAATTCATTAAAAAACTAATAAGAATAAAATAGAGAAAATAAAGAACATAAAATTTACTCCTCCAGAATATTTATTCCAGAAGTTTTCTTCCGTTCTTCCCACCAAACGGCCTAAAATCACAGAGTTATCTTCTTAAAAGATATTAATAATGAATTTTTATATCTAACCACAAAATTTAAAATATTCTATACATTTTTAAAGGATTATATGACTAAAATAATGAGTTTAACTTCTTCTGGTTTCCAAACATTGTTTCACCCACTCCACTTGGACTCGCTCAAAAGACACCTTAATGAGATCCTTAATTTTTGAAATTTAATGTGAACCATAAATTTAGAGTATTATATAGAAAAAAGATAGAATCATATCACTTGAAGGTTTTTATAATAATATATTCCTAATTTAATAATGTGGGGTCTATTCTATCAGCCATAAATATTTTTCCACTTGATTGATTTTTATGAGACATTGTGTTTCAAATTGGTTATGGTCCTAGAATAAAAAGTTTAATTTCAAGAACAAATAAATACCATGAAAAATAAATCAACCAATTTAGATCATAATTTTAAAATATATGCCTAAAACACATAAGCTCTATTAAACCGTTAAATTTACAAAATTAAGCAATTTTCATAATTAAACTCAAAATTCACCAAAAAAACTAAATTAATGAAAATCACCTCAAATTTAATAATTATAAGGGATTAAATCATTGAAAAACACATGAAAAATAATGAAAATATTAATTATATCAATTTTACTCATGTGTAGGGACCCCTAAATGATGTGTTCATGGAGTTGGTCATCAGTAGAGAGGTAGAGGAGTTGGGTGTGGTCAGTTGCATGCATCAGAGGTAGCATTGCGAGAGGGGTCATAGATCATCATAGGTATGATCAGTTTATTTAATAATATTATTTATTACTTTTTTAATTTAGGATATTTTCACTCCTTTGTTTCACCTAGTCTATATCATGCTTTAGGAATAGACATAGAGAGGCATCTCATTCCCCTGGTGTTGACTACAATATTCAGTGGCTAGACCATATTGTTTGATGTGTGCCAGGGGTATAGACTAATTATGAAGACACATGAGTCTTGTGGGGATATTTTATTGCTAAATATGAATCCATACGATGTTATCCTTAGCATTGACTGGTTATATTCTGTACATACTGTTATCAACTATTTTCAGAGGAAATTCATTTTCTCATATGTGGATGGATGATGTGTGGTTTTCATTGGTGAGAGGGATTTTTAGGTGGGTAGTTGTTGTGTGGAGACCATTATTTATTTTTTGGATGGGTTTTCTATGTAACCAGTAGATACTGGTATGGTAGAGGTTCCTAGGTTTGTTAGGGAGTTCTTGGATGTTTTCTCAGAGGAGGTTGTGAGGCTACCCCTCGAAGTGATGTTGAGTTTGGGATAGAATTGGAACCTGGTGCTTATTTGATTTCGATGGATACTTATCAAATTAAACCTTACTAATTGTGATAGATGAGGAATCATATAGATTATATGTTTCATAAGGGTTTTATTTTTCCTAATGTGTCATTGTGGGTGCTCCAATATTGTTCTCCAAGAAGGTAGATAGTAGTCTGAGGTTGTGTATAGACTACTAAAGGTTGAACCAGGTGACAATCAAGAACCGTTACCCTCTTCTAAGGATAGATAATATTTTTGATCAATTGAGAGGGGTGAGTAGGTTTTCAAAGATTAATCTATGGTCTGGATATCACCAGTTGAGGGTGAAGGAGGGTGATATCCTGAATACTACCTTTAGATGTAGGTATGGGCAGTTCGAGTTTGTAGTCATGACATTCAGTATTACGAACTCCCTATTAGTGTTCATGGGGATTATTAAATCCATGTTCCATGAGTTCCTGGACTATTTTGTTATCGTATTCATCAATGGTATCTTGATCTACTCAAATTTAGAGGAGGAGCTTGATGATTATCTCAAAACTGTCTTGTAGGTTTTTTGACACCACCAGCTCAATGGAAAGTTGTTTAAGTGTAAGTTTTGGACATGAGAGGTGAATTTCCTCGGGCATGTGGTGTCTCAATAGGGTTTGGTAGTGGACCCATCAAATTTTTAGGTAGTTATTTCTTATGATACACCCAAGAAAGTGGAAGAGGTTTGTAGTTTTCTTAGTCTTGCTAGATATTATTAGAGGTTTGTACCTGATTTATCTCAATTTGCAGCCCCATTGACAACTTTGACTAGGAAGGACTAATATTCTGTGTGGACTGATTAGTGCCATTAATCATTTGGTTACCTAAAGGAGAATTTGGTCAGTGCTCTAGTGCATCAGTTTCCTAAAGAGGGGGTGATGTTTGAGGTGTTTTTTGATGCTTCTATATAGTATTGGGATGCGTGTTGATGTATTAAAGAGCAGTGATATCTTATGGGTCTAGAAAGTTATATACCCACAAGCATAACTATTCCAACCATGATCTAGAGTTAGCAATGGTTGTGTTTGAACTAAATTTTTAGCAATATTACGTCATTGGGGAGTGATTTTTGGTCTTCATGGATCAGATGAGTTTGAGTTATATCTTTTCTCATCATGATATAAACTTTTGGTAAAATAGGTGGATAGAGTTTCTTTGGGATTATGATTTTGAGATCTCCTACACCTTGAGAAATGGAAATGTTTTGGAATATGATTTGAGTATGAATTCATGGAAGAATTTTGTTCAGGTGTCTGAGGATGCTTGAAGAGAAATAGAGGAGTTCTAAGCCTTACACTTAGATTCAAGGGTGGATAATGGTAGATGCTACTTGTTTCAGATGATGGTGCAATCTTCTCTAGTAAAACCGGTGGAGGAGTCTCAATGGGGAGAATCATAGGTATAGGTGATACGTGATCATGTTGCCCATGTTGATTCTCTAGAGGGATGGTTGGAGGATGGTCAGAATTGGATATTATTTCATGGGAGGTTGTTTGTTCTGGTAGTGATGCATGGGTGAGTCCTTCACAAGTTTCATAGATTATATTTGTAAGTACACCTAGGAGTTTCCAAGATTTACCGTGGATAGAGGATTTAGTTTTGGTGGCCTAGGATGGAATGGGTAGTGGTAGAGTTTGTGGAAAAGTGCTTGGTTTTCCAGCAGGTAAAATCCAATCATCATGTTCCTGACATTTTTTATAGACTTTGGGTGTTCCAAAGTGGAATGGGATGAAATATAAATGGATTTCATCATAGGTTTACCTATATCCCATGGAGGTTGTAATACTATTTGGGTGATCATGGATCAGTTGATAAAATCGACCCACTTCTTAGTGATCAAGGAGTTGGGAATCATGGATGATTTGGATAAGAGGTATGGAGATGAGGTGGTGTGGTTTAATGGAGTTTTGAGAACAATTTTCCTATATTGGGATGCACATTTTACCTCACGAGTATGTATAGGATTACAAAATTATTTTGGCACTCAGTTACACCTCAACACTACTTTCCACCCGCAAACAGATGGGCATATGGATAGGACTATCCGGACATTGGAGGATATGTTATAGGGGTGCGTCTTGGACTTTGGTGGATCTTGGGTATGACACCTACCTTTGGTTGAGTTTTATTATAACAATAGTTATCACTCTTCCATTATCATGGCTTTGTTTAAAGATTTTCATGGGAGACTATGTTGTTCTTTTTTGTGCTATACAAATGTTAGGGAGGCATCAATTCTTGGTCCCGATGTGGTGTAGAGAATGATAGATAAGTTTCATCTTGTTTTTGAGAGGATAAAAGCAGGTCATGAGCGACATAAGTATTATTCATATTGTAGGAGGAGGCCCTTTGAGTTTGAGGTTGGGTACCATGTGTTCTTGAAGGTTTCCCCTCGATGTGGGTAACATAGGTTTGGAAGAGGGAGTAATCTTTCTCCTAGGTTTGTTGGTCCCTTTGAGGTGTTGGAGAGAGTTAGTGAGGTGGAATATTAGTTATATTTTCCACCATATATGGAGAGGATCCATGGCCTCTTCCACGTCTCTCAGCTTCATCTATATCTTTATGATGACTCCCATGTCATTGACTGGGGAGAGTTGGATATCAAAGACGATGTGACATTTGTGGAGTGGCTAGTAGAGACCTTAGATCTATAAGAGAAGGCATTTCATAGATAGAACATTCATTTGGTTCATGTGTTGTGGAGGCATGGTTTCCTATAGGAGAGTACTTCATAACAAGAGAAGCAGACGTGCTCCCAATACCTGAAGTTTTTTTTGAGTTTTTATTTTCTTTTTTTTGTGATGTGATATTTGAACCCTGTTTTATCTGATGTGATATTTTACCTATTTTTTGATGTGTTTTTTATGATGTGTGATAAATTCAAAATATATTAAAAGGGGAGTTACTGATTCCTAATCTAGATTCATTTACTACAATGTGATTAAACCCATGAGGTAAAGTCATTTCCGCTAAGATCAGTATAGTATCTTGACATAGGGGAAAAAATTCCTCGATTTGTGTGCTTGAGGCAGTGCAATTCATTGGTTGTGTGGTGGTTATGTGGCAGTGTGGTTGTGTGGGAGGATAAGGTTTGTGGCTATGTAGTGATGAAGTTTTGAAATATGTTTTGTGGACATTTGGTTTGGCGTGTTTGGATGGTGGTAGCATTGAGGTATGATGAGATATTTGAGAGGCATCTCATGGGGTGGTTGTTCATGCCCCTTTCCTTTTGGTCTTGGTTTTGGATTATCAAGAAAAATAATCATTTGAGAGGTATTTGATGTAATGGTCCGTTCCTTCCCAACTTGTTACTTGGTCGAGTTTTTGTGATGGAGGTGCTTGGATGAGGCCTAGAGCGAGCCTGGAGGAGTTTGGTTGTTAAATATTGGAAGCAGGGTGAATACACGATGTGTGAATCTTACACACCATGTAAGTATGGTTCACATCTTGTGAAGGTAGGTTAATGGGGTCTTACATAACGTGTATATTTTTAGGGTTAAATAATAATTAGGCGATTCATTTTTTGATGAAAGTTGGATTTTTTGGAAACCTATGAATTACGCATTGTGTAAGTATTACACAATGTAAAAATGAGTAAATTCAAGGTTTTAAATCCTTTTCTCAATCAGAATTTCTTTAATTTGGATACTCCACCTATTACATTTTGGTAGAACCCTAGGAACCTCGATAATCTCTTCTAGATCCCTTATCCCTTGATTCAATCAATTGGTTCCATTAGTTTCCCACTAGAGATCCATGGTAAGTCCTTCTCCCTTTTCTTGGTGGTTTTCTCTTATTCTTATTTCAAGAAAATACCGTGGTGGTGCAATTTTGGTTTGGGGAGTGTGTTGGGTTGAATTTTAATCATCTTTGGGTGTAGTGTAGGTTGATACATGGTTTCTCATGGTGCAGTTGTGGTTTTTGGGTGTTCTTCATCACCATGCAGTGCACAACGAGTCCCTAAATCTTCTTTGAGGTAGGGAATCCATCATTTATCTTTATTTTTTATCATGTAGGAGGGGTTTAATTTGTTTTATATATGGGATATGGTTATTCTTTATTAATCAAATATAAATAATTGGTTAAATTGAAAATTAAAGGTTAAGGGGAAATGTTTCTCCTGATTTTAGGGCTTTTATATGATTGTGATATTATGATTGTATGGGCTTGATACCCTGCTGAAAATTGTGGTTGTTGGAGACCTTGTTTGTACTAGATGATATGTGTTGTAACTGTTATTCCTATTCTGATTATTTCAATATCACCGTAAAATGAAAATTGATTAACCAATTATATTTAGATAATGAAGTGGTTTCCCTAGGATTATGTATTTTGTGATAACGCCCCTAAAATAAAGTGGAATGTGATAAAATTACCTTTTCTTGATGTGTTGTGTGGTGTGGTTGGGCATGTGGGGATGATGGTTTGTGGTCATTCTTTTGGGGAGTAAAGGTGGTTTTTTGGTGTCCATTCTTTTAGGGCGATAAGTTGGTGGTTTTTTGGTCATGCTTGTGGGGTGGCAAGGCGATGATACGATGGGAATGTCGAGCTGCTTGTGATATTTAGTTGCTTTGTGCTATATGCCTAGGAAGCGATGGAATAAAGAATGGTTTAATAATGTTTTGAAATGACATGGTTTAGTTTGGTTAATGGGATTAGAATGGTCAATGAATAAGTAAATTATGGGTTGTATGATTAAATGTGGTTGATTCTAAATAATGGAAAGAATGGGATGATTAAATGAAACTGGTTGGAAATGTGAAATATGGATTGTGTCTTATTGTTTGGTGTTATACATTTAAAGGTGGAAATAAAATTGGAGATGTTAGTTAGTGTTTGGTTTTGAATCCATAGGTTGGGCTTGTGTGTGTGGCTATATGTATATACTTGTATATTCTTTGTGATTTATATACACACCCCACCCATGTCAAGAACTATGTGTTGACACCCACATAGTCACATGAGGGGTGTTTTTCCTAACATGCGATGAGGATGAAGGATGGATGGGTACCCAATCTTTCCCACTCTCTTTTCTAGGTGAGGTAGGTATTTCATAGGTTGGGATGGATGGAGGTTTGTTAGTGCATTAGATAGTGGTTGTGATAGCCCATGTGTTTTCAGATGGGATGTGATATCCTAAGTGTTTTCAGGTGAGATGTGGTCATGCTTATGGGGAAGTGGCCGAGGTGTCTTTGGGAAAGTTGTTATATGAATGTGCTTATGGGGTGGATTTTGGTGGGGGTTGTTCATGGTAGGATGAGGTCACAAGGTTTATGCCTTACATTTCCATGATACTCTACCACTTTGGTTATAGAAGCGGTTATATTGTAGCCCAGGTTTTCGGGTGACCCGTGATGTGGCCGTGCTTGTGAGGCGGTGAGCCTAGGTGTTTGTGGGTTAGATTTTTTGTGACCATGCTTGTGGGTAAGTGTGGTATATAGAAGATACGGTATTTCCAATACATACGACGTTGGGGTGTGAGAATGACATACTAGTGGGAAAGTGGTATGGGGTACCCTTATTGATGTGATTCTTATTATATAATATTACCTGGCTTATGCTATTTGGTGAGCGTGCCTTGGTGAGGTTGGGGTGGATAATTGATCTGCTTAAGAGCTGTTGGTTCCACTATTTTCTCATGGGTGCATTAATATTCTTCTTTCATATGTGCACAAGAGACTTTGGTTTTCCTACTGAGTATATTTTAATGCTCACCCTATGAATACAAAGTGTTTTTGGGTTTCTAGGAGGAATACATGTATTGTGCTAGACATTAATAGATCAGAACATTAGATAGCTATTGTGTCACTCCTTTAGCTTTGTTTTTAGGTATTTACTTTTAGAGAATTTTATTTGTATCAGTTTTATTTATACATGCATGTAGAATGGTTTTAGATTTATTTTATATTATTTCATGGAGTTTGTTGTGGATGATTCATCTTATCTCCTAATCCTATTTACATTATAGAGGGTAATTCCTCCCATACATGAGATTTTTATACCCTTGGTGTTAGTCACCAACCCAGGGCCTCCTAGAGGCGGGACTTAGGGGTCATTATCTCTTTATCCTAATTTCTATATATTTTTAGGGAGGGGTTGTGAAAATATAAGTGTTATTTTATCTTTCTAAAATGATCATTATATCATAAATATCATATTATTTCTTTAAATACAATTATACATACCATCCATATGATGTGACAATTTAAAAATGAATCACATTGATTTGTGGAGATGGTAATCCACATGCACGCATGAATGATGTTATTATTTTTTTATGAATAGAAAGGTAAGAAAATATATGATATATTACTTTTCTAGAATGATAAATATGTCATGAATAAAATATATATGTATTAAATCCACCATCATAATGATGGGTTTCACACGATCATCATATGATCATATGTTGTAGAAGATAACCCAAACACAGGTAAATCTATCTTTGAGAATCAACACATAAATAAATATGTAAAATAGAGTACCTAGAAAACATCATCAACAACAATATTATTCTTCCTTGGTGAAGGATAATGCTTGATGAAGATCATGAAGCAGTGAAGAAAAGTACCCTGCCTCTAAGGGGGGAACGACGACTAATGGATATGTGAACATATCACGAGGATACCTAGATTCTGAAGGGGTGATAATGCCTTCATATCATATGATTAATAGTAGTATGGGGGAAAATATAATTGAGAGGATTTCTCACAATCAGGTGTCATCAACAGGAGGGATCACATCCCTTTATATATCCATCCATGATGCATTTCATTAAATGAAATGTATCAGCTATATTTATATATACTTATACATTTATTCCATTTG
Source organism: Viscum album (assembly GCA_963277665.1). Lineage (NCBI taxonomy): Eukaryota > Viridiplantae > Streptophyta > Magnoliopsida > Santalales > Viscaceae > Viscum > Viscum album. The sequence continues at coordinate 58,910,152 of OY728129.1, forward strand.
GAATTAATTCATTGAATCATATTCAATGAATATTAAATCCATTTAATCCATTCATAATGTATTGATAATAAAAACCATTTTAGAGAAATAAATATATTATATATATATATATATATATTTATCATCACATGTATTTAATACATGCATAATAATACTTGCATCTAATGAATATTATTAAATATACACTTATATATATAATATCATATCATATATATATATATATTACATATTCAACAATATTTCACTTGTAATAAAATCCCATAAGGACTTTATGCATAATTTCATAACTCTTTGTGAATCCATCCAAACTATTTTGGATATGGTTTTTATCAAATTCTCTTTATTTTGAATAAACCTTTTATCCAAAATTTTATCCTTATCCAAGGACCTAACTGTGTGACCCTGTGGTCCTTATTAGCATTGTAAAAAACTACAAAATCTCTATTTCATAGATGTATGAAAAGAGCGGCATTTAAAAAAATATCAGTGCTACTCAAGCTAATAAGGGGTCTAGTGTGATCTCCATAAAACCTACTCATATCTTTATATGAACATGTTCACCACAAGATGTATCATATTTATATATCATATATATCTTATATAATTTATTTTTCCATGGCATCGAGCAACCACTAGACATGGAACATTTCAATCTAGTATAGGCCTCTCATCATTTTCTTGATTATTCAAAAAAGATTGACTAAGTGGATGAATAAACCACATGTCATTCATCTATTTTATAAGCACATCACATGGAACTTATCAAAGTAGTTTAAAAAATCATATATATAAAAATAAGCATGGTCATACATTTCCCTAGTCTAATTAAATCAAGGTCCATATGTATTTTATTTTCATACAAGTGGTCAAATCCCATCTTGGTTTCACCACAACCAACAAAATGATCAACAACATACCAAACTACCCCCATATTATCTAAGTTCATATGTTGACTTGTGTAAGTAGGGTATCAAATTATAAAGGATTTCATGATAGGTATCTCACCAACCTTAGGTAATAAGGAATGATAATAAGCATACACCCCTAAGTATATTCATGACTGTGTGACATTATATGAGATATACTTTAGTGGATCGATCCAAGTAATAAGTTTCTACTTATTACCTAAAGAATCTATTCTTCAATATCTCATACAAAACCCTTTGAAATGGATATAAGAATATATTTAAGTCAACCTTAACATATAATAATAACCCATTATACACCATGATGATCATCGGTTAGGGACAACTCAAAATTTGTACTTTGATGGGATATTTATCATTCAACTGTTCAAGTAAAACAAATTGCAGCACAGTTGAATGAATGATAAAAGGAGATTGCCTTTATTATAATAACATGATACATTTATAACCATTACAACCAATATATTAAGTGTCAAACACATAGATATATAACATGATCCTTATGTGGTTGATAAAATAATGTATTTTGAACATTAAATCCAAATATAATTCCTATCACATACCTATATGACCATATGATAAAATGCTCTCATAAACCTATTAGTGAGTAACATTTATGAAGAAAGATAGTTTGAATAATGGAGAGACATATGAATTATATTCCTTAAGATAAACTCTATAAACTTATATTCAAACTCCTTAACTTCATAACATCGAATGTTATAATGTTATGTTTTGTTTTCTACTTAGAACTCTTTCTAAGCACATCATCATCATCCTTGGAACCTTTTCCATCAAATTTATTTATTGAAATATTTTTTAAATAATGTAAATGTTTACATTATCACTTTACCAGCACATCCTAAACTCTTTTAGGATAGAGTGATGTTAACTTTGTTATGGTAACTAATGGAACTATTTACATTTTTATTTACTAACAAACCCTAAACTATTTTAGGATAAATTTATAACAAATTTTTTATTTTAAATAATTTAACTTTTTAAATTTTTATTTACCACTATACCCTAAAATATTTTAGGATATAAACTGTAATACTTTTAAGTATTAACTGGTATAATCCTTTATGGAATAATGATTTTAACTTGTTATGGTAACTAAATACAACTCTTTACATTTTTCTTTACAATTATATCCTAAATTATTTTAGGATATCAAGTGAATTTAACTTTATCACTATTTATATTTTTCATTACTGTCATATCCTAAAAGTTCTTTTAGGATATCAAGTGTAATTCACTTTCTTATGATAACTAAAAATAAATCTTTATATGTATTTATCATCAAATATCTTAATAATTTCAAGAGGTGGTGGAAGGTACATTAATCCTATATTCAAATGAGGTGGTGGAAGGTACATTAATCTTATATTCAAATTTATCCAATGCCTTATTTGATTCTAGATCATTTAACTCTTTTAAATCTACTCAATTTGTAAAGAAAATTAGACATTCCCCTTTTGATTTAATAATAGAGTTGTCGGTCGAAACTCCTAAGAAAGTATCATTGCAACAAATATGTGTTAGGAAATAATAATTATGACACATAAACATGATTTACTTGCTGACCTCATTATCATACCTATGGTTGACTTTGATATAATCCTTAGTATGGGACAACTCTCAAAATATGATCCAAAAATTTATTTTAAGAAAAAGGAAATTATGATTTGTGAGGAAGATATAGAGTCCCCCATCTTTAGAGAATAAATTTACTCACCTGATTCTTATCTAGATCCACCCCAGTAGCTCTACAGAATGAAATTCTTGGAGATAAAGAGAAAACAACACCTAGTGATGAAGAAGGTAATCTTCAAATCGAGGATGTAACTATTGTGTTGGAATACATTGATGTATTTCCTAAGGAATTACCTGGATATCCCCTAGAGTATGATGCTGAATTTCCCATTGATCTAATCCCTAATTCAAGGCCAATATCAAATAATCCCTATAGAATGGCCACTATGTAATTGGTAGAGTTGAAAAATTAACTGGAGTATTTGGGTAATAATGGATTCATTTACCCCAGTGTTTCTCCATGGGGAGCCCTTGTTCTCTTTATTAAGAAGAAATATGGATCCATGAGATTGTTCATTTATTATAGGAAAATCAATTTTATTATAATAAAGAATAAGAATCCTCTACCTAGAATTGATGACTTATTTGATCAAATTCATAAAGCCCAATATTTTTCAAAGATTGATCTTTGTTCTGGGTATCATCAATTTTGAGTAAATAAGGAATACATTATGAAGACAACTTTTCAGATGAGGTATGGACATTATGAGTTTACAGTAATGTCATTTGGATTGACTAATGCACCCTCTGTTTTTATGGACTTAATGAATAGAATATTTAAGAAATATCTGGATGATTTTGTTATGGTATTCGTTGATGATATCCTGGTGTATTCTAAAGTCTATAAGGACCATGAGAATAACTTGCATACCATTCTTAAAACTTTTATAAGGGAAGAGTTATATGGGAAATTTATTAATTGCAATTTTTTGATTCAAGAAGTTTCTTTTCTTGGCTATATTATCTCCAAGGATAGAATATCAGTTGATCCTGCAAAGGAAAAGGAATTCATAGAATGGAATATGCCAAATAACATAATCGAGGTATATAGTTTCAATGGTTTGGCATGTTACTATTGAATATTTGTTCATAATTTTTCCCGATTGGCTATCCCATTAACCAAGTTTACACGCAAAGGGGTTAAGTTTGTTTAGACAAAGGAATGTGACTAATTCTTTGATGTGCTAAATAGAACATTATTCAATGATCTAAGTTTGAATCTACCATCTAGGAGTGATGGGTTTGTCATATATAGTTATACATAGAAGAATAGATTTGGTTGCGTATTAATGAAAAATGATAAAATTATTTCTTATGTATTAAGTAAACTAAAGAATCATGAACAAAACTATCCAACTCATGATCTTGAGTTAGAATATGTGATCTTCACTTTGAAAATCTGGACACATTATCTCTATAGAGAAATATGTGAGATATAAATGGATTATAAAATCCTAAAATAAATATTCTCATAGAAAGAGATCAATATGAGACAAAGGAAATGGATCTAGTTACTCAAGGATTATTATTTCTCAATACACTACCACCTGGGGAAAGTAAATAAGGTAGTAGATGTATTGAGTAGAAAAGATCATGGAGTTCTAACCTAAATGAGGATTGAGAAGGATCCTATATTCATGGATATAATAAATATGGATATGGGAATTTATAAGTAAGGGGAGATATCAATCATTTTTCAAATGATTGAAAAGACATCTTTATTTGAGAGGATAAATAATTCTCAATTAGATGGTGAGGAATTTCAAAAGAAGATCAAATATGCGAATGATGGAAAATTGGAAGACTTTGTTTGTGAATATAGTGTCCTAAAATTTGAAAATAGGTTGTGTATTCCATCTATAGCTAAGATAAAAAGGGAATTACTAGATGATTCTCATAGCTCAAATTTCTCTATACACCTTGACATCATAAAGATATATAGGGACTTGAGGAAAATTTTTGGTGGGATAACATGAAGTAGAAATTTGCTGATTATGTGTCCAGATGTTTAGTTTGTTAAAAAATGAATGTTGTGAGGCAAAATACTAAAGGATTACTGCAACCTATTCCTATTATTGTCTGTAAATGGGATGAATTTACTATAGAATTTGTCACAGGACTGCCAAAGACTCCTAGAAAGAATGATGAAATATGAGTTATCATCGATCTCCTAACCAAGTCTGCACATTTCCTTACTATAAGAGAATATTTTCATCTCAAGATCCTTGTAAGGATCTATATTAATGAATTTTTAAGACTTCATAATGCACCTATATCAATTGTTTCTGATCGAGATCCCTTCTTTACATCAAAATTCAAGGGAATTCTTTCAAAGGATCTCAACATTGAGATTCATTTGAACAATTCATACCATCCTCAATCTGATGGAAAATATGAAAGAAAAATTCAAATAATGTAAGATATATTGAGGTCATTATCACTCTACTTTCAAGGTATGTGGGATCAATACTTACCTTTGGTATAGTTTTCCTATAATAATAGTTTACATTCAAGTATTCAAATGGCACCGTATGAAGTATTATATAAAAAGAGATGTTGTAATCCAACTTGTTGGGATGAAGTTGGTGAAAGGAAAATTTTAGGCCTGGAACATATTTAAGAGATGACAACAAAGGTAATGGCTATTCAAGCTCAAATTAAATCAACTCAAATTATGCAAAAGAGTTATGTCGATAATCAGAGGAAATATTTAGAGTTCCAAGTGGGAGATCATGTTTTCTTAAAAGTATATCTATAGAAGGGTGTTATAAGGTTTCAGAAGAAATGGAAACTAAGACCTAGGTACATTAGACCCTTCAAGATTCTTGAAAGGGTTTTAGTTTTTTCATATCATTTAGAAATTCCACCAAATCTATCAAAGGTACATGATGTGTTCCATATATATATGATATGAAAGTAAATTCCTGAACCAACACATTAAATTGTATTTTATGAGATAGATTTGGAACCTAAGCTTTTATACTATGAAGAACCTATCCAAATTCTTGATACTAGAGAACAAGTATTGAGAAATTAAATTAATTTTATCATAAAGCTACTCTGGAGAAATCATAAATTGGAAGAAACAACATGGGAATCAACGGATTATATGAAGTAGAACTACCCACATATTTTTTAAGGAAATAACCCTAAAATTTATAGGATGATTTTTTATTAGGAAATAATGTATCACCCCAATAATTTACCATATTTTCCCTTTAGAATAAATTTAATTTTGTTGATAGCTTTGCAATACACACAACACCAGATTTAAGAAAAACGTTATTTAGTCACATTTTTCACAGTCGATTAAATTATAACACTCATAGAGTGTTTATATAGGAAATTTATATATTATATATATAAAAATATTGTGACACTCATCCAATATATTTATAGTCATTATATAAAAACAAACCCAATTTACACATAAAAATACTATATTTTTATTAAGACACCTTTACCACCTTTTATTGAATAACCTATTTTAAATCCAATTTTTGAAACTTTTATAAATTTAATATGTCAAAATAAACTTAATATTTTAATTTGGAACATAAAAATTAGGTTAGGGTGATTTTTTGGTATTTTTCTGTGAAGTTTCATTTTTAATAAATAGTGAAAAACAATGAATTTTAATTCATAACTTCTTTTTCATATAATTTATTTATAAGGTTAAATTATATTTTAAATGGTTTTAAAGTTTAATTAGACAACTTTTTTATAAATTAATGTAATTTAGTTCATTTTAATTAATTTATCTTCGAAATTGGATATAAAAACTTACCAAACTTTTGAACGTTTTTACTTTAAAAACCCGCATTGTCGTCCCGTCTGTGGGATTAAATTTAAATTAATTTATGCCACTTATTTATTTTAAATTTGAAAAAATTTATTCCATATTTGGAATAAAAATAATTTATGTTTTTTTATAAAGTAAACTTAGTTTTATACCAAAAATATTAGTGGAATTAATTAAAATTAATTACAACTATTATGGTGTAATTTAGCTAACAAAGGACAAAACCTTCAAATTGAGGGTCCAAATGACCTAGAAACTTGTCTAAAATCCATTGTATAGAAATATTTAGACCATATACTCCATTTTATATACTTTTTTTCATTATTGGATCCAATTTCAATGGGAAAAACATGGGTGGGATTCCCTTTTCCAAAATTTACAAGAGTGCCACTCCTCCTCCTGTATAAAAATGCCTCATCTCCTCCCACTTCCTCACAACTCTCAAGACACTTTGGATCAACCAATATCTACCCATATAGATCCTAAAAATTCATCCCCTAAACCTATAATCCTCACCTAGTGAATAATGTCATCCAAGGAATCCCTTTGGCGTAAAACAAAAGGAGTTACCCGAATAAGAGGTAACATATTTCCTCAAGCTCTTTAATTTCATCTCCTTTCTCCACCCCCTAAAATACAATTATTTAAAGATTATATAAAAAAATTATCATAAATATACTGATATATTTTTATGTTAAGGTTTTGATATAATCTTACACACACCTTCATCTAACGGGTAACAAACATACAATTTATGTGTATGGCGAACTACCACCTCACAAAATAATGATTGTTCATCTTTCTTTTACCACCTTTAATGGTTGGGAATTATGATGGAAAATATGTTTATATATGATATAATGATATTTATAATTTCTTTATACCTATTTAATTATTTTATAACACATACCTTTATGCACTCCATTTGGTGAGAATACGATAACATCGTTTGTGGAAATATGAACTACCGCCCCCTCAAAGCGATGTGATTCGTTCACTCTATACATGAAACATATAATGGATGGTTTTAATAAACCCATGTGACATATAGGAAATTAATATTATACTATAATTATAATATAAATATGTATCATGTAATTATCACTCTTTTAATACATCAAAGGAATGAAAGTAGCGTTCATGCGTACGTACGACCTACCATCTCTATGAAAAATGCATTTCATTTCCTATCTAAAAACTTTATAGGTTACTATGAATACATATATAATAAATAAATATGATATTTAAATCTTGTTTTACATTATTTAGATTATGAATCCATGATATAATTAATAATAACAACAAGTAACAAGTTAAAACATACCCAACAAACTTGGCAATTAACACATAAAATAGTGAAAATAATGAAAGGTTGTTATCAAAAGGGTAATAATATATTATAAGAAGATAATATATGATATTATAAACATTAATATGGTTATTTAATAATTTATTAACACTCTTAAAAATGTAATATAGGAGGTTAAATCCCGTTCACACAAAAAGAAAATGCAAGGTAAGGGATTTCGTCTCAATTTACACTCCTTTGAGACTTATTTGTTATTATGCACCAATTAACTTGTATATAGTGTATATAACACCATTTTACATGTTATATAATGATTTAACTTATTATCATGATATTATAAGTTTCATTTAATATTATTCCTTCATGGATATTATGATTCAAATGTTTCAAAGTGGTATGAGACACTTTGGAATGTTTGAAGATTATTCTCCTTAAGAATGGTTTTAATGATTATATTTGCAAACTCACTTTATTTATTATTGGAAAATTTCACTTGAAATAATAAATTTATAGGAAATATCCTCATTCTTGGGTGATGTATATTATTATTTACTAAAATGTATACCATTTTTACATACAGTGTTCACTTTGACAGTTATTTGATTAACTGGGGAATTATTTATAAATCTGTATCATTTATTCAATATGGATATTTGATAAGGAATATTGTCTATTGATTTAAATTGATTATTAAATATATAAGGAATTATTTGGATAGGAATGAAACAGGTGGTTCCACTTTATAGATATCTCCTCGATGCATCAGTAGTCACATGAGAAAAAAATAGTTGGCCAAATTTGATGGGTTTTTACCCGTCATGATAAACCATCTTGTGAAAGGTCTTGATGGTAATAGTTCCATGTAACTAGGAAACATGGAGTCCAATAATTAAGAATTTACCTCATTTAGTTTTAATTATTATTCATCCATTAGATTTTTCATTGACAAATCTATAGATACATCTCATTTTTAGTTCATTAATTAAAGAGAATGTGTTTTAGTTATTACCTTGACATGTTGATTTTTGACTTATCTAGTTATTTGAATGGCATGTGTTATCAGTTATTTAACTTTACATGTTGATTATTCTCATCCATTAATTATTAATTCTACTTTAATTACCCTTACAGATCATTTGATCTCACCCTTATTATGTTTTCTTTCCGTAGGTTATGAAGAAGAAATCTCTGAATAAGATTTCAAGGATAATGATTATTTCATTTTATTATGTATCATGTTTTATTTTCTTTTCCCAATGTATTATGCATATCATGTATCTAATTTGGTTTTCCAAAACTACTAAACTAATCAGTCCTTTGATATTTTATTCCTTGTAATCATACTAATGTAATACAATAATGCACTGGCTTCGGGCTTCTAAGGTCGGGGCATTATAACAATGTGGTATACAAATGATATAGGAGCACTAGGATGTATGGAGTTGGGGTGTGAGAGCAACATACTAGTGGGAAAGAGGTTTAGTGTACCCCTTATCGATGTGATTCTTTTTTGTGTATGATTCATATTATCTCCTAACCCTATTTACATTATAGAGGTTAATACCTCCCATACATGAGATTTTTATACCCTTGGTGTTAGTATCCAACCTAGGGTCTAGTAGAGGAGGGACTTAGGGGTCATTATCTCTCTCCTCTCATTGTGGTATCTTTAGAGGGAGGGGGTATTGACAAGGTAAGTGTTATTTTAACTTTACAAAATGATCATTATATCATAAATATCATATTATTTATTTAAATACACTTATATATAACATCTATGTGATGTGATAATTAAAAAAGAATCACATCACTTCATAAAGGGGGTAATCCACTTATACACATGAATGATGTTATAGTTTTTTTATGGATGGAAAGGTAAGAAAATATATGATATATTACTTTTAAATAATGATATATATGTCATGAATATCATATATATATGCATTAAATCCGTCATCATAATGATGGGTTTCACATGATCATCATATGATCATCTGCAACAGAAGATAACCCAAACACATGAAGATAAATCTTTGAGAATAAATACATAAATAGATATGTAAAATAGAGTACCTTTAAAACATAAACATCAGTAATCTTTTTCTTCCTTTCTGAAGGATAATACTTGATAAAGATCATGAAGCAGTGAAAAAAGTACCCTGCTTGTGAGGGGGAATACTGACCAATGGATCTATGATCATATCACGAGGATACTAGAATGATGAATGGGTGCTTGTGCCTTCATATTAGATGATGAATAATAGTATGAGAATTCATAGGATTTCTCATAATCACGTGTCATCAAGGGGAGGGATCACATCCCATTATATAGCCATCCATGGCCTGTTTCATTAAATAAAATGTGCCAGCTATATTTATAAATCCTTATACATTTATTCCTAATGTAATTAATTCATTAAATCCTATTAAATGAATATTAAATCCATTTAATCCATTCATAATGGATTGATAATAAAAACTATTTGATATAAATAAATAAATATCATATATATATTTATTATCACATGTTTTTAATACATGCATAATAATACATGAATCAGATGCATATTATTAAATATAAAATTATATATATCATATCATATATATATATATATATATATATAGTTCATATTAAAAAATATCCCACATTAACTAAAATCCCATAAGGAATTTATGCATAATTTCACAACTCTTTGTGAATCCATCCAAACTATTTTTGATACAGTTTTTATCAAACTCTCTTCATTTTGAATAAATTTTTTATCCAGAATTTTATTTGTATCCAAGGGCATAACCATGTGACCCTCTAGGACTTAGCAACATTGACAAAAACTATTAAATCTCTATTTCATATATTTAATAAAAGAGCGGCCTTTAGAAAAACATCAGTGCTACTCAAGATGCTGAGGGGTCTGGTGTGATTTCCATCAAACCTGCTCATTTTTTATATAAAAATGTCCACCACAAGATGTATCATATAAATCATATGTATCTTATATAATAGTTTTTTCCTTGGCATCGAGAAGCCTCTAGAAATGGAACATTTCAATCTAGTATAGGCCTCTCATAATTTTCTTGATTCTCCAAGAAGGACTTACTAAGTGGATGAATACATCACATGTCATTCATCTATCTGATAAGCACATAAAATTCACTTATCCAAGTAGTTGAACACATCATATATAAAAAAATAATCATGTACATTCATTTACTAAGTCTAATTAAATCATGGTCCAGATGTCTTTTCTTGTCATATAAGTGGAAAAATCCCATCCTGGTTGCACTCCAACCAACGACATGGCCAACAACATACCCAACCACCCCTGTATTAGATAAGTTCATATATTGACTTGTGTAATTAGGGTATCAAATTATTAAGGTTCTCATTCTAGGTATCTCACCAACCTTAGGTAAGAAGGGCTAATAATAATCATACACCCCCAAGTATATCCATGACTGTGTGACATTCTATGAGATATACTTTAGTGGACCAGTCCAAGTAATAAGTCTCTAATTATTACCTCATGAATCTATTATTTAATATATCATATAAAACGTTTTTCAATGGATGTAAGAATCTATTTAATTCAATATTAACATATCATAATAACCCATTATACTCCATGACGATCATCAGTTAGGGATAACTCCATATTTTTACTTTGAGGGGATATTTATCATTCGACCGTTCATGTAAAATAAATTGCAGTACACATGAATGTGTAGAGACCCTGTATTTACCCTATAAGACTTTGGAATATTTCTAAATATATTTTCAGATCTAGGAGCTGAGACAGCGTGTGATTCCGAGGCCTTGTGTGCCCTGAATAAATTTTATAAAAATATTAAGTGTTTTTATACTATACACGTGTCGGGGTAGTGTTTTATCCTAAAAGGTAGCTCGGATCGAAAATCCTAGGGCACGATTGCGTCCAAAGTGTTCTGTTTACCCTAGGCGAGGTGTAAAAGTTGTGGGCACATGCCTGCTGCGAGAGATGTCACCCAGGGGAAAAATCGTCATTTTAAAATAATGACTTAGTGATTTTTATCACTGAAGTTCTTTTCGAATAACTTTCAAACGAAGCCTTGGAATGGAAATATGAGACTTCTATTGAGTTCAAAATGGGGTGTTTTTCCTAGGCGTGATATAAAATAAGTGAGCACGGAGGTTTTAGAATCCACGCCCATCGACAGAGTGTCAGAGAGTTTATAAATTCGCTTGAAAGTGGAATTAGGGGAAAAACCTAATTTTCCTTCTCTCTCTCTCTCTATGTGGTTATTCAGCATTATTTTCTGTTCTTCGCCGGATCGAGAAGCGATCTCTGCCACAAATTTGGAGGATCGAAGTGGGAGCGTCATGGACGCGCCACCAATGATGAACGACTAGATCGAGGTGGGATTTCGGTTGTTTTTTTTTTCGCACCTTCATCAATTTATGGATTTTTTTTCCAATTTTTTCGTTTAAATTCTATAATTTTGGAATTGGGACGATGGAAAAATGAACACGGCCACCTTCCGAGCCCTGTTCAACATCCCGTTATTGGGCGTTCTTTGTTCCAAATTTTTGGACGTGCAAATATTTTTGGATCGACGATCAGGGGTAGGCACTGTGAAGGTCTCGTCCTGAGGATCCCAAACCTGCATTCGGTTTTGAAATCGGGCCACCGGAGCGGTGGCAGTGGCCGTCGGAAGCCCCGGCTCCAGAAAGGGCGGTGGCTGGAGGTCAGGGTGGCGTAGAAGGGTTCAGGCGTCAGGCAGCAAGTGCGGTCGGGAGCGCAGTGCTCAGGTGAGGTTCAGTAGGGGGTTCGGACGAGGTGGCAACGTCGGGTGTGGCATGCATGGATGGGGTAGCGCTGGGAGGAGGTGGAGCTGAGGGCTTCAGTGGGAATCGGTCGAGCAAGAGTCTGAATCGTGATTGGGGATTCGAGCAAGACGAGGCAGCGGCGTTGGCAAGGTCGAACCCGAGGCGGTGGCCGACGTGGCGAAGCGGGGAGCTGAGGCGGCGGTGGCGTCAGGTGGAGGTGCCATGGAAGTGTTCTCTACAGGATGGAAGTAACGGTGTCAGACCCGTCGCAGTCAAGGAAGAAGCCCCGAGGTCAGCGCCTCAGGGGGGGGGGGGGGGAGTAGCGAACAAGGACTCGCGCTTTGCGGGTCCTACTGGGTGATGAAGACCGGCCAAATGGCCGGTCTTCTTGAAGAACTGGACCTAAGGGGGTCCGGTGTTGCTGGAGCGGGCCGCGGTGAGTCGGGCCGGTGGTTCGGACTGGGCTGACTAGGGTGAATTGGCCCGGTTGGGCCCCTTGCGTTCTGAGGGCCGTAACTTCTAAACGACGCGTGGGTTTCGGGGATTTTGGGTTTTGTGCCCGAAGGTGGGTAACCCGAAACGCTTTAATTTAATAATATCAAATTATTATTAAAGCTCTCAATGGACGTATTCGCAAGCTGGATGTCTATTCGATGCACCGTTAGAGGCGCTGTGGACCTGGAGTTAAGATGACCCTTACAAAGTTGGCTCGGACCCTTTACGGTTCGGTTTCGTTGCTCGGTGGCACAAAACGCTTAATGTGAATAACTAATTAATTATTTAATTAATTAGTTATCATTGCGTCAGACCTAACTCTTGTTTGGGATGTCCGATTGACACACCGTCAGCGGCAGCATGACCCTAGTCCTCGTGGAGACTTTTTGAGATGCTTTCTGAAGCATTTGGATTGGAGACAAGGTGCGGTCCCCACAGGGCCTGGTTCACACATTTTACGGTGAAACACCACTTTTCACCCGACATCTGTTTGGGGTGTTTGAGTACTAATTTCCAAGTGTTCTATTGAGGGGATTAAGACGGCACAATCCGTTCTCCTAAATTCAGGGTCGAGGATGGGCCCCACGGGCCGTCTTTTAAACTATGTGCAGCATACTGCGCCTTCTTCACCAGGCATCCATTTGGGGCGTATGAATAGTCGATTTAGTGTGTTTTTCCGAGAGAATCGTGATGGAGTAGTTCGCCTGACCTCTTTCAGGATCGAGCCGTGGGCCCCACGAGACACCGTTTGGGCATAAAGCGATGTTGAATGACTTTTTCGTCGGGAGTCCGTTTCCAGAGAGTAAATAGTCTATCTCGTGTGTTTTTCCGTGAGGATTAAAATGGTGTAATCTATTTGGGTAAGAGGATCCTCTTTCGAGATCTCATTAAATGTGGAAACATGAAAGGGCATTGGTCGGAGGTTCCTTGGATGCACTCCGAACCTACACACGGTAGCGGTGTTAGTGACACCCAGTGATGGCACGAGCAGTGCGGAGTTATCAGACCAGTTCCGGGTTTACCCTCCAGCAGGGCTGGGAAGTGGGTTACCCACTAGCATATCAGGGTTTACCCTCTAGTGGGGCTGGGCAGTGGGTTACCCATTAATCTTAGGGTTTACCCTCCAGCGGGGCTAGGCAGTGGGTTACCTGTTAACCTTAGGGTTCACCCTCCAGTAGGGCTGGGTAGTGGGTTACCCGTTAACCTTAGGGTTTACCCTCCAGAGGGGCTGGGTAGTGGGTTACCCGTTAACCTTAGGGTTTACCCTCCAATGAGGCTGGGTAGTGGGTTACCTGTTGATCTTAGGGTTTACCCTCCAGCGGGGCTAGGCAGTGGGTTACCCGTTAACCTTAGAATTTACCCTCTAGCTGGGCTGAGCAGTGGGTTACCCGATGAATTCTTTTAGAATCAGCCCTTTCTATGAGGCTATTCAGTGAATTTTCTCTATGATTACTGGAGTGGAACCCTTGGTTGTACGGTTCAGCGATGAGGCAGCTTTGGTGTGCGGGACTATTGGGCATCAGTGATGGATATCCTTTGAACTGTTGGTGACTTTTCTTGGGCTGAGCTTGGGATAGAGATCCCCTTACACACTTGTTTAGGTTTCTTGTTGAGCATATATATATACACCCTACTTTTGTTTCCACTCCTTGGGTTTAGTTACTCTCCTTCTAGGAGGGGTGAAGACGCGTGGGGTATGCCACATGCTTTCTGTGTCTATCTCCTATTGGATTGGACGAGCCCACTTACTTTCTTTTGTTAGGTTGAGCTACACTCTCTCTTTTGTACTCTCACACTATTCTTGATCTGTCTACTGCTCACCGTTTTAGTATCTCCTCGGTTGATCCCTCGAGCTTTCGGGGAATCCTACTAAGTATCTTTATACTCACCCCTGCTTGGGCTTTTCTTACACTTGGTGTGCCCTTGTAGATGATAGATATGTCGATCGAGACTACGGAGGAGCGTAGAGGACATAGGATCTTGGGATGCGTTCAGTGGTCATAGTAGGGTTTCCAGGTGTGAGAATCACCAGATGTTTACTTTTGTTTACCTGTTGCTGGGTTGTGGCACCTTTCTAGTTGGGTGCATGTTTTTCCCCATTTTCTGTTCATATATCTTGTCAGTACTTTTCAGCACCTTACTTGTACTATTTAGAAGTTTATGCATGACTGTGGTTGGCTTATAGTTGTTTGTCCTTTGGTTTTCGTTTTTTACTCTGCACTTCTACATTGAGTGGGATGTGTGTGTGAGTATAGGTACTTAGGTAAAGGCCTCCCCGAGATTGTTACGCCTTTGACACTTGTCGCCAGCCCCTGACCTATGGATGTGGTCTTGGGGTAGTTGCGGCTCGAGACCGGTAGGGTCGGGTCATGACAAAGTGGTATCATAGGTGGTTTGTTCCATGGGGCGTTGTTCGGACGTCCCTAAAAAGGAATTGTTTGAGTTTTGGGGAAAAAGTGTCAACGTGTATCGAGAGCGGCTCTCAGGCTAGGGAGTCCAGTGATGGTGCAGCGGCCGACGTATCCATTCACTAGGACCCTGATAACCTGCTTGTCGACTCGGCATACTGAGACACTTGTTGCAGGGAATTTGGTTCGTGCATCATATAAGATTGAGTCTTTGACTGTTCTTCTTGAGTCATCTCCCCATCATTGTTGATATATATATGCTCATTTGACCGCAATACTCCTTGATCAGATTCAGGATGTCTCTGTGATGATAGCTATCCAGGATACTAGTTCCGGTTCATGACGACGACTCTGTGAGTGATGATGCCTTAGTTCAAGATCCATCATATGATTACCCTTTCCCTAGGAGGATAGGCAGTAGCACCTCCACCTGTGGAGTAGCATATAGTACCGACAACGAAGGCCGATGACGAGCACAGGCTAGGCACACTACGTGAGTTCCAACATTAGAGACCGCTGAGGTTCCACGGTGAGCCATACCCTTAGATAGTGAAGGGTTGGCTAGAGTCGGTGGTTCGCCTCTTCAGGCTTGTTCGGACACTGACATGTTAGATGGTGGCTTTGAGAATCAATTTTTCTTCCACCAAGTAGTTTGGCGTTAGTAGAGCCAGGGTTACTCAGATGCATGATGAGTTGGTACTCTCGTGGGATGACTTTTAGCAGCTATTTCGTGAGGAGTACTACCCCTCCTACTTATGATTTATACAGTTTCAGGAGCTGCTGGAGCTTCAGCGGGGAGTGATGGCAGTGGCTGAGTACACGACTAGGTTCGCAGACCTTACTCAGTACTCTTTGGATGTGGCCCATGATGGAAACTTTTGAGTACATAAGTTTGAGTGAGGTCTATGGAGAGAAGATTAGTGCCATCATAGTGCCCTTGTACATCCTCACCCATATTAGGGTGCTGGAGAAGGCACTGGTGACAGAGAAATTTCTGTCAGAGGGATGTCAATTGGCAGGGCCTCAACGCCAGAGGTCTCCCCTTGATGAGACTCAAGCACATGTTCGGGGACAACATAGAGCACTGATATAGCCCAGGGAGGACTAGTTCTATGTTTTTGATGTGCTAGGTCACATGGTGTGAGACTACTCGACCAAATGTGATGAGTTTTCCAGATAGTTGGTAGATGCACCGCCACAACAGAGGCAGTGTCGTGATCAGAGAACTCCCAGGTGAGGACAGGGTGGTCCCCAGGGAGGCGGTGTTGGAAGAAAAGCATGAAGAACTGTGGTTTACAGACGATGTTTTTAGGTCCTTCCACCACCACTAGGCGGCCCATGTCAGGATCAGGGAGCTGACGTACGGGGCCACAAGCGGCTGTGTGCTATGGATTTCTACAATCCTGCAACGTATGAGATGATAAGAGGTACGCTCTGTGTCTTTTTCTACTTTTTCAGCAGAACTTGTTAGAAACTGTGTGATGTACTCTTTTCGTCTAACTCCTTGTTCGAGGAGTTACTAAGGGTGACGTAGGGCATCAGTGAAACCCTATGTTAGTGTTGTCCGACGTAGCTTTGAATGCACGGGAAAGAGGGGTTATTCCCCCACTGAGACATGTTTTTGTGATGCGATCAAAACCGTGAGGGAGAGTCAGTACCACCCAAAATGGATCGTATTGAGGTGCGGTGGATGAGTCCCTCTGACATGTGCAGTCATGGTAGAGTTTTGCGGTGGAGTGTCAGAGTAGGTTCTAGTTTTTCCAGTGGGGATTTTCTACTTAACCCCCTTTTTTTGCTTGAGGTGACACTAGTGGGTTTGGCAGAGTGCCTATTTTGGGGATTACTCTCCTTCCAAGAGGGGTAAAGATACATGGGGTATGCCACGTGCTTTTCGTGTCTAGCCTCTGGCGGTTGGATGAGTTTTCTCACCTGCCCTTTTTGTTGGTACCTTGCGTGCTCAACGTCAATCTTGATACCATTATCAAGTACAGGTTGAGGTGATGCAAACCCCATAAACAGAACTACGTGCTTCACTATGAGGTGCTGGTGGTGGTGGTCCTTGCACTGAGAATGTGGAGACGCTATCTTCTAGGAGAGCACTTTGTGGTTTGCTCAGACCACCAGTGTCTCAGGTGTGCCCTCACCCAAAGAGACTTGAACCTGAGATGACGGTGTTGGTTGAAATTTCTGTAGGACTGTGATGTCGAGGTAGTCTATATTCTGGAAAAATGGCATTGTTATAGCAGGTTCCCTTAGCAGAAAGTCCCAGACTCACCATGTGCGGGAAGTTTCATAGTAGTTAGCTTCCCTACGGCTAACCTTGGTGGAGCAGGAGGGTATGACTTTTCTAAAGTTGAGGGTGTTGACTCCTTCGCTCCTTGAGCATGTGAGAGAGTCACAACTAGGGGATGTCGACAGCGAGGTACTGCATGATCAGATATCCACAGGCGACGCACCCAATGGGTATTCTGAAGGAGGGAATCACGAGATCCTATTCTAAGAACAAATCATGATTTCAGTCGTGATGTGGAAAGTAGAGGTTCGGTCAGAGAAGTCCCCCGAGTTTTTTTGGGTTGTTCAGGAATCGTGCAAGAGATGGCAAGGTTGCCTACCGTCTTGCCCTACCCTCCCAATAGTAGGAGTGGGCACACGACGTCTTCCACGTGTCGCAGATAATGAGGTGCATGCGTGTTCTTATGCATTTCAGCAAAAGTAGCAGACCTTATGAGTACGAACCATCCCTGTGGTTCACGTGTTGTGCCAGCATGGTGTTGTGCAAGTTTTCTTGGGAGTGGGAGAGCTAGGTGTGAGCTCTGTATCCCGAGTTGTTTTTCCTAGTTTTTCTTTTTGAAGACAAAAATCTTGAAGGAGGGAATGATATAGAAACCCGATTTTTACCCTGTAAGACTTTGTAATATTTGTAAATATATTTCCAGAGCTAGGAGCTGAGATGGAGTGCGATTCCGAGGCCCGGTGTGTCCGGAATAAATTTTATAAAAATATTAAGTGTTTTTGTACTATGCACATGTCAGGGTGGTGTTTTCTCCTATAAGGTAGCTCAGAACGGAAATCTGAGGGCACAGTTGTGTCCAGAGTGTGCCGTTTACCCTAGGTGGGGTGTAAAAGTTGCGGGTACGGGCCTGTTGTGAGAGATGTCACCCAGGGGAAAAATCATCATTTTAAAATAATGACTTAGTGATTTTTATCACTGATGTTCTTTTAGAATAACTTTTGAACGAAGCCTCAGAATGGATATACGAGACTTCTGTTGAGTTTGAAATGGGGTGTTTTTCCTAGGTGTGATATAAAATAAGCAGGCGTGGAGGATTCAGAATCTGTGCTCGTCGGCAGAGTGTCATATAGTTTATAAATTTGCTTGAAAGTGGAATTAGGGGAAAACCCTAATTTCCCTTCTCTCTCTATCTCTCTCTCTCTCTCTCTCTTGTTCTTTGGCGTTCTTTGCTGTTCTTCCCCAGATCAAGGAGCGATCTCCATCAGAACTTTGGCGGATCAAAGTAAGAGCGTCATGGACGCGCCACCAACGACGAACGGCCAGATCGAGGTAGGATTTCAGTTGTTTTTTCACACCTTCATCAATTTCTGGAGTTTTTTCCAATTTCATCGTTTAAATTCTATAATTTTGGAATTGGGACAATGGAAAAACAAACACAGACACCATCTGAGCCTCGTTCTACATCCCGTTATTGGGCGTTCTTCATTCCAAATTTTCGGACGTGAAAATCTTATCGGATCGACGATCGGGGGAAGGCGCTGTGAAGGCCTCATCCCGAGGATCCCAAACCCGCGTTTGGTTTTGAAATCGGGCCACCGGAGCGGTGGCGGAAGCCTTCAGAAGCCCCGACTCTGGCAATGGCAGTGGCCGGAGGTCGGGGTGGCACATCGGGGTTCGGGCGTCAGGCAACGGGTGCGGCCGAGAGTGCAGTACTCAGTTGAGGTTTGACCGGGGGGTTCTGACGAGGTGGAAGCATCAAGTGTGGCTGGCACAGATGGGGTAGCACCGAGAGGAGGCAGATCTGAGGGCTTCGGTGGGCGTTGGTCGAGCAGGAGTCCGTCGAGCGAGACAAGGCGACGGTGTTGGCGAGGTCGAACTTGAGGCGGCGGCCGGCATGGCGAAGCGGGGAGCTGAGGCGGTGGTGATGTCGGGTGGAGGTTCCCTGGTGGTGCGCTCCATAGGACGACGGCGACGACGTCTGTAACGACCCGAAATTTTGAATAAATCTTGTTTCCTAATTTTGTGTGTTATTTTATTTTTCATACTCAACAAAACTATTTCATTTGATAACATGAGTATAATTAAAATGAGACTGTTGGGTTTTGAATATTATATGACCGTTAGTCAGTATGATCTTTGGAAACTGAATGTTGCGACTATTGTCTCTAAATACAAGTGATCTTAGTTAATTAATATAGAAAGAATATTTGACGGCCTCATCCAGTAGTCTTGGACCGATCTAAGCCCATCTAACAGAACTTGGGAAGGAGGTAGCACCACTGGGATTTACTCTGGACCAAACCCAAGCCGAACTTCATCGTGTGAAGCTAGAACAGAATCACATTCGTGAGAAGTTCAAACTGATAGAAATTACTACTTGTGAGATGTTGGCCGAGACCCCTCTCAGATTCTCTCACCTTAGCACACCTTACACTTAGGTCTCATGCTGGGGTTATAAGGTGCTATGTAAGGACACCATAATCTTTTGTTAAAAATAAAATTGTGTTTTCTTCTTATGGTGATGTTTGGGAGTTTTCAAATGTTCGAATGAATATAGGATGTATTTTATTGATGTATTTTGATAAAAGGATATTTTAAAATATTTATGTAAACCTTAAATAATTAATGATGTGTAATGATTTTCAAAAAATGGTCTTCTGCAAATGTGTTCAGTAAGAAATTTAGAGTCTAATAAGATCAACTTAATTTTTAATGAATAGTAAATTATGAATAGTGATTTTATGCTTAGGATTAGTAATGTGACAAAATGGATTAGTAATCTCACTTAAAGAAAGTATTAATATAATTTAGGCACCTTGATTAAGTAGTGTGATTCAATAAAATAGGTAAATAACTATTTCATTAATTATTAGTCAAGTATTAGTTTTTTTCAGGTGAATAGTGTTTTTTAATTAAAAATTAAATTAAAAATATTTAGAAAATTATTTTTATAAAATGGAGTTTATTTTTGAATTCAGAGCATTGATATTATGTTAAGATAAATTTTTGGGATTTTTCTGAGAAAGTTGAATTTTCAGTGAATAGTGAAAATACAGTTTTTAAGTTACGAGTGTTTAATGACATCATTAAATGATGTATTAAGTATGTAATCAATATGGTTGACTTGTGAATAGTAATATAAGGTATGATGTGTCCCAAGTGGCCAATACCATGGGAAAATACCATGGGAAATCCCATGGTTTTTCCAATACCACCAATGAGGTGTCCCTTTGCCATTAATGCCTTGTCCCCTCACTTTCCCTATAAAAACCCACTCTTTACTCCTTTAGTTTTCACTCCTGACTCTCCCCCAACGAAGCTCTGGTATCATTACCTCCTAAAGAGTCCTCCCAAGGTTCCACCAAGCCCTCAAGGTCTCAACCTTCGAGTTTTAAGAGTTACGTTTTAAGGTAAGGGTTCTAACCTCTCTCTTTCTTTTCAAATACTCTCTTTTAAGTCATTTCTTTTATGCTCCATGTTCTTATGTTGGAGGATGTTCTTTTATATTCCTATTACTTCCCTTTTCGTGTTCATATTATGAGATATCCCCTCTTACTCTCATCATTTCGTTTTATGAATGTTTAAGTGGCGCCGTTAGGCTGCCGAAAGTTTTGTAACAGATTCTTTCACCCTTCTCATTTTCAAGTTTTATTTTCTTATCAAGTATTTCAAGTTCCTTTTTATTATGTTGGGGTATGATCTCTATATCTATCATAATTATTGTTTATGTTCATATGATGAGAGACCCTATTTTATCTCATCAATTCATTTTTTTTAAAGTTTAAGTGACGCCGTTAGGCTGCCGAATTTTTAAGGGATTCTTTTCACCCTTCTCATTTTCAAGCTCTATTTTCTTATCAAGTCTTTCAAGTTCCTTTTTATTATGTTGGGGTATGATATATATATCTATAATACTTGTCTTTTATGTTTATATGATGAGAGACCCTATGTTATCTCATCAATTCATTTTTGAGGTTTTAAGTGGTGCCGTTAGGCTGCCGAATTGTCATAAGAGAAATCTTATTTTTGTCTTCCTTTCATGTTCTTTATTTCATATGGTATATCTTTAAAATTCCATTACCATGTTATTAAATCCTTTATATTCTGTTCCCCTAATATTTTATGGATCATTCATGAGTGGGTTACCCATGTTCTCTCTCTTTTCAATGTTTTCTAAAACTCTACAATATAGCCGTTATGCTGCCAAATTTCTGTCTCAAAATGTCTCTCTCTTTTTCTCAAATTCTTTTATTTTATTAAGTGAATACTCAAATCTCTTTCTTATAAAAGGGTATTCACATATATACCAAAATTTTCTATTTTAAATTCTGGGATTTACATACATGAGACCCACTTTCCTTTTCCGTGGGTTTAAAGTGACATAAAGATCATGTCTTTAAAGCAGTTTTTAAAACGTTATGATTATGAAATGAAACCCATTTCTTTTATGCTATATGGGTTATTTATGAAATTTTTTATGATGATATATGTGGATCACATGATAACAAAGGAAAATTTAAGGGTGCGCCCGAATAGCGCTCCAATGCATTGGGTAAAGAATTAATCTCTAGAGATGACCATTTTTAACGATGCCTTGGTGAATAACCTTGGTAATTTTTAATGACACCTTGGGGATGGACCATGGTGAAATGGAAATGATTGTCTAAGTTAAATGTTGTAGCCACATCTTCA
Source organism: Viscum album (assembly GCA_963277665.1). Classification (NCBI taxonomy): domain Eukaryota; kingdom Viridiplantae; phylum Streptophyta; class Magnoliopsida; order Santalales; family Viscaceae; genus Viscum; species Viscum album. The sequence continues at coordinate 58,932,417 of OY728129.1, forward strand.
AGTTATGAAATACATTATTTTTATTATGATATACCTCATGATTTCTTTATCATGCCTTAAAGTTATTTTTCATGACTTTATTGACGTATCTCAAGTTCACATGTTAAATGTTTCCCTTGTTTCCCTTACTGGGCATTCTGCTCACCCTTTCCTTTGATGTATGCTCCCAGGTTATGAGATGATGTAATGAACTTAGGATGAACAAATGAAGAAGCCAATGTTTTTTTTTGTTTTTGTCATGTATTAAGTTCCTAGTTTCCAAGACACTAAACCTTAAAGGTCCTCGATTTTGTATATTGTAATGAAATTTTATGTGATAAACAGGCGGGATGCTATAGCGTCGGACCCATCGCGATCTGGGAAGGAGCCCCGAGGTCAGCGCCTCGGGGGGTGGGGGGGAAACGAACAAGGACCCATTCTTTGCAGGTCCTGCTGGGTGATGGAGGCCGGCCAAATAGCCGGTTTGCTTGAAGAACCAGACCCGAGGGGGTCCGGTGTTACTGGATCAGGCCGCGGCCGGCAGGCCACGATGAGTTGGGTTGGTGGTTCGGACTGGGCCGGCCGGGGTGAACCGGCCCGGTTGGCCCCTTGTGTTCGGGGGGCCGTAACTTCTAAATAGCGCGTTCGTTTGATGCGTCGTCTATGGCTGTGGGTTCATTTCAGCAAGGCGGACTATTTGAAGTGGGTTTTGGGGATTTTGGGTTCTTCTCCTGAAGGCGGGTAACCCGGAATGCTTTAATTTAATAATATAAAATTATTATTAAATCTCACAACGGACGTATTCGCAAGCCGGATGTTTGTTCAATGTGTTGTCATAGGTGCTGTGGCCCTAGAGTTGATATGACCCTTCCAAAGTTGGTTCGGCCCCTTTGCGGTTCGGTTTTGTTGCTCGGTGGCACGAAACACTTAATGCAAATAACTAATTAATTATTTAATTAATTAGTTATCATTACGTCGGACCTAACTCCTATTTGGGATGTCCGATTGATGCAACGTCAGTGGCAGCGTGACCCCAGTCCTCGTGCGGACTTTTTGAGATGCTTTCTGAAGCATTCAGGTTAGAGACATGGTGCGTGCCTCATAGGTCCTGTTTCACACATTTTACAGTGAAATGCCACTTTTTCACCCGATATCTTTTTGGGGTGTTTGAGTACTCATTTCTGAGTGTTCTCCCTAGGTGACTGAGACAGTGAAATCCGCTCGCCTAAATTCGGGGTCGAGGCATGGGCCCCATGGGCCGTCTTTTAAGCTGTGTGTAGCGTACTGTGCCTTCTTCACCAAGAGTCCGTTTGGGGCATATGAATAGTCGATTTGACATGTTTTTCCAAGAGAATCACAATGACGTAGTTTTCCCGACCTCTCTCAGGACCGAGGTGTGGGCCCTACGAGATGCCTTTTGGGTATAAAGCGGTGTTTAATTACTTTTTTGTCAGGAGTCTATTTCCAGTAAGTAAGTAGTCTATCTCGTGTGTTTTTCTAAAAGGATTACAATAGTGTAATTTGTTTGGGTGAGCAGAGCATGTTTCGAGATCTTATTAAATGTGGAAACATGAAAGGGCATTAGTCGGAGGTTCCTTGGACGCATTCCGAACCTATGCATAGTAGTGGTGTTAGTGACACCTAGTGATGGCACGGGCAGTGCAGAGTTATCAGACCAATTCTGGGTTTACCCTCTAGTGGGGTTGGGTAGTGGGTTACCCACCGGCGTATCAAGGTTTACCCTTCAGTGGGGCTGGGCAGTGGGTTACCCGTTAACCTTAGGTTTGACCCTCTCGCGGGGCTGGGTAGTGGGTTACCCGTTAACCTTAGGGTTCACCCTCTAGCGGGGCTAGGCAGTGGGTTACCCGTTAACCTTAGGGTTTACCCTCCAGCGGGCTGGGCAGTGGGTTACCCGTTAACCTTAGTGTTTACCATCCAACGAGGCTGGGAAGTGGGTTATCCATTGACCTTAGAGTTTACCCTCTAGCGGGTCTGGGCAGTGGGTTACCCATTAACCTTAGAATTTACCCTCTTGCTGGGTTGGGCAGTGTGTTACCCAATGACTTCTTTCAGACTCATCCCTTTCTATGAGGCTAGTCAGTGAATTTTCTTCGTGATTACTGGAGTGGGACCCTTGGTTTTACGGTTCAGCGATGAGGCAACTTTGGTGTGCGGTACTATTGGGCATCAGTGATGGATATCCTTTGAACTGTTGGCGACTTTTCTTGGGATGATCTTGGGATAGAGATCCCCTTACACACTCGTTCGGGTTTCTTGTTGAGCATATATATATATATACACCCTACTTTTGTTTCCACTCCTTGGGTTCAGTTACTCTCCTTCTAGGAGGGGCGAAGATGCGTGGGGTATGCCACGTGCTTTCTGTGTCCAGCTCCTCTTGGATTGGACAAGACCACTTCCTTTATTTTGTTGGGTTGAGCTGGACTCTCTCTTTTGTACTCTCACACTGTTATTGATCTGTCTACTGCTCACTGTTTTAGTATCTCCTTTGTTGCTCCCTCGAGCTTTCGGGGCATCCTACTAAGTATCTTTATACTCACCCCTGCCTGGGCTTTTCCCGCACTTGGTGTTCCCTTGAAGATGACGAACAGGTCGAGCGAGACTACAGAGGAGCGTAGAGGACATAGGAACTTGGGCTGTGTTCAGTGGTCATAGTAGGGTTTCCAAGTGTGATACTCACCAATTTTTTACTTTCATTTACCTGTTTTCAGGTTGTGACACCTTTCTAGTTGGGCATGTGTTTTTCCATTTTTCTGTTCAGATATATTGTCAGTACATTTCAGCACCTTACTTGTACTATTTAGAAGTTGATGCATGACTGTGGTTGGGTTATAGTTGTTTGTCCTTTGGTTTTCTTTTTTACTCTGCACTTCTACATTGAGTGGGTTGTGTGTGTGAGTAAAGGTAGTTAGGTAAAGTCCTCCCTGAGATTGTTACGCCTTTGACGCTTATCGCCAGCCCCTGGACTATGGAGGCGGGCTTGGGGTAGTTGCGGCTCGAGACCGGTAGGGTCGGGTCGTGATAGAATGAATGATAAATGAAGATTTACTTTATTATAATAAAATGATACATTTATAACCATTACAACCAATCTCTCAAGTTTCAAACATATAAAGATATAACATGACCCTTATGTGGTTTCTATAGTAATAATTTTTGAATATTACATCCAAATATAATTCCTATCACATCCCCATGTGAACATCTGATAAAATACTCCCACAAACCTCTTAGTGAGTAACATATATGGAGCAAGATAGTTTGAATAATGTTGAGACATATGGATCATATTCCTTAAGTTTAACTATATGTACTTATATTCAAACTCGTTAACTTCATAACATCAAATGATATAATGTTATATTATGTTTTATACTTAGAACTCTTTCTAAGTACATCATCATCATCCTTGGAACCTTTTCCATCAAAAATATTCTTTGAAGTATTTTTTTAAATAATTTAACTATTTATATTATCACTTTACCAACACATCCTAAAATCTTTTAAGATAAAGTGATATTAACTTTTTTATGGTAACTAATGTAACTATTTACATTTTTCTTTACCACCAAACCCTAAACTCTTTTAGGATTAATTGGTAACACTTTTTTATGGTAACTATTGTAACTTTTTACATTTTTCTTTACTTCTATACCCCAAACTATCTTAGTATATAAAGTGTAATACTTTTAAGTATTAACCGGTATTATCCTTTATAGAATAGTGATGTTCACTTATTGTGGTAACTAAATATAACTCTTTATATCTTTCTTTACCATTATATCCTAATAACTTTTATGATATCAAGTGGATTTCACTTTCTCACTATTTATATCTTTCATTACTATCATATCCTAAAAATTATTTTAGGAAATAAAGTGTACATTATTATGATAACTAAATATAACTCTTTATATTTATTTATCATAAAATATCTTAAGAATTTTAGGGCATTTAGTAGAGAATCACTATAATATCTGACTGGTATAATCCTTTAATTAACAGTAATATTCACTTTCTTATAATAAATAAATGTAACCATTTACATTTTTCTTTACTATCAAATACCCCAAATATTTAGGATATTAAGAAAAAAATCATTCAAACTCATATTGGCAGAATTTTTTATTTGTTAACTTTGAACATCTCTATATCCATATATACTCCCACTAGCAGCTTAGACCTTATATTCTCTTTGAAATATATTTCTAATATTTATAAAAAACTACTATGTGTGTTAGGAAATAACATTTATTTCCTTTTAGTAGGAATATTAAACAAATAAACTATTGTTTCCATATCATATATTACATTCTATGTATTTGGAACATTCTAATTTTAAATGAATACTTTATTAAAATATACCACTGATGGGTGATAGGAACACTTTCCCACATATTTAACAAAAAATTGGATAAAAAAGTTTATCTGGGATAAACAATTTATCAAAATCTTCTTCTCAAAATAGGTTATAGAATCTAATTAATCATAAACCATGTGTATTAATTTAATCATCTCATATCGAATCTTTTTTATCTAACATTCTATTATAATATAAGATAAGTGAGATGAAGAAACATTTTCTTTACTTAGATTCATTTGATCTTGATAAAATCTTTTATATTTAAATTCTCAATGTAGTAACTATTTACTTAATCTCATGAATATAAGATACAAGCTTGATAAATTTTTATTTTGATTTTGAACTCATGTATATTTAAAACACTTTGTAAAATATTCATTCAGTATGACATACCCTTCTAAAATCAAAGAATTAATTTCTATAACATACTTCCCTAATATGGACATCCCATAAAGTTTCATAAACTCCATAAGGTATATCTTTAATAATCCAATCATATTGAATTATTTACATTCCTTTACTAATATCCATAGGTTCAAATGACCTTGATTTTCTTCTTGAAGAAACATTGTTGAAATTTTCAACTAACTTTTTCTTCTTATAATTTGAATATTTACCCACCTGTACTATATATATAGTACTATAATCCAAGATTCATATGCTCAGTTTATTCATTTACAATACTTTAAGAATATAGGGTAAAATTTTCATTGAATTAAATCACATTTACATAACATTTCCATAAATTAAAATAGGATAAATTCCCTGATCAGAACACACCATTTTAGTCTCCCTTTAAAGCATGTTATAGAATTAAAGTAATCATAAACCATGTGTAAAAATACCTATCTCATTTCATTTAAAATAATATTGTTTACAATCTCTTATCAAGATATAAATGAGATATTGTTCCCATATTATGATGAGTTTATCCAATCTTGAAGCATACAAGCTATCAATTGGCAACTCCTTTGCTCCATTACTTGAAAACAAAACTAAAGTTCAATTATTTCCATCTTTATGAAATTATGTATATTTAAAACAATTTGTAAAACATAAAACTGATATCATATATCTATTAAAATAATAGAATTTATTTTTATAACCAATAAAGTTTTAAGGAAAGTTTTAGTCTTACCAAGTCATAAAACTATTCAATCATATTTAATATTAATTAACATACCCAATCATATTGAGTATATGGGGCTAAAATAATTTATGTAATGAATCATATTGAGTATATGTGTGAAGACTAAAATTTATTTGATCATTTACCATCTAATGCCTTTGAAACATTAAATAAATCACTCTATGCTTCCATAAACACCTAGATTCACTTATTAAAAAACATTAACACTTGGTTACTAAGGAAAGAATTATTATAACATGTATAATTGTTCTCTTTCTAAAGAAATTTTCCTAAGCTATAGGTCTTAGGAGTTGATTACTTTAAGATACTCATTTTAAGGGTTTATATAATGTTTATCTTGATAATGATGATGAATTTATATAAAATAGAACTTTTAATTAGATGAAAATAATTTCTTATGTAATTCCATCAAGGAATTTTAATAAAATTTCTCCCACTAAAATTTATGATCCCACATGTCATATCCAATTAGTGATCCAAGATCCATATTTCACTAAGCAAATGACCTCGCTATGGCATGAAACCAATCATTTAGTTATTCATGTAGGGCATCATCCCAATTATAATAGTTTTGATTCTTGGATAATTTAATGGATAAAACTTTATCCAAATCAATCATATAGATTCACTCAATTATATTCCTATGGTATCCCAACCCTTGGGGTTTCCTAGCTAAGTGTAACCCAAATAAAACATCAAAAGCAACATAACACAAGATAATCCAGTGGCACACTAATATGGCATGGAACTACCTGTTGAATAATCTTGATTCACTCATTACTTTATTTCTTGACACAAGATAATCCAGGGGCACCCCAATATGGTGTGAAACTACTTGGTTGGATGATAGAGGTCTTGATAAGTGTTTATTTGGAAGGAATCTCACACTTAGTATTTGAGTTTTTTAAATTATCACTAAATTAATATACATCATATGAATATTAAATTCATAAATATTACATTATATGTTATCATTATCTTCTCATGTATTATTCCCTTTATGTGTATGCATGATTAAAATAATTTATATTTGGAAATCCAAATTCCAACCACTAAATTAATGTGGTCACACCACATTAATGTGTAACTATTTACACAACCTATAAGTCTGTGTTAATTACCCAAAAATAGAATTCAAGTATATTCATACATATCCAAATTCATCATACGTATAAGGTATATGAACACTTAATGTAAAGACATAGAGTTATATGATATCGAAAAATTCTACATGAGTAAGCCTGAAGTAATAGATAACCAACCCTATTCACTTTCCTAGCCAAGGTAAGCCTCTAGAAAATTAGGTGGTCTGACCCCAAGTCCCTATACCCTGGGTGACACTACTCAAGAGAGAATTAAATTCATGAAAACACTTACACCTAATATGTACAAAATATGTCTAATAACTACTTTAAAGATCATAACTAAAATTACAAACCAAGGTCAAGGTAGATAAAAACTAAATTTTATGATATCAAACCTAGCATGACATGAATGGATTTATCCTAAAAGAAATTCATCATATAAATTTTGGCAGGTAATCATTCATAATATAATAAATTTATAACTATGAATAATGTAGGGAATAAATTTTAAATAAACTAATAATTAAAATATTTAGTCCTGAGATAAACAATGATGAATAATTTCATAAATAAAATATAATTAAAACCCCTTTTATAATTTCATCTTTAACATTATTGACATTCTATAAATTTGAATATAAAATCTTTATAATCTTTCAAATATGAATTCTTTCATATTTTTTATAATATTACATTTCCTTTTAATAATATAATATTATATGAATTATAGACTATTTATAATTTAATTTCTATTATGTAAACCTTTTACATAATATAAATATCATATATTTAATTAATATTTAAACCTTGATCATATCAATTATCAAAACACATTTTGATATGAATTAAATAATATCCAAATAAACCCCCTTTAATTTGAACAATTTAAAATTAATTAATTATAAACTAAACCTGAATATTAAGAAAATTTAATAAATAAAAAAATTATTTATTTTCAAAAATATGATACATTTATGAACTATTCATAAATAAATGCTAATTATAAACATTTTATAAATTAGATAGAATATAAAAATTTTATATTCTTTTCTATATGAACTCTTTCACATTTTATATTAAATGGAATTTATATGAAATTTCATAAATTATATACATTTTACAACTCAATATATATTATATAAACATTTTATATAATCTAAATATCATATATGTTATAATTTATAAAAAAATTATAAATAGAATTTTATGATTTATAAATAAAACATTTATTTCTATATCATAAAGCATGCCATTTAATTTTTCAAAAGGTATTTAAAAATATATATTTATCAATTAACCATAAAAATTTTATAGTTAATTAATTTATAAAATAATTTTATAAATTTATATAAATATTTCAAAATACCATTTTTTATTATTTATAAGCAATTTATAGATAGTATAATTCAATTCAAAATTGAATTATCTTGATTAAAATAAATAATTTATTTATTTTTATAAACAAGAGTAATAAATTTGAACTTTTCATATTTGAAAAAGGTTAATAAAAGAAATTTTATTAATCCAAATTAATATTATCCCCATTTTATAAACTATTTTACAAATATGAATAACATAAATAATTAAATAAACTTTTTAATGAATTATTAAATATAAATTTTCATATTTATATCTAGGCTTGAAAAATATCATTTTACAATTAAAATGTGTTTTCATAAAATTATAAACACATTGATTCATCAAAGAATCATTTTCTATGATACCATTGATTGGTTTCTTACACTCAACATATGTTCATATGTAGTGGAAGATAACCTAAACATAAGCAATTATATCTTTAAGAATCAATTCATAAATAAATCTATAAAATATAGTACCTAAGAAATGTCAATAGAAGTAATCTTCTTATTCCTCAGTAAAGGATAATGCTTGATAAAGATCACAAAGTACTGAATAAAAGCACCCTACCTCCAAGGGGGGGGGGGGGACACCGACTAATGGACCCGTGATTGTATCAAATGGATAACAGAATTTTGAATTTGTTCCAATGACTTTGTCTTAAATGATGAAAAATAGTATGGGATGAAGAGATAATTGAAAAGATTACTCATAATTAGGTGTCATCAACAGGAGGGATCACATCCCTTTATATAGACATCCATGATATGTTTCATTAAATGAAATGTGTCAGTAATATTTATGTATCCATATACATTTATTCTCAATGAAATTAATCCATTTAATCCTATTCAATAAATATTCAATAAATTTAATCCTTACATAATAGATTGATAATAAAAACTATTTGGGAGAAATAAATACGTATCATATATATATTTATTATCGCATGTATTTAATGCATGCATACTAAAACATACATCGAATGAATATTATTAAATATAAAATTATATATATATATGTATATATTTAGTGCATATTCAACACATAAACAACTGTGGGAGGTGATGATAGATAACAAATTACATTGGTTCACGAGGTGATAGTTCGATGTACACATGAACGATTGATTCGTTTAATATTTTATAAAAGTGTAGATGGATTTAAGATATAAAATTAACATAATAAAATATTAGTATATGGTAGATATTTATGTTATTATATCAATATGATTGAGTAATATTTAAAGGATTTGTAAGAATAATAAAACAAAGATGCTCAGTTAAGAGTAATACTTCTTTTTCGAACAACCTTTTTAGGATTATACCTAAAACCTCCCTAGATTGGATTTATCATCTAACCAAGGCCTCTAGGATTTTGGGAGAGAATTATGATATGAATTTAGGTATTTATTGGATGAAACAAATGTATTTTTAAGTGTGTAAAGGATATGAGAGTAGGTGCCCTTTTATAAGTGAGAGGGAGTGACTTTTTTGTAAATACCCAAAACTATTCAATAATGAGAAGTCACGCTCAATTCAAGTGCCTCCAAAATTGTTAAATAATGAATTTTAGGGGTTATATGGCCAATAAAAACCTACAACATTAAAAAATAAACATTTTTTTAAAAATGTTACTCCTTTTACATCTTTAGTTTAACCCCTAATAAACTAGTTTTAACATTAACCGTGATAATATATTTTTACTCTTTTTACTATTCATTATGACAAAAAATTAATTTAAAATTATTATATAATATTAATTATGATAATTATAAACATTTAATCCATTTAATAAAATTAAATTCACAAAATTATAAAAATTTAATTCAAAATTAATTCTGTAAAAACATGTCAAAAAATGGGTTTTCAATAAATGTATTTTTCTAGCATAAGATGATCTTACATTTACTATATGATTAGTAATCATGATTATATAAATTTAAATTAATATAACTAGATATATAATTTATAAATTTAATTTAAATATTTACTTACTAAGGTTTATTATAATTAATTAAAATGGATAAAATTTATGCATTTAAAAACAATTTGCAGAAAACCATGTTTTTAAGCATAAAAACAATCTTTTACCAAAATCGTGAAAATTGATGATTAAAATGAAATTAATTAGATTATTATAAATAAAATGTTTTATATTTAAATTTAATACTAAATAAAAAATATAATATAACTTTTAATTTACTTGATTTAATGAAAAGAAATGACCATATTTGAAAAATCATTAATTTTCACTATTTACTAAAAAATCAATCATTTTAGAAAAATAAAAAACATTCAACCTAAGTTAATTTTGATATAATTATTTCAAAAAATATTTTCATTTTATAAAATAAAATTTCTAAAATTAACATAAATTAATTTTAATACTTTCTTTTAAAAAGGCAATAAAAATCATTTTTGAATAAAATCCATTTTTTGAAGAATAAAATATATTTATTAACAATTTATTGCTTATTTACTAATAATTTATCAGTAAATTTATATATATTAGGACCTTTTATATATATTTCATAAAATATTTAATACTATTCAAACCTACGAATTTAATATATAGGTTATAACATTCATAAATAATTATGGTTCGTTTAGGCTCGGTGTTGCATATTGCATACACTATCAAGAATAGTTTTAAATTTTTAATAATTCAGAGTTTTATATTCTTCCCCACTTAAAGAATTTAAACCTCAAAATTTCATATTACATACTATGGTGAAAACATGTGCAGGTACTTCTGCTTCATGGCTTCCTCTGGTTCCCAGGTTGCCTCTTCATATTTATGGTTTTTCCATAAGACTTTGACTAGGTGAGTTGTCTTGTTGTGTAGAAATTTATATCTATAGTACAAGATCTTTTCTAGATACTACTCATAAGAGATAAATTTTCCAACTATACCACCTTTTAATTTAGTACATGTTAGTGTTCTAGTATGTACTTCCTTAAGAAGGATACATGGAATACATCGTGTACTTGAGAAAGGGTCGGTGGGAGTGCTAGTAAAAAAACCACAACTTTGATGTGATAAAAAATCTCAAAGGGGTTGATGTATATGGGTCTTAGATTCCCCTTCTTCTCAATTATCATGAATCTCTTCCATGAAGATATATGGAGAAATAATTTATTCTTGACCTAAAATTCTAGTCATCATTGACAATTATCAGCATAACTCTTCAGTCAAATACGAGAAGTATTGATGTGTTATTGAATGGTTTCAAACTTTTATACCAACTCATTTCCCATTTTTGGTCCCAACATCCTGCATTCACTAACTCCATCCCAACACATAGGTGTTCTACATCTATTCATATAGAGGGATTCATATGAATCCTTTTGGATGCTTGAGTGGAAACTATTATTATACAAGAATTTGACCAAAGGAATATGTTGATCCAATACTCCTTCAAAGTCCATAGAATATGATATCAACATGTATTCTAGTTTTTTAATAGTCTTCTTATATTATCCATTAGTTTGGGGGTGATAAGTTGTACTAAAGTTCAACTCAGTATTTAGAGTATGTTGAAGAATATTTCAGAACTTGGAGGTAAATCTTGGATCTTAGTCAGATACAATTGATAGTGGTGTTCCATGTAGCCTCACCACCTCTTTGATGTATATCCTTTCAAGTTGATCGAGTTAGAAGTCCTCTTTTTTATATCATCCCCTTTGAATTTTTACCTTCAATATTCACTTACTAACATACTAGATACATGATGTATATTCTATGATATCCTTATTTATATTATCCTATAAATAGTGTTATCAGATATCTTGATACATATTTGTTATTCCTAGGTGTATGGAGAAGTTTGATCTATGTGCTTCATTTAATAACTCTTTCATCATATCAGAATTTGATGGTACACATAGTCATGACCCAAATCTTACAACTCCTTCTTCATCAATTCTGAACTCTGAGGATTTCCCTTTTCTTATAGCTTCCACATTCTTTTAAATTTCCACATCATCTCTTTGAGAACCCTTTATCTTCTGTAGATGGTATGGTTGAGAAATCATATGATAAAGGAATGATGATATTCCTTACTTCATGATTTCCATTTTTATCCTTTATAAGTCTAAAAATATTGGATCCTTCTCAATTCTCATTAATAATAAGGTTATTGGATCCTTTATATTTAGATCATATTCCACCTTATTTTATTTCCTAGGATGGTAATAGATTGAGTAGTCATAGTACTTGATCACATCTAACCATATTAAATGGAATATATTAATCTCCTTATATGTGAATATATATTTGAGGCTCTTATGGTCCACAAATACTTCACAATTCTCCTCATTGAGACAATGTTACCATATTTTCATTGCAAAGATCACTACAACCAACTCCAGATCATGCATGAGATAGTTATTATCATGAAAATTCAAAGACCTTGAGGAATAATCTACCACTTTATTATTTTGAATCAGAAAACATATTAAGACCTTATTTAAAGAATTATTGTATAACACAAAAAGTTACCCACTCGAGGGTAGTATAAGAACTGGTAAATTAATAACCCTTTTTTTCAACTCCTTAATATCTCTTTGAATTAACTAGTCCAAAAAAATTTAATCCCTTTCGTGTTATCTTGGTTAGTGGGTTTTACAATCATGAGAAGTTTCTCAAAAATCATCAGTAATACCCACCTTATCCAAGGAAACTATGTATCTCTGTTAAAAATACTAGTGTAATCCAGTCCTCAGTTGACTTGGTCTTAGAAAGGTCTATAGACATCCCTTTGCTGGTGATAATATGCCATAATAATGATACTTCCTTCATATAGAACTCACATTTACTATACTTTTCATATATATTATACTTTCTCAAATATTTTAACAAAGTATTAAAATGCTCCTCATGATCCTCCTTTCTTTTGGAACAAATATGAATATCATTTATAAAGACTACTAATTTTTTAAATTTAATCTCTAAATACTCTATTAATAAATTCTATAAAGTTTTATGGAGTATTAGTGAGTCATAAAGGCATCACTATGAACTCATAGTGTCCATACCTTCTTCAAAAGGAAGTTTAGGGAACATCTTAATTATTCACATTTAACTGGTGATATCCCAATCAAAGGTCCACCTTATAGAAATACTGGGATCCATGTATTTGATTGAATAAGACATCTATCCATGGGAGGTGATACTTATTATTTATCATGATTTTTTGAGTTCATGTTAATCAATACAGAGGCACATTGACCCATCATTTTTCTTGACAAAGTGGACCGGTGCACCCCATAATGAATCACTCGGGCATATAAAACCCTTTTTTATATTCTCTTATAAATTTTTCTTTAGATATTACAACTCAAAATTTAACATTTTTTAAGGATTCTTGGATATGAATAAATATCTTGGTATAAGTTAGATTGAGAACTCAAACTCTCAATCAGGAGGGAGACTATAAAACTCTTCAGGGAATACATGAGTATAATCCCTCACAGTAGGCATGTCTTCAAGCATGATTCTACCCTTTGTATCAATCATTTGGGATAGATATGATTGATCATAAGGCAATAATATCCATGATTTAATAGAGATTTCTAGGTTAGATTTATCCACCTATTTACACTTGTATATAATTAGAGGATGACTTGGGATGTGAAGAGTGATCTTCCTCCCCTGAAAGTTGATATTGACTTTATATAAGGATATAAAATCCATTCCCAATTTAGAATAAAACCTCTCTAAAGGAATAAATATAATATTTTATAGAATATTTAGTCCACAAACATTGATTTGGGAGGGGTTATATACTTGTGGTGAAACCATCACTCTATTTTCTATTCTCACAGATAGCTCAACCCCCAAGTTTTGAGGCAGTGTTTGAATATTTCTACTAAAATTTCAAGATACAAAAGAATGTGTTGTACTAGAATCAAATAGTATATTCACTATTCTTTAATGAATAACTATTATACCTATCACCACATTTATATTGGGATCCACCTCATCAGTAGTGATAACATATGATCTTACTTTCTCTCTAGGCCTTAGAGGTTATTGTCATTGATTGTCTCTGACAACCCTTGGATTAGGGAATTGGCTTACATAATGCCCATGTTTCTTATAGTTGAAACACTTTACTGTAGGATTAGTGTTGATTTGAACCTTATTTTATTCTTCCAAGTTATCAAGTTTATTCATTTCCTTTCTAAACTGATTATAATAATGCCCATTCTTTCCATATTTGAAGCATCTCTTAGTTTCAATTATAATTTTTTTAGTATGATTCTTCCCACACTTTAGAAAAGTGGGATGTTTAGTTTTCTTTCTTCTATGGTATTTATCCTTTGATGCTCCCAAATAAAACTCCATTTTACATTTTTTGTCTCCAATTCCATGAGACCGCTGGAAGTCACTGATCTACATCTCAACTTTGAGGAGACAATGGAACATATCTCCATATATTCCAAAGTCTTGAATCACTAATGATTTTTTGTAGAATAAAATTTAACCCACTAAACAAATAGTCTACCTTACTTTTGGTGTTGATGAAGAAAATCAAAATCATACCATGCAATCTTTGTACAATTTTCCTCATACACCTCGATAAAATCATCTTTCTTTTACTTCATACTAAGGAACCCCCTATCCATTTTAATATGTTGATTTTAGGGAAAATATCTATTGAAATATATTTTATTAAAGTCTTCCCATTCCATGGAATCAATATCCCCTCTGGACTTTGTGTTATTGATCAATGTCCACCACTGATTGGATTCTCCCTCAATGTGATAAACGACCAAAAAAACATTATATTTATCTGATAATTAAAGGAAAAATAATATATTATGAATGGGTTTAATAAATTGAATCATGATGAGTGTATCAAAATATAGACTAAAGTTAGATGGAATTTTTATCATAAAATACTCGACTGTAACTTGATTTTTCTTAAGAGGAGGAGTGTGTTCCATACGATTCAAGTTATTATTAATAACTTGAGTTAGTTGAGCCAATTATTCCATGAAGTTATCATCTACCACTCCCATAATTTTAGGCATATCATTGGATAAATCATCACATTACCTATCATGTTGGTTATTAGAATAGTTTCTCACATTTCTCACCATTACCTAAAAGAATAAAAAACAATATAAGAATACATTAACATAAAAAAGGAAAATTATAAACTTAAAAGGAATAACTTCTAACTGATAAGTATATCTTAAATTATGGGACTATAGGTTTAAATCTACATTATTAATGGAAATTTCCCTACCAGGGTTTCTAACCTAATAATTTTTTCAAGTCCTTCATAATGGTTCATGAAGAGTTTATGAATTTCTAAAGCATATCCACTAGGAGTGTCAAGCCAAGTGTGTAGTAAGTCCCATTTTTGGGTACTAGGTGATGATTGATTCTAATTAAATGCACTATTTTTTGAGTTATTTTCCCTAGGTACAACTATTCTGAAGACACATCCACTTATATTATTCATAAAATAATGTAATTTCTTAGAAACCACTCTCTCTATCCTTCACTAAAATTTTAGGATATTTTCCTATACTTATAATTATCCTTATGGTTCTCACTAAAGTTTTATCTTCCTAGTTTCAAAATGTTAACTAAAAATTTTCTATGATACCAATTATAGAAACCCACGCCTTTTACACATATTATCACATGATTTTTAACATAAAAATCCATTAATTATAACCCAAAGATCTGGAGGCCTAGTATATTTGGAATACTAGGTTTATAATACATTGAAAGGAAAATAAAACATGACATGATACTTTTATTCTACATAATGATCTACTAATTCCATTTGATCTTCTAAAACTACATAGGATAACCAAGGGAATAAATCAAAGAAAGGGGTGAGCTAAAAAGCCTAATAAGGGAATAAAGATGATAAGGAAACATAACATGTGATTCAAAGGTACAACATGATATCATAAAAGATAAGTATCATGAGTAATAAAATGGTAGAATATCATAAATAATATGGTATTATAAGATCATTATAACATAGTAAATATGGAAGAAATCTTTAACATGAAATAAACATGAGTCAAGGCTAACTACCTATACAATATCACATGGTGGAAAACGTCCAATAATGGATTAAGTTTACTCCCTAATCCCATACATACTCCTCATGAGACTAAAGCTTTACCCAATGAATTATAACGCTATCTAGGTGAAACCATCATACAATTTTCATTATTTATGCATGTAACATAAATGAAATCAACCATAATGCATAACATAATAATTACCCGTGGGAAAAACAGGTTTCATAATATTACCTCATACTATAATCAAATGAAATTTCATAATAAAGGCATTTGAGAAATGAGCATAAAGAATTTACTACCCCATCAATGGTAGGGATAATAATCTAGGTATATTTTTTAGAGAAATATATAAATAATTTAGAATAATTAAATAATATTAAAGAGAGATATAAAGTGGTTTAGAGACAAAATGGTCATAACCCGGAGGAAAGGGTAGTTTAGAGAGATCCCTTACCTCAACCATGATTCATCATGTGTGTTCTTTATCTTCCTGAATAATAAATTTATGTTAATTATTTAATTTATTAAGAACATTTTTTGAGTTTATTATTCCTTTTATTTTATTTATTATCATTTTATATTCAATTACTTAATCATTTAGGTTCAATTCATACGTTTTGACAATGTTCAGATCATATGTCCAAAAATCGATTTGGAAAGTCAACTAATGTCAAAGAGATTATTATTTAATAATATATATAATAATAATCATGAAATAATTATAATTTTTATACACCAGTTATACTTTTTAAATCAATAATGAATTATGGTTATGAAAAATGAACTACGTTATAATCATGGAGACACGCATGAGTAACGTTTCCATTTTCAAGGATCATGATGTAAAGAAGGTAAGTTTTATTTTATATTTCAAAAATAATAGTTATTTCATAAATATAATATTAATTATTTAAATACTCACATATATACTATCCAAGTGATTTGGTAATTAAAAATGAATCACATTGCTTCATGGAGGTGGTCATCTACACGTACGCACAAACTATGTTATCATTTTTTGTTGAATGGAAAGGTAAGAAAATATACGATATATTAATTTTCTATAATGACAAATATGTCATTAATATCATATATATATATATTAAATTCATCATCATAATCAACCATGAGAGATTATTATGGAAACTTGATTACATTGGTTCACGATGTGGTAGTTCGCTTTACACATGAATGATGGTTTCGTTTCCCATTTTATGGAATTTAAGATGGATTTAGGTTATGAAATTAACATAATAAAATATTATTATATGTGAGATACTTATGTTATTATATAATAATTATTGAGTAATATTTTAAGGATGTGAAATAATAAATACAACAAATATGCATGATTAAGAATGATACCTCTTCTTCCGACCACCTCTTCAGGATACGCCTAAAGAATCCATAGATTGTATTTATAATAAAACTAAGGAATCTAGGATGTGGGTAGGGAATTAAATAAGGTATTTGAGTAGGTATTTTCTGAGACAAATGGATTTTGAATTTTGTAAGGTATATGAGAGGAGGTTCCCTTTTATAAGTGAGAGAGAGTGACATTTTTATAAATACCAAAAACTATTCAATAATGGGAATTCAATCTCTATAAAAGTTCCTTAAAAATTAATAAATAATGGAGTTTACGAGTGATATTGTCAATCCAAACTTACAAAATTCACAAATAAATATGTTTTAAACGTGTTACTCCCTTTACCTCTTTAGTTTAACCCTCAGTAAACCAGTTTTAACATTAATTGTGGTAACAATTATTTGTTTTTTTAATATTTATTTTGAAAAAATAAGTTAAAATTATTATATAATATTAATTATTATTATTCAAAATATGAAATCCATTTTATCAAATTCAATTCAAATAAGTGTCAAAATTTAATTTAAAATTGAACTCGCAAAAATGTGTCAAAAAATGGTTTTTTAGTAAATATATTTTTCATGAATAAGATGATTTTAAATTAAATTATATATATAATAATCATCATTATATGAATTTAAATTCATATAAATATATATATAATCTATACATTTCATTTAAATATTTTCTTAATAGGGGTTATTTTAACTAATTAAAATGGATATACTTTATGTACTTAAAAATAGTTTATAAAAATCCACGTTTTTAAACATAACAATAATATTTTAAAAAAATAAAGAAAATTGATTGTAATGCCCCAATATTTTATATTATATAATTTTTAAATAAATTTAATATCTTCGATAGCTTGCATTGCACGCAACACTGATTTTAAACGAACGATGATCTATTATTAAAACATTATTATATGACCGTTATAACCTAGCTATTAAAATTTGAGGGTATGAATAAGACTAACTAAATTATGAAAATTGTAATGTTTACAAACTTATAAAATAAATTCATTGATTGTAAATAAAAATAAAAATCATTTGAATATAAAGGAAATGTTTTTATGAAAAATTGTTTTTATGTGCACACATTGTGTATTTATCTTAATAAATCAAATTGATCACTATTGGTGAATGATTTTAATTAAGTTTTAGTATTATATACTCAATAAAATGTTTTAAAATTCATATATAGTTTTTACTAGGCATGTGATAAGAATAAATCCAGTTTTATGCTTAATAATTGCTTTATTCTAAAAAACGATTTTCATCACATTTTGCGCACTTATTCAAAAATTAATTTCCATAACTTATTGAAATTGAATCATGAAAAATATATTACATATTTTGAAATAACAGGTTAAAATTTAGTAAATAGGTACCTTTTATTTTTGGTCAATAAGAATTGTAACTGTGGTAAAATTTATCACCTGAGTAAAGGGTAAATAGGGTTAATCATGGTAAAAAATAAATGATAAGGTCATAATATTTACTATTAATTATTATTAAATAAAGTTAATTTGACCCTTATCAACATAGGATCTAAATTTATTTATTTAAAGAACACTTTTTATTGAAAATTACTAATATATTATTTAAATCAAAGAAAGTTAAAAAATGTTACCCTCTTAGTTTTAAATATATATTATGCATCCACATAGGGACAAAAGTAAGTTATGAATGAATATAAATTTCATTTTTTTACAATGAAATTATATTCATTATTATAATTTATTTATAATTTTTAGTGATTATATAATTACCTTAAATTATATATTATTTATTCAATTAATAGAATAATAAAATAAATGATATTAAAAATATTAAAAGTGATATAATTTGAGTGCTTTATAGTGTTCTGAATTTTTTAGATGAATATGAAATATTAGTGATGTTAAAATGAATTATATTTGAAATATAACTTTGTCTTGATGTATTTTAAGTCAAATTAAATGAATAGTGTCAAAATTGACATTAATGATAATTTATCAGAATAATATTTTATTAAATTATTTAAAAATAATTAAAATATTGAAATAGGAAAAGTAGAAAAGATATGGTCTAAAATTTCATACATTTTCTATTTATGAGTCAATATTTAACTTATATGTACAATTATAACCCTTTAAGAGTGAAAAATACATTACAATGATTAATGTTAAAATAGGTTAACTAAGGCATTAAACCAAAAGATATGGTTTAAAAAATCACAAAAACCTATAAAATTTTTATTAGTTTATGATATTAAAACCAAATACTACACTAGGTTTGAATACCTGGACATTTGTATACATTTATATTTATAATGAAATATTTTAATTTCATTTTTTAAGAAATTCCAAAACTGCCCCTCACCTCAATTATAAATGGGAACATCCTCCCACACTTATTTACATGACATTGAGCCTTATATATTGAAAATAACATACAAAAAATACCTTTTAAACTTCCTTATCTACATTCTATAGGTTATGTTCATCCCAAAAGACAAACCCTATGACCCTTAAGAGGAGATTTAAAGAAGCTCTTTTAAAGGTGAGGTAACCGCCTTAACTGATCAATTTATTTATACTTATTATTTACCTCATATGAATCTATGGTATTTATAATAAAATAATAAATTAAGTACCCTAAATAAACTTAAATGTTATCATCACCATTATCCACCCTCTTTCCCATCAAATGGTAAGTGAAGGTATCACTCATGCGTATGTACGACTTCCATCTCCACATAGCGATACAATTAATTTTCCACTACCATATTTCATGGATGGTTATTATAATAGGTTTAATGTTTATATATTATAATTATGACATAATCATACCTATTTAATTATAATATCACATATACCTTCTTATCTTCCAATCCATTGGAATATAATAATGTCGCTCGTGCGTACGTGTGGACTACCACCTCCAAGAATCGATGTGAATCATTTTTCATTTAAATTCTACTTGGATGGTAATAATGATGGATTTAATGAATATATATGATTTATATGATATAATAATGATCCTATAAATTATAATTATTATTTACCTTTATTTCTTTCCATATGTCGAAAAATGAAAACAACATTCATGTGTACGTACGACCTACTGTCTCCATGAATGGTGTAATTTATCATTCTATATATAACTTTTATAGATGACCCTAAATATGTATATAATTATTATGAATGATAATTATATCATGATTGAAATTATAGAGATGATATAACCATAATCAAAGTACATGAACCAAAACTACCAAACAAAAACATACATGAAAAACGAAGTAATTATCACCCGAAATAGTGACTTTAATAAATAATTATTAATAAATGGATGATAAAAGGTTATAAGTAAATCATATATGGTATTATATATATGAATATTGGTTTTTAATATATTCATAATAAATATATATTTATTATACAATATTTTTTAATGTATATGAAGGAATTTGAACTTGAGGTAAGAATTTATTTCATAATCTCATCACTATTCAGGACTATTTCTACTTGGGGAGTCTTTTATTCCATATATATATTTTCTTAAAACGTTTAATATAATATTTTTACTATCCTATAATTATTTATTAAAAATAAATTTATCTATGCTATACCTTTTTAAAATTTTTAAAGGAATCTTCTTATCATTTTCTGAATGAGGTATTTTTTTGACTTTTACCAAAAGTGTAAAAGGAATGTTTTTAACATGTATGACATGAATATAATTTTCTAATTTCATGAAAAATCTGTGATTTTAATCTTACTTTATAAGTTTACAAGTTTATTTTCAAATAAAATGGTTTATTTTACATGAGTTAAGTTTTTAGATTAAAAAAATGATTTTTAAAGTGAAAATGGTATTTTCCTCTTGAAATATTCTAATAATAACTTTAAAGTATTTTAATATATGACAAAGTCCTTTTTTAAATATTATATTAATTATTTAATCTAATTATACCATATAATATATTTCTCAATATTTTTTATGATTATATTGACTATAGAAAGTATTGATATTCCATATGCTAGTTCTTCCAATACGAGAAGTTATTGATTTTTAAGGAATGTTTATTAAGTCATATTGTTTATTTATATGAGGAATGAATTAGAATTAGTAATTTATGATTAGAACCCACTATATCCCATCGATTCATCAGTAGGTCTCATGATACAAATTGGATTGGGTTTTGGATGAGGAATTACCCATTTATTTTCAGAGTCTTGGCATAAGGGCTCAATAATGTTTTTAGATGTCTTGGCCAAGGAATCAAAGATAAGTTTCAGGTGTCTTAAATTATGAATTACCTCATTATGAAATCAGTTATTTATTTTCATGTGATTATTCTATTTTTTATTATATCCATTAATGAGTTTCTAATTCATGTGATTATTTATATGGCATTATTTTGACCATAATTTATTCTTTCCATATTATTCACACCTTATTAGCTTCCATTGTATGCATGAACTTACTGAGTATATGAGCTCATCATTTTATTTGTTTTCTTTTCCATAGGATATTAAGAAGGTTATTATTAATAACATTGAGGATGAAATAATGATTTTATTTTCCAATGTAATATGGGAATCATGTTTGTATCTGGTTCTTTAAGACTACTACACTATTCAGTCATTTGGGATGTGATTACTTGTATCTAGTGACAATGTAATAGAGTAGCCACTAGATCTGGGATACTAGAGTTGGATTCTTTATAGTTGGTATTAGAGAAATTTTAGTAGAAACCTTGGTAACTATATTTATAAAAACACAGATTAGGGAACATAACCCTATGATGGACTTTGATAATGTTCCCAAAGACACCAAGCTCATGATTTTAAGATTAGTTTTACATAAATTTTCAATTTATATTATGTATTTTACTAGTCTTAAAATTATACAATATGATTCATAATGTTATGATCTAATCTAATGTATTCCATTGTTTAGAAATGGAACCTAGTATAAGAAATGAAATCCATATTAATGCACATAATCCATGTAGTTATTTCCCTCTTAGACAAGATAATATAGCTAGAGAAGAAAAATTTATAACTATATTGGGGAAGATAACTTAGGTTAGGACTAATAACTTGGATCATATGGATCAAACTATAGATCTATAGCACAGTGTAACAATTTTAGATCTCTTTATGAATTAGAAACATTTATCATTCAATTAAACTATGAATCTATCTATAGCTAAGAAATGGATAATTTCCATTGAGAAGAAATTTATTTATATGGGAATTAATGAAAGGGATAAGGTTTTAATGGTATTTTATTGTCTTAGAGGGGATGAAGATCAAGTGTTGTCATTGATTAGAAAAAATAAGGATGAATAGGAAATAACAAGCATAGAATGGAAGGATTTTAAAGAAATTTTCTTGGAAAAATATTTTCCTCATGAACAATGAGAAGATATGGAAAGGAAAATATTGAGTTTGAGATAAAAGGAAGATAAAATGTTGCTAAGTATGAATCCAACTTTAGAATTTTATCAAGGTATAATGCAGACTATGTATGTAGTTCAAAGAGTAACTGTTTATTTGATGAGTTAAAATCATTCCTTCAAAGGGAACTAGTCTCCCAGACCTTCTCATCATGCAAGTACATAGTATAATATACTATAAAGAAAGATAAATAATTATCTATGTCTTATGAATTAAAGGTAAAATAGGAGAATAAGAGGATGTCAGAGAAAAAATAGATAAAGGGAAGAAGAGAAATAGGAATTTTACAATATGTGATACTTTTGGAAGGAAACACTCTTATACCAATTTAAAAGGAAAAGGATTTTACTTCAAGTATGGATAAAAATTCCATCATTATCATGATTACAAAGTAAAGAGAGAAATAAAAATATTCAATGATTCAACTATAAGGAGATGGGGCACTATGCGAATGATTTTCCTAGGTGTCAAGGGAATTTTCCATAGAAAAGGAAAAGGGATAAAGTCCAAGATTTTGTGATAAAAACAAAAAATTGAAGTTTTTAAATATATGGTAGCATTTACTTTAGTCATATCTTCAAATTTATCCAATGATTTATTTGATTTTATATCTTCACAATATTTTATATCTTCCTTGTTTACTAAGAAAATGAGATATTTCCTTTGAACTATAAAAATGGAGTTATCAATTAAGAATCATAGTGGAAGTATCACTACAATAAGGATGTGTCAGTTAGTTCCTATTATGACATATAAATGTTCCCTATTTGATGAATTTATTATTATAACTATGGAGAATTTTGAAATAATACTTGTTATGGACTGGATTTCAAAATATGATGCAAAAATCAATTAAAAAGTGAAGGAAATTATGATTTGGGATGAAGATGTAGAATTTATTATCTTTATAGGGGAAACTTCATCATCCGATTCATGTTTAGATCCACCCCAGTAACTCTTCTAAATTAAATTCTTGAAGAAGAGCATACACAATCTATGGATAGAAAAGGTAATCTCCAAATTGATGATGTACTTATTTTATAGGAATACATTGATGTATTTCATAAGGAATCACCTATAAATCCACCATAGTGTAAAGTTGAGTTTTCAATTGATTTAATCTCCGATGAAAGACCAATATCAAATAATACCTATAAAATTAACACTATGGAATTAATAGAGTTGAAGAGGAAATTGGATGATTTTTTTGATAAGGGATTTATGAACCCCTAGAGTTTCACCTTGGGAAGCCACTGTTGTCTTTGTTAAGAAGAAATATGGATCGATCATGTTATGCATTGATTATAGGGAAAGCAATTCTATTATGATAAAGAACAAGTATCCTTTAACTTGTATTGATAACTTATTCGATCAACTTCATGGAGCTAAATATTTTTCAAATATTGAACTTCATTATGGGTATAATAAATTATGATTAAGGAAAGAAGATATCCCGAATATAGCATTTTGATGAGGTATAGACATTACAAGTTCATAATAATTCCATTTGGATTAACTAATTAACCCTTTATCTTAATAGATATAATGAATATAATATTTAAAGAATATATTGGTAATTTTTAGGGAATTTATTGATGATATTTTGGTGTACTCCAAGAGCTATGAGGACTATGAGAATAACTTGGAGATCATTCTTAAGACTCTTAGAAGAAAATAGTCATTTTTAAAATTTATCATTTGTGAATTATGGATTTAGAAAGTTTATTTTCTTGGCCATATTATATATAAGGATGGAATATTAGTTGATCCTGTGAAGAAAAAAGCAGTAAAATAATGTCCTACACTAATGAACATAACTGAGGTATATAGTTTCATTGGTTTGGTAGGTTACTTTTGTTGATTTGTTCAAAATTTTACCCGATTGGCTAACCTATTAACCAAGATTACTCGTAAATGGGTTAAGTTTGTATGGATAAAGTAA
Source organism: Viscum album (assembly GCA_963277665.1). Taxonomy (NCBI): domain Eukaryota; kingdom Viridiplantae; phylum Streptophyta; class Magnoliopsida; order Santalales; family Viscaceae; genus Viscum; species Viscum album. The sequence goes on from OY728129.1 coordinate 58,957,200, forward strand.
TGTGAATAATGTTTTGAATAATTGAAGAGAATATTGGTGAATTTTTTGATTTTGAATGTACCATATGAAAATGATATATTTTTTATATATAGTGATGCATCGAGGAAGGGAATTGGTTGTGTCATTATGCAGAATGATAAATTTATTTCCTATGAATCAAGTAGTTAAAAATTTATGAAAAGAACTATCTTACTAATGATATTGAATTAACAACCATAATATTTTATATGGACACACTATCTCTATGGTGAAATATGTGAGATATATACAGATCACAAGAGTTTGAAATACTTCTTATCATAAAAATAACTCAACATGAAACAAATAAGACTACTTGAGAAATTTATGGATTATGATTGATCAATGAACTACCATCAAGGAAAGAAAAATTAGTTAGAATATGCACTGAGTAGGAAATATCATGTATTTCTGACCAAAATGAGGATTTATTAGGATCCTATATTCATAGATTTAGTAAATATGGAAATGAGAATTATTAAGGAAGCACAAACATCACTCTTTTTTTCAAATTATTTAAAAACCATATTTATTGTAAAATATAAAAATTTCTCAACTTGATGATCATAATATTAAAAGGAAAATTAAAGCTATTAATGATGGGAAATTTTCAAACTTCATATATGAAGATGAAATTATAAAATTTGTAAAGATACTATGTGTTCTATATATACCTAAGCTAAACATGGAATTATTAAATGATAAACATAGCTCAAATTTCTCTATACACTATGGCAATGCCAAGATGTGTAGATATTTGAAGGAATATTTTTGGTGGGATATTATGAAGTAATAAATTGGTGATTATGTATTAATATATTTGGTTTTTTAACAAGTTAAGGTTGAGAGACAAGAACCTAGAGGATTTATGCAACCTATGCATATTACTATATGAAAATGGGATGACATTACTATGGAATTTGTCATTATATTACCAAATAATCATAGAAAAAATGATGCGATGCGGGTCATTGTTGATCGACTTTCCAAATCTACACATTTCCTCACTACGAGAGAAGGTTTTCCTATGAAGTTCCTTTCATGACACTATATTAACAAATTTGTAATAATTCATGGTGCACCCCTATCAATTGTGTCTGATCACGATCCTTGATTTACATCAAAATTTTAGAAAAGTCTTCAGAAAGATCTTATTAATGAGATTCAGGAGGGAAGTCAAAAAGGACCATCCAAACTTTAAAATACATGTTTAGGTCATGATCACTTGACTTTTAAGGTATTTAGGATCAATATTTACCTTTGGTAGAGTTTTTATATAATAATAACTTTTATTCGAGTATTCAAATGGCACCATATGAAGTATTTTATAGTAAAGGGTATCTTACTCTAACTTGTTGGGATGAAATTAGTGAAAGGAATATTATAGGACCGTAACTTGTGGAGGATATAATAGAAAAGTTAAAGACTATTTAAACTCACATCAAATCATCTCAAAGTAGGAAAAATAACCAGGTCGATAAATGGAGGAAAGATTTTTAATTTCAAGTGGGATATCACATTTTCTTGAAGTTATATCCATGAAAGGGAGTTAAAAGATTTATCAAAAAAGTTAAAGTAATCCCTAAGTACATATTACAATTTTAAATCATAAAAATAATTGGATCTTTGGTTCACTATTTGGAAATTCCACCTAGCCTTTCTAAAGTACAAGATGTGTTCTAAATCTCTTTGTTAAGGAAGTAAATTCTAGACCTAATGCATGTTATCACTTCCAAAGAAATATAATCGGAACCTGATTTATCTTACTTTGAAGATACTATCTAGACTCTAGACACTAGAGAACAAGTGTTTATGAATTATAAAACTTAGTTGGTAAAGGTACTTTGGATAAATCATAAGATAGAATAGGCAATGTGAGAACCTGAGGAAATAATAATGAAGAACTACCCAAATCTATTAATGAGGTGATATTATTGAAATTTAAAGGATTATTTTTTTAAGTATGGAAGAATGTAACACCCCAATATTTTACAGTATGTCTATTTTTAAATAAATTTAATCTCTTTGATATCTTGCGTTGCACACACCACTGAGTTTAAACAAACCACAATCTATTATTAACATATTATTATATGACCATTATAAACTAGACATTAAAATTGGTGGGTATTAATAATAAAATTTAAATTATGAAAAGTATAAGGTTTAAACACTTATAAAATAAATTCATTGGTTATCAATAAAAATAAAAATCATTTAATATAAAGGAAATGTTTTTTTTCTGAAAAACTGTTTTTATGTGCTCACAATGTCTATTTATATTAATAAAGTAAATTGATCTCTATTGGTGAATTATTTTAATTAAATTTATATATTATATAATCAATAAAATTTTTTAACATTCATATAGAGTTTTTTTACTATTCATAGTATAAGAATAAATCTAATTTTATGCTAAAAAACTGTATTTTTCTAAAAAGAGATTTCCATTGCGTTTTTCATACTTATTTTAAAATTAATTTGTAAAAATTATTGAAATTGAATTTTGAAAAATGGATCACCTATTTTGAATCAGTAGATTCAAATTTGTTAAATAGGTTCCATTTATTTTTTTGGCCAATTTGAATAGTAATTGTGGTAAAACTTATCACCTCTATAAAGGGTGAATCAAGTTAATCTTGGTTAAAACTAAGTGATAAGGTCATAATATTTCATATTAATTATTATTTTATGGATTTAATTTGATATTTATCACTTATTCTTGAAATTTATATGTTTAATGGACACTTTTACATGAAAACTACCAATATAATATTTAAATCAAAGAAAGCTACAAAATGTCACTCTCTTAGTTTTAAATATCTATTATGGGACCACATTGGGAAAAAAGCAAGTTATAAATGAATATAAATATAATTTTTGTGAATAATAAAATTATATTAATGGTGATAATTTATTTCTAATTTTTAGTGATTATATAATTACCTTAAATTATTTTTCAATGCTAATATAGTATCTGTTCAATTAATAGAAAAATAAAATAAATGATATTAAAAATATTAAAAGTGATATAATTTGAGTGATTTATAGTGTTACACAATTTCTTTAGATTAATATGACATATTATTTATGTGTAAATAAATTATATTCTAAATAAAAATTTGTATTTATGTATTTGAAGTCAAATTAAATGAATAGTATCAAAATTGACATTAATAATAATTTATTAAATTATTTAAAAATCATTCAAATATTGAAATAGGAAAAGGGGTAATATATGGTCTAAAATTCCATACCAAATCCATTTATGAGTCAATATTTACCTTATATGTAAAATTATAACCCTTTAAGAGTGAAAAGTATGTTACCGTGGTTAATATTAAAATAAGTTAACTAAGGGATTAAATCAAAAGAGAAGGTTTAAAACACCACAAAAACCTGTAAAAAATTTATTTATTGATGAAATTTTAACCATATCATACCCTAGGTTTTAATACATTTCAATTTTAAGGCATTTTTATTGATAATTAATTTATTATAATTTAATATTTTATGAAATTCCAAAAGTGCCCCTCACCTCAAATTTAAAAGGGCACCTCCCCCCTCACTTCTTTACACCAAATTGAGGCTTATATATCAAAAAAACCTACCAAAATCCCTTATAAACTTCCTTAGACACATTTTAGAGGTTCTGGTTATCCCAAAAGACCAACCCTATGACCCTCAAGAGGAGATTTAAAGGAGTTATTTCAAAGGAGAGGTGACCGCCATAATCGATCACTTTATTTTTTAATTATTATTTAAAAAATATGAATATATGGTATTTATCATAAAATAATAAATATATTAACCTAAATATAATAAAATTTCATTATCACCACTATCCACCCTCTTTTCTATCAAATGGGAAGTGAAGGTATCACTTGTGCGTACATACAACCTACCATCTCCTTGTAGCGATACAATTCATTTTCCACCGCCATATTTCATGCATGGTTATAATGATGAGATTAATATTTATATATGATAATTATGACATAATTATAACCATTTAATTATAATATCACATATACCTTCTTACCATACGATCCTTTGTAATACAATAATGTCACTCATGCGTACATGTAGACTACCACCTCCATGAAGCGATGTGATTTGTTTTTAATTTCTATTTTACTTGTATGGTAATAAGGATATATTTGATAAATATATCTGATTTATATTTTATAATAATGATTATTTAAATTATAATTATTATTTACCTTTATTTAGTTCCATTTGTCAAAAAATGAAAACAACGTTCATGCGTACATATGACCTACCATCTCCAAGAATGGCGTAATTCATTTTTCTATCTATAGATTTTATGGATGTACCTGAATTTTTATATAATGAATATAAATTATAATTATATAATTATTAACATTATATATATGATATAAAAATTATAAAATTATTATAATAAAAACTACCAAAACAAAATATACATGATAAACAAAGCAATTATCACCGAGAACAATGATTTTAATAAATAATTATTAATAAATGGGGGATAAAAGGTTATAAGTAAATCATATATAGTATGATATATATAACTATGGTTATTTAATAGATTTATAATAAATATAAATATATTATATAGTATTTTTTAACACATATAAAGGAAGTCAAACTTGATGTAAGAGTTTATTTCACAATCTCATCACTATTTGGGTTTGTCTCCCCCAGGGGAGTCTTTTCTTCCATATCCATATTTTCAAAAAAAAATTTAATGAATATTTTAATATCCTCCAATTAATTTTTAAATATATTTTTATCCATTTTTTTAACTTTTTATAAAATGTTTCTTAAATGAATCTTTTTATCGTTTTTCGAACAAGGTACTTTTTGACTTTAATAAAAAGTGTAAAAGGATTGTTTTTAACTTATATGACATAAACCAAATTTCCCACCACCATAACCACTCAATGATTTAAATATTAATTTATAATTTTATAAGTTTATTTTCAAATAAAATGAATTATTTAATACATACAAAGTTTTTATTTTTAAAAAATGATTTTTAAAGTGAAAATGGTATTTTACTTAAGAAATATTCCAGTAATCTCTCTAAAGCATTTTCATCTATATCAACATCCTTTGTTGAATATTATATTGAGTGTGTACTTTATTGATACCATCTAATATATTTCTTTGTATGGTTTATGATCATCTTGACCAGGGAAAGTATTGATATTTTATTTTCTAGTTCTTCTAATATGAACAATTATTGATTTTTAAGTCATGTTGATTAAGCTGCATTGTTTATTCATATGGGGAATTAATTGGACTTAGTAAATGATGGGCATGACCCACTATAGCTCCTCGATGCATTGATAGGTATCCTGAGATAAAATTGATTGGGTTTTGGTTGAGGCCTTACCCATTTATTTTTAGATGTCTTGGAACAAGGACTCAATGATGTTTTTAGATGTCTTGGAGAAATCCTCGATGGTAAGTTTTAGATATCCAACATTATGAATTATCTCATTATGAAATTTGTTATTGATGTCCGTGTGATTAATTGATTTTTAATGATATCCATTGATGATTTTATAGTTATTGTTATTATTTATATGATATTATTTTGACCATCATTTATTCTTATAATATTATTCGTGCCTTATTATATTCCACTATACACATTCCCTTATTGAGTGTTGGAGATCATCCTTTTATTTTTTTTCTTTTCCCCATGATATGAAGAAGGGTATTATGAATAAAATCATGGATGAAATAATAATTTTATGCTATGTATTTTATATTTTCAATGCAAATTTGGGAATCATTTTTGTATCTAGTTATTCAAGACTACTAAACTATTAGATCCTTTGGGATGTAATTAATTATATCTAGTTCCAATGTAATAAAGTAACCACTGGTTCTAGGCCACTAGAGTCAGGGTATTTACATTTACGATTAAAATGAAATTAATTATATTATTCTGAACCAAATGGTTAATATGTCACTTTAATACCAAATCCAAAATATAATGGAACTTTAAAATTACTTCATTTAATGAAAATAAATGACTGTATTTGAAAAATTGGTAACTTTTACAATTCACTAAAAAAATAAAACATTTCAGAAAAATAGAAAACTTTCACCCTAATTTAATTTTTATATGATTATATAAAAAATTATGCTCATTTTATAAAATGAAATTTCTAAAATCCCCATAAATTAATTATATTATTTTCATGAAAAAAGGCAATGAAATCATTTTTGAAGGAAAAATATTTTTTTAAAGAATAAAACATCTCTATTAAAAATTAGGTTCTTATTTCCTAAGAATTTATCAATAAATTTATATCAATTAGGAACTTTATATATATTTTATAAATTAGTTAAGACTATTCATACCCGCCAATTTAATGGCTATGTTATAACGACCATAAATAATCATGGTTTTTTTAGGATCAATGTTGCGTGTCACATACGTTATCACGAATAGTTTTTATTTTTTAAAAACTTATGGTGTTAAAATTTTGTCCAAGGAGTAAGATATATTGGAATATACCTTGTTTATAATATAAGGTCCTTCCTAATTTGGTTCAAGTTTTGGAGGATTTTTCCCAGGTATCATTGGATCTCTATGATATAATGCCAATTTTCCTTGTAGGAATAAATACAGGTGAAATTTATTTTTGAAAAATCTTGTTAATCATTTTTATTGAACCTATAAATGGTATATGCTACATAAACTTTTCTCATCTAGATATTCCAACTCATCCAATCACTTATGATATTTCCCATCCATAGAAAAATGATCATAAATGGAAATATAGGGAAAAGGTAATTGGACCGCAATGGGTAGAACCGCTTATGTCCCATATGTAAGTGATTATGAGGTTTCTTTTATAGTCATACAAGGCATGGTGTGATAAGACCACAAAGTACTAATATGTTTTTTTGGTAAATATTTCTTTTCTTTGTCCACCATCTTCTAGAGTATGTTGGATATGGTTTTGTTAAAATAATATTTTTGTCCACTTTATACTACATGGTAGCTGGATGAGTGGTTAAAATAAATACAATATTGTTGATACATCCATTTTATCTCATAAGAGAAGAAATTGGTGCTATTATCAACAATATTTTATAAGGGACACAAAATCTAGTAATAATGTTTACCTTTAAAAAACTAATGACAACCTTTATTCTAAATTCTTTGAGGGATATAGCCTAGACCCACTTGGAAAATAAGTCAGTGGAAATAAGAATATACTTGAACCATACAGTTATTGTTGGAGGATATAACCCTATGATATATATTCCCCAGATAACAAACAATCATGAATATTTGGCGGTATACAACAATTTTGGGGTTTGATAAATGAAGTTAACATGAATTTAACAAGTATGAAATTTCTTGGTAAACTCTATAGAATCTTGTGTCATTGAAGGTTAGAAATATGAAAGACTACTAATCTGATCATAAAGCTTAGTCCCTGACTGATGAGAACCACAAACACCTGTATGGAATTCCTGCATGACAGTGTGTATATCCCCTCCTTCAAAGAATCTTAGGAGAACTCAATAAAATCCTCATTTATAGAGAACATTATGAGAATTAGAGCCATTATAAAGTGTAATGATGACTACCTGTCATTTTATTTTATCTTTTATTGCTCTTTACAAAAGAAGAACCCCATTTTTGAGGTAGTTCAATATGGGATAATTCCATCTATTTGCAATATCATCTTTTTCAGTGGTGAAATTTCTATCATTGATCACTTACATGTTGTTTCCAATGAATAGTGACACCGTCCTATGATGTAAAATGTTTATGAAAAATTCATATTGGTCTAGATATTTCAAGACTATAGCTATATTAGCCAATGAATCTGTCTAGGCATTTTGTGAATGTGGGATGTGGGTTAGTGTTGGTGCTGAGGGGAATTGTGCCATCAATCCTCATACATAGTCAAATAAGGTTATAAACTCTTTTTTTATGAAACAATCACCATTAATCTTCTTGATTACCAATTATGAGTTAACTTTGATTTTTAGGTGGGTTTCTGATATTAACAATGCAAATTCTAATCCTACAATGTGGGTCTTGTATTCTGCCGCATTATTAGTGAATCCTTATAATAACAAGAAGGAATAGGAATAAAATACCATGGTTATAGAGATAGAGATAACTCCCAAACTAACTCTATTAAGTTTTGGGTCTTCTATTATGTTTCCTGTTGGTATTCTAGAATTAGTGTCATAGTATATCTCCCATTTCTAAGAGTAGTATTGAATGGAGAATACTTTTTCTTCAGGAAACTCAATGTCCAATGGTGTGTTTTCTATAGAAGGATGCACTGACAAAAAATCTACTAATGACTGTACTTTTATTACCTTTTTCATTATAAATTGAATGTAAAACAACTAAAATATAATCATCCACCATGAAAAATGTCCAATTAACATGAAAAAATTGAGGATATATTCAAGTAGGTCATTATGAGATACCAATTTGGCCTCATGGTTCTATAGGTAGTTCCTAAATTTCTAGATCACGATGATTAGTACAAGGAAATTATTCATGATATCTGAATATTGAGTCTCACCATTAATAATGGGTTGGTTAAGATAATAAAGACTATTTTTATACCCCATGTTATTATTTTATGTAAGAAAAGTGCCTAGTGATTTCTCCAAATCCTTCTCATATGAAATGAGTGGATTTAATTTAATGAGGTCTATTAGTACCAATGGGATCAAAAGGTATTTCTTGAGGCTGTGAAAATATTCCTAACAATCATTAATCCACTAGTAGTTATATCACTTCACCACCAATTTAATAAAGGGTTAACACTTTCTTTTGAGATTTTCTATGAATCATCGAATGTATGTATGGTTTTCCTGTAGTCCTCTCAAATCTTTGAGGTTTTGAGGATTCAACATGTCAAGTATAATATTGGTTTTCTATGGATCAACCTCAATGTCATGATGACATACTATAAAGTTGTATAATTTTCCTAAAGTAAATTCAAAATCACATCTTAAGGGGTTCATATTCAAGTTATTCTACCATAACTTATTGAAAATAGTTTCAATATTAGAAAGATATTCAGAACATTATGAGGATTTTTCTACTAAATTATTGACATAATATTCAATGATATTCCCTAATAAGGGCTTGAAAATATGGTTCATGATGTGTTAATATATGGAACCGATGTTCTTAAAAAAATGCATCACCTGATAGTTGTATATTACTTAGGTTTCCCTAAAAGAAATGAACTATTCATATTCAGAAGCCATACATATTTGGTTGTATCCTGAATACTCATAAATAATTTAAAGGTATTGATATTCGATGGTTAAATCCTTTATAAGTTCTATAATTGGGAACGAGAAATCATATTTCAAACAATGTTGGTTGAGATCACTGAATTCGATAAAAAATTTGATTTTATTCTTCTTCTTTTTTGACTGGGAAAATATTAGCGATCCATTTCAAATATTGATCCTCCCAAATAACATTGTATTTGATAATATTATAAAACTCATATTTAACCATAGTAACATGAGTTAGACTCATTCTTATTGATGCCTTCTTGTAACCATTGTGATACTCTAGTAATCCCAAGTAGTGGGTTTCTATATTGGGATTAAGTCCTGATATTTATATATAATTCCATGAGAACACATCTTAGTGTTTATTTAGAAAATAGGTATACATATATTTTTATTTAGAATACATAAAAACCTTGATCAATTTGGGTGAAAAATATTCTTATGTGCCTAGATTTATTTTCCTAAGCCCATCAATAGTGGTAGAGAAACCTTATTCAAATGTTAGAGTGGTGTATTTGAAATCATCTTATTTTTCTATCTCTTTATCAATCATAGGAGAAATGGGTGATGGAGGGGAATACTTAGAGATAGAAGATAAGATAAGGTCATTCTAGTTCCCTATATATGTTGAGGTGGTATCCCTGGATTCTAAGGGTATCACTATACCAACAGTATCATTAGCGAGATCCCGTATGGACTCTCATTATCCCTCCCATTCAATGTCATTCAGGGTAGAAGAGGAGTCAAAGTCCCTATATTTAGAATATAAAGTATGGGTATTCTTACTATCTATTGGAAACATGTGAGTCTCTTCTGATTCACCTGATGATGCAAGGGTCTTTTAAGACTCTAAGGAATAAGAATGAGAATTTTCACCTACGGTTCTACTACCATTGTGAGGATCAGGCACTTATTTCATGTTATTGGGTTCAACTAATGTGACTAATATCATGAAAGATGATGAATATATACCCAATATGAACTTTTCTCTTTGACTTGATTTATGGGAAATACATATAATTATTTACAAGATTTTTTAATGAATAATTCAGGGTTATTTCCAAACCATTTGGAGAAGAAACCCAAGAAAGATCATCAATAATGGGCTATTTTCCTTCTATTCAATAGAACCACATGTCAATGTATTGAGACTCACATGATTCAAATAGATCCCTATCACCATGAAATGTTATTATTTACCCATAAATATATTATTTGAGATATTTATGGTATAATTAGTGAACTATCACAAGCTGATATAGAAAAGTTATTCCTAAAATGACAATACAAGTTGTACCCTATCAGACAACCAAGAATTCAAATTTAGAGATGAGTTTCCCAAATTGAACTATGAGCATGATTCATACAAGTGGTTTCTACTCACTTTTATCATAATAATAAAGTGTTAAACCATAGGGGGACAATTTTCTTTGCTGTAACCCAACTGACGAAGTGTTCGAACTGGAATGAGGTTGATTATTAAGCCATTATCAATGGAATATCATCATATATCAATATCATCTATTTTTATAGATACATATAAGGGTTTTATGTTTCCCTACATAACATTTTCCATTTACTACTCTGTGAAAGTGATGATTGTGTGACACTCCATGGGATTAGTCACTTCATGATATACTTTAGTGGAAGTGATCTTAGCTTCAAACACTTAAGTACTTGGAAAGGCCTCCAAAGGTTCTTCCTAATGATCTTTTGAGAGATTAAGTGAATCCTAGATTAAAATCGTGGATAGAACCATAAACAACTACTTCAAGATGTCATACTTTTGAGTTAGTGGCCTATGATTCCCAATATGGAGTTGAGGCTACTCCTTGGCACGTGCCTTAGGGACTGAAGTGTTTGAGATAGATGGGTTAGGTGTTTGAACATAGTTTGATAGTATTTCTATCACTGACATATTAGGCTGAAATAGTCTACCAACTCACCTAGTTTGATCAGATAATTGCACACCCATTAGCTGATATTATAAAATAATTGGGTTTGGATGAATTTTGAAATTTTTTTAGGTGTATCCATGTTTCTTATAGTCTCATTGAGGTGTTTTTCCATAGGTCTCAGCCACATATATAGCTATGGTAGGAATGTTTCTAGGATATTAAGCTTCACCATGACTGCATCTTCCTATATTCCCTTATCTTCTGAAGCCTCTAACTCTATCTCCCCAGTTAGGTATAGGTAACTCAGATTCATATGCATACTCATCATTAGAAAAAGGGTTTGTTAAATGAATAACATTAATAGAACCGAAGATCAGTTCTTCATTGGATGAGGGTTTCATTTGGTTGGATGATGTCCATCCTTTTAGTAATGAAGGCATGAAAACCAAGAGGGTTTAAATCAATATGGGAATTAATATAGGTTCATATTTCTATAATTGACTCTTATATTTCCTGTTACACTATCTTTTATATGACCATATCTTAAAAGATTACAACGTTGAAAAAGTTATTCGCACCATAACAGAAGAAACTAGAGACCTAAATGGTTAGTTTAATTGTGTCTTGAGGACTACATGATCTCGATTGACCATATTTCTAGTAATATATTCATTAAAATTATGTTTACCCATACTTGTATATTATTTTCATTCCTTTACTTATTATAAAGTGGTAAAAACACATGCCAATTGTGCTGGTGTATTGACCAATTTGAAATATCAGAAATCAACTATTTTCTGGAGGATTTATTAAAAAACCCCCTGGATGATGTTTCCCAATATTCAGTGGAAGGGGAAATAATTTGGGTGATCAATGAATCCAAGATGATCAGATATTATAGTATTAGATAATCTCATTAAATAATTCTCCATGGTTACAATGAAGTAGACAACGACTTGCTCATCCTAGAAGCACTAAAATTTAATATTCTGATCCTCATATGGTGGGTGCTTCTAATATTTTTTCACATCCCGATGGGGATGTTTTTATTTCCATTGAGGAGAAGGTTCCATATGATATTGCACAATCATGAATGATGGAGTTGGTGTTAGGGTTGGATTAAGTGTAATGATTATGGTTTCCTATTTTTTAGTTTGTTTCCATTGGGATACTGGTTTTGGTTAGGAATTGTATTTGGCTCGCTAAATAGAGCCTTCCAATATTTTTTAAATTGTGGATAGTTCATATAATCTTCCTAGATATTTCACTAGAATGAGTAGCATTTTTTAGTTTGTCACATAGGTTCTCTATATAGAGAATCAATAACTATTCTTAGGGGAGTTATAGATTCAAGGAGTTGGTAAAATTATTTCAACTAATAATGAAGTCAGAGACTCTCTCATTCTTGCATTGTTTTCAATTTGAGTGATCAAAGATTATTTTTTAGCAATGTAGAGATGAATTGATAAATATTTTGTTAGCAAAGTTTTTCCAATATCATGATTGGCTTGGCTAGAAAACTGGTATACCAAATAAAATTTTCCCATGCAACATCTATAAGAACATATAAGTTTGGATACTTCTTACTACTTGAGGGTTCTAATCATGGAACTACACCAAGACACAACATGTTTCAAGTGATGCTCTAGATCCCTCATGCCATTAAAAGTTGGGAAAGTAGGATTGCCAAAGTTGGGTGGATGAAGAGTTGCACCCACCCACTCAGGGTAAGGTTTTATTTCAGGATGAACTGGTGCATGTTTCCCTTATATATCCCCCAGTAAATATTTTAGTGACTTAATGATATCAATGAGTTTTGATGGGATAGTTAATTGTACTGAAACTTGAATAGGGGTAGTGATAAGCAGAGCTTGACATGGAGGGCCTAGTTTTATTTGTGACTGATGACCAATGTGGACTAGCTTGGGGTAATTCACTTTACATAGTCCTAAATGCTATCATAATAGAAGTAATTCCTGACATCCTTTCATAATTGGATATAAATAAATTGGTTTCATAGATATAATATTTAGTGGATGACTTGAATCTGATTTTCCTAGAATGATAGTCTCTTTTTCTTTGTGGGATATTTGTTAAAAGATTAATGTGAGGATCTTCCTAGAGAACATACCCAATAGGTATATTTCCTTTGATTAAGTCAATGTTGAGTCTCTTTAGCTCCTTCATTTCTATCTCATACTTAAGAGATATTTCCTTAATTTCTAGGGGTTAAAATTCTTTAGGTAATGGGTGGAACATCACCACACCTTTTCCCTTTTCTTTATTTAAATCCCACCAAAGAGATGGTAGCTGATAATTTGTCAGATCTCTCAAATTTTTATCTTTCCTTTGATTCATGGTATTTACACCTTCTTTAGTTATTTCAGTGTGAACCATATTTAGAATAGAATCATCCTAATTTTGTTCTCCTACACTAGCTTCATGTTATGTAGAATCTATAGGGTTAGTGTTGATGATGTTTAATGATTCATAGTGTGATAATTATATCACATCATCATCAAAATGGTTATAATATTTTCACCCTTGGAATATCTATTGGTCAATATGTTATAATCTTCTGGCTTATTTTTTCTCTTGAAGGCTGTCTTTGGATTGCGGCCTCTACATGGATTCATATTTTCCTTTATGAATTCTCCTGGAACTTATTTTGAAGGGTGATCTATAAATATTATTCAAAAAAAATTATCATGCATGTTACCAAGGAGAAAGATTGGTCAAAGGATAATATAAACCATATAGACTCAACTTTTGATACACCTCCAAATAAGGAAAGACTGAATTTCACATGGGAGGAAGAAGTTGAGGCAAAAATTTCCCCAGCCCTATGGGCGAAGGCTGATCCTATTCCACCACTGTAGAATTCTGGGACTATTTGAAATTTGATGACCTTAAAGAAGATAACTATAGTAAAAATTCCCCCATCCTTGTGGGATTGGGTTACTCTTGGACTACTACTACTGTATCCATCATCGCTACCTTCTTAATATTGAATATCTTTTTCTAATCATGAGCTGGGTTCAATGCACGATTTGAATGTGAGATTCTTACCACTAAAGGCAATTCTGCCACTCAATGCTTTTCTCTTCTCAAATGATAAGCTTACTCAATATTTTCATAAAATTGATGTAAGATTATTTTGATGACTCTCTCTCATCAGGTTTGATGTTTCTAAGATATAGTCATACTGAATACCTATTGAGAATTTCAATAATCATGTGCAAATATTGATTTTGAGAGTCAACCTAAAGTAATGAAATTTCATGATGTCACTCTCGATAGATTTTACTGGTTGGGAAGTGGTGTAAAATGAAATGGTCTATGTTCAACCCATACTTTGATATGTACACTAGGTGGAGTGTTAATGATCAACTTACACAGGCTTTTAAAAGCATCAAGGAATGCACATTGAAGATTCTCATGAAAATTTCCAAATTTCACATGTTGTATGGAAGAAAGGGAAGCTAATTAAAATTTTCAAAAACAATTATTCTATTTCCTTGAAGTGATTTACATATCCTTAATAATCCAATAAATTTGATTTTAAATGTAAAAGAGTCATATATATATTTAGAAAAATGTGATTCATACATTAATTTTTCAAATTTTTCAGAAAACTATATGGAAGGGTGGCTATGTCATGAATCAAGCTGGGGTGCCATCCAAACCGACACCCAACCCAATTTGTGGCATAGTCCAAAGGGCATTCCCAATCCCCATGGGATAGAAACATGTATCTAATTATTAAAAATATACTTTGGTAATGATTTTACCCATGAATATAACAATAAAAAACCCATGATAATAGGAAATGATCACATAACCGATAATCATAACCAAAGGTGATACAACAATTTTCAAATTCAATTTTTTTAAAACTTTATCCAAAAACCAAAATAGAAAAATGTAAAGGGGAAAATAAAAACATACCAAAAAACTCCATGTAATAATAGGGACATCACCCTTAAGCCACCACCACCACCACCTATAAGAAGTGGAACACTAGCAACTAGATCCACCATAACCACCATAGAACATCTTTCCTTTACTTGGGTTATACATAAAAAAGTCTACATACACCAAAAGGTGTATGTAGGGTTTGATCCAAATCCCAGTAGGGTACCACCCAAAGGAAAAGATTCCATACAATAACATTAGAAGATAAATTAACATGCACATTTTCATAAGAACATTTGGAAAAAATTTCAAAGAACATTTCAAGGAAAACACTATCGATAAAATTATTTTAAAGAAAACTATTTCTCAAAATAAACCTACTTTGAAAACAAAATGTACACAAGGTCCACTTCATACCGATGGTTAGCACCACATCTCAAAAGAATCATGTCATAAGAGATCACCATGGAAAACCCCTATAGGTAACTAGCACAAGTGGGACCCTATGAACCTCATACCTCGATGATCAAAATCCTCCAACCAAAACCCACAACATCCTCATGTATGAGTCACTAGAGGGAAACACATCCCAAGGTCTAGTGGTCTCTATATCATAAGCCAAAATCAATAGTTTTCATGTACACAAGACACTAGAGGGGATCCCATCCCAAGGTCTAGGGGTCTCTAATCATATCACATGTTTATTTAGTGTTGTCGCGTCAATCCTACTAGAAGAAATCAGACCTCAGCCTAGCCGAATCAACTAGCGTACTAATTCTAGTTTTCCCACATAGATACTCAGGATTCCCTTTATTCTCAAATTCCATTTCACATGTCACATAAACCATCACTTTCACACACACATTCCCAATATCATGAACACACATGTAAATCACATTTTTTACAATCCACATTGATCCAATGATCAAATATCATATGGAAACCACCATTTTCCATAAAGAAAACCACTTTAAAATTTACACGCATAACAAAATGATTTGGAAATACATTTCACACCACTTTCTCAAATCATGAAACCCATTTGCAAACCCAATAAGAAGAGCACACATGAAATCCAACCATTTCCATGGGAAAATACCCTTTCTAATCCATACGCACACCAAATCCATTTTTAAAACACATTTCACATCACATTTATAATTCAAAAACCCCATTCAAGGTGAAAAACAAATAATACCACATGAAACAAAGTCCATTTCTATTGGAAACCCAACTTTGAATGCATTCACACCTCAAATTCCTTTGAAAACACACTTCACACATTTCACACAAATCATAAAACTCTTTTAAGATGCACCACAATGAAGCACACATGAACCATAACCATTTTTCTTTAGAAAATAAACCTTCATCACATATACATCCCAAAAACTTTTTAAAACATATTTTCACCATAAAAAATAATCCACAGAACACATTTAAATAACCAATAAAGTAATCTAAAATCAAATAATAATGTAAAAGCATGGAACTACATACCTCACACTTGGAAACTTTTGGAAACTAGTGGAAAAACACAAACACACCACCAAGAGACCATATAAAGGAAAGATCAAACGAAAAACATCATTATTCTACCCAACAACACAATATCAACCCCTTATTAGGTTAAATACCCTACTATAAAATAAGGACCCAAATAGGGAGGGAGAGAAAACCTAGAAGAAGGAAGAAACCAGAATAAAAAGTCTTAATTGATGATTTCTTGATTTTCTCGCACAAAAAAAACCCAAATATTAAAGTTCAAGAGGTCCAAGAGTGAGAATAGGAAGCTCCCAAGGATATAAATCCAATATGGCTCAGATTAGGAGTTATTTAAGGTTAAAATATAGAAGAAGAAATTCCCACTTTTAATTACCTAGATAGGTCGCACAGTTATCTTGCATAGTTTTCCAAACCATGCGGCAACCATGCGGCCCTCTATATTCAAGAGTAAAGAGGCCTCTTGGTTTCTCTAGGAATGGTGCATGACTGTGCGGAAACCCATGTGGCCTAGAAAATTCCACTGTCCAAGGCCCACTATTTTCTCTGGGCTAGCGCATGGTTTCCCCTAACTGTACGCCACCTGATGTCTATTAAAAAAATAAAATTTTACCAAAAACTCTTAGAGAAACTAATAAAACAAGATAAGACAAAAAATAAAGGAATAACAAAAAATAAAATCATGGATGTGACAATTCTCCCCACCATGAAAACTTTCCACCCCTGAAAAGTCATTCCAAAGTCTGATCAGAGAACAAAAATGGATACTCCTCTTTGACCCAATAATTTCTATTCCACATATCATACTTATCACTGCCATTACACCAAAGAACTCAGACTAAGGGTATGGACTTCCCAGGAATCACTTTCTCCTGAGAATCTAAAATCTGCACTGGCCACTCGAACACAGACAAATCACGCTCTAACTCCAACTCTTTCCAATTCAATACATAGGATGAATCTAGACTGTACCTTTTCAACTGAGAGAAATGGAACACTTCATGAATTAATGTCAACTAGGTGGTAAATTCTAACCTATATTCCACCTTACCAACCCTCTTGATGATCTCAAAAGTCCCAACATACCATAACATTAGCTTCCCTTGCTTACCCAAGCGACGATGAACTAAATGAGGTTCCACTTTCACGAACAACTTTTCACCCATAGAGAACTCCAAAGACTGGGACCTATGATCAAAATAAGACTTATTACACCTATACACTATACATAAATTCTTCTTGATCAACTTAACTTTATCATACATTTATTTCTCAAGGCTTAGTCCCAACAATGAGGTCTCACCCACCTCAACCCAACACAAATGGGACTGACACAACCGACCATAAAGCACCTCAAAAGGAGACATTAAAATTGAGGATTGATAACTATTTTTATATGTAAACTCAACCAATACCAAATGGATATCCCACGAGCCTTCGAAATCCAACACACATGCCCAAATCATGTCTTCCAAGATCTTATTTTCCCACTCCATTTGACCATATGTATGAGGGTGGTATGCCATAATCAACTTAACTTGTGACCCCATCACCTTTTAAAGGCCTTACCAAATATGTGAAGTAAAGTGGGGGTTACTATCTAAAACAATAGCCAACAACACACCATGTTTCCTCACTTGTAGGTTTCAGGTGCAATGGAAGTGTGCTATGGGTGGTGCCCAACATTTCTTTTTTCATGATTGATGATCAATCCAAGATCTATACGATTTTTAATATCCAAAATAAATGGAATTTAATCAAATATAGACAACATTAATCACGCTAGAACCAAAGAGAGAAGAGATCAGCACATATTATTTATAATTAATTTAATTAGATAAATAATTACCTCTAAAGAATTATTTCTTCTTTGATGAATTCGGTGACAGATATGCAGTGAATAATCATTAAATTATAGAAACCAAGTGTATATTTCCTCTAGCGATGATCCACATGTGTTTTAGGAATCTCCAGACATCGCCAAAGGAGTCTCTGGGTGCTAGCATGGATGATCCTTGTGCTTGTATTTTCCGCCTTAATCACCTCTAGAATCGCTTCCAAATTATTCTCCTTGATCTGGTGGAGGAGGATTTATCACCATTCATAGGAGTGTTCTTGGATAAGGGAGATCTTTAGGATTGAGAGGATCCTCCAAGATTCATTATGCACAACTGAATTGGCTCATAGGAAAATAACATAACTGGGTATTTATATTACTAGGGTTAAAATAAAATAATTTAACAAGTTCCCTTAATTATTTATATAATCCTAGAAAATCATCATATCAAATAATAATACTAATATTTTTATTTCTCAACATGCACTTAACTTTCAAATTATAATTAAATATTATTTAATTAAATAATATTCAATATTTATTATTTCTCACCAGACCATTGAACTCGGTCTGCCATTCCTCCACAATATTTATCACGTCTTGAATAATTTATGTTTATTTATTAAATAAATATCACTGAATTATTCACCAATAAATAAATAAATATTATATTCACTAAATATAAAATAAATATTTATTAAATATTATGCTCACAATATAATCTCTCGAATAACTAGTGAAGGAATAAATGTGATAAAGCATACATGAATAATTATTAAACCACATGAAAGAAAAATATTTATTCAACCTATTAAATAATAAATAATAATATATTATTTAACCGAGATTATTGAATACACTTAGTGTGTGACCCTCTAGACCTCTTTCTCAGTGAAATTTGGTGAAGCAGCCTAAAGTCTAAGGTTAGCATCTAAAAACATGCCAAGTCACCAATATAGAAAGAATTTAATACCACAATGACCTATCATCTCATACAAATGCTTACTGTGTAATATAATCCCTTTATCATGATATCTCAAATCAGGTAGGTTGCATGCTAGTGCCATTAACCTATGTGTTTTATGTGTCTTTATTTGACTTTCCAAAAATATAACTTGGATGTAGAACACCATGGCCACAGATTTATTTAAGCTATATCATTTCCACAAAAGGGCTTGAGATATTAACTTCTTTTAAATAATAGAATGGATAAATCCTTTCTCACATTATTCATTAAAGAAATATTACTCATGACACACCCAATATATTCTACCTTACTAAAAATATCCATCATCACTATTTTCATCAGTAAATCTAATTATGAAAATAATAATACTCATTAATAATAATCTTAAAGTATAAGGACCAATACACACATCTGTAGATAAGAACATCCAATGACACATAGAAATGTGTTTTTCCTACCGGTGGGTCTCGTCATCATAATATCTATTCTGGATATTACCAAGGGCGTATTCCATGAGAAGGTGCCTCAAAGTCCTATGAGTCTCCACTCATGATAGCCTATATCATTTGTGTCCCTCAAATGATATCTTCCAGCTATAGAAAATATATTCAAGAATAGTGTCATAGAACTTCCGGGTTCTCATCATAGTGGGGAACTGCTATGACCTTTTAGTATAGAATCTACTCTTAGGAAATTATCACATACTATTTCATGCAGAAGAACAGTCATGATGTGATAAGTAGTTTATTAATATTAAATTCAATGAATACATGTTTATCATAAAGTACAAAGAAATTGGTTCTAGGGAACCAACTCTAATAAACTCCCACTTGCACTAGATCCAACTACTAAAAACCTTCAATTTTCTAGCTCTCACATGATACTCATGATTCTACTAAGATATACCTTTAGTCAAGGGGTCCACCACATTCTCTTCCATGGGTACTCTACTTACTTCATATTCTCCCCTATAATAGAAATCACTCAAGAGGTGATAATTCTAGAGTATATACTTTGTATGTTGGTGTGACCTCAGCTCTTTTGAAAAATCCACTACTGCAATATTATCACAATATAATGTGATAGAGTTTTTATTACTAGGAATCACATCAAGGTCCTGGAAGAAGTTCTAAATCAAAACTACTTCCTTGGTTGTATCAGAAGTCGATATATACTCAGACACCACTATAAAATCAACAACAACTAGCTAATTTGATCTCTTCTAGATTACAACTCCTTTTTTGAGATAGAAAACTTATCCTAATTGTAACTTTAGATCATTCAAATCTATCTAAAAAATAGGATTAATATAACCTCCGACAACCAGCTCTTTATCTTCTCCATACACTAGGAACAAATCCTTAGTTATTCTCAAATACTTAAGGATAGTCTTAACAATAGTCCAATGTTGTTCTCCTGGATCTACTTGATATCTTCCTACCATGGTCAGTGCATTGGAAACATCAAGTATAGTATATAACATGACATGCATGATTGATCCTATCGCAGAAGTGTATGGTATCTTACTACTTCTCTCTTTCTCTTATTGTGTCTAGGGACACATTTTCTTAAAAAGATGTAAACCGTGTGACACTAGAACCAATCCCATATTAGATTATTCCATACTAAATCTCTTTAGTATCTGCTCAACATATGTACTTTGACTTAGACCAAGAAGCCTCTTGGATATATCATTAATGATCTTGATCCCTAGAATATAGGATACTTTACCTAAGTACTTCATGGAGAAACACTTGTTTAACTAGTCCTTAACTGATTGTAATACTATTATGTTGTTTCCAATTTGTAATATTTCATCAACATATACTACTAGGATAATGACTAAATTCCCACTAAACCTCTTATAAACACATGACACACACTCATTCTTAATGAAACCAAATTCTTTTATGGATTCATCAAATCGAATTTTCCATGACCAGAATGCTTACTTCAATCCATAAATGGATTTATGTAACTTGAAAATTATTTTTGGAATCACCCAGAGTCACAAAACCTTCTGGATGTGTCATATAGAAATCTTCCTGAAGGTTCTTGTTATGAAATGAAGTTTTTAAACCCATCTACCAAATCTCATAGTCATGGTAAGCTCCTATAGAAAGTAGAATTATAATGGATTTAAATATGGAAACTGATGAAATGGTTTCATCACAATCAATTCCTTGATGTTGTTTAAACCATTTATACACTAGCCTTGCTTTATAGGTACTTACTTTGCCTTTTATTTCTAGTTTCCTCTTGAATAACCATTTGCAACCGACATGCTTTACATCAACTGCCCCATTGACCAAAACCCAAACTTGGTTCTGATACATGGAATCCATCTCATAATTCATATCTTATAGCCATATTATAGCTTATAATATCTTTAATAACTTCTTATAGGATAGATTTTCATCATTTTAAACTAGTAATGAATCACTATCCTTAGTGAAAAAAACCTTGTCTCTCTGGTTATCTTACCTCTCTTACACTCCTACACAATACTTATGTTTCAGGAACTACTTCTTCCACGAGTACTTGTAAAATCTGTTCCTATACTAAATCTTGTGTATCTTGAGCGTCAAATTTTTCGAAGTCAATCTTGCTCCCACTATCCTTTTTGATGATTTTATCCCTCTCAAGAAAGACAAATTTTCTGGCTATTATCACTTTCTTGTATGAGGGGTTTTATAGGTAGTATCTCTTTGTTTCCTTAGGATACCCTATAAAGATACACTTCATGCCTCTGGGTACTATTTTGTTTCCTAATAAGGCCTTAAAAAACACCTCACAACCCCATACACATGTATACAATGAAATGAGTTTCTCTCCGCTCCATAGCTCAAAGGGAATTCCATTTTATGCTTTAGTTGGTACTCAGTTTAATGTGTATGCCTTAGTTTGTCATGCATATCCCCAAAAGGATAATGGAATATTTATACGACTCATCATATACCTTACCACTTCTAATAATATATATTTCCTCCTTTCACTAACACCATTCCATTGTGGTGTATAAGGTGGAGTGAGTTGAGATAGAATCCTGAACTCCTGTAGAAAGTCAAAGAACTCTTGGTTAATATATTCACCACCTTGATTCAATCAAAGTTTCTTTATCTTATTGCTAAGATGATTCTATACTCCATTCTTGAATTCCTTGAATTTATCAAAGGACTTGTGATTATACCTCATCAAGTAGATATATTCATATCTACTCATGTCATTAGTAAAAGTTATGAAGTAAGAATATCCACCTTTAGATTCTATTAAAAATGGTCCACACAAATTAGTATGTATCAATCCTAGAAGTTATGTATCCCTTTAACCCTATCCAATTAAATGGCGGTTTGATCATTTTTCCTTGTAAACAATCATGACATCTATCAAGTGGTTTTAGATTAGAAGATTCAAAATAACCATCTTGATAGAGCTTTTCCAAATGCTTCTCATTTACATGACCAAGACGATGATGCTACAACTAGGTGTTATATGAGTCATGTGAACATGATTTTTTATTGATTACCAACACTTGATTTTCATAATTTAATACATAAAGGTAATTATTTAAATGCACCATACCATAACACATGTTGTCCTTATAAAATAAACAAATTTTATTTCCAAATTTGAAAATAAGCGCATATATATCTAACCATGACACAAAAATTATGTTCTTAGTAACTCTAGGTACATAAAAAAAAATCTTAAAACCAAAATCATTCTCATTGGAAATGACAGATGGTAATCACCAATGGCTAGAGCAGCCATCCTCACACCATTGAGAGCTCGTAGATCCACCTCTCTATTGGAAATCTTTTGGAATCTGCTTGGTTCCTACATTTGGTATAGATGTGAGCACCAAAATCTGCATCTAATACCCAATGTGTAGAAATGGAAAGATTGCACTAGATAATGAACCCACCTTTAGCTTCCCCTTGCTTCTAGGTGCAGTTCCTCTTCCAGTTTCCTAGTTTCCACATGTAAAATATACTGCTTACTTTTCCTTACCCTACCTTTAGATATTCTTCTTCTTGGAAGGACAGTACTCGGGAGCTTTAGACTGTTTATAAGTCTTGAGACCCTTTTCCTTGTTCTTCATTTTCTTATTCAGTATAAAGGCCATGGGTTTATCACGACCCATGTCCTTATCTACTTGGTAAATCAATGTTAGATGTTCTGAAATACTCTTATCATTATTTCTCATATTATTTTTCACAATAAAGCTAGAGAGGGTCTTGGACAATGATGAAATTATGAGATCTGTATGAAAATCATATGGGAATTTAATCCATAATACATTTAGGTGTTCAATATAACTGATAATATTGACTATATTAGGCATATATGGAATATACTCTCTAAGTTTAGTTATGAACAAATAATTGGAGATCTCGTACCTCTCTGGTCTCACCTTCTCTTGATAAAGATCCTGAAGATGAGACATCATGTTATAGGTATCCATATCCTCATGTTTCTTCAAAATCTCATTGGACATGGATGATAGCATGAATTAATAAACATATATATCATCATTTAGATGTTTCTCATAGATAGATAGTTCTTTATCACTTGCGTCATTTCTAGGCGCAACTGGTAATGGTTCTTTCATCACATACAATTTCCTTTCATGGTGAAAGATGAAACATATACGCATTTTTCATTCTTGGAAATTTGTTCCAGTGAGAAGGTTTTCATTATCAAGTATGGATCACAATGATATGTTTGATGTCATTTTATTGCTGTTTCTAAAAAAATAAGATAAGTAGAATTTTAGTACTTTATTTGATGAAATTTAGACAAATAAATAAATATTATATTTATTAGTCTCCCACTATTTTATCGAAACACAATATCCCTCACCATTGGATTTAGAATATTCTATTACTTGGACATCATAGTGACAAGGATCCATACTACCCTCCTCATTACCCCAACTTTGGTTGTTTAAGAAACCTAAATGGTTTTAGTTAGGAATTCCAAATGCCAACTACATTAAATCATACTTCCTTGATCTGCTGAGTGGACTTCCCATTCCTAAAATAATTAATTTTAGATTTCCTCAACTTTTTCCTCTCAGTTACACCAATTCTGTCTTTGGCAGTCAACCCTTGATGTGAACCAAGTTAATTCAACCCAAAACCTCATGTTATAATTCCCCGATAATTGAAAGCACCCCAACTTTGGCTGGTAAAGAACTTTAAACAATGGTTAGATTCTAATCAAAGTAATGGAAGGATATACTAACTGAATATTTTATTAAGAGATTTTATCATTTTATGCATAAATTTCCAATATTTATCTTTATCACATGCTTATTAATAGTATTTGAGATTAATTAAGTGACTAACCATGTCTTAGATAATATTTATACAGAATCTAGTTTATTTTAGTTCCATCTTGGATGCTTTTTAATTCATTAATTATGTGATCGTGAAAATACATACATATTGATATAACCATGAAACTGATAGAAATAAAATAAATGGTATGATCATGAGCTTATACTAATTTTTAGTTTATCTAGAAGTTGGTAAACTAACTATTGACCTAGGGGAGAAACACCTTGAACCAATTGAGATTCATGTTAACAGATTTACACCTTTCCACATTTGTATATCCTTTGATTGGTTTTCCCTCAAATCTATACTTGAACCACCTCCACTAGCTTGGTATATCCATCCATTACATATTCCTTTTACTAACACACAGGTGAGGGGAAAAGGGGGTTTACATAAAAGAAACCATGGGCATGCAGGCCCTACATAATAATGAGCAGAGAAGGCACACAAACCAAAAATTTAATTTAATAATAAATTAAATGAAACCAATCACATACAAAAGGTTTAGTCTAGCTCATGATCATCCACATGCATGTAATGAATTACACATTTAATAAAACTAGAATTGAATTCTTAATCATTCTTATTTAAGATAAATCATGCTTGAACCGATTAATTATTATCTTTAATCAATCAATATTTTTATCTTAATTATTATCTGAATTTCCTTGATATTATCATCCATTATAATTTTAAAAAAATTAAATAAATTCATTTAAAATAAACTTTATACATAAATGTACCTTGGAGACAACATGGTGAATAACCATATGATTCTGCCTAATATGTATTATATTCTTATATTGTTTTACTCTTATGATATATGGAATACACGACTTAACATATACTTTTAAAATGTGTACTTCATGAATTATTACACTAATTACATGATTTTTTGGTCATGTGTTATGCTTAAATGAACATAGAGTAAAAACTTGTAATAAAACTCATACATGATATGAAAATCTAAAAATTATGAAGATATTAATTAAACATTTAATATTTATGTATATTAAAACCTATCACATAGTGTGTCCTATCTTTATGACCACACACAAGTACATGCCTCAAGTTTTACATAGTAAAATAAATAAATTTTAAATCTGCGTAACTTGGTATAAGTGCACGACATGTAGATATGATCTACATGGCGTGTAGACCTCTCACCGTCTATCCAAGATACACGCCTAGGGACTCAGCATGTAAAATGTAACTTGGAAAATTTAGAGTACATGACATGTCCAATGGGATGCATGCCATGTTGAATCCATGTTACATGGTCACTGGTCAGGTAGGCTGTGTATGGAATACACAACTCGTCTTTGACCCAA
The DNA here is from genome assembly GCA_963277665.1 of Viscum album. NCBI lineage: Eukaryota > Viridiplantae > Streptophyta > Magnoliopsida > Santalales > Viscaceae > Viscum > Viscum album. The sequence goes on from OY728129.1 coordinate 58,983,308, forward strand.
AGGGGCTATACGCCGTGTACATGGGCTACACGGCATGTAATCCGACTGACCATGTACCAGTCTTTCCCGGTCAACATGTAGTGTAAGAATCAACTACACCACATGTCATCAATGCACACGATTTGAGTAATTGACGAATTAACTTTTGGTGCATTGACCATGAGTACATGATGTGTAATCTTGATTACATAGCATGTACTCTTGTGTTATCCAGCCAAAATTCTTTTCACCTCTGAATGAGTTCCTTGATTTTATTTTAATCATAAAATTAATCATCTATATTAGATCTATGAGAAACAGAGGAATAAATAGATCTCGTAATTCAGATTAAAAGAATGATTAAAATTGAATTTATAAACTAAATTATAAAAGTCTAAATCACCAATGATTTATAAATAATTATATACAATTATGTTCTCCATTTGATACCACTTGTAGGTTCCGAGTGCAGGAGAAGTGTGTGATGGGAGGTGCCCAACATTTCTTTTGTCAGGATCAATGATCAATCCAATATCTATATGATGTTTAATCACCACAATAAATGGAATTGAATCAAAGATAGACAACATTAATCATACTAAAACCATATAGAGAGAGGAGATCAACACACATTGTTTATTATTAATTTAATTAGATAAAGAATTAGCTCTAAGGAATTATTTCTTCATTGATGAATTAGATGACAGATCGAAAGTGCACCACCATTGGGTTGTATAAACCAAGTGTATATTTCTTCTAGTGGTGTTCCACACGTGTTCCAGGAATATACAGACATCAATAAAGGACTATCCGAGTGCTAGCATGAATGATCCTTTCACATGCGTTGTCTGCCTTGATCTTCTTTAGAATCACTTCCAAAGCATTCTCCTTGATTCGGTGTAGGAGGATTTCTCACCACTATTGGGAATGTTCTTGGATAAGGGATATATCTAGGATTGAGAGGATCCTCTAAGATTCATTATGCACAACTGAATTGGCTCATGAGAAAATAACATAACTGGGAATTTATATTGCTAGGGTTAAAATAAAATAATTGCACAAGTGACCTTAATTGTTTATTTAATCCTAGAATATCCCCATATCAAATAATAATACTAATATTTTTATTTCTCGACATGTGCTTAATTTTCAAATTATATTTAAATATTTTTTAATTAAATAATATTCAACATTTATTATTTCTCATAGAACCATTGAACTCAGTTTGCCATTCCTCCCCAATATTTATTTTTCCTTGAATAATGCCTATTTATTTATTAAATAAATATCACTAAATTATTTTCCAATAAATAAATAAATATTATATTCACTAAACAACAAATAAACATTTATTAAATATTCTGTTCACAATATATTCTCTCAAATAAATAGTGATGGAATAAATACGATCAAGCATACATGAATAATTATTAAACCGCATGTGGAAATAATATTTATTCAACCTTTTAAATAATAAATAATAATATATTATTTAACTAAGATTCTCAGATACACTTAGTGTGTGACCCTCTATGCCTCTTTCTCAGTGGCATTTGGAAAAGCAGTCTAAAGTCCAAGGTTAACATCTAGCAATATGCCAAGACACCCATATAGAAAGAAGTTAATGCCGTAATGACATGTCACCTCAAATGAATGATTAATGTGTAATATAATTCATTTATCATGATATCTCTCATCAAGGAGGTTGCACACTGGTGCCATAAACTTATGTGCTTTATGTCTCTTTCTTTTATGTTTTGGAAATAGAACTTCCATAGAACACCATGGACATGAATTTATTTAGGCTATATCATTTCCATAAATGGGTCAGAGATATTAAATTACATTAAATAATGGAAGGGATAAATCTTTTATTACATTATTCATTAATGAAATATTACTCATGACACACCCAACACATCCCACCTCACCGCGAACATCCATCATCACAGTTTTCATTAATACATCTAAGTGAACAAATCATAATAATCATTAATAATAATATTAAAGTCTAAAGACCAATAAATAATTCTACAAATAGGAATATCCAATGACACATAGAAATGTGAATTTCTTACTGGTGGGTCTCATTTTCATAATATCCATACTGGATATTATTAATGTCATACACCATGAGAAGGTGCCTCAAAGTCCTATGAGTTTCCACCCTTGATATCCTGTATCATTTGTGTCCCTCAAATTATATATTCCCAATATAGAACATATATTCAATAATAGTTTCATAGAACTTCTCGGTTCTCATCATAGCAGGGAAATTCTATGACCTTTTAGTGTGAAAAATACTCTTAAGAAATTATCACATACTATGTCACATAGAAGAAAAATAATGATTTGATAAGTAGTTTATTAATATTCAAAGCAATGAATACATGTTTATTATAAATTAAAAAGAAGTTGGTTCTAGAGAACCAAATCTAACATCACTATCTTCTGAATACACAATAGAACCAACTCATCCACTCTAGCTAAATCCCTAATTGGAATGAAGTGGGATGATTTGATTAGATGGTCGATCACTACCCAAATAACATTCTTTACCTAAGGTTTATGAGGTAAGATAAAAATAAAGTCCATGGAGATATCTCCCACTTTTAGGTAGTAATGGGTAGTGGCTATAGAAAATCAGAGGGCCTTTGGTGCTTTGATTTAACCTACTGACATGTATAACATCACGATAAAAATACAACTATGTCCTGACTCATACTTGGACACTAGAACTGCTAACGCACATCATAAAGCATCTTTGTGGCACCAGGATAAATGATCCATTGAGACTTGTGGCTATCCTACATCACCACCTTACCTAATGAAAACATCACCATGAAGTAACCTCCAAAGAACAAAGCTCCCTCGGGATATAATGACCATTCACAAGGAACCTTCCCACCATTTAGGAACTTCATATAATGATGGCACAACTCACCACTCAATTTCTCCTTTTGAATCAACTCCAAAAGTGATGTTTTTAGCTAAACACTAGCCAAGAACACACCTATAATGTGATATTTGGTATCCAAATACATCTGGGTGAAAAGTCCCATCAAAGTAAAATCATCACCATATTCTTTCAATGCTTGTACGAGAACCTTCCTACTCAAAACATATACCACCACATGGTCATCCTGCATCAACACAAAACCAAGACCCATACCTGAAGCATCATAGTAGACCACGTACCATTTTCCAGATTCTGGAAAGATCAAAATAGGGGTTTTGGTCAACAAATTCTTAAGATCCTAAAAGGATTCTTGATATTCTGGGTTATATTCAAACTTTACCCCATTCTAGTTAAGTGAAATCATGGATGAAGCAAGCTGAGAGATATCCAAAAAAACTACCTGTAATACCCTACCAGGCCCAAAAAGATTCTAATTTCAAAAACATTCTTTGACGATTTCAATGAAATCAATGTACTGATTTTCTCGGGGTCCAACAAAACCCCTCGTTTTGAGATGACATGACTTATAAACTTTACCTCAGTAATCCAAAAGGTTCACTTAGAAAACTTTGCATAGAGATGATGATTCTAAAGGGTTCCTAACACAATCCTCAAATTCTGATCATGGTCCTCCTCGATCCTGGAATAGAGTAGGATGTCATTAAAAAAATCATGACAAACGAGTTAAGATACTAATGAAGAAACCTTTTCATAAGTGCCATAAAGATCACTGGAAAATTTATCAACTCAAAAGTTATGATCGAATACTCAAAATGGACATACATTCTTTAAAAGGCTATTTTTGGAACATGTACCTCTTTAACTCTGACTTGGTGATAGCTGAAAAGAAAATCTATATTGGAGAACTACATAACACCCTTAAGATGGTTGAAAAGCCCATAAATATGGGGAAAATGGTACTTGATCTTCTCCATCATCTTATTTAGCTTCCGATAATCAATATACAACCATAAATATCCGTCGGCCTTTTTTTAAAATAGAATTAGGGTAGCCCAAGGTGAGACGCTTGGGTGAATGAATAATTTGGATTCAAAATTGTCTATATGTACCTTTAATTCCATCAACATAGTGGGGGACATAAGGTATGAGGGAAGAGATATCGACTATGTTCCTAATTCCAAGTCAATGGTGAAATCCATATCCCAGTTTGGGGGTAAACCTAAGAAATCCTCTGGAAATACCTCTGAAAACTCATCCACCACAGGAGGTAATCCAACTTCTAAACTTCTATCACCATCCTCCAACATGATTCATAAGATCTGAGAAGAGATAATACCCAATTTTGGAAGTGGAGGTACAACACATCCCAATTTAGGATCCCATTCACCTTGAAGAAGATGGTTTCTCTCACCAGGTTCCATGAAACTCAATCCTCGACAATAACAATCGATGTGCACCTGAAAATGCACCATCTAATCCATACCAAGGATCACATCAAATTGGTCTATTTACAAAACAAATAAATCCTATCCCAACTTGACCCCTGACATGGAGAGTGCACAATATGCACACCTAAAAACCTTCTCATTCTTCTTATCCAGTGGAATCACCAATTCTATTGCGTAAGGCATAAGATATGTTGGAAAATTTAACACATCCATGATATGGGCTGAAAAAAAAGAAACAGAGGCACTAGTATCAAACATAACAATAGCTACCGATGATGTAATAATAATGGTATCTTAAGCTATTTTAGGCCCTGTAATTGATTCCACTAGTGTTCAATCCACAACATGAAGTTGCCCTGCCTCTACCTGAGCCTAAGAAAAACCACCGAGAATCGACTCTATCCTGAATTGACTCTTACCAGAAGAATATCCAGCCATTCCACAATGACCTCCAAAACAAGAACCCCTTGTACTAGATGGTTCTCACTGGGATGATATCCCTTTGAAGGTTATAGATCTTGCAGCACTCTAATATGGGCATTCCATCTTGCAAAACTGTTGCAAGTTCCCTATACTTCCACATCGATGGAAAGTTGTAGGTGGAGAAAAACATGTCGATCACATGTTCCCTACATCCCCACACTGGTGGAACATGACTAACCAAGCACCTCAATCCATAGAGGAAATTAATTGATAAGGATGGACTAAACTACCACCTACCATCTTCTCATACTTGTCCCGCTTTCTCTTCTTCTCAGACAAACTACCACTTCCCACTACTGACACTACTTCAGAGAAACTGGACTTACCTATCTGTTCAATTTCCACCATCATATTATGATAAACCACCTTAGAATATGTATTCAAATTGAATAAGAAGACATGAGATCATATTTATAGTCACAACCCCATCTCGAACTTTTGATCCTTTAGATACTCATTAAAAACTACCTCACGTGCGAACTGAACTAACTCAACAAAACAGTTGGAATAATCCATTATGGTCTGATCCCCATGATGATGTTCCAAAAACTCTCAAGAAATATTGAATTCAAAAATCACAAGAAAATACTTCTCTTTGAAGATAACCTTGAAATCCTTCCACCCCATCTACTCATTCTTTACAACTTTCACCACTGAGTCCCACCACTTCTGTTTGGGACCTTCTAACATGAACAAAGTGAACTTCACCCTAACTGCCTGAGTAGTTTCAAGAAACTCAAAAATCCTCACAATACTCTCTATCCAAGACTCAAATTATAGGGGATTAATGAAACCCTATATATAAAGAGGATTATTATTGAGGAATTTAGGAGATTTTTCCTTTAATGGACCTAGTTCATCTTCCCCAACATGAGAAGGACTAGATCCCACTCTATGAACCAAAGATTGGATAGCCCGAACCATGAATTCTACTACTCACTGATCAATTGGTGAGGGAGAACTCTCTTTGGACTATTCCCATGCCTGAATAGGAGGTTTACAATGAGGCATTTCTCTACAACAAGCAACAACAACAAGGGAAAACCATAAATGTACAATTCTGAAAATTTTTAGCAACCACAAAAATTTTCAAACATTTCCATAAATCAAACAAAAACATATCTAACATAAAAAGGATCCAAAACACTTAAATTTTCCTGGTGTCCATATACAGTCTATAGCCTCTATGTCCCACCTTAGAAAGAAGTCAAACCAAATTTCACAAAATCCCATGGAAACTCAAGATCTATCATGACATGTGTTATCCAGACACCCCACTCACAACTAGAACCTCAAGCCTCAAAAATCCCAGCTCTGGTCTATCTAGACTCTTCCCAAATAAATTGACCCAAAAAGGGTGAAACTTCTCTTTGATACCATTTTTTTCACAAACCAAGATGGGTTTCCATCCAAAATGACACCCTACCTAGCCTGTGGCATAGAAAAAAGTGTGTTCTTAATCCCCACAGGCTGGAAAATAGTGTTTGGGTATCAACAATACACTTTGGAAACAATTTCACCCATGTATATAACAATAAACAACCGATGATAATAAGACATCATCACATAACTAATAATCATAACCAAATAAGATACAAATATTTTTAGATTCAATGTTTTATAAATTTAACCAACAACTAAAATACCACAATAGAAAAAGGACAAAAAACCCATCCCAAAAAACCTCTATGTAACAAGAGGGTCATCACCCTCAATCCACCACCACCAACACCTACAAGAAGTGGAACACTATAAATCAGATCCACCATCACCACAATAGAACATCTTGCCTTTACATGGGTTATACATAATAAAGTCCAAATATACCTAAAGGTGTATATAGGGTGTGATCCAAATCCTAGTAGGATTTCACCCAATGGAAAAGATTCTATGATATAACATTAGAAGATAAATCAATACGAACATTTTCATAAGAATATTTAGAAAAATTTTCAAAGAAAATTACAAGGAAAACACTTTCAAGTAAACACTTTTAAAGAAAACTCTTTCTCAAAAGAAACCTTCTTTGAAAACACAATGTACATAAAGTACACTATATACCAATGGTTAACACCACATCAAAAAATCATCATGTCATAATAGAGAACCATGGGTAACCCCTATAGTTAATTAGAATAAGTGTGAAACTATGAACCTCATACCCCAGTGATCAAAATCCTCTAACAAAAACCCATAACATCCTTATGCATGATCCACTAGAGAGGAATATATCCCATGGTCTAGTTGTCTCTATATCATAATCCAAAACCAACAATTTTCCCATGTATGATCCACTAGTGGGTATCCCATCCCATGTTCTAGTGGTATCCGATCATATCACATGTTTAGTTAGTGTTGTAGTGTTAATCCTACCAGAAGAAACTGGGCCTCGGCCCTACTGAATCAACTAGAATACTAGTTCTATTTCACCCACTTAGATACCTAGAATTCCCTTTGTGCTCAAATTCCTTCTCACATTTCATTTAAATCATAACTTTCACACACACATGCCAAACATCATGAACACATAGGTAAATAATCATTTTCACAATCCATATTGATCCAATGATCAAAGCTCACATGAAAAACACCATTTTCCAGAAAAACCACTTTCAAATTCACACACACAACAAACCATTTGAAAATACATTTATCACCACTTTCACAAATCCTGAAACCCATTTGGAAACCCAACAAGAAAAGTACATATGAAATCCAACCATTTTCATAGGAAAATCCCTTTTCAAATCCATATGCACACTAAATAAATTTTTAAAACAAATTTCACATCACTTGAACAATTCACAAACCCCATTCATGGTGCACAACAAAGAAGTCTGCATGCAACAAAGTTAATTTCTTTTAGAAAACCAAATTTTAAAACATTCTCACCTTAAATTCCTTTGAAAATATATTTCACTCCATTCACACAAATAATAAAACTATTTTAAGAATAACCATAATGAATAACACATGAAACACAACCATTTTCCTTTAAAAAATAAACTTTCATCACATATTCATCTCAAAATCCTTTTAAAACATATTTTACATAAAAAAAATAATCCATAAAACACATTTAAATAACCAAAAAGCAAGAAAAAAACATCTAATAATGTAAAAGTATGGAACCACCTATTGAGTCAAAAGTTTCCTTATGAATTTTCTCATTCCTTTATGTTTTAGAAATCAAAAACACATTTCTTTAATAATACTTTCTATCTATAAGGAAATTTATATGCAAATATTATTATAATTGAAATCATGTTATTTAACCTTTTTGTAGATAAGTCTAATATTTTTCTTAATACAACAACTACTAGAAGAAATTGAATCCTTATTAAAACTCGAAACCCTTCACTTTCTCAATTCTAATTCACCTAAAATTTTGAATCTGATTCATCCTATTTCTCAAATCAAAATTGTATAGAAAATCAAATCTGATTAATTTTTCAATTATGATTCCTTCATAATCATGAACCTGATTCTCTCAAAATATAGAATCCAATTTTCTATGTTCCTCAATTGCAATTCACTCAAAAATACTAATCCGATTCACAATTTCTCAATTCCAAATCGTATATATTTTTTAATCCAATTCTCACTTTCTCAATTTCAATTCACATAGATTTGTGAACCCAATTTACCGTGTTTCTCAATTCTGATTCTCAATAATTTTCAGATCTGATTCTCATAGTTATTTATCTATTTCCTTTTTGTTTAAGGATCCAATTTTATAACTTTATTAAAGTTACTATATTTCCTTAATGTAATGTTTTATATAATCAGATTCATACACACTTAATGTTTCTCAAGATATTTGATTTTACTAAACAATGTTGTCCAATCTGTTATTATATGACTGTTGTACAGGTCCCTCCAAAATTTTAGAAAAAAATATGACTATTGATGGAAAAATTGACTGTTGGAAATATCACCTATAAATACTAGGTCATTTGGACAAGCTCATACATAGACACACTTTTGGATTTTGAGACACATGAGAGCTCTGCCAAAATTTCCTTGTGAGAAAGCATTGAAGTGATTAAATTGTGAACAACTTGTTCAACATACTTAAATTCTTCAATAACACTTGTTCTACTTTGTGTGACAATGATAATTGGTGATTATGATTAAGGGATTCCAAGATTTAGGAAGCCAGAGGTGCCAATCACTTTATAGATTGATGGATTTTGAGGCTAGGAAGACAGAGGTGGCGATCACCTTACAGATTGAGGGATTATAGGGATAGAAAGACAAAAACCAATATTTTGGGGATTGAGGGCTTACCCTGGTATTGGTAAGATAAAATTTCTTGATAGTATAAATCAAGTAATCTCTATCCAAGGTTTTTGGATACCCTACTCTTTGGGATAAAATAATTAAACTCTTCTATATGTAATTTAAATTTCTACTACAACTTGTTACAAATAGAAAGTGTTTCTTATACTTTCACTTTATTAATAACTCAGATATAATATTCTATAAACTTTAAGGTGAAATATTGTTTAAGTATACCTGTGTTCTTATTTCATTACACATATTTATTAAACCTAAGTTGTTTTTCATTTACCTTACAAAAAAGTGTTTAGTGAATCCAATTTGTTTAAATTTGTTAAAAAAATATTTCCTTAAGGTTAAAAAATGAAAGTTTATAAACTTACAATTCACACCATCTTGTATCTGAGCATCTACATACTTATTTTGATCATATAATTGGTATCAGAGTAGGCCTCTAAGATATTGATACTTAAACATAGTATTAAAGGTATATTTTCACTACTAATTTAATTTCTCTTTCTTTACTTCTACAAGTTTTTTATAATTTATTTTATAAACCTTTTGTTTATACATATTTTCTACACTAAATTGTGTTGTGGAAAAATAAATTTGTTTTATTCTAAGATGGCAGGAATGAATGTCGGATCCTTAGATAATCTAAACCCTACAAGACCACCTATATTTTATGGGAATTATTATGAATACTAGAGAGACAGAATGAAGAATTTTGTTATTAATATTGGTGTGGACAACTTTGTTATGCTTACCATAGATTACAAGATACCTGAAAAAGAAGTTATAACTTTTAAAAACCAATAAAAGCAAGAATTTCAGCTGAACTATAAGGTACACAATACTTTTCTTTATTCTATAACCAGAAATATATATATCCAGATATCTTATTGTGAAGCAGCTAATAACATATGGAAGAAAATAGAAGTTAAAATTTTTGGTACTTCTAAAGTTATTGAGACTAGAAGAGCCATGCTTAGAGTAGATTATCATAGTTTTCTTTTTTCCCCATGGAGAACCTATAGTTAAATTCAAAAGTGAATTTTGAATATCATAAACAATATATATTCAATGAGATAAAAATTCCTATATTATGATATTCTTGTAGACAATATTATAGAAATCATGCCTAATGAATGAGAATCAAAGAGAACTGCTATTGATGAGTCAAGGAAAGTCACAACTGTTAATCTTAATGAATTATTTGGAACTCTCTTACAACATGAGAATAGATTAAAGAGAGATGATGAGAATATAAATAATAATAATGAGAGTGTTTATTTTATAACAAATTAAAACTATATGAAATCAAAAACTTCTGATAATGTTTTTATGCCAATAAAGTCTAATAAAGTTGTTTTTCAGTCAGATTCAAGTGATACCAATCACTCATAGAATGAGTTATCTAATCTTTCTTAAAGGATTAACAAGATTGTTGAAAATAAGGATTTTAAATAAATATATAATAAAAAGGATAGGAAAGATAATAATGAATCTGAAGTAACATTCAATGAGTGTAATAAAGTAGGACACATCAGATCTGATTGTCCTAACATGAAAAATAAAGATAGGAAATATATAAATTCTGAGAGGAATAATAGAAGATATTACAAGACTAAAGAAAAGAAAGTCTTGAAGGAAAATTATTCTTGGAGTGCAATTGGTGGAGGCTCATCTGATGAATCTTCTGGATGAAGGAATATTGCTCTTATTTCTAGAAAACATATTAAAAACCAATGTTTCATGACTATGGTACACATTGCTGAATCCTTAACTAACATACCTTTAAGTTATAATTATCCTAATGAAGAAAATTACATATCCTCGGATGAAGAATATTTCTTATAAAAAGATACATTAACTTCTTTTGAATAAGTATCTAGATTTTCCAAGTTGCTTAAAAATGAAAATAGTAAGATAAAAAATAAACTTGATAAGGAAATTTATAGAATCATTATTTTAACAAAAGAAGTGTCATATCTTTCTAAAGCTCTTAATGAAAAATATTTTTAAATTGTTTCTATTTCAAAAAACCTTGAGGAAGTTAATTCTGAAAAAGATAAACTTTATAAGGATTTTAAAAATTTATTTCTAAGAAAAATGTTTTAGAGAATAAACTCAATTCTAAGACCAATGACTATGAGGATAAGAATTTAGTCATTAGACTAAAATCTAAAATATTTTCCTTAAAGAAACTCTTATAAAATTTTACTTTTGGTAAAGATAATTTTTATAAGATGTATTCACAAATTCGTCCTCTTAGGAGTAATTCTGGATTTGGTTATTCTCACTCAAAACCTATTTTCAGTCACAACTATTTTTTTCCTAAAAGTACCCCATTATGCACTAAATTTAAAAGTGGTGGACATTAGGATAAATTTTTTTCTTTAAATAAACTTAAATCATTATGATTTCATAAATCTCACTTTTCTAATAAAATTTGGATTCCTAAGATTTTACTTTCTAATATTTACAGATCCAAGAAAGTTTGGATTATAAAAACCTAACTGTTTTATTTTCAGGAAAACAAAGGAAGTACCAATAAAAATATATGGTACATGGATAGTGGATGTTCCTGACACATGGATGGTAACAAAAAATTCTTTGAAAATATTATCAAGATGAGAGGTGTAAGAGTAAATTTCAGAGATAATTATCAAGGAGAGATTTTTGGTATAGGTAACATTATTATTCTTGAAAAATCCTTAATTTCAAATGTTTTATTTGTTAAAGGTCCCAAGAAAAACCTTATAAGAATGATAAAATTATGTGATGAAGGTTACCTTATAAATTTTAAGAATGATAAATGTTTAGCACACAATTATAAGGATGAATTCATTATTTCTTCCCATCGACATGAGAATGTTTATACACTTAACTTAGAAGACCTTATGAGACAAGACTTACCTTGGCTCAGTGAAATGGAAGATCAATCTTGGTTATGGAATAGAAGAATAGGACACTATAATCTAAAGAACTTATGTAAGTTATATAAGAAAGTAATTGTTAAGGATATACCGGATCTTAGATTTTATTCTTCAAAAGTCTATGACCCTGGTCAATATAGAAAGAAATATAAGTCAAAAAAATGTTTCTGAAGTATTCAATCTATAAGACTTTCTACCCTATGTTTATGAACAAGTTTTAAAAAATCCAAGTCATTTTTTTCTAAGGAATCATCCTTGTGATAGTATCATTGGTGATGTACATCATCCAGTAAGGACTAGAAGTTCTTTAAGAAATGAATTAGAGCATATAAAATTTATTTTCCAATTCAAACCCAAAATTCCCAATGAGTATTTGAGTAATTAATGTAACACCCCAAGCTTCCATGGTACGTTTCTCTTTGAATAATACAATAGATTTCATTGTACGCAACTTCGAGTTATAACATACCACAACCAATCAAACTAGCCATTATGAATAGTAATATCCACTTTTTAAAATTTTATAAATTTTATTTTTCAAAATGGACTTCATTTTTGGATTCAAAATATCAAAATTAGCTTAGGGTTAATTTTTGGTATTTTTCTGAAAACTTTCAATTTTTGATAAATAATGAAAATCACTGCGTTATTGTTTAAAACTGACTTTTTATTTAAATAATTAGTTATTTTATTTAAATTTATATTAGGTAAAAATAGATACATAATACCTATATATGTTCAATGTAATTCATTGGAGTCATTTTATAATAATATTAGATATATAAAATTTTATTGAACTTTTTGCCGTCTTTTACCCACCTTCTAGGCGCATTTGAAAATTTGTCTAAAACATAATTTTACTGCTTCTGTGAATTGAATTTCAAAAATACGAGAGAAAAATTTGAAATAATTAAGTAAAATGTGCTTCAATAAGATAAAAATAATTTTTGTTGAATAGTAACTTTTTGACTTTTATTTACCATGATTAAAAACAAATAGGGTAATTAAAGGTAAAAAATGATATTATAATTACATCAAAACATGTCCTAATTTTATTGGATAAGTGAATTTCGGCCAAAATAAATCTTAGGAATAAAATATGATCCTTTTGGTCCACTTGGATTAGATTAGGACATTTATTATTATTTTATTTAAAGAAGAGTTAAAAGTGTTAAATTTAAATTTTAATAACAAAAATATTTTTAATATAGGGTTATACATAAGATAAATTCAACTATAAATATTAATTATAAAGCTAAAAATATTTCCTACATAATGGTATTTTATTTATAATTTTTATACATTAAATAATTAAATTTATTTATGACAAAATGATGATGCAGTAATTACCTTATTAATGAAAGATTAAAATAATTGATATTATAAATATCCAAATAAATGTAAATTGAGAATTATGATGAATTACACTAATTTTATAAGTTAATATGACATGTTACAGTTTATTAAATATTTTTTTTTGAAGTTATAATGTTTTTATGAATTTCACAAAAACAAAATACCAAATAGTGTCAAAATTGACATAAATGAGTTTTTAAAACAAATACTATATTATTAATTGATATAATATTCCTAAAAATCAAAGGTTTGGCCAAAGAAATTATATAATGTTAGATATATCAATAATTAACAACTTTAGGTTCTCTTGGATTTTTATAGTAAGTTTATTAACCATTTATTATAATAATACAAGAATACATGGTAAAAGTTAAACTATTTAACTAAGAGTTAAATCTAAAAGATAAGGTTAATATGGTGACCTAAACCTGTATAAAACCTATTTATTGAGATTTTTTCAACCCATCCACAAATTATCATCGAAATAAATCCTTTTGGAGCCATTCCAAACTGAATATGATTGTATAATAAAATAATATTTCAAGCTTTTCCTAAAGTGACCCTCACCTCTCTTATAAAAGGGTACTTCACTTTCTCTTAATATCACAAATCCAAATCCATTTGGCTCAACCAAACCCTACCCAAATATCCTCAAAAATACCCTCAATTCAACCTAGTCTCCTTACTTTGATTAGAAAGCCAACCTAAGGATCCCTTTTGATCAACTCAAAAGGAAACACCCGGAGAAGAGGTAATAATTTCACCACCTCTTTCAAAGTTCTTTTCTTCTTCCACTTCCTCTTTATTTGTTGTTTCTATACCAAAATAATAACTCCAGTACCTTATACATACTATGAATGTATTATAAATATGGTATAACCATATTCATTATTCTATCCATCCTATGAATAACAAGTCACCATACCTGCGTACGTACGACTTACCATCTCCATGTCGTGGTGTAGTTTGTTATTCAAACACTTCATTATTTGGATGGGTATAATAATGAGCATAACTTATGTAAATAATAAATATAAAATTTTAAGGATTCTATATATATGATATACCATCCAATTACATACAATTTCACCATCAATAGAATGATATTGTCACTCGTGCGTACGTACCGATTATCGTCTCTACGAACACGATGAAATTCATTCCCCATCATAACCATTCAAGAGTAAATTTAATTTTATGATTAAAAAAATAATGTTTAAGAACTTAATATCATTATAGATATTAATCAAATACATTCTATCCATAACAAACATGACTTACGTAATAAAACATATAAAGGAAAATGAATCAGTTAACACTCGAAACGATGATACTACTGAAATATTATTAATAGAGAAATATTAGAAGATCATATATGATATCATATTTATGTATGTGGTTCTTTTATAATTTAATAACAATTATTTAACTATTATACATGAGGTTAACGTACCCTCAACCAATAAAAAGTATAAGGTAAGGGTTAATTCTACAATCTCTTCATTATCCGAGGTTGGTTATACGTGATTATCTACTGGGACCTCTTTATCATCCACATCCATGTTTCTTAAAAATGTATTTCGAAACATTTTTTATATTTACTAGACTATGTTTTAAGGTCATTTTTACCCTCTTTTGAATTTTTATAAAATTGTATGAAATGAATCTTTCCATTGTTTTCCAAATAAGTTACTTTATGACCTTTTTGACAAATTAAGGTAAGAATTTTTTTTAACTTATACGGTGGGTGATGCTATTTTCTACCATTATAAACCTTCTAAGATTACCTTACAATATTATAATAATATTTTCAAAATAAATGTTTTCTTTTAAAATTACATGACTTTTAAATGATTTCAATATAGAAAGAGATATTTCTCTCAAATAGTTTTGATTTCATCTATGTCAATATCCTTTGATGGATTTTACACTTGTTTGAAGTTGATTTATTATGATACAATCTTCCATATTGTATTGAAGGTTTTGAAATATGTTTGACTATGGATGTGTTATTTTTATACCATTCATGGTTTATGGTTAAAGTATTAACATTTTGTATGCTAGTTTTAATATAAATGTTTATGTTATGTTTCAACCTTTTCATATAAGGAATGAATTGGACTTAGTAAGTGACGGGTGGAGCCTGTTATAGCTCCTCGATGCATCGGTAGGTCTCATGAGACAAACTAGTGTCTTGGAACAAGGCCTTGACAAAATATTATTTTTAGTCTTGGCACAAGGCCTTGACTATGTGGTTATGATGTCCGACATTATGCATTCCATCATTATGAAATTGGCTATTGATATTACATGTGATTATTTGACTAGTAGAATATTCATGTGAATAAGTAAATGGAATTATTTGATTTATATTTTCCATATTATTCTAAATTTTATGTTTAAAAGGATTGTGTTTTAGTCTTATACATTGCCTTAAATGTTTATACTTATTTATGAAAGTTTCTGCTATATTGTTATCCTTACTGAGCACCTAATCTCACCCCTTTCTATGTTTTATTTTTCCCAGGATGTGAAGAAGTATATTATGACTGAACTATAGAGATATTATAATGGATATGAATGTGTTCAAGGAGACAATGTTGTTGTTGTT
Source organism: Viscum album (assembly GCA_963277665.1). Lineage (NCBI taxonomy): Eukaryota > Viridiplantae > Streptophyta > Magnoliopsida > Santalales > Viscaceae > Viscum > Viscum album. The sequence goes on from OY728129.1 coordinate 58,999,325, forward strand.
TTTTATTTTATAATGTAATGTAAAACTTATGTATGTATCTAGTACTTCTAAGGCTACTAAACTGATCGGTATTTCGGGATTTGATCCCTTATGATCATGCCAATGATATGTAATAATGCACCAACTCTGGGTAACTAGGGTCGGGGCATTACAATTAATATTGGATTAAATCTATACAAGATGAACTAAATGAATTCAAAAGGAACAAACTCTAGATCTTGGTTGAAGGACCTAAAGAAACTTCTGTAATTGGAGTAAAACAGGCCTGAAAAAATAAATGTGATTAAAATGGAATCATTTTAATAAATAAATATATATTATTTGATAAAGGCTATAATCAACAAGAAGGAATAGACTATAAATAAACCTATTCTTTAGTATCTAAACTTGAATATATTCAAATTCGTTTAGCCTTTTCAGCATTCTTTAACTTAAAACCTTTTCAAATGGATGTGAAGTATGATTTTCTAAATAAATATGTTCAAGAGGAAGTTTATGTTGAACAAAATTATAGTTTTAAAGATACAAAACATATTGAGCATGTTTTTAAACTTACCAATGATTTATGTGGTCTTAAACAAGCCCCTAGAGCCTGGTATGATAGAATTACAAGATTTTTGTTACAAACAAATTATGTTAAGGGAAATGATAATCCAAAACTTTTTATAAATAAAGAAAACAAAAATGTTTTCATTATTTAAATTTATTTTGATGAAATTATATTCGGATCAACTCAGCAATCCTTAACTAATTCATTTTTTAATCTTATGAAATATGAGTTTAAAATGAGTATAATGGATGAGTTAACATTTTTCTTGGTTTTTAAATTTCTCAAAAACTAGAAGGAACCTTTATATCTAAACATAATTATATTAAAGATATTCTTAAAAATCATGGATATGAAAACACTAAAAGTATAAGTACTCCAATCGGTACCTCAAATACACTTGATCTTGATGAAGTTGGGAAACCATTAGATCAAACATCTTTTAGAGGTATGATAGGAAGTTTACTATAATTAACAGCTAGTCTTATAGACTTAATGTTTTAAATATGATTATGTTCAATATATCAATATAATCCAAAATAATATCATTTAAAAGTTGTGAAAATATTTTTTTCACTGTTTAAAAGGAACTATGGATTTGAGACTTTTTTATTCTTCTAGAAATGATTTTGAACTAAAAAGATTTTCGAATGCTGACTTTGGTGGTTGTAGAATGGATAGAAAGAGTATATATAGACCTTGTCATTTATTAGGAGATTATTTAGTTTCTTGTTAATGTAAGAAACAACATTTTGTAGAACTTTCCACTACTGAAGCTAAATATATAGTACCTGGAAGTTTTGGTGCTCAAGTGTTGTGAATGTAACACACACTCACTGACTATGGCATGAGTTTTACTAAAAATCAGATACTATGTGATAAAACTAGTGCCATTTCATTCAGAAAAAATATTTCACATCACTTTCATTCAAAACACATATATATTAGGCATCACTCACTTAGGGATCACACTCTTAAAGGAGATATTATTTTAAAATTCATTAGAATGCAAGAACAAATTACTGATATTGTTACAAAATCATTACCTTCTGATATATTTGAATACATTAAACAAAAATTAGAAATGATAACTGTATGGTAATAATTCATATCTAATTTTTGTTAAAACTATCTACTAATATTACAATAATCCTTTTTATAGGTGGAGTACACTTGATTTCCTTAATAAATTTTTTTTAGAACCTAACAAAAAAGTTTTTGAAACCTATAAAAGTTTCTAGAGTCTAATAAAACTTTTTGTAATCTAAGTTTTCTAAGAATAATCTCATCAAACATTAAAAAACCTTCTGATAACTCTGACATGTACTTTATCTTACCTATTACTTATTAACTTTCATTTCTGTTTCTTGTTATGTTGATCTTTATTTAAGAAAAACTTTAATAGATTCATATTTACTTAAATCTATTTTATTTCCATAAAAATTCAAAAGATCAGAACCTATAAATCCTTCTTTGGTTTAATCTCAACTGTCAGATCAGATCTATTTTTTAACCATTATATTAACCTTAGAAGAATAATCGTCATCTATGATGCCTATATAAAGGTGGGGACCCTCTGTGTCCCACATTGATTTCCATAGTTTTCTACCCGAGTTTCTACCACCCTTCAAAGTTTCTGTTCTGAATTCTAGATCTCTTTCTTAAAGTTATGAATGTCTCTGTCAATATATTATTAGGCTTCAATGCCTACCAAAGTGTTCAAGGATTTTTTCATTTACATATAAAGTTTAGTTGATCAGAATTTACACCTTAATTATTATTTGTTAATAAGAAAGATCATGAAGTTTTAAGGCTGGGAAAACATTTGCATTGCTAAAAATAAAGGAGAACAAGATGTAGTATATGAGGACTTGTTAGTTGAACTTTATGAATCAAATTGAATTATAAAATGAAGTAGTAAAGGATAATTTTCACTTTAAATGTTATGGGAAAAGATATTCTATTTCTTTTAAAAAAGATACAGATATCCTTGTGATACCGTATGATGGTGAAGCTTATTATCCCTCTCATAAGTTTCCAGATTATGAAGGATCTTTTTATAGAGTTAAGGCTATTGATTTCTTAGTTATTCAAGGATTAAAGAATCCCAATATTTCCAATCTTTTAGCTAACTGCATGATCATGGATTTGTGGATGAAAGGTCTATTAATACTGAGAAAATGAGATAAGGATATCCTAAAAATAACAGACATATTCATGTTATATAAATTTTTAATCTAAAAAAGATTAACATAGTGAAGTATATCATTCTCTCAGTTAGTAAGATAAAGGACGGGTTGATAAAGCCACAGATTCTTATGTTTCTAGTAGCATTCTCCAATCTTATAGTAAATTGTTTGAACCTTTTCAATATCCCTTGCAAGTTAAAGCCAAAAAAGTTCAAGATTATTCTTTTAAGCAATGACACACTTAATAGAATGAAATTTTCTTTTAGTGGTAAGACAAATTAGTTTGTTGATTTATTTGGAAAATTAGGGGATATTGGAGAAAAATCCAAGAAACTATTAGTCGAGCCTAAGAAAAGAAAGTCTCAAGCCTTGGAACCACAAAAAATAATCCAGGCTTCCGAACCACTAAAGACAAATAAAAAAAATTCCCACCCAGATGAAGTTGTAGAAAAGTGGATACCAGAAAAAGAGTTAAGGAAAAAGGAGATGAAATGTTTGGCATAGATCTGGAAGAATCTAAATATTTGAAAATTCAAGAAGTAGAAGAAGTTTAGAAAAAATCAAAAGAAAAGAATCTTAAGAAAAATAAATATGAAAAATAGGTGATTTAGTATTTTTTAAAATATATAAAAAGAGAATCTGAACAATATCAAGTTTTAAACTATTTTCTTCAAGAAACCTAACTTCCTCAACAATCAAAACCAGTGGAAGTAGAGGCTACCCCAATATAAAAGGGACAAGAAGTTTCTCCAGGATTAGTTCTAATAGTTCATGAGTAGACATAAAAAGAATAAGAAGAAAATAGTCAAGAAAAAGAAAGTGATTATGAGATACAAAAAATTAGAGAAACTCAAAGGTAGAGTCAATCTAATAAGTTATACATAAGAACTTCTCAAATCTCATCTTCTAAAATTGCTTCAGTAGAAAATCCATCTCAAAAAGACAATGTTGCTGATACTGAAGTGTATCAAATTCCATTTGATGGTGATGTTGATGTTGGTGATTATGGTGGTAATGATGATAATTAATAAGGTAATGATGATGAAGAAGAAGATGGTGGTGATGATGATGATGACAAGATTATTCCAATTTCTGATGAAAGACATGTAATTCAAAAGTCAGATAGATTTGAATCTAATACAGATAAAGGGAAGAAAGCATATGTTAAGACATCCAAGAAAGATGCATCATAATCTGAAAGAACTTCCTCCTCTATAGGAGAAGATTTTGTTGTTCAGTCTTTGAAGTAGTTGGTGAAGTACATTCCACACTTCCTGAACCTTGAGTCAATATTTCAGCTTATTCAACAATCCATAAATTAGAAATGAAACACAATAATCCTTTTTATGGAAAAGATGATAAATCTTGAACCCGATTTGAAAACCTTTGTGTAGAATTATGATTCTCATAGGAAGTATTACAGAGATATGAAAAATTGGTCAAAGTAGATCAAAATTTATCTTAATTTCATCAATGATTTGTTTGAGTTAATAAATGGTGATTTCATAGAATCAGATGACAATATTAAAAAACTTTCAAACTATTTCTCAGAAAGGATAAAGGAAGAACAATCAATTCAGTTGTAAGAAGATAGGTATTTTTATAGGAAAATGAATTCTCTCATAGATGAGGTCAAAAGAGTGAAAGATTACAAAGATGAGGTGGTTGAGAGATTAAGTCCAAGGAAGAAATTATTAATATCTTTGAAGAAAAGATTCAAAATCTTGAGAAGAAGAGTTAGTATTAAGAAGTTATCCTAGAAAAGTTTCAAGATGATCACAAGGAGCTCAAGAAGTTAAAGGCTATGGTCGGGGTTTTAATACAAAAAACGATTTATTTCTTTGTAATATGATATTTTGTTGAAAAAAATATTTTCAATGATAATCAATGTTTATCTACTTTTTTTTTCACGTATGTTTCCTAATTTTTTTCAGGTACATTATACTTTTCCCCATTCCTTTTTAAAAATCATGAAGGGGAGAAGAATATTCTAAAAATAATATTAGTTTAAGGGGGAGAATGTAAGGGGGATAATTCTTAAAGAAGAAATCCTTAAGTAAGGGGGAGATATTTCTTTTAAATAAAAATATATAAAGTCAGAATACAATCCTTATTGGGATTTCATAACCTAAGGGGGAGTTTGTCGTATTAATCTTAAGTCATAAACTAAGGGGCATACACGTTCTTCTTTTAAGTTCTAATATGAAGTATTTTGGTCTTAATATTCTTTTCTTAAATTTATTGTTTGTACTTTCCAAAAAGGGGGATATTTTTGAGTCAAAATTTCCTTACAAATTTTCTCATTTTTTATGTTTTGGAAATCATAAACACATTTCCTTAATAATACTTTCTATCTATAAGAAAATTTATATTCAAATATTATTCCAATTGGAATCATGTTCTTTAACATTTTTATAGCTAAGTCTAATATTTTTCTTAAGAAAATAGCTATTAGAACAAATAATATCCTTAATAAAACTTGGAATCCTTCACTTTCTCAATTCCGATTCACCTAAAATTTTGAATCTGATTCAACCACTTTCTTAAATCAAAATCGCACAAAAAATTGAATCTAATTCATTTTTCAATTCCGATACCTTCAGAATCATGAATCTGATTCCCTAAAAATATAAATTCCTATTTTCTATGTTCCTAAATTCCAATTCACTCAAAAATGTGAATCTGATTCATGATTTTTCAATTTCTAATCATCTATATTTTTGAATCTATTTCTTAGTTCCTCAATTCCGATTCACGCAAAATTTTGAATCTGATTTAATGTGTTTCTCAATTCCAATTCTCAATAATTTTAAGATCTAATTCTCATAGTTCCTTATATGTTTCCCTTTTGTTTAAGGATCCAATTTTATAAATTTCTTAAAGTTACTATATTTACTTAATGCAATGTTTCATATAATCAGATTCATACATAATTAATGTTTCTCATGATATTTTATTTTACTAAATGATGTCATCCATTCTATTATTATATGACTATTGTAACTACCAGCTGTATAGGTCCCTTTAAAATTTTAGAAAAAATATGACCTTTGGAGGAAAATTCAACCATTGGAAATCTCACCTATAAATAATAGGTCATTTGGACGAGCTCATACATAGACACACTTTTGGATTTTGAGACACGTGAGAAATCTGCCAAAATTCTCTTGTGAAAAATCTATGAAGTGATTAAGTTGTGAACATCTTGTTCAACATACTTAAAGTATTAAATAATCTTTGTTATACTCTGTGCGACACTGAACATTGGTGATTATGATTGAGGGATTTCAATATGAAAGAATAAAGAGGTGCCGATCACCTTATAGATCGAGGGCTTCTAAGGCTAGGTAGACAGAGGTTCTGATCACCTTACAGATCAAGGGATTACAGGGATAAAAATATATACATCAATGTTTTGTGGATCGAAGGCTTACTAGAGTGTTGGTAAGTCAAACTTTCTTGAAAGTATAAGTCAAGGGACCTCTATCCAAGGTGTTTAGATACCCTACTATTTGGGTTAAAAGAATTTTAGTCTTCTATATATACTTTAAATTTCCACTACAACTTGTTACAAATAGAAAGTTTTTCTTATAGATTCACTTTTTTAATAACTCTGATATAATATTCTATATGCTTTAAGGTTGAATCTTGTTTAAGTATACCTATGTGATTATTTCATTACACACCATTATTAAACCTAAGGTGTTTTTCATTTACCTTATAAAAGAGGGTTTAGTGAATTCAATTTGTTTAAATTTGTTAAACAAATATTTCCTTATGGTTAAAAAACAAAAAAAATTAAACTTATAATTCACCCCCCTCTTGTATTTGAGCATCTACATACTTATTTCGATCCTACACCACCTACCTTACACTTGGAAACTTCTAGAAACCAGTGTAAAACCACAATTTCATCATCGAGAGACCCTATAATGGAAATATTGGACAAAAAACATCATGATTCCAACCAAAAACATAAGATCAACCCCTCATTAGGTCAAATACCCTGCTGGAAAAGAAGAAGCCAAAGAGGGAGGGAGAGAAACCCTAGAAGAAGGAAGAAACCAAGAGAAAAGAAACTTGATGATTTATTAAAGTTACCGCACTAAAACCACTCAATGATTGGAGTTAAAGAGGCCCAAGAGGGAGAATCAAAAGCTCCCAAGTTTTTAAATCCCATATGGCTCAGATTAGGGTTTATTTAGGGTCAAAATTAGGGGAGGGAAGAAGTTTAAATTTCCACTTTTAATGATATGGATAGGTTGCATGGTTAGCCTGCACAATTTCCCAAACCATGTGGCAACCATGTATCCCTCTCTGTCCAAGAGGAATGAGGCTACACAGTATCCTGGGGAATGGTGTATGACCGTACAACAAGCCATGTGGTCTGGATAGTTCCACTGTCTAAGGAACATAGTTTGATCTGGGCTGGCGCATAGTTTCCTCTAACCATGTGCCAATTGTGCACCACCTGTTTTCCGGAACAAAAATACCATTTTTACCAAAAAAATATCAAATAAACTAAGAAATAAAGATAAGGCCAAAAATAAACAATTGAATACCTCAAAATAAAATCATGAATGTGATAAGCTAAATGCCATAATGTGATCAATATATTATATTTGGTTAGCTGTTTCCTCATAATCAATGTGTTCTCTTAATTTTTTGTGAGATATTCCTTCACTCAGTTTGATGAAAGTGGTTGTTTCCTAACCATATTCTTGTAACAAGTAGGTTTAATAGGAATATTATTTTTTTTGTAGTGGAAGCTAAGTGATCCATGGGTGGTTTGAAGAATAACCATTTCCTCGGGCTGCCTTTTGGCTGAGAAAGGATATCGATCATCTAATACAAGGCATAAAGTATAGCTAGCATTATCATTTCAAGTACCCTTAGATATAAGGGATTTATCATAGTTGATTTAGCAAGGGAAATACCTTCTTATAAAAATGAAATATCATAGTGGGGAGGACCTTCATAGTGAATTCCATCATTGGGAGGAATACCATCATGGTTCAATGTCAAATCACAAGGATGATTCCTATAGTATATTCCATGGGGAAGACCTTTAGGGTGGATAATGGCTGGAGAGGACCTTATTATTATTTGATCTTTTGATGACGGGGAGTTCTTCTATGAAACTCATCATGAGAAACGTTCCCATGATGGATCATAGTATGACCATGAAGAATACCTTCATGGTAAACACTCTGGGGGGGGGGGGGGGACCTTCAGAGCTATTGGTAGAAAAATTTTGGGGAGGACCTATACAATTGTATCTTCTGCCTATTTGATCAAAAAATGAGTTAGAAGGATCTCAAGATACCACTGAAAAATATTCAAGGGCCTCAAGAATGTCCCCATTAATAAAATAATTAATGGGTGTATGATTTTGGACTTCAGATTGACCTCAGTGGGACTTCTTAGATGTACTTCATTGGGAAGCTGGATTCACATGTTTTAAACCCAAAATTTCATGTATTAGAGCCAATCAGGTCAGATCTTGTGTTGTTTCTAGAATATATGAACAAGAATATATGTTTTTTGTGTGAATGTGTGCCTACTATAAAGTGTCCATTGGAATAGGGAAATGAACCCCAGTTGAAATAATAATGTGTTCTAGATTCTATTATTCTATGGGATCCTACCTAGATGGAACTTGTGCTATTTCCAGAACATTTTGAAAAGATTATATGGTTTTGGAAGGAATGTGTGCCTGATTGAAGTGTCTATTAGAATAGTCCAATTCTCTCCATTTGTAACATGAATGTTTGTATGACCCCATCATATATTTATCATAGAGGTGCATTGACGAACCTCCCAAATAAGATAAGGAACGTGTTTATTCTCTTGAGTAACCCTAGAAGTGTGTTGATGATCTAATATGGCGGTGGGGGAGGGAATGTGTGTCTCCCCCCTAACAACTTACATTGCCTAGATATGTTGAAACCTTTGTAGAATATAGGAAGGGATGTAATCCTAACCCTCTATTGTTATCAAAACATGCCAACGAGCTTCCTGAGATGGAATGAGAATAGTTTCCCATTCCTTGGTTAGATTAGGAATGTGCGTATTCTCCCATCCTCCATTTTCCATCAAAATATATTGATAGGTTTTATGTATAGGGGTGGGAATGTGTTCTCACCTCTACTTGTTTTTGGGATATGTTGACAAGCTTCTTTGGGTGCTTTCAAAATACACTGGAAGGCTGGTAGGGTGTAGGTAGGAACATGTGACTACTCACAAGTTCCATACATAGTATATTTGATGGTTTCTTTAGTGGTAGTGGGGATGTGTGCTAGCTCTTGGTTATTGATGGTTCTCCTCACTTGACAATATTTATCGGGTGATTGGGTATGGGTGACCTAATCCAGGATCTGTGGGGTGTCAACATTAGTGAGATGTTGAGGGATTGATGCTACATGGAATTGGATGTGAATTTTTTGGAAGAAGACCTTCAGGGTGACTCCTCTATTGTAGTGAGGTATTTATCAACCTCTAGGTCCACCTCTCTAAGATAAGGGGGGAATTGATGCTGTGTTCCAGGGAGAGGCTCTTGAAATGGTTTTAAATGATGAAAAATGTCATTTTCCTCTTCATTACCACTCATCATTGGGTAGATGTTTGGTGGAGATTCATACCCTAGAGGGATTCACATGCAACCTCCAAGGTTGGAATAGTATCATTTAGGTGCTACTCTTTGATTAGTTCATTTTTCACCTAACACTGGAGGCAATGGGTGGGTGAAAAAAATTCTCTAGTATAATGAGGAACCATACTATATGAATGATAATGTGTAAGTTATTCATGACTGGTAGTATTCCATTTGGATTTAAGAGAGTTCTGGTGGATGTTGCGATTGATAAACAACAAACAAAAACAAGAAAACCCATCATAGATGCATCAAAAGTAAAAAAAACATGTATGGATGACTATTTTAAATGATCCATGATGGAACCTTTTTTGTTTTATAGAATAATCAATAAATAATTTTCCAACATGTAGATCACAGTTATTTTGGTTAATGAAAGATTCATGTCAGGTTCACTATTTTTGTTTACATGGCACACATGAAAAAATAGGTGATGGGAGCTGGAAAATCAATATTTTTTTGAAAGGGTTGATATAATTTAAGGATTCATGTTAGGTTCACCATTTTTGTTTCATCCTAAATGAGGTTAAAATTATTCTCATATAGGGGATTACTTGAATTCATTAGGCAGTTTCTAATAGGATTTATTCATGGAACCAGAAATGTCCAATGGATCCCACATCCATGATAAGCTATATACCTACTTTCAAAAGGTAGGTAGCTACTGAGGTATCTTATAAGTGATGTTTAGGATATTTAATTAGTAAATATAATGAGAGGTCAGGATTATATCACCCAGTTAGGGGGAATTATTACCTACTTTGGGACTCTCTTATAGATTTAATCCATTTTCATAAATCCTTACCAAATCCCAGTAGGGAATTGGTCACCCCCATGTTAATAATTAGTTATTAACATACATAAGCACGAACCATCTATATATATCAGAGGTTATCTATCAATGTAACCATCTATATGTATCAAAGGTTCTCTGTATTGCCTCTTTATTACTAGATTATTTCTATTTTTAAGGAACTACAGTTTAAATCCACACAATTGGACACTCTAGAGTTTATAACCATTCATGAAGGCAATGATTTCTTCAGTATTGATACCAAGCCCATGATGGGGATTCCTATGTGTCCTTGTAAAATTAATTAGAGCCCACATAGTTTGGTTCCACTTAATGTGAAACCTAATAACTTTTAAGGTCATGTGACAAGGACCAATCCATGTAGTTTAATGTCATGTGGAAAATATGACTAGGAAAAAGGTTCCCAGAAATAGTGATGTGGGGATTACATGTGGATGGATATTTATTATTAGATTTCAAGGGAATGTAGATCTAAGATATTGAATTTATCTTAAAAGGAATGTAGCCTTGTGAATATGGATCCCACCAAGAATATGTCTTGATGAAGGTGAGACGATAAGGCCCAAAAGGAGTGTGTCCCTCCAAGTGGTGGAATAATCTTATCAGGAATATGGACTAATAGATACAATAATTGGGTTGATTATGTTGGGTTTGAACCTTGGGGAGACATCCTACAATTCCCATTGAGATAGGAATCAAATACCATGTATTTCAATGGAGGTTGGGTCTTACACCTAATAAGGAGGACTGGTATGGCCCAAATTTACCCAAGATTTTAGATTTAAGCGGTCGCTTGTAGTTTAGCTTGGGTTGTCGAATCCTCATAGACCTAAGAAGAAAACTATAGACATGTACATTATATGGAATATTTTTGGATATGAAGTGGCAAACTTGGGTTGATTTTATATGGGTTTAAGTGAACGCTAAGAGACTTAAGTGAATTCAAATTAAAAGAATGAGTTGATCCTAGGTTATCACTTGTGGTGTATTGGATGAAATTCTTTTTTCAATTATTTCAACTTATTATATTTGAGATGGGTTTATTCAAGAAGATAAAAAAACTTCATCACTTACTAGTTTAATACCAAAAAACCATAATACTAATCCCCTATAAACTTAGAGGATCAAATTTATGATCACTCCAAGGTAATGGTTTGTTTTAGCACTTGAAGTATGTGGTCTTAAAATTCAACAAGGACGAAGAAGTTTTAAAATAATAAAATAAAAATCTCAATAAAAAAAGTGATTAGACATTAATGGGGTGATAAATAACATCCAATAAATCCCCTTGATACTCCCTTGGATCAACCCATAAGTTGGTTATCCCTCCATTAATTCTATGGTTTCAATAGAAGTGGAAAGTAGACTCATGAGAGAGTAATTGGAGAAGTAAAAAAAATAATGAAATAAAGATCAATCCTCCGTTGTGTGATAATTTCACAAGGTTTGGTGTGAATAAATTCACACCTTCAACCAACGGTATCAACATGATATGAATAAGAAAAAAATAAGAGTAAAATTAGAAATTTTATTAAGAAACTAAGGTGAATTGAACAACTTACATTATAAAGACAAACTCAAGGCAACAAATTCACAACATAACATTATAATTAAAAAAAGCACCAAAGATGATAAAATAATCCACCAACACTACATTAAATAGGAATTTAAAGTGGCTTGGGTCAATCTAAAAATATTAAAAATGATCATACTTGAGTATGGTAGGCCTAGGGTGCTGGAAAGTAAGGGAGAGTGGACTTCTTTATCCTTGACTCGAAGTGGAAGCCAACTTTCATCCACTGAACCGAGGCATCTAAATGACCTTCTAGATGACTGAATTAGAGTGTTCCATGTAAGAAGAAAATTTATATCAGGATGTCTCCTAACCTTGTGTAAAATTTCAGCCAAAATGGATTTTTTTGTTAGATATTATCGAAATGGGGCTATTTTTCTAGGCCGCAGAATCTAGCCTAGAATTTTATCTCCAACTTCAGCTACCTTAAACTCTATTCAAACATAAGAATTATCTTTGGAAACTGTTTAATTAAATGTTCCCCATTATTTCCTCTATCTTTAGTTCGATTTTGAGAATTATTGGGCTTGGATATTGTCCTCTACAGTAGTTTTCTTGGGCTGTTGTCCAGTTTACTTTACCTCGATTGTTGTTTGTTCATAGCCAACTTTGGTGGTCTTCCAATATGAATCTTCAAGTAATCAAATAGTATTAATTGTTACCAATGTAATTAGAAACCTAAATATTAAATATGAAAATAAAATCAAGATCATTGGGTACTTTAAATGATGTAAAAAAATGTACCATGTAATAGTGCATTTTAAGAAGGAATTATAATTATAATATGAAATAATGTTCAAAGTGTAAAATGAACTAAAATGGTGTTTATGAATAATAAATCACATGAATATTATATATATTAAAAATGGATATTATCCTCATTCAGTGGCTAGTCACACCCCCAACATGAGTTTTTTCTAGTCTCGAGCAATATATATATATATATATATATATATATATAATGTGAAATTTGAATTCCCTTTTCCAAAAATATTTTAATAAACAATGATCACTAAAAACCCTTATATTAAACAACTATGAAAACCCATAAAAATATTTTAATACAAGATAGTTTTATAAACATATCCCAATCCCATGCCCATTTATTTATTCAAATTCATTTCCATATTTCATCCAACACCAATTAAGTATGAGGATGTGTTGTGTATCACAATAGGCATGGGGGCTCATAATTATTCAAGGGGGAAATGACAGAAGTACTAGGTGGAATCACATTTTAACATTAAGATGTATTCATTTTTTGGCAACATTTACATGGTAATTAAAATTGCACTCAAAAGAGTCAACCCATGTAGCGAGACTTTGCTGATGACTCCCAAGCTCAAATACCTTTGGGCACCAAGTGAAGCCCACATACTTAGGCATTATCTCGAGTTAAATTAGTCAAAAACAAATTCAAATTACCACAAATAGAGATAAAATTACTAACTCTAGGCCAGACAACTATGGATTCATGATCCCTAAGTTCCAAAAGCCACACATTAGGTCATTTCATTTTTTTACACGCAAATTTATTATTTTATTATTTTTTTATTGAATACTCATATTAAAACTAAAATGATCACTAAACTTATGCTATTTATTTGGGGGACCCTATGAACTCAAAGTAATACCTCACTATCCAAAGGATGTGTGTTGTGATCTCTTTTTTTATTTGGATGGAAATATAAACGATGAAATTTCACATTAGACAACCACACTTTTCAAAATATATGCTCATGAAATTATACATGGATTAAAATTAGAATCAGGGCATGCTAAATTATTTGATATTTAGTTTAAAAGTGTGCAACATGTATTATCATGTTCAAGGTTAAATAAATTTTTCCTTCCACAAATTTTTTATTCACAAAAAATTAATAATTTTTTTCATTCTTTTCACCCCCCAACTTAGAATAACACTATCTATAGTGTTTAAAGAAAATAAAATTTAAAAGGGGGAGGATGTAGATGATAGGATTTATAAAAGGAATTTGAAATATGAGGATCATGAAATGATGTCACCTGGTGGTTGAAGTTTAAGTTCTTGCTACTCCAATTTAGTTCTTTGATATCCATGTCACTTGCAGAGTTCCCTAGTGTAAAAGGGAAAAAACAAACAAAAAAAACAAAACAAAACAATATATATATATATATATATATATTCATATAATAAAAACAGTAAAATATAAGAATATATTCAAAAATTACATTATAAGAAAGCACTATAAGTTGTAGGTCAGTGGTAAGCGCGTTCCCCTATCTCCCTTCGATCCCGGGTTCGAGTCCCCATGGCTTCATCGGTTGTGACGGGGTTTCCCCATGACCTACGATGTGTCCTTTTAATTTTTTTAATTTTTATTATTTTAACTTACAAACACATAAAAATAAATTGAACTGATGATACATTGTCTTCTTTTTAAATTTTTGCGTAAGGTATTACTCAAGGATCAAACTACGTAACACGGATGAATATAGAACTCCCCTTTTATACCCATCCATACTCATAATAGAAGAACATATCAAAAATCTATTTTTTAATTTTTTTTAAATATCAAAATAATTCATTAATCCTATTTTAAAAATAAATATGATTCAAAAATATTAGAAACATGAAAACCATGAGTTTCCTCCCATGTAGTGATTTTGTTTAACATTGCTAGCTCAATATAGACCCCTAATTGTTTAAGTATTGTCCTCATATAAAGTTGGTTCACACAAGTCTTCATCTAATTCATATTTTTTGGAATGGTTCAATTAATGGTTTGACTCTATGACCATTAACTTTAAAGGTTTGACCATTGGTGGGATCTTGAATTTCTACATCCCCATGGGGGTACACCTTATGCACTATGTATGGACCCGACCATCTGGACCTCAACTTTCCTGAGTGTAAATGAAGTTTAGAGCTATACAAAATAATAGGTTTACCCGATACAATGTGTTTGGTTTTATGATTTTGAGATTGGTAGGCTTGAACTCTAGTTTTATTTATCCTTGAATTTTCATAATCCTCCATCCTAAGTTCCTCAAGTTCATTGAGATCTAATTTCCTTTTTTTTTCTGGCCAATGAGAGGTCATAATTCATTTTATTAATTTCCCAAAAATCCTTATGTTCAATTTCAACTGGTAAATATCATGCTTTTCCATAAACCAACCTATATGGGGATATTCCTAAAATGGTTTTATATGTGGTTCTATATGCCCAAAGATCATCTAATAGTTTTCTCGACAAATATTTCCTAGATGGATTAACTATTTTCTCCAGAATTTGTTTGATTTCTTGATTGGCTAACTCAGCTTGACCATTGGTCTGTGGGTGGTAAGCAGTGGACACTTTGTGAGAAATTTCATACTTTTCCATGAGTGCTGAGAATGGATGATTTCAAAAATGAGTTCCAAAATCACTAATGATATCCCTATGAATTCCAAATCTAGAGAGGATGTTTTACTTGAGAAATCTAATCACAGTTTGATGATCATTGGATTTTTTAGGAATGAACTCAACCCATTTGGATATATAATTGACAGCTAAAAGGATGTATAGATATCCACTAGAGTTTGTAAAGGGACCCATGAAATCGATTCCCCAACAGTCAAAGATTTCAATCACTACGATGGGAGTGAGTGGCATTTTATTCCTTTTTGTGATGGACCCTACTTGTTGACACCTAGGAAAGCTTTGAAAAAATGTATACGAGTCCCTTGAGAGGGTGGGCCAGAAGAGACCATACTGAAGAACCTTTGTAGAAGTTTTATTAGAGGAAAAGTGACCTCTACATGCCTCACTATAACAGAATTTAAGGATTGAATCTTGTTCAGATTTTGGGGCACACATCCTAATGAATTGGTAAGGGAAGAACTTATAGAGGTATAGATCATCAAACACATAGTTCCTAACATCAGAAATAAATTTCCTTCGTGCTTGAGTCCTTAAGAATTTTTGAATGTCTCCTGTAACTAAGA
Organism: Viscum album; assembly: GCA_963277665.1. Classification (NCBI taxonomy): domain Eukaryota; kingdom Viridiplantae; phylum Streptophyta; class Magnoliopsida; order Santalales; family Viscaceae; genus Viscum; species Viscum album. The sequence goes on from OY728129.1 coordinate 59,015,067, forward strand.
AGTTGGATATGTCAACATACTATGGGAAGTCACCCACAGAGTATAGGTGTTCATCAGGGAATTAATCAAACTCATAAAGGTGATATAATTTGTCATTAAATTCTATCCTAGAGATATGATCAACTAAAAAATTTTCAAAACCCTTTTTTCCCTTGATTGTGAGGTCAAATTCTTGTAAGAGAAGGACCCAACTAATCAATATAGCCTTAGCATCTTGTTTATGGAAGAGGTATTTTAGTGAATAATGGTTAGTGAAAACAATGATGGGGATTCTAAGAGATAAGACATGCAATTTTCTATGGAAAACAAAATATAAAGTAACTCCTTCTCAGTGGTGGTATAGTTGATTTGTGAATCATTTAAATATTTTCTTGCATAAGCAATGACACATGGAGTTTTCCCACACCATTTCCCTAAGACTGCTCCTACAAAAAAGTCACTAGCATCACACATGAGTTCAAAAGGAAGTTTTCAATTTTTATATTGCATGATTGGTGGAGAGATAAGAGTTTACTTGAGTGTAGATAATGATTCCTCACATATTTCTATCTATAAAAATGGAGCATCTTTCACCAATAGAGAACAAAGTGGTAGAGAAATAGAGTTGAAATTCCTAATTAACCTTCTATAGAAACCAGAATGTCCTAATAAGGACCTCAATTTTTTAACAGTTTTAGGAGAGGGAAGGTGACTAATGATGTCGACCTTAGCTTTATCAACTTCAATCCCTATACCAGATACCAAATGGCCCAGAAAAAGTCCTCCCTTTACCATGAAATGGAATTTTTCCCAATTTAGGATGAGATTCCAATCCTCTCATCTTGACAAAACCCTTTCAAAATTCAGAAGGAATCCCTCAAAAGTATCCCCAAATATGGATAATTCATCCATTAATACCTCTAAACAATCCCCCACCATGTCCAAGAAGATTCCCATCATGCACCGCTGGAAGGTACCAGGGGAATTACATAATCCAAACGACATGCGCTTGAAGGAAAAAGTGTTGAATGGACAAGTGAAGGTTGTTTTTTACTTTATCCTATAAGGAGACCTCGATTTTATTATACCATGAGAATCCATCTAGGAAGAAATATAATTGATGACCCACCACTCACTCGAGGACTTGATCAATAAAGGGAAATGGGAAATGGTCTTTCTTATTACAAGAGTTGAGCTTCCTATAGTCAATACAGACTCTCCATCCACTACTGACCCTTGTGGGGAGAATGTCACCATCCTCATTGGTGATCACAGTGATTCCAGATTTATTTGGGACAACTTGAATTGGGCTTACCCACTCACTCTCAGCAATGGGGTAGATGATACCCACTTTCAACAACTTAAGAAGTTTTTTCCTTATCACATCTATAATATTTGGATTGAGTCTCCACTAAGGTTGATGATATGGTTTGGATTCAGATTCAAGAACAATTATATGAGTTCTAATAAATTGAATAATCCCAAGGATATCATAAAGGGTCCATCCAATTGCTTTCTTATGCTTCCTTAGGACACCCAGAAGCATCATCTCTTGATTGGATTCAAGAGAGGAGGAAATGACAACATGAAAGGATCAATTGTCCCCTAAGAATGTATACTTGAGTGATGAAGGTAGGAACTAAAAATCTAGATCTTATTGTTTATCACTTTCCAAGGAAGTATGTTAATTTTTATTGAACTCAATTTCTTTGTTTCGATTTATTGATAGAATTAGTTCCTTGTGAACAGAATCTTCATCCACTAAATTAGCTAGAGCAGTGTCATGAATGGGTATGGACTCAATGTTATTGATTTCAGCTATGGTATCATTAATTAGTGATTCTCGAAAATCATCAATCAATATATCTGAAAGAGATTCAAGCCAAGGAGACAAATTTCCCTCATGTGAACAAAGAAAATCAGTCTCTTCTTGACTTAAACATAATTCAGTAATTCTTTTATGGCCCTTAAGTTCACTATCAACACTACCTATCCAATTAACCTCATGGATTTATTCATCATCCCCAATTTGAGAGTTTTCATTGAAGATGTTCAAGTCTAAACTCATGTTTCCAAAGATGATGGTCATGTTCCTATTTCAGACTCGGATAATAGAGTTTATTATTGCAAGGAAGGGACGACCAAGAATTATTGGGGTTTGTTCCTTGTTTCTTATGTTTGGATTGTTGTCAAGGACAATGAAGTCAGAAGGGTAGATGAAGTTTTCTACTTTTACCAAAGTATCCTTTAAAATTCCCTTTGGAACCCTAATTCTATGATTAGTAAGTTGAAGTGTGACAGATGTGTGTTAGAGCTCTTGTAGTCTTAAATGACAGTACACAACATATGGAATGAGATTGACACTAGCACCTAGGTCACACAAGTCTTTGACAACTTTGTTATCTCCTATCTCAACATTGATATATAAACATCCTGGATCTTTCAACTTTGGAGGAATGGTCCCTTGAATGGTGGTACTCACATTAATAGCCAAAAGGACTTGGTTTTTATGTGAAAATTTCATTTTAAAAGTGCACAAGTCCTTAAGGTACATTGAGTAGGAAAAAATAGTTTGGATTTAATCTAGAAGGGGGATGTTTAACTTAACCTGAGAGAATATTTCCCTCAAAATTTCATTTAGTTATAGTTTAGATTTTCCTCTCATGCGTTGAGGGAATGGTGGAAGTTGTGGGATTGTTTTTTGAAGAGTTGTTTCTTTCACATTGTTATAAATTTTTTCAGTTTGATCATGTGGTTCATTTGAATTTTCATTAGTGTTTGAATCTTCAGATGGTTTTTGAATTATTTGTTCAAGTTTCTCAATTGATTTCCCACTTCTTAAAATTATCACAGCCTTTAGTTTTTCATGAGTTGTTTGAGTGAAACTTGACTCTCCCCTTAAATTTGAGGATGGTACCGCCTGAGTAGGCATGGGTGCCTTCCCAATTTTTATGGTTTGTAGTCCATGTTTAAGGGATGAGACTTCTGAGTTCATTTTCTCTATTTTTTTATACAAATTTTCAAGGATTGGTAGAGGGACAGATTGAGTATGGGCTTGTATTGGTTGGTTTATCCTAGGAGGATACTCTAGTTGTTAGATGGGCTATTGGTATTGGACAAAAGAATGTTGGTATTGGTCTGGTTGTGGTTGGAATTGGTTATGGTTTTGTAAATTTTGTGTAGGGTAGGGGTTTGGTCCTTGTGGTTGGCTAGGTTGTTGGTTATCTTTCTGGTGGAAGCTTGGGTGGTCATTATACCTTGGGTTGAATGTGTTTTGGTATTAGGGATTTTTGAAGTTTAGGGCATTAAATTTAGTAGGTGGACATCCTATAAGAACATATTTAATGGATGGAATGGTTGGGAAGTTATCTGTTTTGTGGTCATGTTTCTCACAAATTGTGCAAACAGGGTCAATAGTTTGAATTTAATGGACCTTCCTAAGATCAATCTCCTCGACCTTCCTAGCGAGTGCAATAAGTTTTTCCCTAAGTATTTCCTCTTCCATAAGTGTGTGAAGTCCACCAAATTTGGGTGGCTTCTCATAGTAAGGTTATGTTCCCCATGTTTTATTTTGTTCAAAAAGGATTTCTAGATATTCGTAAGCATCATTTGGGGCTTTGTTTTTGAAAGTTCCATTACACCTCATATAAATGAATTGTTTTTTCCCCAGACCCAACCCTTCATATAAAATTCTCACTTGTTCAGGAATAGAAAAACCATGGCGTGGAACCATGTTTAGAGTGTATTTGAACCTCTCCCATGTTTTTTAGAATGAATCTCCCTCTTTTTCAAAAAATTTTTGGATGCTCTTTTTAAGTGCAATTGTTTTGTGGTGGGGAAAGTATTTTTTATATAATTATCTTTGTAATTGGTCCCAAGATTTTATGGATGCTGGTATCATATTATTTAGAAATTTTTTATCTTGATCCTTTAAAGAAAAAATAAATAGCCCCATCTTAGATGATTCTAGTTGATGTGGGGGACACATGGTTTCTACAATGTCATTGAACTCCTTAACATGAAGGTAGGGCATCTCAGACTCCATTCCATGGAATGTGGGAAGGTGGTTTAGGAAATGGGGTTTAAATATGTAGTTGGAATATCCTAGAGAATTGTGTCTAATTCATGAGGGTGAATTAGTCCAGGAAGGTGTGTGGTAGTCATTCATGGTTTGATCGACTGCATTCCCCAAGCTTGGGGCTGCCTCATTTGGATTTCCATTTTTGGTTCCCACCTGGGTTTATGAGTTGGTTTCTTTGAATACCATCCATAGAAATGGTCTCAATTTTTTACTTTTGAGTATTAGAAATATTAGTATCTAATGTAAATAGTTCCCTTAGTGTATTTTAATCCCCAACCCCAGGACTATCCACCCTAACTAGACGGTTTGATTGGTCACAAGTGTAGGTGGACATGCACCAAAAGATAAAAAAGTGAGAAAGGAAAAAATATTAGAATTTGGATGAGAATAGAAGAAATATGGGAGAATAGAATGGGTGTTTATATGGCTTACTTGGGTCCCCAATAATGGAATCAAAATTTGGTCTTTCCCAAATTTACCCAAGATTTTAGGTTTAAGTGGTTGCTTGTAGTTTAGCTTGTGTTGTCTAATCCTCAGAGACCTAAGAATAAACTTATAAACATGTAAATTCTATGAACTGTTTTTGGATATAAAGTGGCAAATTTGGTTTATTTTATATAGTTTTAAGTGAATTCTAATAGACTTAAGTTAATTAAATTTAAAAGAATGAGTTGATCCTAGGTTTTCACTTGGGGTGGATTGGATGAAATTCTTTTTTCAATTATTTCAAATTCTTATATTCAATATGGGTTTATTCAAGAAGATAAAACAACTTCATCACTTACTAGTTTAATAACAAGAAACAATAATACTAATCAACTATACACTTGGAGGATCAAATTTATGAGCACTCCATGGTAAAGGTTCATATTAGCACTTGAAGTATGTGGCCTTAAAATTCAACAAGGATGAAGAAGTTTTAAAATAATAAAATAAAAATCTCAATTAAAAGAAGCGATTATACATTAATGGGGTGATAAATAACATCTAATAAATCACCTTTATACTCCCTTGTATCAAACCATAATTGGGTTAGCCCTCCATTTATTCTATGGTTTTAATGGAAGTGGAAAGTAGACTCATGAGGGAGGAATTTGAGAAGTAAAAAAAGACAATGAAATAACGATCACTCCACTGTTGTGTGATAATTTCACAAGGTTTGGTGTGAATAAATTCACACCTTGAACCAATGGTATCAAAGTGATATTAATAAAAACAAAATAAGAGTATAAGAATAAATTTTATTAATAAACTAAGGTGAATTGAACAACTTACATGACAAAGACAAACTCAAGGCAAAAAATTCATAGCATAACATTACAATTAAACAAATCACCCTAGATGATAAACTCCTCCACCAAAACTACCTTAAATAGGAATTTAAAGAGTCTTGGTTAAATCTACCAATATTACAAAGGATCCCACTTGAGTATGGTAGGCTTATGGTGGTGGAAAGTAAGGAAGAGCAGACTTCTTTATCCTTGACCTGAAGTGGCAGCCAACTTTCATCCACCGAACAGAGGCATCTAAATGACCTTCTAGATGATTGAATTAGAGTGGTCCATAGAATAATAAAATGTAGATCCGGATTTCTCCTAACCAAATGTAAAATTTTAGCCTAAATGGAATTTTTTTTGCAAGATATTATCAATATGGTGGGCTGTTTTTCTTGGCCGCAGAATCTGGCACAGAATTTTATCTCCAACTTGGGACACCTGGAACTCCATTCAAAAATCAGAATTAGCTTTGGATAATTTTGAAAGAAATGTTCCCCATGATTTCTTCCATCTTCAATTCATTTTTTAGAATTATTGGGATTGTATATTGTCCATTACAGTAGTTTTATTGAGATGTTGTTCAGTTTACTTCACTCGGAATGTTGTTTTTTCAAGGCCAACTTTGGTGGTCTTCCAATATGAATATTCAAGTACTCCAAAAGTATGAATTGTTACCAATTTAATGAGAAACTTGAAAATTAAATATGAAAATAAAATCAAGATCATTTGGTACTTTAAATGATGTTAAAAAATGTATCATGTAATAATTCATTTTAAGAAGGAATTATAATCATAATATGAAATAATGTTCAAAGTGTAAAATGAACTAAAATGGTGTTTATGAATAATAAAAAATATGAATACTATATATATTAAAAATTAATATTAGCCTCATTGAGTGGGTAATAAAGTAACAAGGGAGGAATTTTTATTATACTAGTGGAAAAATCATCACAGATCTCTAATCCTATACGAGTCATGCTCGATGTGAGAAATAAGAGACAAAAGAAGATCAACCACATCACATAATTGGGTTTGGATGAGACTTACACCTAATCTGGAATCTCAAAACCAAATTTCCTTCCACATCCACTGGTGGATGGGTGGGTTTGGGGGTATAGAGGTCAAGAGGGATATGATTTCCTACAAGAAAGTATAAGGGCTTACACCATGATGGATTCCTAGTAGGAATCTACTCCTTGCTCGCTAATGGATGGGGAGGGGATACAAAGGGATAGCTAGAAAGAGAGACAATGTGGATTAATCTTAGAGGGATTCCCATTACCATCTTTCCACCTTCTTTTTAAACCCAAATTTGGGCTTACACATCTATTTATTAGAAGAAAATGGTATGCATTCTTCCATAATCACTTCATGTTTTAAGAATCAAGTGCCATTGCTTGATTTGGGGATATTCCCACTATTTTCCCCAGGATTGGGAATATTATTACCAAGGGAATTCGTGATTAAAAACAACACAAGGAACCTATTTTTTAAGGATGAAAATATGGGTAAAACATTTACCAAGGGAATGAATGATCGAAAGAGGGCATGTTGGTGTGGCCTATACCATAGTCATATGGATCTAGTGGTCATGGGGGAGGGATTAACCTGATCTTCCTTGGATTTTGAAATTAATGAGAGAGGAATATTTGGAAACTTTTTGGAGGGGATATGATTGATCCAAACGCTATGCTATAGGAGATCATTGATAGGAGGGAGATAAATACCATAGGATTCCCCTATATAGTATAGAGGTCTCTCTATGTGAAATAGGGGAAACCATAAAGGGATTCTTTCACGAAGTGATTCCTCTACGAAGGATAGTGCCTCCTTTATGAATAACCATGTTGGATACATTTTTATCAAAATTATTTCTTTGTAAACATGCTCCTTTCATGAAGTAATACTTTTTGAGGATTATTCCTTTTTTTGTGGTGAATTTATTACCTATAGTTTATGCTAAGGTAAAAGTCTCATACTTCTCCAAGAATGAAATTCCTTCCTCTCACTCTTGGTCTCTATGTACCTATCTATACGTATCTATGTTTGTATTTTCTAGGAAGTAATTGGGTATTTATAGGTGGTGTGTATGAAACTACTTTATCAAAATATCTAACTGCATATATCCTGATATGCTATGAAAAGGTTATTTATGGCCGCTTCACTCAGTAACAGAAATTATTTTGTAGAAGGAGAAATATCACTACCTCAATCTATAAATTAAATTCATATGTAGGGGGTGGTATATCAACATATCACTCTATAAACTAATTTTTTATAGGGGGAACCATATCACTTCCTCACTCTACAAACTAATTTTGTTTATGGGTATGGGATAACACTACCTTATTCTGAAAATGAAATTCATTTTCATAAGGCAGGGTTCTTCACAAATTCCTTTGGTCTCTATGAAAATACAACGACTTCACATATAATTTTTATTTCTATGTGAAATAACCTATATTCCATGTGATTTTCTTTCCTTTCCCAAAATCTGCTCAAATTTCCATATGGTTGATCTTCCTTTGTTTGTCCATAAACTATTACCAACACTTTTGGATTCTTATAAATACCATGGTCCCTAAAAAGGCATCATAAAATCATGGAATAACTATAATAATAAGTAAACATATCATAGTATATTAGTATTCACCACTTGATTCCTATAATATAGCGGAGAAGAAATTACTACCTAATTCTCAAGTGTAGCGAGCATTCGATACTCAATTCATATAATTATTTAATGAGATATAAAACCTTAACCAATACATTGGAGGGAGATATAGGACCCCATATATCATCATCTATACATATGTGTTCCATAAGAAATAAATCATTAATCATATCATAAATATATCATGGAAATAAAATGAGTTTCATTGAACACATCATAAAAAACCCATGGGAATAGAATGAGTTTCATATCCTTTTAAAATATATTCATATAAGGAAATCATTTATAATTCCATAAATAATTATAACATGATAAACCCAAAGAAAGTAAATGGGTTTCCAATGATATTAAGTAACTTTCTAGGTAAATACCATTCAATCAAGTTAATAAATCATTTGGTATTTACACCATATAGATAAAGGGTATATGATTAAGTCAATAATTTCCTCAATCAATTGATGTATGGAATCTTTTGGAACACCCTATTATAAAAGGAATAAGAAATAGGGTGTTCATAGATGAAAGATATTGGAAGAAAAATTATGGTTATGCATCAAATATGATTAGGAAAGAAAAATACAATGATGAATCACCGCTCTTATAGAAATTTAAAATTTCTCATTTATGAAAACATAGGTAAATAATCAATCAATAGATAAAGAATAATTTTAAAATAATGGTGGAATTTTACTTTTAAAAGATTTATGAAAATGACCATTTTCACATAAAAACTATTTTAAATAAAAAATCATAGAATAATGGGAAAATAATTTACTTTTAAAAACCATGATTCATAGGAAAGAAGATTCAAAATGATGGGAAATCTGTTCTTGTGAAAATGTTTTAAAAATAAGTTTCATTTCTTATTTTTATAAATAAAGTCTAAGTGATAAATTTTCTAATTTCTTTTGAAAATTCATTTTAAAAAAAGTTGAAAAGAGAACTTTAAAGATATATAAAAACATTAATTTTTAAGAAATATCTAATAATGGGGTCTTTAAAAAGTCATAAATGTTTTATATATAAAATGTGGAGTGGAAGATAAGAAATGTATCCATGATACATAAAACCTTTTAATATTTTGAAACACCTATATGGAAAACCCACGTCATAATTAGGGTAATAAAATTCCCATTTTAAAAGTGGTGAAGTAAGTGGATCACATGAATTAATCCACATTTGAGTTCCCAAAAAGATATGAAAAAAATTGATGGGAAGGAAAATATAGTCATGGAAGAAAAGATTCATTGGTAAGAATGAAAGTTATTCTTACCAATTCTATAATTTTATTTTGAATAATCATTTTATCAAATAAGTTATTATTGATGATAAGGATTAATTTCCCTATATTTCAATAAAAAATACCATATAAAAAGGTGAAATCCAGGATCAAATAAAGCATGAAAATTATACTCAAGTAAGAAATACTATAACCTAATGTATCTTAAATTGAGATGATGAAACCATTAGGACATTAAAAAATTTCAAATGAAAACCCATTGAAGGATATTATTTCAAATGAAACATTAAATACAATTAATAATGATAGGGTCATGATAAAAAAATTAAATGGGTAGTAGATACAACATTTCAAATAAAACATGGTGTATAATAAGAAACATATCTCTGAAGAATAAATTTGAGACAAGAAACTCTTACCTTAATTCCCTACTTTCTCTAAAGCACGTGAATATCCTGTATAAAAAATAACTATCTTAATAACCTATTTTAAAACCATATTAATATATATATCTTTTTATAAACATAATTTCTAATTATTCTCTATATGTATATTAGTTAGTTACTATCTATTTTCAATATTTGGTGTGAGTTACCTTGATAGTTTTGAACTAGTTTCATAATAGTTCTATTTTTATTTAGTATTTTACCAAATTTCATCATTAATATATAATTTATGTTACTATAATAGATAACTTATATTGATTTATAAATATTTTATCCCATTCTATTAGTGTTTAGTTATGTTGCTTAAAAATGGAACCAATGTCAGATAATTTTGGTAATTTTAGCAATCAAAGATAATATTTTAATAATAAGTTAAAGACTTAATATAAAATTTCCATAATCATAAAACAATAATTATTTTCTTATTAAGTTATAATAAAATTATAATTTAAGTTCCTATATTTATCTAGGATAAAATTTTATAGTAATGTTTAAGTAGGTGGTTAACCAACCTCAAACACGAACACACTATATCTCAATGAGTGAATATGGTAAAGAAGTGTATAATATAATTATAAGAAAATAATAATGATATTATTTAAATGTTTTTAATATTTTTAATCATATTTTAAGTGATTTAGATAAATAAAAAAGATCAATATGAAAAATAAAAAATGTTACTCGATGGAGGCGGTAGTTTGCACAACACACAGTTAACATTTTCATTTCCCAATGAATGTGAGGGGATAAAGGAAGATAATAAATTTACTTTATATAATCATAATTATATATATATATCATATTTATTTATCATTCCCATTATTAAAACCATCCTTGAGAGATGGTGATGAAAAATGAAAGATGTCACTTCTTGGAGGCAGTAGTCCGCATGTACATTAACAATGATATTTTTTTATAAGTGTATGGGAAGGAATAAATAAGGGTTTTTACATTAATATAACAAATCTTTAGCATACTTATTATATTTATGTATTTATATAACTATGGTTTTTATTGTTTTGGAAGATAAATATTATTAAGAAAAGTTAATTAGTAAGTAATACTTACGTCGAGACCTTGAACTTCCTTTTTGATGTACTCCTTAGAATTGAATGAATTAGTTTAAATTTTAGTGACTAATGAATTTATTAATTTTAAGGTACATACATTAGAGGGAAATTGGGTAGGGGTTCATGGATATTTCTAAGGGAATGTGGAGAATTGAAAAACCGTTTTGTAGAAAAATATTGTTTTCACTATTAAGTGTTATTAATGTCATTTAGTATTGGTTACCAATTGAATGAGTGATAATTAATTTAAATATAGGTTTAAGAATTATATTAAATTCAATTTTTAGAATCAATTTATTTATTTTTTTATCTAAAAAATTACATAATATTAATAAAGTAATTCTTTGAAAATAACAGTTTTACCATTATCATGGTCTTTAAATTTAATTTTAGTAATCATAATTTTTTGCCCAAAAATGAAATTGAACTTATTATATAATATTATCATGTTGATATAAAACATGAAATCTATTTTTTTATTTAATTTATAAGGTGATGGAAATTAATTTTTTAATATAAGTGAATAAATTAGTTTTTTTGAGAAAAATATTACTTAAGTTTTTAAATTGATAAACATGAGTTTTTTAAATAAAACACTAAATTTTAAATTATTTGTATACCTAAATTTTATATATTTATAAAAAATGGTTTCATAATATTTTAATTCATTCTTTTGTTAAGATAATGTAATAGAAGTGGCAATTTTTAGCAAAATCAGTATTTTCATTATTCACCTAAAAATCAATTATTTTAGAAAAAATATCTAAAATTCACTGTAAGATAAAATTAAACTGATTAATCTAAAAAATAAATTATTATTTTTAATTCAAGTTCTAAAATTTATAAATTTAGATTTTATATAAAAATAAAATATATAAAGGAAAACAGATTTTTATTGAAAATATCCTTTTAAAACATTATGTATTCTTAATACCATTTTTTATGAATTTATATTTTATTAAAATATTTTTATCTAGCATAAGTTTTATTATTGTTATAGTTTTATTAATTTAATATGTCACATATCATTTTAGTTTGGTGTTGTGTGTGAAACAAGTTATTGATATAATGTTTATTTAAGGGAAAATGTATTCTAAAATCTTAGGGTGCTATAAAATTTTTCCTCTTTTCATTTGTAGGAGAAAAAATACACCAGAAAATAAAATATTATAAGACATGGAAACATGGAATCCATGAAACCGGTCACCCACATCATCAAAAATACAAATACAATATACATAAATTACTAAGGCCTCATTTTCCAACAAAATATTGAAATAAAATGAGATTAACATGGGTTTTATAAATAAAACATATTAATTTTAAATGATTTATTTTACTTAGAAATTATATATATTTTATAATTTTTTTTTTCATAAACTTTTAATTCATTATTGTGTTAATATAATGTCATAAAAGCGACAATTTTTAGAAAAATTGTTATTTTTTCCATTCACCTAAAAAAATTATTTTTGAAAAATATCAAAAAATAATCCTAAGATAATATTGACATGATTAATATAAAAATTAAGTTATTTTTTTCAAATTAAATTTATAAAATTTATAAATTTATATTTTAATTAAAAATAAAATATATAAAGAAAAACTGATTTTATTGAAAAATTCCCTTTTAAAACACTAAATATTCTTAATCCTATTTTGTATGCATTTATAATCAATTACAAAAGTTTTATCCATCATAGAGCTTATTCTCATTATAATTTTATTATCTAATATGTCATGAATCATTTTAGATTAGTGTTTCATGTAAAACAAACTATCGATATAATGTTTGTTTAAGGGAAAATATATTCTAAAATCTTGGGGTATTACAAAACCTTTCCTCTTGTTATTTTTTGGAGAAATAATACACCAAAACATAAAACATTATAAGAGAGGTAAGAATACATACCATGAAAACAATCTCCCATTTAATCTAAAGTAAAAATACAATATACATAAATAACTAAGGACTCGTTTTCCAACACACTATTGAAATAAAATGTAAATGGCCTTTGGCCCAACCTCAACACATTTTTTCAATCAATATACTTCATGAAAATTCCCATAATGATCCATGATGGACCTAAAAGAGTTGTATCTTAAATCTGAATGCATCATAAAGAAATATGTTACACCCATGCACACTAGAACCCACATCATGTTTATAGGTATGATATGAGACTACAAACACAATATGATATCCATATGACCACAAAACCCATGAGTGAGTGTAATGAAATTATATATATATATATATGTGTGTGTGTGTGTGTGTATTTTCTCTATGGGTGAATATCGACCCATAAAAAACACAACATGAAAAAAATAATGAAAACAACAATAAAAAAATAAAATAAACCATACACAAAATCTAAATCAAACAATCTCCCATTGGGAAATCAAATAATGGAATACACAACTACTGATAAGGCCATCAAATAGCTCAAAAAACCTGAATATCTCAACTCAACACTTATCATGTGTAATACAACAACAACACTTTTATGTATTAATTTATTTAATTATTAGATTTATTAGAGTTTTTGGAGTCTGGGTGTGAAATTTTTCCAAATTTTAAGAGTTTTTAAGGCATACAGTTAGCACATAGTTGTTAGTAACCATGTAACCTAATATTATGTAGTGTGAATTGGAATATAGTTAAGAGTAACCATGAAGAATAATATTAAAAAGGTTGAAATTGTCAGAAATTCATTAAAATGTGTATATCGTATTGCATGATATAGCTAGTATTGCATCCCATGATCTACATGTGATGTATATCATAAATTACGATATGTTCATATCATAAGAGGCATTAGGATGAAATAGTCTTCCTCTATCAAATCATGTGGTAGACATATGATATGGGATGTGGGTGTTTCACTCTCTAATCCAAATTGTTTGAACAAAAAACAAGAAGAGGGTGCCACATGACCTCAAGCATGCCTCTCCATACACCAGGTGTTTCCAACTAGTGAAAAGGGACTAAAATAGTCCTAGAAAAACTATTCACTTTAAAATAAATCCCTAAGATCATTCCCTAATATACCAAAAATTCAGCATACCCCTTTATATAACATAAATTTTGAAAATACCTATAGATAATAAAGGGATCCACAAGCCCCATTTAGTCCATAATAGAAAACAATAATGCAGTAAACCCAACCCCATTATCCCGGAGCTAGTGTCTCCATTATTACATTGGCATAAGGTATAAAGAATCACATCTCGAAGGACTGAATAGTTTATTAGTCTTAGAAAAGTAGATACATACTTGAAATTCACATTACATTTTAAAACATAAAATACAAAAAGAATTTTACTTGATAATTTCATTATTATTCCGAGCATATCCATGCATATTAATCACAAAATACTTCCTATTATCCTAGGAGAAAAACATAAGAAAAGTGTGAGATAAATTCTTAATAAGGGTAAATGTATAAAGGAAGCTATGAATAAATAAAACATAATCAATATGGAAAGGTAAATAAATGAAACACATTCCTTTTAATCAATAACTTAATCATAATATGCCAGGAATAAAGGATGATCAAATAATGTCATATAAATAATCACACAAGTTTGTAACATAACCATGGATATTCTAAAAAATTGAACAATCACATGGAATATCAATAACTAAATTCATAATGATGGAATGCATAATGATGGACATATAAAACATATTGTTGATGCTTGTTCCATGAAATCTAATATTGTCGAGGCTTGTGCCAAGAAATCTAACACCATTGAGTCTTGTACTAAGACATCTACATAAATGGGTAAGGCCTTGACTAAAACTATATCTAGTTTGTCTCATGAGACCTATGGATGCATCGAGGGGATATTGTTGGCCATATAAATTAATTACAAAGTCCAATTCCTTCCTTATATGAAATGGGTGAAACATAGTTAACATAAAAATTCATATTTAAACTAGCATATGAAACATAAATACTTTCCCCAATCAATAAACATTATCATAAACCATCCAGAGTAAAATGAATGGTATCAACATAGTACATCCCCAATCAAATTGATCATAAATCATCCAGAGAAATTATAAGAATGGTATCATTGAAGCATATCCCCATTAAATCATAAGTAACATCAAATAATTTCTTCTCAGATGGAAAATTATTTTGAAAGTTCACTTGGAACATTTCTTGAGTAAAACAATATTTCTTAAAAAATCACCCTTTTTATTTTAAAACTAAAAAATCCATAAAATACTGTCAAAATTATTTTCTTTGAAAATAAATTTGAAAAACTAAGAATTTGCATAATATTAGTAAAAAATTATTTTAAAAAACTATGTAAACTGGAAAAGGAATCTTTAATGAAATAATGGTCATGAAAACGTGTAATTTCATACATTCTGTATAAGTTATAAAGAACATTCCTTTTACAATATAAAAAGGTTAGAAAATTTCATAGTTTATAAAACAACAATATCATTACTTTAAAACAATTTTTATGAAATTAAAAAATCGGTAAAAATGTATTTAATAAATTATTTGGAGAATGCTAAAAAAAATTGAAAATATTTTTAGAAATAATAGTTTTGGAAGAAAAATTATTTTCAATCAAATAAAGCTGGGTTATCTTAAAAACATCTTCTTAATCATTTTAAGTAACAAAGAGAGGGAAAATGGTACTATTACTTGAAAAATTCATGAATATATAGAGGATAATAAAATATATTTATTTTATATAGAAATATCATGTAATTCCCCCAAGGGATACTTAAATGAAAAACAATCCGAAATAATGATTAGATTGTAAAATAAACCCTTACCACTTTGGTTAATTTTGAATCATCAGCACCATGAATGAAATAATTTTAAATGAAACTTTAAATACCATGAAGGTAAACTAATTCATGATATAAAATAAGAAAATGGGCAGTATATACACCACTCAAAATAAATAAGTGGTGAATATGGTGTATGTCTCATTGAAGTAAATGTGAAATGAGAAACCATTTTCACATGATTCATTTTCGTTGAACATAATTTAGCATAATTTATAGTGGTTTTAAACATATTATTAACTTATTACAGAACCATAATAATATTTATAATATCATATATTAACCTTTTATAATATATTATCACCCATTTGTTAATAATCTTTCATTATTCTCATTATTTTAGGTGTTAATTTTCTTGTTTTCTCATGAGTTTTTTTTCATGAAAGATCTAATTATTTCACATATTATATAATTCCATGAACCCAAACTATCATATTCAATGCATAAATATGGAGTGTAATTTTTTTATAAAAGAAACTTATCAATTACACAACACTAAATACAATCCAGAACCTTTTTCCAATCTATGTTATGGAGTATTAGAAAAGAACTTACACATATTTTTAGAGTTGAACAAAAATGAAATAAAAATATCTATTTTTCTATGCCTGCACTAAATTCAAAAGAAAATATGTCCATTATAATACTTCTAATATACCTATGAAAAATATTTAAAACATGGTATGAGCATTCAACTACCCAGTAAAGGGTTTTAAAATGAGTGCAAACCTTCTATAAAAAATATTAAAAATTATTTTAAAATGATTTATATAAAATATAAATATTTGATATATATATATATATAACCTTTCAAAAATAATTATTTTGAAAAATCTTTTCAAAAATACTTCTTTATAAAATACCATCAATTTGGAAAATACTTTTCTTAATAAAATGATCCCGTGATTTATCAGAAAAAATTAAGAAAGCATTGAAAAAAAACCATGGGGACACTTCAAATATTGAAGGTAGTCTTGGGCATACCCACTAGTCGATGGATGAGTTCACTTCATAATTCCCTACCATATTTACAATATTTAAGTATCGGATTTTATAAAAGCATTTTAAGCATGCTTTACACATACATATATTTTTCACCAGAGTTTGCACTTAAAAAATAAATTATTAATATATTTAATATATATATATATATAAACATATGTATATATGTATAATATCATAATAACTATTCTGAAAGAGTTGGATCATTCAAATCTATTAAAAATTTTACTTTACATGCTATGTTAATGAAGGATTAATTATCTTCCGTATAAAACATTCTTTGAAAGTAGTTCCTATAAAGGAATGATTTATTCAAACACATACATGTAAACTAGTGAAGATATGTCATGAGTCAAGATGATGGACATAAATTAAATTAAAAATGACATCCCTGATTTTATATGCAATTTTTACACATGACATGATGGGTTTAATTATTTAAAACTTAATATAAATAATAAAATCAAATGATAATAAATTTTATTCATTATAGTGGCATAAAATAATAACTTTTATTATTTTAAATATAAAAATATAGTTTTTTATAAAATCTAATCCCTTATATAATTAAAAATTAAACAATAATAAACAAGTATTTGTTATTATTTTATATCATAGTTTAAAAATAAAAATTCTTAAAAGAATATAAAATCATTTATAAAATTAATGAAATATTTCCTATAAAAGTAATAAGGGTCCAAATAAAACTCATACTTATCATCATAACTAAATATGAAAACATAATTTCAAAATGAAATAATATGATATTAATATCATATACATATTTGTTTTTTTGAAAAATAAATATATCTCATATGATAATAAATAATTTAAAATAATGGAAACATTTGAAAATAAAGTTATATAATCCCTTACAATTTCTTAAACATAGAACATATATAAAATGTTAATGGAAAAAATTTGTAAAATAATAGAATCCCTTACAAAATTAAATCTTCAAATAATGGAAGTATATAAATAATTAATCCCATAAAAAAAATAATACCAATGTATAAATAAAATCTTATAAAAAACACTTAAATCACAAAAATAAATGATAAAACTCTTTTAAAAGAATAAATAAATAAAATTTTGAATGTAAATATTTACCTTACAATTAAAATATTAACATAAAAATAAAATATATAATCTATATTACCTCAAAATATTGAACTAGAAACACTTCTTTGGACACACCAGAAGAACCAAAAATAAAAGCTGAGTGCAGAATTGTTTTAACATAAAGAAGGTAGTAAAAATAGTGAACACTTTTTTTCTAGAAGTATTATGGAGTCTGGATCTATATATACGACTCTATTATAATTTTTTTATTCTCATTTTACTATTATACATATATTTATATTTATTTATTCAGATATGGATGTGGTTCTGATGAAAAGAGTATTGGAAAAGAGATTCAGAATTTATTATTGTTGCAAGTCGGTTATCATAATTTTGACAAATTCAAGAATGAAACAAAGATTAATATTCCAAATAAAAAATGTATAGCATAAATAAGATATAAATATGTATATTTAAATTAGATGAAAAAAATAAATGGATCATAATCAAAATTCACTCTGTTCATAGATAGATCTATAACTGATGTCAAATTAAGATGAAGGAAAAAAGATTCATATTGTTGGAAACAAGAGATAATCAACGATAAACGAGAGAGAACATAGAATAAAATGATGAACATGTCACTGTTATACTAAAATGATTCACAGAACAAGACAACGATGAAAAATAGGTGGATAGAAATTAGAAATAACCCTTAGAAAAATATTTGGACACCCACCTCACTAAATCTTCAAAAATTGGAGAAAAATGAAGAGATCTTCATAGCCAATAGAAAAAATTACCCAAATCATGTTCAAAATCACGATTTGAAGTCCAAATCTAGTTGACAGTGCTTAATGGTGTTCGATCCCGACTCGTCTCCGCTGAATACCTTGGTTTCACTTGCCCTTGGCTCTCGATCTCTCCTTCAAACTCCATCTTCCCTTAGCCTCATTCATCTTTCTCCTTTTTAGGACCTACGCTCGAACCCACTCAACCCCTCTGTACTCAAAACCATAAATCCTGAAAATCCCTATTATATTTGTGCCTCCATGAATTTACTTGAATCCCTCTTCTAAATATTTGATTATTTAAAACAACATATTCATATTTCGGTTTTACTAAAATGTCAATACTTATAATAATATGTTTTAAAATAATTAAAAGTTATTATAAAAATAACTATTATAAAATTTTAAAGGTTATAATCCTAAAATATTAATTTTCAAAAAAAATAAAAACATGCTTACAAAAGTAGCATTTAATTTAATATCAAATATTATTTAATAAATTGTCATTATAATAATTTAATATTTATTTAAAATTTTATTATTATTTTTAAAAACATTTAATTTAAACTAATAAAACAAATAATTACTTTATTAAAACTCAGGATGTTATATTATTCCCCCTTAAATGAATTACGCCCTCCAAATTCATTAATCAGACTCTAGAAAATCCTGAATTTTCATCTTCAAAATTAGAAATACTAAAGATGTTAAAATTATATACTCTACCGACAACATGTAATATCCAAAGTTTTCTAAAAAATTTATTTAATACCAATTATAATGCCCTGAACCCACACTACAAAAATTAGTGCATAAATATGGTGTGTAATTTTTTTATAAAATAAACTAAACAATTACACATAAATAAATACAATCTAGGACCTTTTCTGATCTAGGTTATAGAGTATTAGACAAGAAATTACATATTTTCAGATTTGAAAAAAAGTAAAATAGAAAGATCTACTTTTCTATGTGTGTAATAACTTTAAAAGAGAATATGTCCATTCTAATAGTTCTAAGATACTTGTGAAAAACATTTAAAACATGGGACGAACATTCAATTTCCCTGAAAGGAGTTTTAAAACCAGTGTAAACCTTTTATAAAAACTCTTAAAAATTATTTTAAAACACTTTATATCAAATATAAATATTTGATATATATATAAAACCTTTCAAAAATACTTATTTTGAAAAATATTTTTAAAAATACTTCTTTGAAAAATACCATCAATTTTTAAAATACTTTTCTTCTATGATTTATCTAAAACTATTAAGAAAAATTCAAAAAAAAACCATAAGGCCACTTAAAACATTGTAGGCTGTCTTGGTCTTACCCACTTTCCGAGTGATGGGTTCACTCCCCAATTCCCTACTATATTTACAATGTTCAAGTGATGGATTTTATAAAATCATTTTAAGTTTTCTTTACATCTACATACATTTTTCAATGGAGTTTTTAATTTAAAAAAAACTTATCAACATATTTAATATATATATATATATATGTATATATGTATATATATACTTTCATAAGAAATCTTCTGAAAGTTTTTGATAATCCAAATCTCTTGAAAATTTTACTTTACATGGAATATTAATGAAAGATTAATTTTCATCTAAATAAAACATTTTTTGAAAGTAATTCCTATAAAAAAATGATTTATTCAAAAACATACATGTAAACTAGTGAAGATATGTCACGAGTTAAGATGATGACCATATCTTACATTAAAAATGACATACATGATTTTATATTCACTTTTCACACATTAAATTATAATTTTAATTATTAAAAACATACTATAAATAATAAACTTCAAATGATAATAACTTTTATTTATTATAGTGGCATAAAATAATAACTTTTATTATTTGAAATATAAACATATATATTTTGATGAAATAAAATCCATTATATAATTTAAAATTGAACAATAATAATCAAGGATTTGTTATTGTTTTATATCATAGTTTAAAAATATAAATCCTTAAAATAATATAAAATATTTTATAAAATTAATGAATTATTTACTATAAAAGTAATAAGGGTCCAAATAAAACTCATTCATATCATTATAACTAAATATTAAAACATAATTTCAAAATCAAATAATTTTATATTAATATCATACACATATTTTTTTCAAAAATAAATTTATTTCATATGATAATAAAAAATTTGAAAGAATTAACAAATTTGAAAATAAAGTTAAACAATCCCTTAAAAGTTATTGAACATAGAACTTATAAATAATATTAGTTAGAAAAATCTATAAAATAATAGAATCCCTTAAGTAATTAAAGATTCAAAGAATTTAAGTATAGAAATAATAATTCCCATTCAAAAAATCAATATACTAATATATAAATAGAATCTTCTAAAAAACCCCTTAAATCACAAAAATAAATGATAAAAATCTTTTATAAGAATAAATAAATAAATATTTGAAGGTAAATATTTACCTTATAGTTAAAATATGAAAAAAAAACAAAATAGATAATATATCTTATGTTAATAAATTGAACTATAAACACTTCTTTGGACACACTAGAAGAACAAAAAATGAAAGCAGAGTGTAGAATTGTTTTAACAGAAAGAAGGCAGTGCACATAGTGAACTCATTTTTTTCTAAAAGTATTCTAGAGTCTATATTTATATAGCCGACTATTGTATATATATTTTTATTATCATTTTATTATTATACATATATTTATATTTATGTAATCAGATATAGATGTGGTTCTGATGAAACATGTGTTGAGAAAGAGATTGAGACTTTATTATTTCTTCAAGTTGGTTATCAGAATATTGAAAAAGTCAAGAATGAAACAAATATTAATATTAAAAATAAAAAACATACAGTGAAAATGAGATATAAATATGTATATTTAAATCAACTGAAAAAAATAAATGGATCATAATCAAAATTCACTATGTTCATAGATATATTTATAACCAAAATCAACATAGGATAAAGAAAAAAAGATTCATATTTTCTGCAACAAGAGACAATCGACAATGACTAATGGAGAAAATAGAAGAAAATGATAAACATGCCACTATTATCCCAAAAATGATCCACAAAACATGAAAACAATGAGGAACAAGTGGATATAAATAAGAAATTGACCCTAGAAAAATATTTAGAGTCATATCTCACTAGATCTGCTAAAATTAGAGAAAAAAAAGATCTTCATAGATAATAGAATATTCCCCTGAATTGAGTTCAAAATCCTTATTTGAAGTTCATATCTAGTTGACGACACTCAAAGGTGTTTGATCCTAACTCACCTTCACCGAAGCACTCAGTTTCACTTTCCCTTGGCTCTCGATCACTCCTTCAAACTCCATCTTCCCTCAGCCTCACTCAGCTTTCTCATTATTTGGACTTAAGCTCGACCTCACTCGACCCCTCTTTGCTCGAAATTCTGGATCCCTGAAATCACTATTATATCTGTGCCTCTAGGAATATGCTCGAATCCCTCATCTTAATATTTCATTATTTAAAAAAACATATTCATTTTTCATTTTTCCTGAAATATTAATACTTATAATAATAAGTTTTAAAATAATTAATAGTTATTATGTATTTATATTTAATAATTCAATAATAATAATAATAATAATAATAATATTATAATAATACATGTTTATAATAATTCTATTTATTAATATAATTTAAAAAAAACCTAATTATATAGTTATAATTTATAAAAACAATTTAATAATACTTTTATAATAATTTAAAATTAAAAACTTTAAAATTTTATAATAGTTACATTTATAATAATATATTAATTTTAATTATTTTTATTTATTTTCATTAAAACAATATTTATATTAAAAAATATTATTTTCTAAAAAATAATTCAATAAAATATCTTTTCATAATATTTATATCAACTTAAAAATCATTTCAAAAATGATTTTATTAAAACATATTTTTATTACTTATAATTTAACATGTATTTCAATATAATTATTTATAATAAGTTTATAATCCTAAAATTTTAATTTGATAAAAAAATGAAACCATGCTTAGAAAAGTATTATTTAATTTAATATCAAATATTATTTAATAAATTTTCATTATAATAATTTAATATTTATTTATAATTTTTTTATTATTACTAACATTGAATTAATAGTTATAAAATAAATAATTACTTTATTAAAACTCAGGATGTTACATATTATATTTCTCTATAATGTCCAGAATAATACTAATGACATAATTATTATATTTATACATCAATTATAGTTTTAAAACTAATCATGAAATATGGTTATGAAAAATTAATTGCATTACAATCACGGAGATGGTAGGTTGTACGTACGCATAAGCAATATTTCCATTTTTCAATGATCATTATAGAAAAAAGTTAAGTAATATTTTATCTCTACACAATGATCATAAAATCATATATACCATATTATTTCTTTAAATATACTTATATATATCATCCATGTGGTGTGGTGATGAAGGATACTCATATCGCTTCGTGAAAGCGGTAGTCCACATGTACATGAACTATGTTATCCTTTTTCAGTGTAAAAAACTTAAATGATATATTATATTATAGAGAATGTTAAATATGTGATGAATATAATAATTATTTAATTTATATAACATATATTCATTAACATTGTCCTTATTTCCTTTTATGTAAAATGTTATTGAAAAAATGAATCACATCATTTCGCGAGGTGGTAGTCCGCCATACACATGAGCGAACTTATTATTTCCCAAACAAAATGGAAAACAAAAAAGGTATATATGATATAACAACTATATATATATAATTATATTATACATATCATATATATAATTTATATATATATATATATATATATATCATTATACCTAACCTTGATTGGTGGTAATAAAAAAAGGAATGACATCTGTTCGTGGGGCGGTAGTTTGTCGTACAAAAGAATGATGGTGTCATAATCTATTTAATAGAAGTGGGGATTATTGTTGTTAATGAACTTATTATAAAAAAATATCAATATATTTAAGATAATTAGGTATTTATATCATCATGTTTTAATGATAATTTAATGTGTAAAAGGAAGAAATAAAATGAAAACTCTCATTAGAGAATGTTACCTCTTCTTCGGGTAACCTCCCTAGATTTACACCAAAGCCTTCCAAGGTTATATTTATGCCAAAATAAGGCTTATTGGAAGAGTTTAGATTATTTTTAAAGTTATTTTTTCAGTCAATGTCTTGAAAAAAGAGTGTGAAGTTTTGAAGAAGAGTCGAGGGGGTGACCTTTTATAAGTGAGGTGAGTGGCACACTTATATTTTTTTTGAAAGAAAAAGGCGTATCCATGTTTTTCACAAGACATAATGGTAAAAAAATGGATTATTATCTATAATTATACATCATAGGATTGATATATTTACATAAAATATATTTTAGACATGTTTTTAGGTCAATTTAACTTTTATCTTTTTAGTTTAATCCATGGTATATCTATTTTTACCTTAACAACCATAATTACTTTTTACAGTTTTCAGTATTCATTTTACTCAAAGATTAAGTTGAACTTATTAAAAAATATAAATTATTCTGATTTCAAATATGGAATAATTTTTCCTAAATTTCATTCATATAAGTGTCAAATTTTAATTTAAAATTAATCACACTGATGTGGTGAGAAAGTAGGTTTTGAAATAGAAAAATATTTAGAAGTTTACAATGTTTTTTATCAAAATTCAATATGAAAATTATTAAAATGAACTAAATATTATTAATATATACATATATATATATATATAATTGAACTAATTTTACTTTAAAACCAATTAAAAATATTATTTAACTTTTTAAATAATTGAAATGAAAATCTAGTTTTCAATTAAAATTCTGTATTTTTCACTATTCAACAAAAAAATGAAACATTTCAGAAAAATAAATCTACCCTAAGATATTTTTGACATTATTATTTCAAAAATGAAGTTTATTTTTTCAAATAAATTTCATAAATTTGGTAAAAAAATAATTTTAAATTATGGTACAAAGCGCGACTAAAACGTCTTTTATAATATATATAGTTTTTCTGAGAACATTTCTTTTTCTTTTAAATAATTCTTATTTTATTTCCAATAAATAGATAACAATAATTTTCATAATTTAATTATTACTATTCATACACACCAACTTAATGACTAGGTTATAATTGTATACTATATCATAGTTCATTTCGATTCCGGGTTGCGTGTTCCGTAAGCTATCAAAGTGATTAAATTTATTTTAAAAGAAATATTTTCTTTAAGTATTGGGTGTTATCTATTATTATAATCTTGTTTTTTTATTTCATAAATGATATCTAAAGAAATTTTATTCTTTTAAAATCTCATGGTGTTACATTCTCCCCACATTAAATAAATTGAATTGTCACAATTTAAACTCGATCTTGGCAATCGGGGGTTTGACATTTAGAAATACCATTATTGAAAAACACACATCGTAAAAGGGTTAATAAAATATACTATTAATTAGAGAGAAAATAAAGTATTAAGGTCATTTGTAATAAAAAATAACCAGGTTTCAAATTAGGAGAAAATAGGTGGGAAATAAAAATATTCATATGGAAGAAAAGTGTAAATAATTTCAGAGAGTGATAGAGGCCATTGATCACAAAAAAGTAAATGATAAAGGGAATTTTAAGGACCTAAAAAACATAAAAATGTGATGTTTAAAAATTCGATACAATTCATTAGATATTAAGGTAATAAGATAATGTTTTTTCAAGATCTTTTTTTGAAAGTTGAGGAATTCATTTACTTTCTAAGATTATAAGCAAATATACTTACTAGATACATTTCTATTTCATAAACACAATTTCATCCTCTAGTTATACTTCAATCAAGTTCAAATTCATCTCTTACTCCAAGAAATGAATATCCAAAAATTATTTTTTATTCCAAAATCACTAAAAATCAGTTTTAATGGATTTTAATATCCATAATATAATGATAAGTCATTCCTTTGATCTCTAGTTATTATTATTACAAAATAGTTATCACAAGTTATCCAATATGCATGAATCTCCATATAGTTATATAATACATTAATATATAAAACCTAATCCAAATTTCAACTTAAACCATTTCATAAATGGTTAACCTTATAGCCCTTCCAAAAGATTAATATCTATAACTTTAGAAATAAGGCCACCAAATATCCAAAATGAACTTATCATTAATTAGTTCCAAGGTATTCAGTACTATCTAATTTACTTCATCCATATCAATCATATCTCTATCCCAAAATCATTATATAAATATTAGGAACATTATAAGGGTTATATATCCCTTAATCATGTATTTTACATGAAGTTAGACATGTAACTGGATCATTTTTCTCGGTCACCAGTACCATTCAACATATGCTTTCAAATCCTTAATGAAAAATTACTACAATATAATCCTTATATGTTTTAATAATGTCATTAATAAAATAACTTTACAACATATTTATTAATGGATACAAATACATATGAAAGGTAATCATTACACTTCATTTGTAGAAATATAATAACCTCAACCTTGACCCCTTAGATCATTTTGAGGTATTTTCCCTTGATTCCTAGGGAATTTATTTTCACAGTGCCCCATCTCCTTATAGTGAAATCATTTCACATAGGTAAAATATTTATTTCCCTTGTAATCATGATAATGGTGGCCTTTTATCCTCACTTGAAGAAAACTCATTTTCCTTTTAAGCATGTTCCATAGTTTTTCCTTCCATAAGTATCACATGTTAGAAAATACTTCTTCCCCTTATTACATTTATTCATTTTTTCTCTATCGTCCTCTTATTATATTGCTTACCTTCAAATCCATAATACTTTAAGAATTATTTATCTATCTTGGTATCACATCATTCTATGTCCTCAAATTATGATAATGTTTGGGAGACTATTTCCCTTCAGAGGATTGTATTAATACCATCAAAGAAATAGTCAATCTTTCTCTTTGGATTATGCACGTAGTATGCAACATGCCTTGCTAACCTTGTAAAGTTGACTTCATAATTAGCAACATTTTCATCTTCATTTTTATTAGACACAAGAACTATATTTCCATATCCACTTGTTTCTCATGATGAAAATATATTTCCAAGAATATAACCTTAAAATCCTTACAGACCATGCTTGTTATTTCCTCCTCACCCTTAGCATTTGGAATCAATGACCACTATTGATCTGCATCTCCTAAGTGATGATAAACTTAAATTAAAACTTTATCCCTTTTAGTATTTCCTATATCAAGAAATATCTTCTCTAAGGAACTTATCCATTCCTTAACTAAAAATAGATTTGTAGTTCCATTTAATGATGTAGGTTGCTGACACATTAAGTAGTCTAACATTGTTACACCACATGGTGGATCAATATACTACTCTATACAAGAATAGTTATTGATCATAACCTGATTTAGAATCCCCAATATGGTTATAATTTGATTAGTCCAAGCTACAACTCTAGCTCTAACTCCATTATCTTTCCCATGAGGGAAATGCCTATATAGAGAATGTGAATTAATAATATTCTCATTCCTTCCATTAGGTGTCATTTATAAATAATGTAATGCACTTTTTTAGATCATAACATTATGAAAAATAATGTTTAATCTCAAAAATGGTGAAATACTTATCATAAATTGAAAATTTTATGCATTAATTAGATCATAATCATAAAAATGGTTTCTTTTGGGGTATATTTATTTTCAAATACTTCATAAATTTTTAAAAAGAAAATGTGAATTATCCTAAGAATATCCCATAGAAGTGTAAAACTAGGTGTGTAGTAAGACCCATTATTATACACCGAGTGATGACCAAGTCAAGCCTAATGTATCCTTTTTGGAGTTATTACCCTTAGGTACATCTCTGTCAGAACCACTTACACTGGTACCATCCAGACAAGGATTTGGTTTCTAAGAAAAACCACATATTATCTTCCATACCAAAACATTATTATGTTCTTATATACTTATCTTCAAAGTCTATCATAGGGTTAGGTTCCGTAATATATATTTTCCTAAATCTAGTACTCAAGGTTTCTACTAAAATTCCTCTGATACCAACTATAGAAACCCTGAGCCCAATAGCCCGAAGTTAGTGTCTGCTTTATTAATTTAGCATAAGGTACATGGAATCACATATTCTAGGACCAAATAGTTTAGTAATCTAGGTAAACTAAATACAAACTTGAAATTAAAATTAAATTTTAATACATAAAATACAAAAAGAATTTTCTTTGAGAATTCCATTATACCTCTTAGCATATCCCTTCATACCAATCAAAAAATACTTCCTGGAATCCTGGAGAAAATAAAACATAATAAAGGGGTGAGATCAGATGTCTATTAAGGGTAAATGTACAGTGAAAGATAAGAATAAATCATAAATAATCAACATAGAAAGATAAATAATTGAAACACATTAAATTTAATCAATAACTTTAGAATAATATTTTGGGAATAAAAGATGATAAAATAAGGCCATATAAATAATCAAATGGGCTTGAAACTTGACCATGGATATTATAACTAATTGAATAGTCACATATAATATCAATAAATGAATTCATAATGATGGAATTCGTAATTAGGTACATATAAAACAAACCATCTAAGATTGTTCCAGGACATCTAATACCATTGATTCTTGTGCCAAGACATGTAATACCATAAAGGATTGTGCTATGAAATATATACAAATGAGTAAGGATGCAACCAAAACCATATCTAGTATGTTTCATGAGTCTTATCAATGCATTTAGGGGTTATAGTGGGCCCCAACCATTAATGACAAAGTCCAATGCATTATTTATATAAAAGGGGTGAAACATAATCAACATAAACATTTTTATTTAAACTAGTATACAAAATGTAAATACTTTCCCCAATCAATAAACATAATTATAAACTATCCAGAGTAAAATTAATGGTATCAACATAGTACATCCCTGGTCAAACTGATCATAAACTATCCAGATAAGATAATATCACCATTAAAGTATAAGTAACATAAAATAATTTCTTCTTAGATGGAAAATGATTTTGGAATATCACTTAGAAAATTTTTTGAGGATAATAAAATTTCTTTGAAAATCACCCTTTTTATTTTGAAACTAGAAAATTTATAAAATATCATAAAAATCCTTTTCTTTGAAAATCAATTTTAAAAACTAATAATCTCTAAAATATTAGAAGAGTTTTTTTCTTCAAAAATAAACTTGTAAAATTGAAAATTAATGTCCAATGAAATAAGGGTTATGATAGTGGTTTATTATATACATACTATATAAGTTAAAAACAACATTCCTTTTGCACTGTAAAAAGGTTATAAAAGTGAATCATTTATAAAATGACAAGTGGATTCATTTAAATATTTTTAAAAAAAAATAAAAAATGGGTAAAAATTTCTTTAATAAATCATTTGTATAATGCTAAAACATTTTTGAAAACATTTTTAGTAACATTATTTTGTAAAAAAATTATTTTTGACCAAATAAAGTTATATTATCATTAAAATATTTTCAAAATAATTTTAAGTACCAAATAGAGTAAAAATGGTAATATTAATTGAAATTTTTTTATGAATAACTAGTGGATCAGAAAATATATTGATTTTAATATATAAATACTATGTAATTCCACCAAGGGAGACTTAAATAAAAACAATCCTCAATAATGATGAGATTATAAAATAAACCCTTACCACTTTGGTAACTTTTGAATCATAAGCCCCATGAAAGAAATATTTTTAAATGAAACTTTAAATATCATGTAGATAAATGAATTCATGATATAACATACAAAAAGAGGAATTATATTCACCATGATAAAGTAATAATTGGTAAATATGGTGTATGTCTCATGGAAGTAAAAGTGAGATGAGAAACCCTTATATCATGCTTACTTTTGGTTAAATGTACTTTAACATAATTTATAGTGTTTTTAAATTTTTTATTAAATTATTAATGAACCATATTAATTTTTATAATATAATATATGATCCTTTTATAACATATTATCACCCAATTTTTAATAATCATTCATTATTCTCATTGTTTTAGGTGTTATTTTCTTGTTTTCTCATGTGTGTTTTCCATGAAAGATCTTGTTATTGCACATATTATATAGTTACATGATCTTCAGAATACTAATAATGACATAATTATCATATTTAAAAAAAATTATAATTCTAAAACCAATCATGAAATATGGTTATGAAAAATTAACTATGTTACAATGGTGGAGAAATTAGGTCGTACATATGCATGAGTAACATTTCCATTTTTAAATTATAATTATAGAAAGATGTTAAATAATATTTTATCTTTCCATAATGATCATAATATAATATATAAAATATTTTTTCTTTAAATATAATTATATATATATCATCCATGTGGTGTGGTGATGAAAGAGAGTCACATTTCTTCATGAAGGTGGTATTCCACACGTATAAGAACGATATTATCAGTTTTCAGTGTAAAAAAAGAAAATGATATATTATATTTTCAGAATGAAAAATATGTCATGAATATAATAATTATGTAATTTATATCACATATATTCATTAATATTATACTTATTACCTTACATGTAAAGCATTCGTGAAAAACAAATCACATCACTTTATGAGGCGGTAGTCCGCCGCACACATGAGCAGCGTTATCATACCCCCTATGTAATGGAAAGTAAAATAAATGAATTTTTGATATGATTAACAAATAGGTATAATAATATTATAAATATAATATATATACTTTATATTTATCATCATACCCAATCATGATAGGTGGTGATGGAAAAACGAATGATATCAGTTCGTGAGGCGGTAGTCTGCCGTACACACGAGTGATGATTTTGTAACCCATTTGATAGAAGTGGGGATTTTTGTAGATAATTACCTTATTATAACAACATATTAGTATATGGGATATATTTAGGTTATTATACCATCACGTTTTAATAATAATTTAAGGTGGTGGATGAATAAATAAAAAAACACCCATTGAAGAAAATTACAACTTATTCAAGTAAACTCCTTAGGTTTGAACCAAAGACATACAATGTTATATTTATGAAAAAAATAAGGCTTATAAGATTAGGGGATGTAATTTGGGAAGTTATTTAGGAAGATATTATCTAAAAAAAGGGTTTTAAGGTGTGAAGAAGAGTGGAACGGGGGTGGCCTTTTATAAGTGAGGTGAGTGCCACTCTTGTAATTTTTGGAAAGAAAAAGGTGTACCCATGTTTTTCACATACCAAAAGGGTCCAAAATGGATTATTATCAATAATTATTCATGGTAAGGTCTAAAAATGTACACAAAATATATTATAGACAAGTTTTAGGTCAATTTAAACATTACATTTTTAGTTTAACCCTAGGTAAATCCATTTTTACCTTAATCATAGTAATTAATTTTTAATGTTTTCACCATTAATTTTGGTAAAAAATTAAGTTGAACTTATTAGAAAATATAAATTATTTGGATTAAAAATATGTAATACATTTTTCCAAATTCCAATCACATAATTGGAAAATTTTAATTTAAAATTAATCTCACTGACATGCTGAGAAAGCAGGTTTTCAAAGAGAAAATGTTCAAAAGTTTACAAAGTTTTTATATTAAGATTAAATATAAAAATGATTACAATTCCCTAAATTGTATTAAAAGATTTATAATTTAACTAAATTTAAATTAAAACCAATTCAAAATATAATTCAACTTGGTAAATAATTTAAATGGAAAGTCAATTTTTAATTAAAATTCAGTATTTTTCACTATTCATTGAAAAATAAAACACTTAAGAAATATTCAAAAAATTAACCATAATATAATTTTGATATTATTATTTAAAGAAAAGTTTTTTTAAAAAAATAAATTTTATTAATGTTGTAAAAATTAATTTTATATTTTTTATGAAAAGCACGACTAAACCGCCTTTTAGAAAAAAATATAGTTTTTTAGAAAACATTTCATTTTCTTTTTAATGATTATTATTTTATTTATAATCAATAGAGAACCATAATTTTTATTATTTATTTATTAATATTCACTCCCAATATCTTTGCAACTATTTTATAATGATATACTATATTATAGTTCATTTCGACTTGGGTCTGTGTG
Source organism: Viscum album (assembly GCA_963277665.1). Taxonomy (NCBI): domain Eukaryota; kingdom Viridiplantae; phylum Streptophyta; class Magnoliopsida; order Santalales; family Viscaceae; genus Viscum; species Viscum album. The sequence continues at coordinate 59,046,673 of OY728129.1, forward strand.
TTCCGCAAGCTATCAAATAGATTAAATTTATTTAAAAATAAATATTTCATAAAGTATAAGATGTAATATTTTCTTGTAATACTGTTTTTTCATTTCATACAAACTATCGAAAAAAATTTATTTTTTTAAAATCTCATATTATTACAATAAAATGATATATATTATGAAATAAGGCATCATAGAGTAGTAGCAAAAAATACACATATAATGAGCATCATATATAAGAAACAATGGAATACTGGATAATACAAGACTGAAAATATTACTAGAAGGTAAACTATAATGGACTCCAATCTAACTCACATAATCTAAACTACTGATTCCTTGATCATCACACCCTATTGGACTTATAGCACATGTCTATCTCTAAGAAATACTTGTTCCCTGGAAGAAAATATAATGGTCTACCTACTTACATAAAAACCCATTTTGTGTACATGGGTAAGGGTGATTTCAATGATGTAACATAAATTCTCAATGAATTAGTAATAATTAGTGTTGTTTTAATCAATTGGATATTCCTAAAATATATATAAGGTGTACAATTCATGATCATTCAATACACCCTCCTAGAAACATGACACACAATGCACATACAGGCATATGTGTCAGGTAATTGTGTGCCAACTAGGCCACCATGACACTTGTAACACCCTATGGTTTATAACACATTTTCTTTCCTTAAAAACTATATGTCTATCAATCATAAATATCTTTTATATTTTATTAAAATATTTGAATTGGATTAAGTAGTAAGTCATAAAATATATAAATCAAATTAACAATATTTTATTCTCTCATAATAGAACATTATAGAAATAGTATGTAAAAATATATATTAAATACCATCGATGATTACATCCCTTAAAATTTCATGAATTTAAATAGAAAAATAAATAAATAAAATATTTTTATAGCTAAGAAATTCCATAAATCATCTTCACCCTTGAGATTAATCCTCAGTAGAACTAAACCTATAATGACATAAAACATCATGAAAGGATTAAACATGTTGTAAAATCCAAAATAGAAATTAAAGGAATAATAAGTGTGATTTGAGAAGTTATAATGTAACATATTTATAAGATATAATGAGGGTAAAATATTTTTAATATTACCATTATACAAGGTAATACCTTTATTTAGTATAATACCGGTAAACATGTTACTAGTTTAAAATTATCAGTAGTAGTTAATATATGTAAATATTATTTATGTGTTAAAAAGTATATATTTTCCTAATAAATAATTTATTTTAAATAAAATAAATTATTTTGGAATGGAATTAAATGATACTAATTCACTTGAGTAAAATTTTATTGATTCTAAAGCAAATATTTTTATAAATTTCATATTTTTATTTGTTTTATTACTTTTAAAGGATTATGTCTATAAAATGTATTAATAAAATTAGAGGAATGATTATTAAAATAACTTAATAATATTTGAGAAATAATCATGGAACTATAAGTAAGAATAAATTAAATATTCACACCTAAATAAAAATGTTTTATTTAAAAACATTGTTTATATATTATATATCAGGAAGGATCAAGAGTCAAGTATGCTCAGTCCTAAAATTTATTAAATAAAATATAAATTAAAAAACAATGACTCAAATTATGTGGCACAAAAAGCACCACCAAAAAATAAAGTGCCACACTAGTGCCACCCATAAGTTAACCAAAGTGATAGTCCCATCCATAAAATGAAAAATGAGGCCCAAAGACCCATATTATTGCATGGATCATCGACCTACATAAATAACCCAAAGTCCCCCTAAAAACTAAGCCAAATCCACATGATGTGATCCTGCATGACCATCATGCCTACCATCCCATGCACCTGAAACCCTTACATTTACATGTTTCCATCCATAAAACTACACCCCAAGGATGTCACTATTCCCTTCAACATCACCACCCATGCATCATTCATGTGCCAAAAATTCATCATCAAACGTGTTCCATGGACCCATAGACATATCATTCCACTAAAAGCTGACTAATTCATGGTCATCTCACCCATTAGTGTCTCATAACACTGATGATCACTGTGTGATTCATACACCATCGACATCACATGCCACTAAAATCCACTCATAAGTCCCATACTATCATTAATAAAATCATCATCACCATCTCCTATTGATATATATAAATATAAAGACACATAGGCTTATATTTATTCGACCATGTAAGCCCAATTTTACTTATATTTTTTGCCACTATAGGCCCTATATTTCATTATTTTAAGACCTAACAATTGAGACCTAATTCTTTCATGGATGACAGCCCTTGCTGATAGATTCCAGCTTGAGCATCACTATCTTGTGACCACATCATGCCCTATGGTCATCACCCATTCAATTCCTAAGGTCATTTCCTATCTATATCCCAAGGTCATCGCCCAACCACATCCTAATATCATATATAGATCCCTACATCCCAGGTTGATGTTATTTCATGCTAAGAAAATCATTGTTCTATTCCCGAGCATCATCACCAGACGCATCCTGAGGTCATCGCATCTGTTCCTGAAGTTGTCTCTAGCTTCGCCAAATCCCAAGGTTGGTGCCTGCCTATATCCAAGCTTCATCACCACCAATGAGTGGAGCTCCCTGATACCAAGCCTCATTCCTCTATCATCACTTATTGGGTCATAAATTGTCCTCTCCACTCATCACCAACGGCCATACCAACTACCTAGGTGATGCACTCCAATTTAGGTCATTACCACGTGCTTGAGTCGTCGCCAGCCTACCCCCGATATCACCCTGAGGTCATCACTGATAAACCCCAAATCCCAAGTTCTACTGTTTTATTTATCCCTAGATCCTCTACAACCATCCCTACCTGTAGAATCATCATTCTGCACTCCACAACCCTCTATTTCCATCCATCACTATCGGGTCTCTAGCACCATCCACCTCTGTTAAGGTGTCGTCGCTAGCCACCACTATCGAGGGACAGTTTCCAACCACCACTATTAAGGTACCATCACCAATCACCTCCATCAAGATTTCATCTCTATCCATAATCATTAATGAGGTACTACAATCTCTGGCCACACGAGGTGAGAACCTTCCATCATCACTAGGATCATCCTAAAGAAGACCCACCCACTATTTCTAAGTCTCATGTCAAGATTCAACATGAAGTTTCCCTCCAACACATGCTGAAAATAATTTCTAATGATTAATTATCTCATATTTAAACCTTTAACTTGGGATGAGCGGCAATACAAGTCTACAGTTTCCCAAGAAATCACCATGGAGTTGAGGAGAGAGACTCTCCATTTAAGAGAGAGAATATCTCCATCATCATTTACATATTATATATTTTATTTAAAAGATATATTTATCACATTTGGAGTATTAATTTAATTAAATTTAATTTTTATACTTTCAAAAAATGAATAATCATTCATAAATTGATTATCAATTGGTTATAAATGAAGATAAAATCATTTAATGGTATAATGAGATGTTTTTCAAAGAATTGTTTTTATGCGTGTAATGTACTTTTATCTTAATAAATTAAATTAATAATCACTAAAACAATAATTTTATTTAAATTTTTTGATACTATATAAAATAAAATAAATTAACATTCATCTAATGCTTATTAAATGTAAAGGAATAAGATTAAATCCATTTCTATTCATAAAAAATGCATTTTCAAAAAAAATTATGTGTTATGTGTGCTTATTTTAAAGTTAATTTGTATCAATTTTATAAATTTAATAAAATAAAATGGATTTTATATTTATAAACAATATTTATATATTAGTTAATAAGGTCAATTTCATTTTTAGGATTAAAAACAAGTAACTGAGGTAAAAATTGAGTTACCATAGTGAGGTAAAATGAGGTAAAAAGGGTTAAACTAAGTGGTATAGACTTATCATTAAATATTATCTAGAAAATATGTAGATGATAGGATAAATGAAAAAAATCTATTATTTTTTATTTTAATCCTCTTTCCATGTAAAATTAAACTCCTTTCATATTAAGGGATGAGTATTTATGAAAATGACACTAAAAAAACACCTATAAAAGGACCCCTTCGCTACCCCTCCCAAACCATTCATTAAATTTTTTTATCTCTTGAATATCTACCCATTTTTAATCTATAAAATCCTTATTATATGTTTGATATATTAATGTTTCAAGAATGAAGTATGAATCCTTCATTCTGAAGGAATCTATTTCAAGAAAAAGATAATTCATCAAAGTACTTAGTTCTCCATAATATTTTTCAATTACCTTCTCACATCCACTATTTATAAATATCATTATCCACTATAATGATGTTATATTAATATCATTATGATTAGTATACAATTATATTACTATTGTATAACTCTATACTCTTACTCATTAATTAGTATAATATGTTCTTGTTTAGGTCAGTTCAACCATGTATATGAACAATGTTATACTAACTTCATAGTTTCCAAAATGAAGGATTATTAATACATTAATAACAGTAATATATGATATTAAATATTAATTTATGTTATGAATATGGTTATTTATTTTTACATAAAAAACGAATGATCATTACAAAGTAACTCATTGTTATCGGTAAATTACCCAAAATACATTTGTCATGGATTCAATTCTGAAGAACCATACCCATAAATTCTATATAATAAACATGTAACTATATAAATCATTTAAAAAATGACTCTACTACCTAAAATAATATATAAATGGTGAAATTATAATTAAGTAATTATAATTGACATCGCCATTGAAAAAGATGTATGAAATAATAAAAATTATTAACATCTGATGTTGAAAATAAACAATCACTAACTAATATATGTGTAATTAATTATTATAATTCAAGATTATAAAAGTTAATATATATTTATAAGTTTATTAAATAATCAATTAATATGTTTATGTGTATTATTTATGAGTTTAAATCACTTTCCAGGAATTCGAAAGTAAAGGTAAGGGTTTTCTCATTTTAATTTTCCCTCATTGAGATTTATTCTATATTCAATACCAACTTTATTTATATGGAATATATACTATAAACTAAAATTATTTTACCATATTTTACATGTAATTAAAAGTAATTTAAAATCCATACCATGTTATTTATTTTAATGGCTATTGATTCAAAAGTTACCAAAGTCGTAAGGGTTTATTTTCTGATCTCATTTTGAAATCAAGATTGATTATGTTTAAATTCATATTTGGAGAAATTAAATTGTCTTTATCACTAAAGCCCCATATATTTTAGTATTATTTTGATATTTATGGGTTTTATATGTATTAAAATATTTTTATCTCTCTTTAGGTCACAATTTAACCAAAATGATGTTTATAAGTGGATATGAGCTTATCTCTTATTTTTAGTCACTAATTATTCTCCTCCATGTCCATATTAATTTTATGGTTTTATGGATATCCTTCTCTATAATTAAGTTATTTATTAATTACATTTTATATTATCCTTAAATTTATTTATAAAATAATTAAAGTGAACTCTTTTTGATAATTTTTCCACATAAATTTATTTTACTGCTGTGTTCATCGATTTTCATTAAGAAAAATTATCTCCAAGTTTTCATGGTTTTATAAAAAAATTTCTAATTCAATTATTTTATAAATTAATTTATTTTAAAATAAAATTTATCTAAAGTAAAGGAAATTTATTATTATTTTTAATATAATTTTATAATGTTCTTATAAAATTGTATTATATCTATGTCAACATTCTTTAATGTTTCTTATGCTTTATTGGGGATATGTTATAATGATTCCATATACCTTCTTTATTTGTATAACTTATGATAATATGTTATATAATTTTCCATGAAACTCATTTATTTCTCAAGAGTTAATCAAGATATGATGGTATTATAAATATTTTCATGTTCAAATGGCACACATATATATGGTTTATCATTATATGATGGGTGAGTATGAAATTTCCCTCAAATGAACTAGGTAGAGTTTTATATCTAATGATATGAGGTTGTGGCACATGGGTGGACATCCGAATCCCAAAATGTTATGGTACATAGATGTTTGGCCTAAGATTAAAGGGTTATGGTACATAGGTGATTAGACTAAGACCAAAAAGTCAAAAGAATTGTTAACTCAGGCCTATTATATTACATACAAGTAGTTAACCTATCCCATTATATGATTAATTTCTAGGAATTTAAACTTGATGCATGTTCTACACTAAAAACACTACTCTTTATTTCATTTTAATACATGATTTATTACATAACACTTAAACTTAATACAACCCAAAAGACTAAGAAGTCTAGTGTATTTAGGAATTTGGGGCATAACATAAAATCTTGAACTTGGGATACAACAACATTATCGAAAAATTCCTTAATATTCTTATAAAATTCTATGGTTTTTTAAAACTGCACATGATAACTTGGGAGCAAACATAGAAAGGGGTGAGCTATAAAGACCAATAATGGAATAAACATGGAATAAGGTGATACATGTTAGACAATAGGCATATTAATGGGTCATAAAATTATTAAGAATCATAAAAATGAATAATGAGACATGATATATCATGATAATCATAAAGGTAACATGGGAAATGTGGCAACAACTTAAAAAACAACATCATAAACATAGGTCAAGGATAAACCACCAATAAATCGTAGTATAAAAAGTAAAATAATGGAATTAGGTTCAAAACCTATCCCAATATGATGTATCATGATACTAAACATTACCCAATTCATTGAAGCACTATATAATTCTGAGCACACCTGTCACATTCTTTTTATTCTCATGCTTAAGTGTGCCATATAGATCATACAACATGGATTCATTCATCATCATAACTTATTACATGATCAAGGAGTGTGGAATAAAAATATGTAAGTACCTAATCAAAAATTACATGTTCATAAACGTCAACACCCTTGATAAGAAATGGGTATAGTATTCACTACACAATTATTTTGGCATGGAAAAATCATGGTGAAATTTCGGAAGCATAACAACGTCACTTAAAGATTCATAAAAATGATTTGATGAGAGAGAAAAGGGTATATCATAAAATATACATAAAATGGGTGGTAATAGGGACCTATATAACATATCACAATATTAGAAATTGGACATTGAAGGCATAAGTTAATGAAGAAACTTGAATATAGAAAAGAATCATAATTATATTTCAAAATGGTAACAGGTTTACATAAAGGATCATGGGAGGATTAATGATATTGAAAGGGGGATATCATAATTTACACATTAAATGGATAGTAATGGAATATTTAAGAACATACACTACTAGAAAAATACCCTATACTAACGGTTTGGAACTATTGGTATAGGCCTCCAAACCGTTGGTATAGCCTATACCAACGGTTTAGAGAACCGTTTCCAAGTAATCCGTGAGGATAGGTCTATAACAACAGTTTCGGAAAAATTGTTGGTATAGGCCTATACCAATGGTTTTGAAAACCGTTGGTATAATTAATATGAAAATCTATACCAAAGGTTCCATAAAACCATTGGTATATTTAATTCAAAAAATAATCATTCATTTGGTCCCAGCACCTCCCGCTTGTGAATTAACGACCTAACCACTAACCTAACTTACTTTTGTGAACATAATTTCATAAATATATATATGTATTATCATAATTATTTTAAATTTTTATTTATTTAATTTCCTTTGTAAGAAGATTCCATTAAAAATACATGTCCTGATACCAACAGTTTTGAGAACCATTGGTATAGGTTCATTGATTTTGGGACCTATACCAACGGTTTGGCCAAAACTGTTGGTATAGGTCCATATAAGTGACCTATACCAATGGTTTTGCCCAAACCGTTGGTATAGGTCTATATAAGTGACCTATACCAATGGTTTTCCCAAAACTGTTGGTATAGCTCATATTTCCAATAGTTATATCCCAACATAATAAAATGTAATTTAAGAGACATAACATAAAATAAGTTCTTGATAAAAAGAGGAGAGTGGAAGATCCCTTACATAATTTCGACATAGTAACGACTTAGGTAAGGGTCAAAATGAGAGAGTATAAATTATCTCTCATTCATATAAAATAAATTTAATATTAATGGAATGATTATAAATGAATTAAAATATAACAAATTGAAATTAATAAGACTAATTTCAAATAATGTGCTTGAATTGAAAGGAGGAGATGAGGGTAAGGATCCCTTACTTGAGTGTTTGACTCAAAAATATTGGGAGGGGCTTCTTGAGATATTGAGGGAACCTTGGGATGACTATAAAGAGTGTATTTAATAGTATGAACATTCTCAAAGGAGTTTTATTGAAGAGAAATGGGATATTAGGTGGGTTTATATAGGAAATGAGAGGGATTTCTTTATTATTTAGGTTTTGGACTCTACATAATAAAATATACAAAACCACAAACCATACCATGATTTTAAACATATTTTCTGCCAAATTAGAGTGGGTTTTTTTATTTTATAAGTCCTAGGGATGAACTTATTAAAATAATTCACATTCTTATGTGGAGGTGATTCACACTCGTAAAGAAATGATTTTAAAACCTTAAAATATATTATAGGTTTTGTAGGATTCATAATGGCTTTAAAAAATAAATCAAATAAACATAAAATAAAATAATTTTAAAGGGAAAACATTTATTTGGTCATGTATTCCATTTATAGTAATTATTACATCACTTTTGGGTCATTATGATGTCATAAAACGCAAAGTATATTTATATGATATTTAATCTTTACCTAAAAATTCGACTATCTCAGAAATTTATAAAAAATTAACCATTGGATAATTTGAAATTATGATTCCAAAAATAATATTCATTTTATCTAAATAATTTTTTAAATATGTGAATTTTCACTTTTAAAATAAAATTGACATTTATTAAGAAATGCTGGGTTTTTTTTTATAATAAGAGGTTTTGAACCCTTATGAAAATTAAATTTGACTTCATAAAAATTATACAATCATTTATATCTGATAAAAATTATTTAATAGTATTAAGATATTATTTATTTCAAAAAATTCATTAATTTAATTTTAATATTAACCAAAAATACAATTTGTGTTTTATTGTATCAAAATAAAAAATCATTTACAAAGTAACAATAATATATTTAATATTCTCTAGAAAAATAATGTACATATTCATATTGATAGGGTCTTGATACATATCCATTTAATACCCCAAAAAACACCCTAAAAGTAAGGTTCACGATGGTGGGACTTTCATGGGGTGGTTCAGTGAACATGGTTTGATCTGTGATCTTGGTGAACTTGAACTTCTCCCATAAATGGTTTTGATCATGATTAAGTTATTGGATATCAGCTTGGGATTGGTCATAAGAAAATACAAAAAATGGTATCTCCCTTAGAAGTTCTGATAAATGGTATTTATAGGGTATGATCCTGCTAGTTGAATCTATCATTTCCTTTGTCTCTGTCAATTGGATTTGTTAAAACCATATATTTATACTAATCATGTGATCACTATTCAATGTATATATTATCAATGGTAATGATACTTAATGGTCTTTTAAATCCAATTAGATATAATAAAACAAAATAAGTTCATGTGTTTTCTATAACCATGTTACTTAATAAGACATTTAATTAAAACAAAAAGGTTAATTTTATTTATAAAATTTCAGGTTGTTACAATATTCCCCCCTTAAGAAATTTCACCCTTAAAATTTTCATTCCCCACACTAAAATAGATTAGGGTAACTCTTCTTCATCACCTCCTATAGTTCCCACTTTTCTTATTCAAACTTGTGGTTACTACAAAATACTTTGACAAGGTGAATTGTTTTATTTCATAGAACATTTTCTCTACGATCTAAGATATTCACCGGCTGCTCCTCATAGGAAAGGTTATTCTTCAATGGTACTACCTATGGATTGGGTATGTGTGAGGGGTATAGTATGTACTTTCTCAAGAGGGATACATGAAATACATCATGCACTTGAAATAAGTTCAGTGGGAGTGTTAGTCGGTAGGCCACCGTTCCGATGTGATCAAGGATCTCAATGGGGATGATGAATCTTGGATTAAGATTTAACTTCTTCCCAAATCTCATTAATTTATTCCATGGAGATATGTAGAGGAATACTATCTCTCTGACATCAGAATCTAGGTCTCGTCGATGATTGTCAGCACATCTCTTATGTCAAATTTGGGTAGCCATTAGGTGTTGTTGAATGGTCTTAAAGTTTTCCACCATTTCATTGAAAATTTCAGGACCTATCAGTTTTCATTCCCCAACTTCATCCCAACATGCATGTTTTCCACACCCTCTTCCCATAAAGGGATTCATAGGGATCCATTTAGATTCTCAAGTGGAAACTTCTATTGTAAGAGAACTAAACCAAAGGAATATGTTGGTACCACACTCCTTTGAAGTCCATAGAACATGACCACAACATGTCTTCAAGTTTCTGAATAGTCCACTCAGATTGACCATCCGTTTGAGGATGATAGGATGTACTGAATTTCAGCTCAGTGTTTAGAGCATGTTGGAAAATTTTCTAGAACTTGGAGGTGTATCTCATATCTCAATCAGATACAATCTATAGTGGAACTCCATACATAATTACCACTACTCATATGTATATACATGAAATTTTATCTAATGAGAAGTCATCTTGAATTACGATAAAGTAATTTATCATTGTAAGATGATCCACAACAACCCATATAGAATTGTTTCCACTGGATGTATTCATAAGTCCAGTGAAAAAGTACATGGTGATGTTCTCTCATTTCTATGTTGGTATGGGTAATGGTTTCATCATATCATTATACTTATACCTTTCATTTGTCACTTTCTAGAATAGTAAGCACTTTAATGTATATTCAGCGACCTCCTTCTTTATATTTTCCCACAAATAGTGCTCATAGATATCTTGATACATCATTGTGATTCCTGAGTGAATGTAGAAAGTTAAACTATGTGCATCATACAATAGTTCCTTATTTAACTCAGGATTTGATGTAACAAATATTCTTGACCCAAATCTCACAATTCCTTCTTCATCAATTATAAAGTTTTAGGATTTATCCTTTCTTATGGCTTCCACCTTCTTCTAAATTTATATATCATTTCTTTGAGAATCCGTTATTTTATCCATGAGGGATGGTTTAGAAATCATTTGATAAAGGATTTATGGTGATCCTTATTTAATTATTACCATGTCCATCCTTTATAGATCTAAGAAGATTTGGTCCTTCTCAATTCTCATCATTGATAAAGATGTAGGACATTTTCTACTTAGAGCATCTACCACCTTATTTTCTTTACAAGGATGATAGTGGATTGAGTAGTTGTAATCCTTAGATATAACCATATCCACTAAAACATATTAATCTATTTCTATTTGAATATATATTTTAGGGTATTTTAATAAATATATATCTCACACTTCTCCCCATAGAGATAATTTCACCATATTTTCAATGTAAAGATCATAGATACCAACTCCATATCATGCGTGGGATAGTTTAGCTCATTAATTTTCAACTGCCTTGAGGTGTAAGCTATCACTTAATAATTTTTCATTAGTACAAAACCTAATATATTCTTTTAAACATAAATATATACCAAAAATAGTTCTCTCTTGTTATTTGTGTGAGCACTGGTGTAGTGATAAGACTATTTTTGAGCTCCTTAAAGCTTTCCTCACATTCTTGAATCCATAAAAAATTAACTCCCTTTTGAGTTAGCTTGGTAAGAAGGTTTGAAAATGAATAGAAATTTCTCACAAATTGGTGATAATACCTAGATAACCCAAGAAAACTATGGATATCTATCACAGATGATGGCCTTGACCAACCTTCAATTTCTTCTATCTTTGAAGGGTCCATAGATATCCCATTTCTTGTGATGATATTCCCTAATAAATATACTGCATTCAACCAAAACTCACATTTTTTGTACTTGGTGTAAATATTCTACTTTCATAGGGTCTTTAGAATAGTACTTAGATTCTCCTCATACTACTCCTTTATTTTTTAGTATATTAGAATATCATATATAAAGACTAAAAAAATTTGTTGGGATAATCTTTAAAGACTCTATTCATGAAGTCCATGAAGATCTATGGGGTATTAGTGAGTTGTAAATGGAATCACTATGAACTCATAGTGTCTGTACATTGTACGAAAAGTAGTATTGGGGGTATCTTCCTTCTTCACCCTTACTTGATAATATATTGACTGAAGATCCACCTTAGAGAAGTATTGTACTCTACATAGATGATCAAACAAGTCATCAATATGAGGTATATGATACTTATTCTTTATCATGAGCATGTTGAACTCATGATAATCAATAGAAAGGTGAATTGACCCATCCTTATTTTTGACAAAGAGGACTGGTTCACCCCATGGTGAAGCACTTGGGTGTATAAACCCTTTATCCATATTCTCCTATAGTTGTTTCTTCATCTCCTCAAGTTCCACAAACTCCATTCTGTATTGAGTCTTGGATAATGGTAATTCCCCAACTATTAGATTTATTGAAAATTCAACCTCTCGACTAAGATGAAGACCATGAAATTTTTAGGAAACACATCAACATATTCCCTCACAATATACATATCTTTAAGGACGATTATTTCATTAGAATCAATCATTTGAGCTAGATATACTTTCTCATAGGGAAATAATATCCATGCTTGAGATGTTGGTGCTAAAGAAGATTCATCCTCCTCCTTTCACTTGTATACAATCAGAGGAAGATTCAAGATATAGAAAATGATTTCCTTCTTACAAAAATTTATGTTGGATCTATATAGGGAAATCCAATCCATGCCTATAATTAAATCAAATTCCAGAAAAGGGAGTATGACAAGGTTCAATAGGAAGTTAAACCCACAAACTTTGATAGGGAAGGAGTTATATACTTGGGATAAAATAATTACTCCATTTTAAATTTTCATCGACAACTATAATTCCATTATTTTTGGTGGTGTTTGGATAGTTCTTCTAAAATTTCATGATATGAAGGAATTAATAGAACTAAAATCAAAAGTTACATTCACTATTATTGAATGAATAACTATCTTACCTATCACCACTTCATTTTTAGGATCCACCTTGATGGTTGTGATGGAAAAATCTCACCCTTACTGCCTTGGAGGTTGTTGGTTATTTCCAAAAATCCTTGGATTAGTGCATTGGTTTGAAAAGTTCCCTAGTTCCTTTCAGTTGAAGCAATGAACAATGCACTGAGGGTTGAATGGATCATTCCTTTCCTCCATCGCATTTTTGGATTTTTCCCGTCAGCAATTGTATGCTAGGATCCCTTCCTTCCCACACCCAAATCATTTCTTTTTCCCCCTTAGGAAATTTATGGGGTGATTTTTTCCACACCTTTGACAAGTGGGATGTTTAAGTTTCTTGGCACTATTAGATTTCTCTATCATATCACTAGAATTAAAATCCACTTTTTTCTTCTTATCCCCATGATATCGTTGGGATTTTCCGATCTCTATTTTGACTTTGAGGGAACATCATACAATTTTTTCATAGTTATCAAAGTCACAAATAACCATTCATAGATTAGGTTTTAGCCCACTAAAGAAGTGGTCAAACTTACATTCAGTGGTTATGAAAATATAGTGTCATATCATAAAAGTCTTGTAAAGTTTTCACCATACAACCTGATTGATTCATCGTCTTTTTTCTTGAAGTCAAGGAAATCTATTTCCATTTTAATTCAAAGAGTGTAGGGAAAATATTTATCAATTTTTTTTGTAATTCCTTGCTCTCCATCGCTTCTATCACTTCCTTAGACTTTATATTTTTGATCAATGTCCACCACTGATCAACTTCTCCCTCCATATGATAAACAAATAATAGGAACTTCTCTTGCTTAGAATGTTAAAGGATATAGAAGATCTTCTCAATGGAGTTGATCCATTGTTCTACGACTAAGGGATCAGATGATTTATTAAAAGTTGGAGGACTTTGTCACATGAATCTCTCTATTTCATATTATTATCTCTTAGGGGGGTTTAGGCACTCCTCTTGATCCAGGTTTCTATTCATAACCTAATTCATCTGAGAGGGTATCATAATAATGTTCACTATTACTGCTCCCATCGGGTTGGGCATCTCATTTGGGCAGTCATCACATTTCCCATCACATTGATTGTTTACCCGTTTCCTCCTATTTTCAACCATTGGATAGAATAAATGGGAAATTATGGATGAGTATTTTTAAACTATTAAACTCATAAAGGGGAATCCAATGACATTAAAGATATAACTTATAAATTACATGTATTTCCTTAACTTATGAATTTATAGGCTTTGATATATGTTATCCATGATCTATTTCCTAATATACACTCATATGGGAATTATTTTTTATTCCCTTAATAATGTTTCTTAATGAGATCATGAATTTACCAAAGAATATCCACTAGAAGTGTCAAACTAGGTGTGCAGTAAGGCGGGTTGTCATGTACCAGGTTAACCTAAGTCAGGCTCGAGACACCTTATCAGAGTTGTTCCCCCTAAGTACAAATGTGCCAGAACCACACCCGCTTATAGTATCCAAACAAGGATATATTTTCCTGATAAACCAATTACTATATAATTATCGAAATTTATAGATATTTTCTTATACTTAGTCTTATCCCTAAGGATTTATCTAGATTTATCTAATCCTAATCCCAAAAAGTAACTAAACATTGTCTCTAATACTAACTATAACAACTGTGCTCTTTATTTTACACTAATAAATGATTTATTACATACAAATTACACTTAATACAACCCCAAAGATAGATAAGTCTAGTGTATTTTGGAATTAGGCACATAACATAACATTTTGAACTTGGATACAACAACATTATTGAAAACTTCCTTAAAATGCTTCTAAAATTCCATGGATTTTTAAAACTACATGAGATAAACTTGGGAAAAAAATAAGAAAGGGGTGAGAAATACAACCCACTAAAGGAATAAACATGGAATAAGGTGATACATGTTAGAAAATAGGCATATCAATAGGACATAAAAAAGTTTAGGAATCATAAACATGGACAATAAGACATGATATAACATGAAAATCATAAAGGAAACATAATAAATGTGGCAATAACTTAAAACACTGCATCATAAACATAAGTCAAGGGTAAACGAACAAGACATCATGGTGGAAAAAGTCTCATAAAGGAATCAAGTTCACTCCCTATCTCAACATGAAATATCATGATACTAAACATTACTCAATGCATTGGAGTGCTATATAATTTTGGGAACACCCATCACATTCATTTCATTATCAATCTTAAGTGCGAAACATAAATCAAACAACATAGATTAATTCATCATAATAATTTATTTCATGATCAAGGAGTGTGGAATAAAAATATGCATTTCCCTAATCAAAAATTACATGTGCATAAATGTGAACACCCTTAATAGGAAATGGGTATGGTGTTCACTACAAAATTGTTTTGGCATGGAAAAAATACGATGAAAATTTGAAAGTATAACGACGTCACTTAAAGATTCATAAAAATGGGTTAATGAGAGAGAAGGGGGTATATCATCATATAGAAATCAAATTGTAAGTAATATGGACATGTAATATCATATCCCAACATTATAAACTGGACGTTTAAGGTATAATTTAATAAAAAAACTTGAATAATGAAAAGAATCATAACTATATTTCAGCATGGCAACAGGTGTACATAAAGGATAATGGGAGCATTAATGAGAGTGAAAGAGGGATATAATCATTTATACATTAAATGGATAGTAAGGTAATATGGAATAACATATCCCAATATAATAAAATGGAATTTAAGATAAATAACATAAAATAAGTGCTTAATAAAAAGAGGAGAGTGGAAGATCCCATACGAAATTTTGGTATAGTAACAACTTTGGTAAGGATAAAAATGAGAGAGGATAAATGATATCTAATTAATATAAAATAAATTGTATAGTAAGGGAACTATTATAAAATAATTACAATATAATAAATTGAAATTAATAATATTATTTTCAAAGAAGATGCTTGGATTGAAAGGATGATAAGAAGGTGAGGATCCCTTACTTGAGTGTGTGACTCCAAAAGCTTGAGAGGGTCTTATTGAGAGCTATAGGGAACCTTGGAGGATTATATATAGTGAATAGAATAATATTAATGTTCTCTAAGAAGTATTAGTGAATATAAATGAGATATTAGTGGGTTTATATAGGAAATGAGAGCGATTTCTTAATTATATAGGTTTTGGACTCCACATAATAAAATATCCAAAATCACAAACCACCCCATGGTTATTGCCCATGGTTTCAACCAAATGGGATTGGTTTTTATTATTTTATAATAAAAGTTCTGAAATTATTTAAACAATTTCCTTGCTTATGTAGAGGTGAGTCACACTCTTAAAGAAACAATTTTAAAATCTTAAAATATATTATAGGTTTTGGAGTATTCATAATGGCTTTACAGAATAAGTAAAATAAAATTAAAATCAAATTATTTTGAAGGTAAAACATTTATTTGGTCGTATATCCCATTTATAGTAATTATTACATCATTTGTGGGTTATTATGATGTCATAAAACACAAAGTATATTTATACGATAATTAATTTTTACCCAAAAATTTGACTGTATCAAAAAATTATGAAAAATTAACCATTGGATAATTTTAACATTATAATTCAAAAAATAATATTAAATTTCTCTAAATAATTTTCTAAATATGTGAATTTTCACTTTTAAAATAAAATCTATATTTGTTAATAAATGCTGGGTTTTTTAACAATAACAGTTTTCGAACCCTTATAAAAATTAAATTTGAATTCATAAAATTTATATGATCATTTATATTTAATAAAAATTATTTAATAATATTAAAATATTATTTATTTCAAAAAATAAATTAATTCATAAATTCACTAATTTAATTTGAATATTAACCAAAAATTCAATCCAGACATTAATGTGTCAAAATAAAAAAAAATTACAAAGTAATAATATTATATTTATTATTCTATAAAAAATAATGTAAACATTCATATTTATAGGGTCTTTATACATATAACTTTATTAAAACAAAAAATTTCTTAAGATTAAGGTGTGCGATGGTAGGACTTTCATGGGTAGTTTCAGCGAACAAGGCTTGGGTTGTGACCTCGATGAGCTTTAACTTTTCTTATAAATTGTTTCAATCATGCTTAAGATATTGGATATCATCTTGGGATTAGTCAAGGGAAATCATAGAAATGATATCTCCCTTGGAATCTATTATAAATGGTCTTCATAGGGTATTATCTTACTAGTTGAGTCCATCAATTCCTTTGTGTGTGTCAATTGGATTTTTTAAAACCCTATATTTATACTAATCATGTGATAAATGTTCAATGAATATATTATCAATGGTAATGATACTTAACAATATTTCAAATATAGTAAAATATTATAAAACAAAAGAAGCGATTGTGGATTCTATAACTATATTACTTAATAATTAATTTAATTAAAATAAAAGGGTAATTTTATTTATAATAGTTCTGGTTGTTACATGTATCCATGCCATATTATTATGTAATGAATCATTCCTATATCATGTTAATATATTATTTACTCATTTTTTCACACTCATAATACTTATGTTTTATAATATAATCCTTTTTTCATGATTTATTAGCTATGATATATTTTTATTGGGTTTGATTTCTTTATGTTAAGATCATGTACCTTTTTTGTGTTCTCATACCCACATGTTCATCTTATGTGCACTTATGATCTTTGATTGTTATCTCTCATGTTTACCCTTATTTAGTATCTAATATCACCATTTTCTTATTTTTCCATTCTCTAGGTAATGAATAAAAGTATCATGTATTATTCATCTAGAAGAAAAGCATATTAGAAGATTATCCATGGAAGACATTGAAGAAATAATGTGCAATAAGATATCTATGTAGCCAATATCCAATGACACTAAAATTTTGGGTTCTGGGATTGTGTGAATTTTTGAGAATTAATCCTTAAATTATATAAATGATATAAAATATATGTTTTTTATGCTTGGGTTATCTCACTTGGAATCAAATTATTTGTGTAAAGTTTGTATTTTGGCACTAGATCATAGAGTGCAGGTCTGAGGCATCTCAACCGACATCAGAGTTATGATTAGTTGTTTTGTAGGATTAGTTTAAAAAGTATAATTAAACCAAAAATAAAGAAGCCCAGGTTTAACTAAAATTATTATTTATTGATCTAATTATATTATGGTTAAACCGAATGTATCATAGGCTAAAATGAAGGTGTTATAAAGTTAGATATATTAGTAGTGATTTTTATATTCATATGATTATTTACTATGATTTTATTAAGATATTATGATTTATCACTCATGTTAACCACTTTGGTTTTAGTAAATTCTTGGAGCCAAGTTAACAATGGGTGTGATGAAAAATGTGGTGATTTTCCTAATGATAAGGCTAATGGGATGGGATATGGAGTTCAAACCTTTATGAAAATGATATCTCAGGTTATAAATAATAACCTTCATCATATTGATCCCTTAAATTCACTAAATAAGGAGAAACATGGTATTGAGTCTTTTATATGTCCATGAATACTAAAATTTAGTTGATCTTCATATCCATTAATTACTGAGAAATGGATCAACCCAAAAAAAATATATTTTACATTTTTTAGATCTTGGAGAATGAAAATTTTGTTTTAATTATTTATCATTTGGAAGGAGAATTATACCAAGGATGGACTTTGATAAATAACATTATGAAAAAGGAAGAAACTAACTCCATGAAATGTGAGGATCTTAAGAAGGTATTTTGTAACATCCCATGTATTTATAGAATAATACCTTTTCATATATGTTAATATTTATGAATAAGATATTAATTTTATGTTAAATGGGAAACTTTTTCCGACAACATACTTGACACAAAACAATGGGTTTCTCCAAAATATTATGTTTCACAAAACATTGAGTTACACCAAAATAATAATACAATAATAATATTATTATTTTAAATGGTAGTTAAATCCTAGCCGTTGTATTGGAAGGAATGAAAAGAACTTACTATAATATGATTACACATGTTTTTTAAATGTTTTTACATTTATCTAATAAATTTTAGAGGCTTAAAATGAGAATGAATCCAATTTTAAGCATAAAATACTCTAATATTTTTAAAAGCTCATTTTACCACCTTTTGATGGTGAAACCTTTTTAAATCTAGTTTTTGTCACTTTTATATGTTATATTTGAAAAATAAACTTCTTATTTAGAATTGGGAAATCAAAATTTACATTGATTTAATTTTGTAATTTTTATGATAAAATTAATTTTTAATGAATACTGAATAATACTGCATTTTAATTCAAAACCTACTTTTTGTCTAATTTATTTATATAGTTAGATTATATTTTTAATTATTTTTAAAATTTAATTGGATTATTTTTTTATCATTTAATCCAATATTGGTTATTAGAAGTAATTTCAAATTTAAATCAGACATAAACATATGACAATCTTTTGATAGTTTTTACCTCTTAAAAACCCACTTTATGGTTTTAACAACGGGAATAATTTTTAAATTAATTACTAAAATTTATTTATTTTTAATTTTAAAAAATGGATTCAATATTTATAATCACAATTTTCAAATTGTATATATAGGTACCTTTTATTTTTGGACATTATGAATAGTATCTTCAATAATTATTTTTTTATTTACCATGGTTAAAAGGTAAATCAGGTAAATAAGGGTAAATAATACTATTATAATAATATAAAACTACCCTAAAATATATCCTAATCCTACTGTATGGGATATTTACAACAATTATCATCATTAGGCTGAAATTTTGGAATTTGGGAGCCACTTGGGTGTGAAAATGACATTTTATAATATTTATAACATGGTATTTTATATATAATTTTTATTCATTAAATAAATATAGTTATTTATGACACAATGATGATGTAGTGATTACCTTATTAATGAAAGATTCAAATAAATGATATTATAAATATTAAAATAAATGTAATTTTAATATTTTTACACCATACATGAATTTTTTGGATGATTATGACATATTATACTTGATTTGATTATTTTTTTCAAAGGAATCAAGTCCTTATAACTTTTACAAAAATCAATTACTAAATAGTGTCAAAATTGACATAAATTAGTTTTTAAAACAAATACTATTTTATTAAATGATATTACAGTACTATTATAGTAGTTATAGTAACCATATATTATGAAAATACAAGAAAATATGGTAAGAGTTAATGTTTTTAACTAAGGGTTAAATCTAAAAGATAAGGTTAATTTTGTGACCTAAACTTTTATAAAACCTATTGATTGAGAGGATTTAGACCCATACTCATATTATCCTAGAAATATATAACTTTGGAACTATTATAATTCTAAAATCAATTTATAATAAAATAATATTTCAAGACTTTCCTACAGTGCCCCTCCTCCCTCTTATAAAAGGCCACCACCTATACCCACTTACTCACACATCTCAATACCCTTGGATCATCCAACTCAAATAATCTCCCAAAATCTCTAAATTACTTCTATATTCCATAATTTTGGCCCAAATCCATATTATGGATATCTTTTGTGAAAATCCAAATGAGATACTCAAAAAAGAGATATTTGTTTTATCACCTCTTTCAAAATTATTTTCTTCTTATACTTCCTCTTTTTTTTGTTTTCATAATAAATTAATAAATAAAGTATCCTATACATTATTATATGTTATTATAATTATTATACTACCTTATACATCCTTTTATCCATCCTACGAATAACTATATCACCATGCGTGCCTACGTACGGATTACTGTCTCCACACTGTGGTGTAATTTTTTATTCAACAATACTTAATTTAGATGGGTATATTGATGTGTAAAATGGATTTAAATAATTACTATATCATGATAATTATTATTTATAATTAATACACCATCAAATTCTATACCATTTAACCATTAAGTGAATGATATCATCGCTTGTGCGTACGTACGGCCTACCGTCTCCACGATGTGATGTGATTCATTCTACATGATCTTCATTAACCCATGATTATATATATGACTAGAATAAATAAATATGATATATATTATATATATATTTACTCAATGATTCTGTAATTTTTATTTACAACATACCTTTATGTTTTCCATAATGTGTAAATATGATAATTTCATTTGAGGAAGTGTATAAATCGTAACATAATCTGTATGAATCATTCATGCCATACATGGAACATATAAAGGATTGAGTTAATTAACTTATGTAACATATATAACATATATATTATACTGAAATTATAATTCACCGATGTATCATTTATTTTTCATACCTTTAATTTGACAAAGAAATTAAAGTAGCGTTCATGCGTACGTACGACATACCAGCTCCATAAACAGTGAATTTCATTTATTATCTCCATATTTTATAGACTGTTATAAGTAAATATATACTGGATATATAGGATATTTAAATCATGAATAATATTCTAGAGATGATGGACTTTTTGACCACATGGAAAATTTACATCAAACAAGTACATTTTTGACTCAAGTACTGAATATCGACAAAATGACCAATATAAACTTAAATAATTATGTAATTTTTATAAAATGATAATAAATAATATAAATTTAATTATATAATTGAAAAAGGTTATGAAGTAAGTATAAATTAATCTAAGTTTATTATTCAGGAATATGAAGAATGAACGAGACAAGTCGGATTCGAGGTAAGGGACTTTGTTTCAATATCCTTTCATTGAGACATATTTTGATGTTATACAACACCTCATTTTTATGGTGTATGATAAACCCCTTTGAATTTTAATTTCATTCAAAGGGAATATTTTTTTCTATGAAGTGTTTTACTAAATGAAAAAGGACTAATTTTTAACGTATGCGGTGACAATGACTCCTCCGCTATAACCATTATTTGATATTTGGATTCCTCTATAAGATTTAATATTTTTTAAAGGAAAATAAATCCCTTATTACTTTTTTGGGTGTTTTGGTATTGAATTTTTTTTGAAATGTATTGAATATTTTAATATCTTGAAATGGTTTCTTGTGATTGAAAATGAAATGTTATTAGTGAAATGTTGATATTTGAAATATTTTATGTTTTATGATTATATAATGGTACTTGGACATTTGAAGGGTGGTTACATGATAAACCAAATATGAGTGGTTATGTGATAAACCAAATACGGGTGATTACATGATAAACTAGGGATGGGTGGTTATGTTATAACCTCCAATGGATTGGGTATGGAAGTCAGCCATATAACTATTCTATTTAGTGATATGTGTGGAATTCGGCCATATGGTTATTCCATTTAAGTGTGTTTATTTCCCAAGTTACCTTTATATGTTATATGTTGCTTTTTATGGGATTTACGTTAATATTTTGGTTCAAAAAAGGGTAATCAATGAGATTTTATTAATTAAAGTATATTTACTACTTCTTAAAGGTGAAAAGTATTACTTTGTGATAAACTATTCATGGTTTTCGTGTTTTCCCAAGACTAACTTTTTTAATTATTTGTGCATCCCTTACTGATATTTTCATGCTCATACCAAGTTTTTAAATGTTTTTAATAGGACTTAAAGAATAATAGTGTCAAGGATAGGATTAAGGAATAGTCATGTTGTTTAAATATGAAACGAACCATGTTTCTTTTTAAAGAGTTTTTGTTTTATGAAAAGATGAATATTGAGTAGAAATGTCTACTTGTAATATTTAATTTGTTATGTATGAGTTAAGACTTAATTATCTAAAGCTCTAAACCTGAAAATATCCTCAATGTGAATTCTTGATACAACTCAATATTATATAATGTATAAGTTCGGGGCCTTATAGTTGGTATCAAAGGTCAATTTAGATTATATTAGAGGTTAGGGTGTTATTTAAGCATAGGTGGTAAGTTATATATAACAAAAAATGTTTAGAATATTAGAAATATTCATAGTTATTTTATATAAGTTTAATGAGTTTAAGATAACATGAATAAGTATATCTTAGTGTTTAACCTCCTCATAAGATAGTATATGATGATTTTACTAATATACTGACACTAACCTTTTTGGTTTTAGTAAATTATTAGATCTAATAGGAACCAAAGTAACAATGGATGTGAATGAAAATGTGGTGGTTCTCTAAATAAGCAACCAAATGAAATAGAAGATGCAATGAGAACTCCCGTGGTTATTCTAAACCAGCTATCTGGAGTAATTATTAACCACTTAGACCTTGGTGATTTTTCTGATGCATCATATATGAGAGAAAAGAATCCATGTGTAAGTTCAGACAATAATCATAAAGGTAAGTATATTCAATGATATATGTGTCAGGTATGTGGAAAGAAACACTTAGGAAAATGTTTAAAAGGGACGGGAAGATGTTATAGATGTGGTAATAAAGGTCATAAATCAACAACCTACCATGGAAAAAGGAAGCATTCAATTGACTCTAGGAAAGGGAAATAAGTTATTTCTGAGTTATCAATTAAATTTTTTAAATGTGGGGAGTAGGATAATTATATTAATAGATGTCCTATGAAGAAGGTATGAGAATGAGATCAGTAAGACCATACAAATATATGTTTACCAATACCTAATTCCATTCCGATTGAATATGAGGAAACTGAAAATAACCAATGAAAAGAAAGAAGTATTATAGAATAAGTTGAAAAAACATTGTAAAGGGATCATGAAGAATGCAGGATGACTAAGATGTCTATATTTTTAAAATCCAAGAGTTGTGTTAGATCTATGGGTGATGAAATGTTTAAAAGTATTAATACTATTTTAATGATGGGATTACATTGGAAGACTTTTTTATAGTATGTGTAACCCTAAAGTTTGTTATGTGAAAATTCTATTTGAGGAATAATTACCTTTTATTTTTTGGAAATATTTATAAAGAATATTTAGGGTTTATATGATCCTTGATTTTGAGATAATTATGGGTTATTACATTTTGAGATGCAAAATAAAAGGCATGAGATAAACTTGAGGTTAAATTATGTTATGGTTATTTTTTAAGGATTTTATCTCAATTTGGGAATGTTTTAAGAATTATATAGTTTTATAAAAATGAAAACCCATAGGAAGGGTGAAAACCCGTCACTTTGAACAAGGCCATGGGAATCGAACCCAAAAATGAAGTGAGAAAAAGATTTATTTCCTACCACTGGCCTACGTGAAGTCCCTGGTTAGTATGACTTTTACTTTTTAGTTTTAGAAGTTTATGGGATCAGAATAAGTTGATTTTGGGAAATTATGTTTTTTAAAATGGATATAATTGGTATTGGAAAAAATGATTTGGGGATTAAGTGATAAATGTTATTTGAGAATATGTTCTCTATTTTAGGAACTTTATATGATTAAGGAAAATAGGATACTGTGATATTTAATTAAGGAGTTACAGATGAATTATATTTTGGGAATAATCTATGATTTTAATTGTGGAGTTATAGGGAATTAGAGTATTTAAGGATATGATTAACCTATCTTATAGAATATTTTATTAGGTTAATTACTTTTTAGTATGAGACATTAAGAGTGATTTTTGTTATTTTGAGATAACTATTAAAATTTATCTTGGAAGATTATGTGATTAAATCTTTTTGTTTCTTTATTTCAATCCTTTTTTGGATTATTTTGAGGAATTTTATGTACAATTATATGTTATTTGGTCTTTGTTGAACTTTGGGTATAACTGTTGAATCTTGGAGATTAAAAGTAGTCTTTATTCTTATAAAGGATTATTCTTTTTTGGGGATTATCTAATCTTTTACTAACCATTTTGGTTTTGGTTAATGTTTCAAGATAGGATGAATAGATAGATATTATTTTATGGTTTAAGTGATTCTATAGAAGTTGATTCTATTGCTTCAGGTGTGACCAAGTCATCTTGAATACCCATTTTATGGAGAAAAGATGAGTTTGTGGTAGAAATTTATTAAAGGATGAAACTTTACTTGTCAAGTAAGTATATTTCCTCATGTTTTTATTCTAATTAGTAAATTAATTCCTCATATTTTTGAAAAGCATACTAAAAAAACTATATATTATTTCTTTACATAACGGGAAATCAATGAACTTTTAACCAATCACATATTTATGGTTTTGTGATTGTTAAATTTCTCCCCATCATGTTTTCTATCACTCTCTATCAGAACTTAATGGTTAGTTTTCTCTTCCATATCCATATTTTCCTACATGAAACCCTAGTTTTTGTTATCTCATGTGACCTTTGTACTTTAAATTATATCTTTTAAAGTGGAAGTTTTATTAACCCCTTATTCAATGTGGGTTTTCAAAAAAGGTATTTTGAAAAGTCATACCCTAGTTACCAACATGAAATTCAAATTGTGAGGATGCAATTTACAAAAGGGGGGAATGATGTAACATCCCAAGTATTTATAGAATAATATTTTTTCACATCTATTAATATTTATGAATAAGATATTAATTTTATGTTAAAGGGGATAATTTTTCTAATATCATACACAACACACAACAATGAGTTTCTCCAAAATCTTATATTGCACACAATATTGAGTTATGCTAAAAAAATTATACAATAATAATATTATTATTTTAAATGGTAGTTAACGCCTTGTTATTGTATTGGTAGGAATGAACAGAACTAACTACAATATGATTACACATGTTTTTAATTTTTTTTTACTTTTATCCAATAAATTTTATTGGCTTAAAATGATAATAAATCCAATATTAATCATAAAATACCCTAATATTTTTAAAAGATCATTTTACCACCTTTTGATGTCGAACCCTTTTTAAATCTAGTTTTTTCACTTTTATATGTTATGTTTGAAAAAAATAAACATCTTATTTATAATAGGAACATAAAAAATTTGATTTAATTTTGGTATTTTTTTATAAAATTTATTGTTTTAATGAATAATGAAAAATATCGCATTTTAATTCAAAACTACCTTTTCATATAATTTATGTATATAGTTAGATTATATTTTTAATTAGTTTTAAAGTTTAATTGAATTATGGTTTTATCATTTAATCCAATTTTGGTAATTGGAAGTAATTTCACATTTAAATCAGACATAAACACATGCAAATCTTTTGATAGTTTTTACTTCTTAAAAACCCACTTTCTGGTTTTGACAATGGGAATTGATTTTAAATTAATTACTACAAATTATTTGTTTTGAATTTGGAAAATGAGATTCCATATTTGGAATCATAAGTTCCAAATTTTTTAAATAGGTACCTTTTATTTTTGGACATTATGAATAGCAACTTCAGTGATTATTTTTTATTTACCATGGTTAAAGGGTAAATCAGGTAAATAAGGGTAAAAAATAATATTATAATAATATAAAACTACCCTAACATATGTCCTAATTATATTAGATGAGATATTTCTAACCACGATCATACTTAGGATAAACTTTTGGCATTTTGGAGCGACTTTGGTGTGTAAATAACATTTTATAATATTTAATTTAAAGAAAACAAAAATATATCATAAACAAGTATCTTTTAATAAAAAAATTTTAATATAGGGTTATATAACTGATATATATGACTATAAATAGTCATTATAAATTTAAAAGTATTTCATACATCATGGTATTTTATTTATAATTTTTTGACATTAAATAAATAAATTTATTTATGAACCAATGATGGTGCATTGATTACCTTATTAATGAAAGATTCAAATAAATGATATTATAAATAATAAAATAAATATAATTTTTAAATTATTATTTCATCCATGAATTTTATAGATGATTATGAAATATTATACATGATTTAATTATTTTTTTAAGGAATAAAATTGTAATGAATTTAACAAGAATCAATTACTAAATAGTGTCAAAATTGACATAAATGAGTTTTTAAAATAAATACTATTTTATTAAATGTTATAATAGTTCTAAAAATCTAAGATTAATTAAAATAACTTATATAATATTATAAGTGTCATTAATGATCCACTTTTGGTTCACTTTTTATTTTATAGTAGTTGTAGTAACCATATATTAGGAATATACAAGAAGATATTGTCAGAGTTAATGTTTTTAACTAAGAGTTAAAGCTAAAAGATAAGGTTAATTTTGTGACCTAAACTTAACTAAAACCTATTGGTTGAGAGGATTTCGACCCATACTCATATTATAATTTAAATATATCAATTTTTATCTATTATAATTCTAAAATTAATTTATAATAAAATAACATTTCAAGACTTTCCTAAAGTGCCCCTCCTCCCTCTTATAAAAGGCCACCACCTCTACCCACTTACTCGCACATATAAAGAATATTTGATCATCAAAATTATGATCAAATAAGCTCCCAACATCCCTATATTTCTCATAGAGGCCACACATTGGGTAGAAATCCATTCTAAGGAGGCCTTTTTGTGAAAATAAAAATGAGATACTCGAAAAGGAGGTATTTGTTTTATCACCTCTTTCAAAAAAAATTCTTCTTCTACTTCCTCTTATTATGAAATTTCCATATTAAAGTAATAAATCCAGTATTAACTACATTATGAGATTTTATTATAATTATTATGCAGCCTTATACCCCCTTTTATCCATCCTACGAATAATAATATCACCATACTTGCGTACGTACGACTTACAGTCTCCATGACGTGGTGTAATTTTTTATTCAACAATACTTAATTTGAATTCATATTATTATGAGTATAATGGATTTAAATAATGAATATAACATTATAATTATTATTTATAATTAATATACCATCCAATTCGATACCGTTTAACCATTAAGTGAATGATATCTTCACTCGTGCGTACATATGGCCTTCCATCTCCACAATGCGATGAGATTCATTCTAAATGATCATCATTAAACCAAAATTATATATATGAATGGAATGAATAAATATTATATATATATTATATTTATATTGACTCTATTCTTCTGTAATTTTTATTTAAAACATACCTTTATGATTTCTATAATGTGTAAATATGATAATTTCATTTGAGGAAATGTTGACCACCGCCCCCTCAAAGTGATATGACTCAATCATGCCATACATAGAACGTATAAAGAATGGTATTAATGAACTTGAATAACATATATAACATATATATTATACTTGAATTATAATATACCTATTTATCATTTTGTTTTCATTCCTTTAATATGACAATGAAAAAAAGTAGCATTCATGCGTACGTACAACATACCGTCTCCATGAACGGTTCATTTCATTTCTTATCTCCAAATGTTATGTAATATTATAAATATAAATAAATATATATATATATATATATAATGGATATATATGATATTTAAATCATGAATAATATTCTGGATATGATGTAATTTTTAACCACATGGAAAATTTACATCAAACAAGTTCATTTTTGACTCAAGTATCGAATATCGACCCAATGAACAATATGAACTTAAATAATTATGTAATTTTTATAAAATTATAATAATTAATATAAAATGTATAATAAAATTGAAAAAGTTTCTTAAGTATAAATTAACCAAAGTTAATTATTCTAGAATATAAAGAATGAATGAGAAAAGTCAGATTTGAGGTAAGGGACTTCATCTCAATCTCCTTTCATTGAGGTATATTTTGATGTTATACACTGCCTCTTTTTATATGGTGTATAATAAAAAATTTTGACTTTTAGTTTTATTAAAAGGGAATATTTTTTCTATGAATCATGTTACTAAATGACAAAAGGACTATTTTTAATGTATGTGGCGACAATGACTCCTTCACCGCTGTAACCGTTATTGGATATTTGGATTCCTTTATAAGATTTAATATTTTTTAAGGGAAAAGAAATACCTTAGTTACTTTTTAGTTGTTTTGGTATTGAAAATTGTTTTTGAAATGTATTGAATATTTCAATATCTTGAAATTATTTCTTATGATTTCAAATGAAATGTTATTAGTAAAATGTTGATATTTGAAATATTTTATGTGCTATGATTATATAATGGTAATTGGACATTTGAAGGGTGGTTACGTGATAAAACAAAGATGGTTGGTTATGTGATAAACCAAATATGGGTGGTTCCATGATAAAATAGGTATGGTTGGTTACGTTATAACCTCCAATGCATTGGGTATGGAAGTAGGCCGTATGACTATTCCATTTAGTGATATTTGTGGAAGTCAACCATATGGTTATTCCATTTAAGTATGATCATATCCCAAGTTACCTTTATATGTTATATGTTGATTTCTATGGGATTTATGGTAATATTTTGGTTACAAAAAGGGTAAGAAATGAGATTTTATTTAATAAATTATATTTTCTACTTTTTAAAGGTAAAAAGTATTACTTTATGATAAAGTATTCATGGTTTTCAGGTTTTCCCAAGACTAATAGTTTTCCTTATTTGTGTATCCCTTAATGATTTTTTTATGCTCATCCAAAGTTTTTAAATGTTTTTCATAGGACTTATAGAATAATAGAGTCAAGTATGGAATCAAGGAAAAGTTATGTTGTTTAAACATGAAACGAACCATGTTTCTTTTTAAAGAGTTTCTGTTTTATGAAAAAAGTAAATATTGAGTAGAAGTGTCTACTTGTAATATTTAATTTTTTTATGTATGAGTTATTTCCTAATTATCTAAACCTATAAACCTGAAAAGATACTCAATGTTAATTCTTGATATAACTCAAGATTATGTAATGTGTAAGGCTGGGGCCTTATATATTTTTCAATAAATTGTTTCCCTAAACTCTTAACCCTAAAATAAAGAGATAATTCCTTGAGTTGAAATAGAATGAGGATGAATCCATTGGAACCTATAAATAAAACATCAAAAGAATTGGAAGTTATTCTTTTGGTGTTATCATTCAACCTGAAATAAAATAGAA
The DNA here is from genome assembly GCA_963277665.1 of Viscum album. NCBI lineage: Eukaryota > Viridiplantae > Streptophyta > Magnoliopsida > Santalales > Viscaceae > Viscum > Viscum album. The sequence continues at coordinate 59,076,622 of OY728129.1, forward strand.
AAAAAATTTAGTCGACTAAAACCAAGTCTTTTAAAGGCATTATCCATAAGGGACTTTGGTAACTACGAATAAATTGTCTGATGTGCACTTAATGTGGAAAGAAAACTAGAGACTCTCATTATGCTGATGGATTTGGGGATAAGAAAAGGAAAATGATGTTTCATGGAAATTTTAATGATAAATCACATGGGGGGAAGAAAATTCACTCACTTTCATGCCATAGATGCTAGAAAAAGAACCCATGAAATTTCCTAAAAGGAATAAGAAAATTTTTTAAGTGTAGAATGGTTGGACATTAGGTGAATGACTTCCTAAGTGTTATGAAGAGGTTAACTAATGAAATATATGGAAATAAATCTCATCCCAATGCACCTCACACACTTTAATTTTTCAAATGAAATGAATTTAGAAATTATTCAAATTAATGTTCTAACCTAAGAAAAAATGAGGATAATAAACAATATTAACCTCCTAAGACAAGAGACAAAGGGAAGGATTATTCAATCACAATTATTGAAGTGGTTCACAAAAATCAAGGGTGAAAGTTAGACTCATCATCCACTTAATAACTATATATTTATTATTTTATTATACTTATACCCACCCATTTATATCTATAATGTTTTTTAGAAGCATAAAATCTCCACCCCAATGATTAGATAATGAATTATAAATAAATTTTTTTTGGCGGTGTGATGATTGCATCCCAGGTCTATAACTCTTATCTGAATTTAGTTTGTGGAAATATGCTTCCTTAAAATATTATTACTCCCACTTAGTTGAATTTAAGGTGATTTTGGGCATGTATTAGCTATCTCCATATGGATTCCATATTAATTATACGGATAGGGAATTCACATTTCATATCTCAGATCAACCTATGATCACCTATCAGTGCAATATTAAATATGGACTCCCTATGAGAGTTAATTCCATTGTATGGGTCTTAATACCCAACCATGAGGAGTATTTAGCTCAATTGGATAAGGAGAAACCCAATATTAGGGATATTTCTATTTTGAGGTAAACAATGACTTTTCTAGTTGTTCTTAAGATAATGAGGTTGATTTCTCATCAGAAATTATATCTTAAGTCATGTATATCTTATGGATACCATCAACTATCCATATTAGTTATAGATAATTAAAATCATTAAGATATAATTTATTTATGTGGGGTGGATGGGGGGGGAGATGTAACACACTTGGTTTTATGAAAAATTTTGTTTCCTTAAACTATATGTCCATCATTCATAAATACAATTTTCTATTATATTAAAATATTTGAACTAGAGTATGAAACAATTCATATAAGATATAAATCAAACTAACAATATTTTATTCACTCATAATGGAGTATTATAATAAACGTACATGAAACTATGTATTATATACCATGAATGATTTCACACCTTAAAATTTTATAAATAAAAATGGGACAATAGATAAAAAAGAATAATATTTCTACAACTATAAAATCTTTTGATCATCTTCACCCTTGAGAATAATAATCAGTAAAACTAATCCTATAATGGAAAAAACATCATGTAAGGAAAAAACAGATTGTAAAATCCAAAATGGAAATTAAATGAATAAGAAGTGTGTTTTGAGAAGTTAGAGTGTAATGGATTTATAAGATGTAATGGGGGTAATATAGACATTATATGACTATTATACAATGGTATATAATCGTTACGTATAATTCTAGTAATATAATGACCCAAACTTTCATTAATGGAAATTCCTCTTGATCTAATTAAATGTATCATTATATTAATTATTTATATAAATGTAAACTTCATTGGTTTTATGTTTTTGGATTTTAAAATACCATTAAGAATTGTTACCATTGCTAATATAGTCGTTGAACAGTGATCACATGATTTGTATAAATATAGGGCTTTAACAAATCCAATTTCCTCAGACTAAGGAAGCGATGGCCTCATCTAGTAGACTTACCCCGTATGAATCCCATTTTTCAGAGCTCAGAAAAAGGGTGGAATCATTTAGATTAGCTCTTAACCAATCCCAATACAAGCTTGAACATGTTAAGCTTGAGCAGAACCAACTACGAGAGAAGTGTAAGTTAATAGAGATTACCACCTGAGCGATGTTATCCGAGCCACCCCAAGAGTCTATCACCATCGCACACCTTACCCTTTGGTCTTATGCGGGTGTTATAAGGGGTTATGTAACAATAACTTAGCATAATAATTATGTGAATTATTTTTTTTATAAATAATGTGCATTCATTTTATTACTGTTAATTTGTAAATAGTTTTTAAAACACAAATAGTATTTTTAGTTAATATTCAACTAAGAAATATATTTTTATGAATTAATGGATTTTTTAATTAAATATTATTTTAATAAAATATTATTATTATTATTATATTACGTTTTATTAAATATAAATTATTGTATAATTTTATGAATTTTTATTAAGGTTTGAAAGCTGTTTTTGTCAAAACCCATGAATTTTTTATAAATTTTAGTTTTTATTTTAAAAGTAAAAATTCTCATATTTAGAAAATTATTTAGATAAAATTAATATTATTTTTTGAATCAGGACATCAAAATTATCCAATGGTTAATTTTTCATAATTTTCTAAGACAGTCAAATTTTTGGGTAAAAATTAAATACCGTTTAAATATATAATGTATTTTATGACATCATAATGACCCAATAGTGATGTAATAAAATACTATAAACATTATTTTTGGAAAATATATGTTTTAACATTAAAATAATGTTATTTCGGGTTTGTTTTATTTATTTTACGAACCTTTGGTGGACCCTTCAAGCCTTATAAAACATTTTGTCTTTTCAAATTGTTTTCGTTGAGAGTGTGACTCACCTCCACATAAGGCACCCTATTATTTTAAAACTTTAGGCCATTTAAATTATAAAATATTGTTTTACACTCCCTTTTTTCAAAAACCATTGGCAAAAACTATGGGATGGTTTGTGGTTTTGATTAGTTTAATGTGAGGTGTCCCAAACGTAAATAATAAAGAATTCCCTCTCCTTTTCTATATAAACCCACCCAAGCTCCCACTTCCTCTTCACTAAAAGCCTTTTGAGTTTGACCAACCCATTAACTTATCTCTCTATAATCCTACCAAGGTTCCCTAATCTACCAAGAATCATCTCTCAAGTCCCTCCCAAGCCTTTGGGATCACACTTCCAAGTAAGAGATTTCTTCCTTTCTCATTTTTGTCAAATATTTTTTAAGTTGTTATACCCTTTTATTTTCAATTAAAAATGTTGGGTTATAATTTTTCACCTCCCAATACTTCCCTATTTATGTTTTTATTATGGTATACCCCTTTATCTCTCATTAATTCCTCTCATGTACACCCGTTACCATGCCGAAATTCCGTGGGGGGATTTCTCTCTCCTCTTTTACATCCAAGTAATTCTTTTGTATTATGCATCTAAATTCCATTACGTTTGTTGGGAAATGTATCTATATGACCCCATTACTATTAATTTCATTTAAATATTATGATACACCCATTTCTCTCTCATCAACCATTTTTTTATGAGCTCTTATTTCACGTCGTTATGCTGCTGAAATTACACTACGATTTTCCAAGACAATGTCATTGTTTAGTGACTTCCATTACCATTTATCTATCAAGGGTATTCAACTTTATTCACATTTACTTATTGATTATAAAGATTCATGTATGTATTCCACATCCTTTTATCATGGAATAAATGATGATGATTTATTCCATGTTGTATGATCTATGTGGCATACTTATGCATGAAATGAAATGTTTAAGAAAGGGTGCGCCCTGATAACGCTCCAATGCATTGGGTAAAGTATAGTATCATGATATGTCATGTGAAATGGGTGTTTAATCACGAAAATTCAAGTGAAATTAGGTTTTAATCATGCTTCATGTGCAATGAGGGTTTACTCATGCTCCATGTGCAAGGAGCCTTGGCTCATGATAATTCCATGTTAAGTGTTGTTGCCACATTTACATGTTATGATTATCATGCTTTATCATGACTTTATGTTCACATTTCTCTTGTACTCCATTTATATGCCTATTTTCTAACATGAATTGTATTCCTCATGTTATTACGTGTTTTTTTCTCCTTAATGGGCTTTATAGCTCACCCTTTTCTTATGCATGTTCTCAGGTTATCCCATGCAATGCTAAGTAAGAGGGAATATAGTGGTCATATAAAGTAATTTTTCAATAAAGATGTTGTATTTCATGTTTTAAGTTTTTATGTAATGTTCCTACACCCCAAAGACACCATACCTCTCAATCTCCCATGTTGTATCAGGTGAAGAGTTTATGTAATAAATCATGTTATAGTTTGTAATAAAGAACAAGGTTATCATAGTTGGTATCAGAGGATAGGTTTAGTTATTTTTTGGATTAGGATTAGAAAACCCTAGTGAAGCCTTAGATAAATGACTAATTATAATAAAAACATCCCTAAGTTTTAGTGGGTATTGAGTAAGTGGTTTATCAAGAAAATACATCCCTATCTAGAAACGAGCAGGTAGAGGCGGCTGTGGCACAGATGTACCTAGGGGTGAAAAACCTGATAAAGAGTTTCGGGCTTGACCTGGGGTATCCTGGTACATGAAAACATTCCTTGATACACTCTTAGTTATGAAACTCCTGGGGGATATGCATTGGTAAATTCACAACCTTAGTATGAACCATTATTAAGGGAATAAAAAAATTCCCCTAAGAATATATGTTAGAAAGTAGATCTGAAGCCTATAGATTCATAAGTTAAAGAAATAAAAGTTATTTATATGTCATCGGTTTTTTCCTTGGATTAACCATTATGTGTTACCCCTAACTTTCATTTTATTCCAGGTAATGGCCGATAATAGGAAGACTCGGGATAACAAATGATGTGAAGATCAATGTGATGACTATGCTAATGAGATGCCCAATCCAATGGGAGCGGGAATCACGAAATTTTTCATGATTCTATCTCAGATAACTCAAGATTTGAATAGAATCATGGGTCAAAAGGAATGTTCAACCCCCCTAAGAAATAACAAGTCGTTATCGAGATCTTAATGAGATAAAGGCCTCCTACTTTTAATGGATCATCTGGTCCCTCAATCGTCGAACAATGGATCAACTCTATTGAAAAGATCTTCTTTATCATTCAATGTTCCAAACAAGAGAAGGTTCTTCTAGCTGATTATTGTATGGAGGGTGAATCCGATCTATGGTGGACATTGATAAAAAATATAAAGCCTAAGGAGGAGATCAAGGCATTGGAATAGAAGGATTTTTGGAATATGTTTTTTGATAAATATTTTCCACGCACCCTATGACTTAAGATGGAAAGAGACTTCCTTTACCTCAAGAAAAAAGACGATGAATATGCCAGAGAATCTGAGGAAAACTTTACAAGGCCTTCACGATAAGCTTCCGACTTTATCGTTACCCCTGAATTCAAGGTTGACCACTTATTTGGTGGGATAAAACCTAGCCTATGGAAAGCACTGGCGATCTGTGACTTCGAAAGCTATGAGGAAATTGTCTGATGTGCCCTCAAGGTTGAAATAGAGATCAGATAATCTTAGGGGTATCATGGGGATAAGAAGCATAAGGTGGAATTCAATATTGGTTGTCCGATGGATAAATCCAATGGTGATAAGAATATCCAACACCCCATTTTACAAAGGTGCGGAAAGAAGCACCCTATAAATTTCCTGAAGGAGACGAGGAAATGCTTTAGGTGTGGAAGAGAAGGGCATCTGGATATTAACTATTGGCAAGAAAAACATGCGGCTACGATAGAGGAGAGGATCACTTCGTTTGACTCTCAACATGTTGTTCATTGCTTCAACTGCAAAGAACCAGGGAATCTTGAAAATCAATGCCCTAATCCAAGGGTTTTCGGAGGCAACCAACAACCTCCAAGGCAGAAAGGGTGAGCTTTTTCCATCACTACTGCCGAAGTGAACCCTGACAACAAAGTGGTGACATGTATGCTAGTTATTCATTCAATAATAGAGAACATAATTTTTTATTCAGGTTCTATGTATTCTTTTATATCCCAAAATTTTAGTAGAACAATCCCAGCACCACCACAAATCATGGAAGTAAAGATGTCAGTGAGTACATAAAATGGGGAAATCATTGCATCCCATGAATATAAATCCTCCCCTATCATAATCTGTGGATTGAAATTCCTAGAGAACCTCATCATACTCCCTCTGGTGGAATTTTATGCAATTCTTGGCATGGATTGGCTTTTCTTATATAGAGCGAACATAAATTCCCGTGAGAGGGAAATCACTCTCCATATGGAGAATCGAACCTCGATTCTGTACAAGTGCAAGGAAGAATATGAACTTTATTTAGCTCCATCATCTCAACCATGGATATTAATTCCCTATGAGAAAATGTATCTAGCTTAGATGATTGAGTCTAAAGAGGCAACCATCCTTGAAGACATGCCTATTGTGATGGAATTCATTGAAGTATTTCTCGAGGAATTGTCTGATCTTCCTCCTAGAAGAGATGTTAAATTCTCAATTGACCTTATACCTGGGGAGTCCCCAATATAAAATACTCCATATAGAATGGTTGTTGTGGAGCTTGAGGAGCTAAAGAAACAACTACAATAGAATCAAGATAAAGGGTTTATACGCCCAAGTGCTTCACCATGGGGTGCATCAGTCCTCTTCATCAAGAAGAAGGATGGTTCAATGCGACCTTGCATATATTATCATGAGCTTAACAATATCACAATAAATAACAAGTATCCTCTCCCACGAATTGATGACTTGTTCGTTTAGCTTTGTGGAGCACAATACTTCTATAAGGTTGATTTGCAGTTGGGATATTATCAAGTAAGGGTGAAGAAGGAAGATATCCCCAAGTCTTCTTTTCGTACACGATACGGGCACTATGAATTCATAGTAATTCATTTCGAACTCACTAATTCTCCATCAATATTTATGGACTTGATGAATAGAGTCTTCAGATATTACCTCGAAAATTTTTTGGTAGTCTTTATAGATGATATTATTTTATACTCCAAAACCAAGGAGGATCATGAGGAGCATCTAAGAACTGTACTAGAGACCTTGCAAAAGAAGAAGCTCTATGAAAAGTACAACAAGTGTGAGTTCTGGTTGAAGGAGGTCTCATTCTTGGGCCATATCATCACAAGCAATGAGATATATGTGGATCCCTCCAAGATAGATGCTATAGAGAGATGGTCGAGGCCAACATCGGTAACATATATTCGTCGCTTATTGGGGTTAGTTGGATATTATCGACGATTTTTGAGAAATTTCTCACGATTTTACAACCCCCTTACCAAGATAACTCAGAAGGGAGTAAAGTTTTCCTGGAGTGATGAATTTGAAGAAAGCTTTAAGGAGTTAAAAAAGAGGCTTATCACTATGCCCGTTCTCACTTTACCCATAAGTGAAGAACTTTTTGTGGTATTCAGTGATGCTTCGAAGAAGGGACTGAGCTGTGTGTTGATGAAAAATGTAAAATTCATTGCCTATGCTTCAAGGCAATTGAAAGTTCATGATCAGAATTATCCAACACATGATCTAGATTTGGATGCGGTGATCTTTGCCATAAAAATTTGGTGGTATTATCTCTTTGGGGAGAAGTGTGAAATATATACAGACCACAAAAGCCTCAAGTATATATTCACATAGAAAGAGTTGAACATGCGCCAACGAATATGGTTAGAGCTGATCAAATACTATGACCGCTCAATCAATTACCATCCTGGGAAAGCGAACAAGATGGAAGATGCTCTAAGTAGAAAGGACCTAGTGATTCTATCACTGATGAGAATTGATAAGGATCCAATCTTCTTAGATTTGATGAATATGGACATGGGAATCATAAAGAAGGGAACATCATCAATCATTTCACAAACGATTTCTCAACCACCTCTTTTGGAAAGGTTAAAGTATACTCAAAGGGATGATGTGGGAATTCAGAAGAAAGTTGAAGCTATCAGAAGAGGGAAATCCTCAGAGTTCAATGTTAATGAAGAAGGAATTTTGAGATTTGGGAAAGGACTATGTGTTCCATCAAATTCTGAGCTGAAGAAGGAACTTTTGGATGATGCACATAGTTCAAATTTCTCTATTCACCCAGGAAACACAAAGATGTATTGAGATCTCTGAGTGCATTATTGGTGGGATAATATAAACAAGGAGATCGTTACATATACATCAAAGTGCCTGGTGTGTTAGAAAGTGAAGGCAGAGAGGTAGAAGTCTAAGGGGATGATGAAACCATTGTCCATACCAGCATGAAAATGGGAGAACATCACTATGGACTTTGTAACCGGACTTCCAAAGACATCCAAAGGAAAAAATGCAATATGGGTTGTTGTGGATCGTCTTACAAAGTCTGCACACTTCATTGCAATTCAGGAGGATTTCTCATTGGATCAACTAACACAGATATATATCAGGGAAGTGGTAAGGTTTCATGGAGTACCACAATCTATTGTATCCGATCGAGATCCAAGATTCACCTCTAAGTTTTGTAAGAGTCATAAACATGCTCTGGATACTGAGCTGAACTTCAGTACAACTTATCATCCTCAAAATGACGGCCAATCTGAGAAGACTATCCAAACACTTGAGGATATGTTGAGAGCATGCTCAATGGACTTTAAAGGAGGATGGGATCAACATATTCCACTGGTTGAATTCTCCTATGATAACAGCTTCCACTAAAGTATCTGAATGACACCTTATGAAGCCCTGTATGGGAAGAGGTGTAGAACACCAAAGTGTTGGGATGAAGTCAATGAGCGTAAGTTGCTAGGACCATAAATGGTTGAAGAAATGGTGGAGAAGGTGAAAACCATTCAGTAGTATATCATGACAGCCTAGAGTCAACAAAAGAGTTATGCAGATAACCGTTGATGAGACCTTGAGTTTAAAGTTGGAGACATGGTATTTCTATGCATATCTCCATAGAAGAAGGTCGTGAGGTTTGGAAAGAAATGGAAGTTAAGTCCTAGGTACATCGACCCTTTCGAGATTCTTGATCATGTCGGGGTTGTATCCTATCAACTAGCACTTCCACCTACCATGGCCAAAGTACATGATGTCTTTCATGTATCCCTCTTAAGGAAGTACATTCCAAACCCTTCACATGTACTCTCTTCGGAGTTAGTACAGTTAGATGATGATCTTTCTTATGAGGAGAAACCAGTTAAGATCTTAGATCGTAGAGAAATTTTTTTACGAAATAAGATAATTCCCCTCGTAAAGGTGTTTTGGCGAAACCACAAGTTTGAAGAAGTGATGTGGGAATTCTAGGAAGTGATGAAGTAGATTTACCCACATCTGTTTTAGTGTAGGAAAAGGAAATTTCAAGGGTAAAATTTCTTAAGGGGGGAAGATTGTAACGACCCAAACTTTCATTAATGGAAATTCCTCTTGATGTAATTAAATGTCTCATTATGTAAATTGTTTATATAAATGTAAACTTTATTGGTTTTATGTTTTTGGATTTTAAAATACCGTTAATAATTTTGACTATTTCTAATATATCCATTGAATAGTGATCGCATGATTAGTATAAATATAGGGCTTTAACAAATCCAATTTACTCAGACTAAGGAAGCGATGTCCTCATCTAGTAGACTTGCCCCATACAAAGCCCATTTTTCAGAGCATAGAAAGGAGGTGGCATCATTGGGATTCACTCTTGACCAATCCCAAGATGATCTTGGACACGTTAAGCTTGAGCGGAACTGACTATAGGAGAAGTGGAAGTTAATAGAGATTACCACCCGAGCGATGTTATCTGAGCCACCCCAAGAGTCGGTCACCATCACACACCTTACCCTTTGGACTTATGAGGGTGTTATAAGGGGTTATGTAACAAAACCTTAGCACTATTATTATGTGCATTATTTTTGTATAAATAATGTGCATTTATTTTAATATTGTTACTTTGTAAATAGTTTTTAAAACACAAATAGTATTTTTAGTTAATATTCAACTAAGAAATATATTTTGATGAATTAATGGATTTTTGAATTAAATAAAATTTTAATAAAATATTATTATTATTATATTACTTTTTATTAAATATAAATTATCATATAATTTTATGAAATTTTATTAAGGTTTGAAAGCTATTTTTATCAAAACCCATGAATTTTTTATAAATATCAGTTTTTATTTTAAAAGTAAAATATCACATATTCAGAAAATTATTTAGATAAAATGAATATTATTTTTGGAATCAGGACGTCTAAATTATCTAATGGTGATTTTTTCATAATTTTCTGAGACATTCAAATTTTTGGTTAAAAATTAAGTACCGTTTAAATATATAATGTGTTTTAGGACATCATAATGACACAATAGTGATGTAATAAAATACTATAAAAATTATTTTCGGCCAATATATGTTTTCCCATTAAAATAATATGATTTTGGGTTTGTTTTATTTATTTTAAAAAGTTTTGGTGGACCCTTCAAGGCTTATAAAACATTTTGTCTTTTTAAATTGTTTTCCTTGAGAGTGTGACTCACCTCCACATAAGACACCCTATTATTTTAATAAGTTAGGCCATTGGACTTATAAAATATTTTTTTCCACTACCCTTTGGAAAAAACCATGGGCAAAAACCATGGTATGGTTTGTGGTTTTGATTAGTTTAATGTGAGGTGTCCCAAACCTAAATAATAAAGAATTCCATCTCCTTTCCTATATAAACCCATCCAAGATCCCACTTCCTCTTCAATAAAAGCCTTTGGAGTTAGAAAAAACCTGACATCCTATCTCTATAATCCTCCCAAGGTGCCCCAATCTTTCAAAAATCCTCTCTCAAGTCCCTCCCAAGCCTTTGGGATCACACTTCCAAGTAAGAGATTTATTCCTTTCTCATTTTTGTCAAATTTTCTTTAAGTTGTTTTACCCTTTTGTTTTAAATTAAAAATGTTGTGGTATGATTTTTCACCTCCCACATACTTACCTCTTTATTTTTGGATGATGGGAAACCCATTTCTCTCTCATTAATGCCTCTCATGTACACCCGTTACCATACCGAAATTCCGTGAGTGATTTCTCTCTCCTCTTTTACATCCAAGTAATTCTTCTGTATTATGCATCTAAATTCCATTAAATTTTTTGGTACATGTATCTATATGACCCACTTACTGTTAATTACATTTAAATGTGATGAGACACCCCTTTCTCTCTCATCAACCATTTTTTTATGAGTTCTTATTTCACGTCATTATACTGCCAAAATTGCACTACGATTTTCCATGCCAATGTCATTATGTAGTGAATACCATACCCATTTATCTATAAAGGGTATTCACCTTTATTCAAATTTACTTATTTATTATAAAGCTTCATGTATGTATTCTACATCCCTTTATCTTGTAATAAATGATGATGATCGATTCCATGTTGTATGATCCATGCGGCACACTTATGCATGAAATGAAATGTTTAAGAAAGGGTGTGCACTGATAGTGATCCAATGCATTGGGTGAAGTATAGTATTATGATATGTCATGTATAATGGGTTTTTACTCATTATAATTCAAGTTCAATGAGGTTTTACTCGTGCTTCATGTGAAATGAGGGTTTACTCATGCTCCATGTGCAATGAGCCTTGGCTCATGCTAATTCCGTGTTAAGTGTTGTTGCCACATTTCCATGTTATGATTATCATGATTTATCATGCATTTATGTTCATGTTTCTATTATACTCCACTTATATTCATGTTTTCTAACATGTATTGTACTCCTCATGTTATTCCATGTTTTTTTCTCCTTACTGGGCTTTATAGCTCACCCTTTTCTTATGCATGTCCTGAGGTTATCCCATGCAATGCAAAGTACGAGGGAATATAGTGGCCATGTAAAGGAAGTTTTCAATAAAGATGTTGTATTTCATGTTTTAAGTTGTTTTTTAATGTTCCTAATCCCCAAAGACACTATACCTCTCGGTCTTCCATGTTGTATCAAGTGAATAGTTTATGTAATAAATCATGTTTTAGTTTGTAATAAAGAACAGAGTTGTCTTAAGTAAACTTGTTTCCAATTTGCAATTACATATATATAATTAATATACATAAAGATTATTTTGATGTTAAAAAATATATATTTTCATTAAAAATAATTCATTTTAAATAAAACAAATTAATTTTTAATAAAATTAAAAGATACTAATTCACTTGATGGAAACCATTTTTATGAATTATTTATTTTTTCTTAATTTTATATTTTTAAAGGATTATATTAATTAACTATATTGATAATATTCAAGGAATGATTAGTAAAATAACTTTATAATATAAAATAAATAATTATTTAACTCTAAAGAACACTAATTTAATAATTCATAACTAAACAAAAATATTTTATTTAAAAACATTATTTATATATTATATGTTTTTATTTAAAATAAAAATTTATTAAGTATAGAGTATTAAATTTAGTTAAATACATTTTTTATACATAAAAAAATTCATAATCATTTATACATTTACTATCAATTAGTTACAAATGAAGATAAAACCATTTTAGGGAAAAAAGAGTTATTTTTCAAAGAATTGTTTTTATGTTTGTAATGCATTTTTATCTTAATAAATTAAATTAATCAATGCTAAAAGAGTTATTTTAAATAAATTTAATGATAATATATATAATAAAATAAATTAACATTCATGCAATTCTTATTAAATAAAAAGTAATAATATTAAAATCATTTTTTTCTTAAAAAATACATTTTTCTAAAAACTATTGTTTATGCATCGTGTGTTCATTTATTAAAGTTAAATTTTATCAGTTTTATTAGTTTAATCCAATAAAAATAATTTCATATTTGAAATCATCCTATACAAATTATTTAATAAGTATAATTTAATTTTTTGTCAAAAAAATAATTTATCGAGTTAAAAATTGAGTTTCTATAGTAAAGGTAAAAAAGGTTAAACTTAGTGGTAATGATTTAAAATATAATAAAAACTTATCTCTATATTATTTATATCAGATAATTATTGAACCATTTCCATTATTTTTTACTTTGGATCTACTTTCCATGTAAAAAGTCATTTGTTACACATCAATGGAGGTGTATTTGTGAAAATTACACATAAAATTCACCTATAAATGGACCCCTTCTATAACCTTCTGAAACCATTCCATGACTTAAATTATCTCTTTAATATATACCAATTTTAAAATCCCAAATCCTTATTATATGTTTGATATATTCTGGTTCCAATAATGAAGCCTAAATCTTTCATTCTGAAGGAACCCATTTTGAGAGAGATAGAATTCATCAAAGTATATAGTTCTTCACCATTATTTTCAATTACATTATCATATACACTCTTTATAAACATTATTATCCACTATAATGATGAAATATTAACATAATTATCCTTTTTATTAAATGGTATTACTATAATATAAGTCTAGACTCTTACTCATTCATTCATATTACATGTTCTTGTTTGGGTCTGTTCAACCACCTACACGAACAATGTTATACCAACTTCACTATTTTCAACATGAAGAAGTATAAATAAATTAATACTTATATTATATCATCTTAATGTGTAATTTATATTATTAATATGTTTTAATAATGGTTAAATGAAAAATTAATGATCATTACATGGTTATTCATTCTTAGAAAATTATATGAAACACATTCATTATGGATTCCATTCTCACAAACCATATTCATATCTTCCATTAAATGGAAGTGTGATTATATAAATCATTGAGAAAAGTTATTCTAATACATTTAATAATCCTATAATTATGAACTTGGAATAAAATAATGAGGATCTATATTTCCATTTCAAATCATGTATGAAACATTCAAAATTATTAACATCTAATAAGAAAACAAACAATGAATAACTAATATATGTGTAATGAATGATTATAGTTAAAGAGTATATAAGGAACTATATATGAATTATGTTATTAAATAAGTTATTAACATGTTTATTTTTATTATATATAAGTTTAATTCACTTTCATGGAAGTTGGGAGTAAAGGTAAGGGTTTTTTTCATCTCAATTTTCTCACACTGAGATCTGTTATATATTCACCACCCTCATTATTTACATAGTTCATATACTACCCCATGGATTTATTTTACCGTATTTTTTTATATAATTCATGGTATTTTAAAATAAACATCTTTTAATTTTTTCAATGGATTTTGATTCAAAAATTACTAAAGCCTTAATGGTTTCTTTTCCAATCTCACTTTGAAATCATGGCTGATTATTTTTAAATTATTATTAAGGTAAATTAAAAGATATTTATATATAAAAACCAATATATTTTCTTAGATCTTGTTTATTTATAGGGTTTACATGTCTTCTTACCTTTTCATCTCTTTTGGTTCACAATTCGTCTAAAAGGATGTTTGTAATAGGAGTTGACCTTATCTCTTTTTTGTCAAAAATCCTTCTCTTGTTTGTTCATATTCATTATATTATTTTACAGATATCCTTATCTATACTTTAATAAATAATTAAGTTAATTTTATATTATACTTTACTTAATTTACAAAATAATTAAAGTAATATATTTTTTAAATGCTTTCTGAACAAAAATATTTCCCTATTTTCTTCATTGGTTTTCATTAAGAAACTTCCTACCCAAGTTTTATAGTTTTTATATGTAATTTAAATTCCCATTGTTTTATAAATTATTTTATTTTAAAATAAACTTTTTCAAAATTAAATGATATTTCTTCTTATATTTCAAATAAATTTTTTAATGTTCTTATATAAGTACATTTCATCTATGTTAACATTCTTTAACGAATATTATACTTAACCAGGGATATGATATAATTATTTCATAAACCATATTTCTATTGATGACTTATGATAATATCTTATTGAATTTTTCATGAAACCCATTTACTTATCATATTTCGATCAAGATATTATGGGATTATGAATTTTTTCTTATTCAAATGGCACACATATATATGGTTTATCAGTATATGATGGGTGGGTCTGATATAAACCTAAATTCATTAAGTAAATTTTTATATCTCATGAGATAAAATTGTTGTATGGAGGTGGTTATACCAAGACCAAAAGTTTTTGGTATATGAGTGGTTAACCCAATCTTAAATGGTTGCGGTATACAAGTTGTTATCCCAATCCTTGTGGTATAAGGGTGGTTATCCTAATCCCAAAATGTTTTTGTGAATGGGTGTTTAGACCAAAACCAAATGATTGTGCTATATGAGTGGTTATCTCAAAAAAAAATGTTATATGGGTGGTTATCCCAAGAATAATGTATTATGGGTGGGTGGTTAGTCTAATCCATTTAAAAATGAATAACTTGGTGGTGAACCTTGATACATGTTATATGCTTATATTAGTCCCATATTATTATGTTATGTATCATGCTTATGTTATGTTCACATATTACTAACTCATATTTCAACACTCCCAAGACTCATGTTTTATGAAAAAAACTATCATGATTTATAATTTATGATATATGTTTTATTGGGTATGATTTATTTATATTATATTCAAATACCTTGATTATATTATCATGCTTAAATGTTTATATTATGCTCACTTATAATATTTATTTTTTATCTCTTATGTTTACCCTTACTAAGCCTCTAAGATAACCCTTTTCTTATGTTTCCAATCCCTAAGTAATGAATAAAGTTTTAAGTGTGATTTTTCTATAAGGAAATCACATGAGAAGATTTTTTTGAGAGATGTTGAATAAATAATATACAATAAGATATTTATATATCTAATATCTAAATATAGAAAACCTTTGAGTTTTAGGATCATGTGAATTTATGGGTTTTAATATTTAAATTATAGAAATGATGAAAAATATTTGTGTGTTATACTTGGTTCATCTCACTTGGTATCAAATTATATGTGTAAAATTTGTATTTTGGTACAGGATCTGGAATTGTGAGTGTGAGGCATATCACACCTGACCATTCCTGATTTAGCTATTTCCAAAAGGGAGAGAGTCACCCCATACCACAATCCCAACCCATACCCAAATATATAGGGTAGTATGTCTTACCAAGACCATACCACTACCTGAAGTCTCTGGGTAGGTTACCACAACCATATCCCAGACCTAACATTTTCACTTAATGTGCTCTATGCCAACACCTTCCCACTCAAAGGGAGGACAACATCCACATTCTATCCAATACCTTATCACTCAATGTAGGGTCCATCATCTACATCCCAATAACTTCACACCCTGGATCAACCTTCTCACTCAATATGGTCTATGCCAACACCTTATCACTCATGAATATTCCATTATCTTGACCATTACCTTATCACTCAAGGTAGGTTCCAATATCATAGTACAACATGGACCAACCTTCTCACTCAAAGTGGTCCATTGAAACACATTATTA
Organism: Viscum album; assembly: GCA_963277665.1. Taxonomy (NCBI): domain Eukaryota; kingdom Viridiplantae; phylum Streptophyta; class Magnoliopsida; order Santalales; family Viscaceae; genus Viscum; species Viscum album. The sequence goes on from OY728129.1 coordinate 59,093,044, forward strand.
CTCAATATGGGGACATTATCTTGAACAATACCTTATCACTCAAGGTATATTCTGATATCACATCATAACAAACACTATCCTTCTCACTCAAGGTGGTAAATTCTAACACATTATCACTCAATATGAGACCATTATCCTAAACACTACCTTATCACTCAAGGAAAATGATGAACACAAATATGAATATATCCTCTTGGGATATCCTCTACAAATATATCACTAAATCTTCATGAAGCGGGATGATTTCACCATGCTCTGATGAACCAAAATCAATAATGGGGGAAGAAAAAAACAAGATAAGGGAAAAACCCTCACCTTTAATCTATGTGATGAAGCCCCTCCAAATGTCCCAGATCAAAGGGAGACTAAAGGGGGAGAAGGGGAAAGAGGATATATTTCTCCCTCTTTCACAAACATCTGAAAATGGGAAATTATGGAAGGTTGTTTCTAATTTATAATCCCAAACATGACCATCCCACCCTTAAAAGAACAACCTAGGTGATGGTCATAATGATACCAATAAGAGCCACATCATATAGCATCCTTCCTAGGTCTCATTATAGAATGGTCCCTAGACTATGATATAACTATACCCAAAAAGGAAGAGGGTATCACACCTATGTAAATACCTAAAAATCATGTACCATACAGGATATTCCTTAAACCCTTCTTTCTAGGACTATATTGCAGGGTGGCCTCTGGGTTGCAGAAACAAATACTCGTAAAATGGTATAGGACCTAACCTTGATGACCCCTTTCATGAAATGAAACCTATGGGTTTCATTATGTACATATACCACCACACATAATTTAAAAAATACTCACCCATTACACCTTAATTCCTATACTATAGTATAATTCATCCACTAACACCTGATAACTTCCTCCATGTGTTCTCCCACTGAACCAAACTCCCAAAATATCTTATAAATAATTTAAAAAATGATGAAAACTTTCTCTCCTCAATTCAAATACAAAATTTTAAATTTACTCTAAAAATAATGACCTATAAATATATATGTCATTATAAACTCCCAAACATAATGATTCTAAACCTTGATAAGACATAATGGTCCTCTAACCACAAATCTCGACCTACCTCGATTGTTAATTCACCACTAACACATTGCATTTAATCCTCAAACCCCAAACATGATTCCACTATGAAACTCTAATTACTAGATTTAATAATCACAAAAAGGTTAGATACCCAATCATGAAAATTTTTGTATCTATATTCATGACTGTTATCACCTAGCTTGCATTATTCTGATTCGATTTGTCCATAAATGATCTTAAAGAGGGTTCCACCCCACCGTGTATACTTCAATGCAACAACAGCAATCTATAATCTTGGTTTTAATTTCCTTGAAAATGGGTATCACCTTATCATGTATCTCTATATGTCATGATCATAATTACTTAACTCCCAGAGGCATCGCATAATCATCCAATGGACACAATGATATCTAAACCTGATACATGGTGTAATTCCAGGGTTGTATCCTTGACTAACTAAATCCATCATCATACTCTGCTAATGAGTACTGACATGTCTTGATATGAATCACTCTAGGATTTTATTACATCCACAATCCTAATAAGCACAAGGGACATCCATATGTGACCAATTTTATATTCCACACCATAGAAGTGTCTTTATCATTTCCCTAATGAACCAAAACACCTAATCACTAAACACCAAAATGTCACTTTGCTGCACCTATTGATCCAAAAAAAACTAAAGTTCCAATAATTGATCCTTATCTCAGATTATGGTTCTCCCCACTATAATAATACACTACCAAATATTTATTCCTAATAATGGTTCTTTGCACTTATGAATCACCCATCAAAATCCAAATCAATTGGTCTAAACCATAGACCCATCAAACTCAAATCTATTTACCTGATCCCAACATCAGAAAACCATATCAAATGAATAAATACAAAAATATCTCAAAAAAAAAACCAAAACATACCTACCAAATAAAAAATAGAACCACCATGGTCTCCATGATTTACTACTGAAAATCAAACAAACTCGGCCTACACAGTCACTGGTTACTTTTTCCCAAAACCTTACAAAATTGGACCAACATTCCAAGCTCACTTGGTGATTTCCAAGTAGCAAGGTAAAAAAGCTAAGCATGCAATTCCAACATCTAAGTCAACCCATAACAAAGCACTAAAATCTAAATAGTCTGGTTTACATAGGTAATAGTTTATTATTTTAAAACCTACTTAAATAATTTTACACATAGAAAAACTCACACGAGTTTTTCAAAATACCCCTTATAATCGAAGGTTTTCACTAAAAATTGAAAATTAAAAATCCTCAACCAATATGGTCCCTTTTATTTTTAAAAACCATTTCTAATTTTAAAAGCTACTTTGAAATCCAATTTCAAAAACCTTTTTGTTTGATTTTTTAAAAATGATAGAATCCTAAACTATTTTCTCAAAATCACTAGCTCAATAATACATTTTAAGTAAAACCAACTTTCAAAACCATTACACCACACCTCATTCCACCAAATTATTTTTCTCTTCAAAATAGAAATTTTCCCAAACCACACATCCTAAAAATCATTACCATAAGGTGTCCAAAAAAGTACAATCACATGAATTAGCAAGCCCCATGAATCAATATTAATCTAACCATGATTTATAATTTATTATAGAAAACATAAAATATATTATATGTTTCTAATATTATTAATGGATACCAATAAAGAAACATGTCAAAAAATACTGACCATAGGCATGCGTATCATGCCCCAAGCATGCCATTATCATGATGCATGAACAAGGCCATTGTCTCTTTGGAAGAGCCCTATGACTCAAAACAAGTCTCATTTATCCCATATAGGGATTCTCAGTCTAACAGCTCACTCATATTAGAGTTCCTAGTATCAATACTAAACATCCCTAGAAACTTAGGTTTTAACCGATGAGAATTTGTCTAGGAATGCACTCATTCTACCTCTCAAGTCTCAAAAACCTATTTCCACCATTAATTGACATTGGACCATTCTAAAGTATGATTTGATAAATTTCTTTCATGTCCTAGTAGATCACCTGAATAGAACCCTATCAGGGGGAACTACATGACCTCAAACATACGTCCTTATATCCCATAGGTTTCTGACTAGCAATGTGGGTCTAAAATAGTTTCATGGAGACTATTCCCTCTAAAATAAATCCCCAAGGTCCTTCTTAGGTTTAAAAAATTTTGAATGATCCATCCATATAATGAACATCCTAGAAATAACTATAGACATAAAAGTAATACAAGTGGGACCTCACAATCCAAAATAGAAAATAGTAAAATAGTTTATGGATGCAATAAGGAATAACAGAGTAACAATAGAAATATACATCTAAATAAGAATTATATATAATAAAAAAATGAACAATGGCCAATAAAAATACAAAATAATAACTGGGAAGTAAAATAAAATGGATTCTAGACCAAATCACATAATCCAAAAGGTTGAGTCCTTGGACTCAATAACCCATCAGATATATACCAAGTATCTAGATCCAAACCATGACTAAGAAGAAAAGATGAAGGTTTACCCATGCACATCAAAACCCATATCAGGTATGAAAGTAGGGGTGAGTCCAATAACTTAGTATAAATCCCTAACTCTACCATAATATTGAGTGTTATTGTGATCAAGTGGATGTGCATGAAATACATATAAGTTGTATAAGTTATTCTAATGTAACACAACCACCTAGAAATATAACATACAATGTATATATAAGTATACATGTTAGGTTTTCATGTACTAAATAGGCCACCATGATACCTAACCATACTTTCTTCAAAAAATATTGACAGGAATAGAGTCACCTCATACCAAAATTTTAACCCATACCTGAAGACATAGGGCAGGGTATCTTACCAAGCCCTAAACCCCACCTAAAGGCTCTAGTTAGGTTTCCACAACCATATCCTAGATCCAACCTTCTCACTCAAGGCTGTCCATTCTAACACATTTTGAATCAAGTGGATACCAACATCCATGTCATGAGCACTAATCACTCAAGGTAGGGTTTATAATATATATCTCGACCACTTAAAACCTTGGAACAACCTTTTCACTCAAGGTAGTTCATGTTAACACATTCTCAATCAAGAAGATGCTATTATCCTGACCACTACCTTATCACTCAAGGTTGATTCCAATATCAATTTACAAACTAGAATAACCTTATCACTAAATATGTTCCATGACAATACGTTTTCACTCAATATTAGGCCATTATAATAACCACTACCCTATCAATCAAGGTAGGGTTTGATATCACATCATAACCTAGACCAAAATTCTCACTCAAGGAGGTCTATTCCAATACCTTCTCACTCAAAATGATTTTATTATCCAAATCACTACCTTATCAATCAATTAAAATGATAAATGAAAATATGAACATCTCTTCTTGGTATATTCTCTACAATATACACACCAAATCCCCATGAAATAATATTATTTCACCATGATCTAGTGAAATAATATCTTTGATCTCTAACTGTGAAAACTAAAATCAATGAAAAAGATGGGGGAAGAAGAAAAACTATAAGGGGATAAACTTTACCACGGATCTATGTGAAAGAACCCATCCATTTTCTCAAGATCAAAGGGTGGATTGGGGGGGGGGGAGAGGATCTTAGTATCCCTTTGTCTGCACATCCTAAAAAATAGAATTCTCAAAAGGGGTTTTTGATTTAGAATCCCAAAAAATGATTATCCCACCCCTTATAAAAAACCCAATCACTTGGTCATAGAGTGACTAATAAGGGTCACACCATGGCACCTCCTTGTTAGGTAGTATTGCAAAATGATCCTGATACCATGATGCAATAGACCCCAAAAAGGTATAGGTCCATACTCATTGTTAAATACCTTTGTAGAATAAACCCTATAGTTTTTCCCAAAAACCTCTCTCACCAGGGCCACATTATGTCATTACCCCTAGGTTATGGAATAAATTCCAGAAAAAGGGTAGAGGACTTGACCCTGATGCCCCCCTTCACAGAATTTCTCCAATGGGTCTGGATGATTCCACCTAACTCTACCCAACCTTCAAAAACCCAACCACCCATTACACCATGACTCCTAAACAAAAACAAAATTTATTCACCAACACCTGAGGAATCTCTCTAGGTGATTTACCACTGAACAATGACTCCCAAAACATCTCATAAATCATTTTAAAGATGATCAAAACTCTCACTCCTTGATATGTATAAAAAATTAAAATTTACATTGAATATAATGACTCATAAATCTATGTATCATTATAGAGTGAATTAATTATAGCACATATCCCCCATGGTTTACCTTTGATTATGTATTAACATGTTGATGCATTTATGGATACACATACTTGATTGAAACATTCAAAAAATTATGAATCACCAATGAGTCTTTCATTATCGTGACTCATGTTAGCTTACATGTGATGTTAAAAAATAATTTACCCCCTTAATTAAATGAAGGTAGGATATATAAAAGGATTGGATCCCCCTATTGGTGGCACAAAAAACTCATAATCCATATCCTAAACTCTCTTATTCTTAATACTCCATTCATCTTCATAGTAAAGGTGCTTGAAAAACAAAGAAGATCACATGGTCCTCTCATTTAAAATGATAATTCTAGTGGCTAGTGTAATCCCTATTAAGGGAAGAGTTTGTTGGATGTCACTAGGTGATAATGATCAAGAAAATCCCTTTAAGTTCATTGGGTATAGAACTTAATCCATTTTGGTTTTGCTTGCTATTTTATTTTCTTTAGTTCACATATTGATTCTTTTGATGATAAATAAATAATTATTATATACCACTTCTATTATATTGATCATTTGAGGATCCTAAAAAACCCATTAGTGGTATCATGGACACTTTCATCAACATATCAACATGTTCTTGTTTTGATTTTATGAATAACTTTTGTGCTGTAATATTCTTAAGCCATATATTAGCATAAGATATGGCATGGGTAAATATCATCCATTAGATTGCTTGGATTTACAATATAGTATATCAAAATATATTTTTTCTAGTCATAGGGTATTAATGGTGTATATCGTAAGGTATAACACATTATAAAATTGTTCTTTTGTTTTGTTCCATAAGCTATGATATGCAATACCATAGGATACTATCAAAACTTAGGTTACATGAAAAAAATCAAATCATAGTTATGAAATAATGTATATCTTAGGCTATGACAGGACCATATGTAAGAGTTTTACTTTAAATATTTTATTCTTATATATGGGTTAACTAATATGTAAGAGTTTTTTTCCTTTATAGGATAACAAATCTTATATATGAAAAATACAATATGTAAAGTTTTTTCCTTTGCATGAAAGTTACTATTATGTTTGGGATGCCCCATATGTAAGAGTATTTATTTTTCCATAAAAAATGAAAAATGTTATGTAAGGTTTTTCGATAACTCCTATAATAGATTATGATATAAAATACCACCATATATTATAAAATATGATATAATAAAAAAATGTTGAAAATTTATATTTTGGTTAAAAATTATTATACTGTATAAATTATTTATAAAATATAAGTGTTAAACATTATGAATTGGATATTTTCTTGCCCAGATAAAATATGAAATGCTCATATTTATATCTCATGTTTGGAAATAAAATAAAATGTTTATTTATTTTATTATTCCTTTTGAATATTAATGTTTATAATTTTTTTATGAAATGTGAATATCACGTATGCTTTAATTTATATGATAAATTGATTCTTACAAATTTTTATGCCATGAATTATTTGATAGTTATGACAATATATGATTTTGTTTTCATCTACATTGACCCCAGTTTTTAATTAAAGTTGTTATCTTGAATTTAGATGTTGAATATAGTTTATACATATTAGGTTTTAGAATTATGATGAATAAAATTATTTTTTGAGTAATATATCCCTAATTAGATTGAATTTGATTCTAAATTATCACTATACCGGAGGATTATACCTTATTCTAGAAAAGTAGAGGTTATCTATCTATGGCCCCATGCTTACTTATATATAAATTATCAATTTCATTTAATTATAAACATTTACATGAAAATTTCATGTAATTTTTTAAAGGTATGCATTTGGATATGTGTAAATATGTTTAAATTTTATTTTTGGATGATTAACATAAGGAATTGGTTGTGTAAATATTTACACATTAATATAGAGTGAACATATTAATTTTTTGGTTGGAATAGGGTTTCAAAAACTAAATAATTTGAATCATTCATACATAAAAGAATAAAACATGAGATAATAAAGCTTGAATGAGATGAAATAGTTATGAATTTAATATTTATGTGGTCTATATTAAATTTGATAGACTTTAATAGGAAACCCTATAATATTAAGTGTGATATTTCTTCCGAATAAAATAGGTGTCAAGAACTTAGTCATCTAACCAGGCAGTTTCATTATAAAGTTGGGTGATAATGTATTATCTTGTGTAAGGCATGGTGGATATGGTTAACCCTAAGAGTTATTTAACTATATCCCTCTCTTTTATTTTAGTGAAACTTAGTTGGGAAATTCTAAGAGTTATGATACCTATGGAATAGAGTTGGGTTTATATCTATATGATGGATTTAGGAAAAGAGTTGTCTACTTAACTATCTGAGATTTATATATGATATGATTGGAAAGTTGTCCTACCTAAATAGATATTTTTTGAGAAAAATAGTAAAGTGTACTCAAAACATATTGAAATATGGGTCTTGGATCACTAAATGGGTATGATGTATGGGGTAATCATTTTTAGTGTGAATAATTTTATTAAAGGACCTTGATGAAAAGATATAAAACACAATACTCACCCATAGATATATCTTCATTATAGATCATAGAATTCATCATGTATATCATTTTGAGATCTCTTATAAGTATAATCTAAAAAAAATTATAGATTAGTATCTAAGGTTGAGAAGTTTTATCAAATATAATAATTTCAAGAATATGAATTTGAATGTTATAGAGATCAATTTCTCAAACTCAAACTCATGGGTATTAGATAATTTATACACATATCACATTTTTTATTGATATACACAAACTAAAAGATAAAAGTGAATTAAATAAAGGTAAAGTATATCTATGAGTCATAAACGAATCAAGAGTTTATACATTGGAAGTTATCACTTTTAATCTAAGTCTACCTAGTGTATTATTTCTTGAATTAGAGAACAATTATTATATTCCTCTAATAATTAAAAATTTTATTTCAATATCTTGTTTGGAAAAGATTAGATTTACATTCATTATTAAGAATAAGAGTTGTTCTTTATATATGAATGAAATTTTTTATGGAAATAGGAATATGGTAAATGGTTTAAAAATTATAGATATAAATAATCACTTTTTTAATATCAAAGTCAAGGTTGATTACAATCCCAATTACCTTTGGCATTGTCACCTTGGAAATATAAATGATAAACACATAAAAAGACTCTATAGATATAGTTATTATATTCATTTTATTATTAATTATTTGATAACCATGAATCTTATTTATTTGGTAAAATGAACAAATAAACTTTTAGTGTAAAAGGTGAAATGGCTAGTGGTCTATTGAATATCATACATAGTAATGTATGTAGAACAATGAGTACTAAAAAAAGTGGTGGTTTTTGGTACTGCATTAATTTTACTGATAACTTTAGTCAGTATGGTTATGTGTTTCTGATGAGTCACAAGTATGAACCTTTTTAAAAGTTAAAGGAGTTTGAAAATAAAGTTTATAATCAATTGGGAAAAAGTATTAAGATAATTTGATCAAATTTATGTGGTTAATATTTGATCCAGTAAGTCACTGGTCATCTAATAGATTATAAAATTGTTCCAAAACTCACCCCTCCTTGAATACTATAGTGAAATGGTGTGTCTGAGAGGTGGAATTATACCCGGTTAGATATGTTTTGATTGATGATGAGTCTATGTGACCTTACTATTTCATTTTGGGGGTATTCTCAAGAAACTTATACATTTCTACTTAACCATATTCCATCTAAATCATTAATAAATACACTATATGATATATAGATTTAGAAAAGTCTTAATATGTATTTTATGAGGATTTGGGGTTGTGAATCACTCACATGATGTTTGGATTTTGATAATCTAATCCCTAAATAAGAAAAAAGATTATTTATTGGTTATCACATAGATAATATGAGATATTATTTCTATAATCCTACCAAATATAAAGTGTCTATAGCCTAATGTGATGTTTTACTTGAAATTAAATGCATGAATTGTAGTGAAACTAGGATGAAATTTGAACATGGAGATGTTTAAGACTAAAATAGAAAGTTTTCCAAATATATAAGTTGATATAATTTGGTAAATATTTGTAGAAAAAGCACCAACTTAGGCTACACAAAAACCTATAAGGTTAAGTAGGATTCATTAGGATCCTGAGGTATACAGTTTCTTTATAGAAAATTATGATGAAGTAATTTTCATAGGTGATCAACCTAGTACTAACATAGAGGTCAATGAAATTTATGATTATAAAAGATGACTAAAATCCATGGTATTGACTATAAAGAGACCTTTTCACCAGTTGCATTGATAAATTTCAATAAGATATTTCTTGTTATAACAACTCATTATGAATGAGATATATATAAAATGGATTCCAAAACTAATTTATATAATGATAATTTAGTTTAGGATGTGTATATGATACAACCCAAATTTTTTGAAGTGACAGATGAATCTTCCAAGGTTTTCAAGTTACAATATTCCATTTATGGATAAAATCAATCCTCTTAGAATTGTAATATTTGGTTTGATGATGCAATCTGAGTGTTTGGTTTCATAAAAAAACGTTGATGATTCTTATGTAAAGAAGGATTTTAGTGATATTGTAGTTTTATTTTTGATACTTTATTTGGATCCCAATTTTATACTTTATAAATATGTGGTTGGGAGAATGATTCTTGATTAAATACATGAATGAAGTGGGCTATGTATTGGGAATGAATATTTATAAAGATATATCAATGTGATTTATTAGATGAGTAAAAACATATAAATTGGTAAATTTATAAATAAATTTATCATAAATAACTCCAAAAATCGGTATTTACTATTGTTTCATGGCACAAATCTTAGGAATATTTAAGATCCTTCTAAAGAGTTAGAAATTATGGTAACGTCTTGAGATTTTAATAGAGGAACATCATCTTTGATATCATATATGACGCACAACATAAATATTATAAGAGTATGTAATACCACATGACTTTATGATATATATATATATATTCAATCTCTTCGATATCTTGAGATTCATGCAACGCCGAGTTTAAATGAACACAATACTCTATTAAAATATTATTATTTCAACATGACCATTATAACCTAACTATTAAGTTGGAGGGTATTAATAAGAATAACTAAATTATGAAAATTATATGATTAAAAAATATATAAAATAAATTAAATGGTAATAGATTTATTATAAATAAAATAAGAACCATTTAAAATAAAAATAATTTTTTTCCTAAAAAAAATATATTTTTCTAGAAGACAATTTAGTTGCGCTTTGAGAATATAATTTAAAATTAATTTTAAATAATTTTATAAAATGCATTTGAAAAAATAAAATTCATTTTTTAAATCTAAATATAAAAAATTATCTTTGGGTGAATTTTTTATAATTGTTTGAAATGATTAATTTTTTTGATAAATAGTGAAAAATAATGATTTTTAATGAAAACTGCCTTTGTATTTAAATTACTTACAAATTTAAATTGTATTTCAAACAAGTTTTAAAGTAAAATTAGTTCAATTATATTAAAATTTAACTAATTTAGGTCATTGGAATCTATTTTATATTGAATTATTATATATATATATATATATTTAAAACTTTTAACCGTTTTTCATTGGAAAAACCATTTTTGACGCATCTGTGGGTTTAATTTTAAATTAAATTCTAAAAATTATCTGAATTGAATTTGGAAAATGGATTTTGTATTTTTAATTATAATAATTTATATAATATAATAAGTTCATCTTAATTTTTTACCCTAATGAAAAAGTGAAAACAGTAAAAACTAATTAGCACGATTAAGGTGAAAACGAGTTTATCAGGGGGGGTTAAACTAAGAATATAAGGGTTAAAAATGACCTATTTTTTTTCCAAAATCAATTTTATTGAAATATTTAGACCTTATAACCTATAAGGTTCAATAATTAACTATTTTTGAGGATTTTTGTATGAGAAAAACATGGGTATCACTTTATCTTTTCAAAACTTCCATGTGTGTCCTCTCCCCCACTTATAAAAGGACACCCCTATCATCCCCTATCCACACTTCCAAAACCATTTGATTCATCCAATAACTACCAAAATATCTTTATTAATTCCATACCCACATCTTATAGGCATATTTTTAATTATTAATCCATCCTATGAAGGCTTTAGGTATAAACCTAAAGAGAATCTCTGAAGAAAAGGAAAAATTATTAAACATGCATATTTGTTTTATTTATTCTTCTACCTTCTTAAAATAACATTAAACTATGATAATATAGTATTAATATCATCCCATATAAAATAATATTTTATTATGTTAATTTCATAACCCATATCCATCTCTACTTCCATCAAATGGAAAATGAAACCGTCAATCATCTGTATGGTGGACTACTGCCTTACGAACTGATGTAATTTGTTTTCCATCAGTACCATTAAAATCTGAATATAATGAAGGTTTTAAAATAATTTTATAATATTTATGAAATTATTATACTTATTAAATTATTATATCATATATACTTTCTTAATTTCCATTATATGAGGGATATGATATCATCACTCGTGTGTACGGAGGATTACTACCTCGCGAAGTGATGCAATTCATTTTTCCCTTACAATTTACATAGAAGGTAGTAATGATAAATTTAATGAATATATGTGATATTTATAACCTAAAAACACTTATATAAATATAATATCACATATAAATTCTTACCTTCCAATTCATTTGAAAATAATAATGTCACTCGTGTGTACATGTGGATTACCGCCACCACACAATGATATGATTTTTTTCATTTTATGTTTACATGGATGTTAATAAGGATGGATTTTATTAATATAAATGATATATATAACATATTAATTATTATTTAAAGGTTAATTAACATTTTTTTATTCAATCTATTAAAAAAATTGAAACAATGTTCATACGTATGTATGACTTACCGTCTCCTTGAATGGTGTAATCCTTTCTATCTCTAACCTTTATAGATTAATATAATTAAATATATAATGAATATATTTAATATTTATATCATGATTAAAATTTTATATATTATTTAACCATGATAAAATTAAAATTACCTAAATCACCAAACCAAAACATACATGAAAAATTAATAAATTATCACTCGAAATAGTGATTCTAACAAAGAATTGTTAATAAATAGGTGATAAAATAATATAAGTAAATCATATATGGTATGAGATATATGAATATTGTTATTTAATATATTTATAATAACATATATTTATTATACATGAGGTTAAAATATATATGAAGGAAATCAGACATGAGGTATGGGTTTCTCGTCTCACTTTTACTTCTGTGATACATATGCCATATTCAACACTTATCCTTTTTGTGGTGTATATACTATCCATTTTTATATTTTATATCATGAATATATTTCTATTAATGGTATTTAATGTTTCATTTTAAGTTATTTCTTTCATGGGTCTTATGATTTAAACGTTACCAATGTGGTAAGGGTGTTTTCACAATTTCATTATTATTCAAAATTGTTTATATTTAAGCCTCTATTTGGGGAATTATTTTGTATTTATATATTAAACCTAATATATTATATTATCTACTTATTCATAAAATTTTCAATTAATAGTACAATTTTCCACTCTGGTACTTAAAATTATTGAGAAAATGTTTTTAATAAAATATGACATTATTTCTCTCTTTGGCCAGAAATACTTTTTCTTCTAAAACTATGTTTTATAAAAATGTTTTCTAAAATGTTTTTAAAATTCCACAAATGACTTATTAAAGATATTTTTGACCATTTTTTATTTCTTACATGATGTTTTGAAAGGAATATTCATGTATTTTTTCAAATAATTCCATTTTCATTTTATCAAAATTTTGAAATGATTTTTTATTTTAATGTGTACAATATGAATGAAATTTTCCACCTTCATGAACACTCAATATTTTAAAGATTAATTTAAAATTTTCTAAGGTTGTTTTCAAAGAAAATAATTTTTTCAATTATATTATAATGAAATATACATTTTAACTAATTTATGTTACTAGAATCAATGTTAAATTATTTACAAAGTTGAATTATATTTTAAATTAGTTTTAAAGTAAAATTACCTTTTAACTAATAATTAAATATACCTTTTAACTAATAATGAAATATAACTTTTTTTAATGAAAATTTTATTTTTGTTTAAATTATTTACAAAGTTAAATTATATTTTAAATTATTTTTAAAGTAAAATTAGTTCAATTATATTATAATTTAACTAATTTATATCACTGGAATCAATTTGATATTGAGTTATTATATAATTTTTTTTAAACTTTTTAAGGTTTTTCTTTGGAAAAATCATTTTTTCGATGCATTTGTTGGTTTAATTTTAAATTAAATTATATCAATTATTTGAATTGAATTTTTAAAAATAGATTTAATATTTATAATAATAATAATTTAGATTATTTAATAAGGTCAATTTAATTTTTTCCATAATGAATAGTGAAAATAGTAAAAATTTATGATTGCAGTTAAGGTGAAAATGGTTTTATCGGGGGGTTAAACTAATAAAATAAGCATTAAAAAACATAAAATTTGTCCAAAATAAGTTTTATGGTGATATTTAAAAACTATAACTTATAAGGTTTTAGAATTAAGCATTTTGTAGGCTTTTGGAATGAGAAAAATATGGGTATCACTTTATCTTTTAAAAAATTTCATGTGTGTCCACTCCCCCACTCATAAAGGCCACCCTCTCTCATACCATATTCACATTTCCAAAACCATTTAGTTTGAACAATAACAACCCGGATATATTTCTCACTTACCTCTTCACATCATATATGCAATATTTTTATTATTAATCCCTCCAACGAGGGATTTAGAAATAAACCTAAAGAGGCTCTACGAAGAAGAGGTAAAATTATTAAACGTGCATATTTATTTTATTTCTTATTTCACACACATAAAATCATATTAAACTATTATAATATAATAACACTAGTATACCATGTATAATTATCTGTTATTATGTTAATTTCATAACCCATTTCCATCTCCACTTCCATCAAATGGAAAACAAAACCATCAATTGTGTGTATGGAGGACTACCGCCTAGCAAGTTGATGTAATTTTTTTCCATAATCACCCTTCAAGTATGGATATAATGATGGATTTAAAATATTTATATTATATTTATGTAATTATTATACTTATTTATTATTATATCACATATAACATCTTAATTTACATTCCATGGGGGATATGATAACGTCGCTCGTGTGTACAACGAGTTACCACCTTGCAAAGTAATTTTATTCGTTTTTAGATTAAGATTTACAAATAAGGTTTTAAGGATATAGTTAATGAATATATGTGATATTTATAACCTAAAAAAAATTCTTGAAATATAATATCACATCTAACTTATTACCTTATAATCTGTTGGAAAATAATAACATCGTTCGTGTATATGTGTGGATTAAAGCATCCATGTAGTGATGTGAAATGTTTTTCATTTTTTTACATGGATGAAAATAAGGATGAATTTGATTAATATAAATGATATATATAAAATAGTTATTATTATATAAAGGTTAGTTAAAATTTATTTTCCTTCTATTCTATCTGTTGAGAAAAATAGAAACAACGTTCATGCGTACGTACGGCTTACCATCTCCATGAATGGTGTAAGCCATTTTCTATATCTAAATTTTATAGATTATTATAGTTAAATATATAATTAATATATATGGTATATATATATATATCATTGATAACATTATGGATGTGATGTAACCATGATAAAAGTAAAAAGACCAAAATTACCGATCCAAAACATACATGAAAAATGAAGTAATTATCACCTAAAACAGTGATTCTAACAAAGAATTATTAACAAAAAGGTGATAAAAGACTAAAATTGAATCATATATGGTATGATATATATTAATATTATTCTATAATATATTCTTAATAAACCTATATTTATTATACTGGAGGTTCGAATACGTATGAATGAAATCAGACCTAAGGTAAGGGTTTCTCAGAAAACTTTTACTTCTGTGAGACATATTCCATATTCATCACTTATTCATTTGTGTGGTGTATATAATTACCATTTTTATTTGATATATCATTAATCTATTTCTATTAATGGTATTTAAAGTGTCATTTTAAGTTATTTCTTTCACGGGGCTTATGACTCAAACATTACTGAAGTGGTAAGTGTAATGTCCCATATATTTTTATGTATTATTTTAAATAATATACTAAATTATTTTGAGACTAGGTGTTGTAATAACGTGCGATTCTAGGACCAGATGTGTTAGGAATAAATGTTTGAAAAATTTTAAACTTTAAATATCATGGGAAAGCATTTTTCATGAAAAAGTGGAATAAATTCTAAACAGCTTCCCAAATTAGAAATTCAAGGGCACTATTGCATTCAAAGTAGTAAGTTTACCCTAGGTGAGGGATAACATTAGCTAGCACGGGTCGACTGTGAAAAGTTGTTTTTAGAAGTAATAAGAGTTAATATATTTTAATAAAAATATTTTTATTCAATATGACTACATTTTCATTAAAATAATCATTTTTAGGAAATTCAGAGTTATCACCATAACCCTGGAATTCCTATAAGGAGGGGAGAGGAACCCTCTAGAAAAAAGGTGACGATGAATTGAGTTGATTGTGGATCTTCACGAAAATGGAGTTGGAGGATCTTGTAAAAGATGAAAAAACAACCGTTATTTGTCAATAATGAATCCAAACTCTAGGTAGGACATTTTTTTCATGATTTTCCATCCTTTTATTAATCTAGGATGAACACAGGTCAATTCAATGAACAAGAATTGATACACATTTCGTTGGTAGGATTAAATTAGATATAATTGTTTCTCTTCATACATTCTTCTAAAGAGAATGAATCTAGTCCAACATGAAAAATGATTGAGGTTTATTCCTTGGGAGTTATTATTATTTTCTCTCTCTGTTCTTTGAGTTAATCACCTTTGGTCCCCTTTGGCCACAAATTGATGTTTCCAGGTGGATCAGAGAATGATCAGAACCTAGATTCGAGGTGAATCAATATCAAAGGCCTAATATGTAAATATTAGGATCCAAGAAACCCAAATCTTCAACCATTTTGAAATCTGAGCACCAGAGGACCAATTGTTTGTGGAAAGGACCACCGAAATAGGTCCAACACAACGGTCCAATGAGGTGAAGTGGAAGAATCCAAAGGTGGAGTGTGGTAGTGTTGTGTGGTGGTTGGAGGTGACAGTGGCTGGAGGCATAATTGTGGCATGTAGAGCCATGTGGGGACTATGGGACACAGTAGCCAGAGCAGGTTGGTGGAGGCAGCAAATAGCGGGATGTGAAGAGGCCAAGGGGTACGATGGGCCAGGTGGGATGAGGGAGCAGGCTAGGTGGGATGGTGTGGAGCCGAATAGGTGGTCTAGACCAGAGGAACTAGGCTACGCCAAGTGGCCCAGTAGGCAATGGTCTCAACAAGATGGGCCAGACTGAGTTAGGTTAGGTCCACGGGACCGTGTCTGATCTTTTTACTAAAATATCCATAACTTTTAAACAAAGCATCCATTTAATGAGTCATCAGCAGCATTGGGACCTTTTTGATGAGATGGTTCTTATGATACAAATGGTGGGTATTAACTTATATATATTTCAAGTGAGACAGGCTGTTTTCACAAGAAGTACTTGGGGTCAAGGGGTACGATGGGTGTGACCACTACACACTATGAACCCTCTCTTTTCTAAGTGAATTGATTCCCTTGTCCATCGTATATTGGACTATTTTCATTAGGGTTTATTCCCTTTATTGTTTCCCTGAAGGTTTGTCAGTATCATTTCCTTATCACAAGAGTATGATCCCTTCAACAGGATTTCCAGGATAGAGTTGTTTGAATCCCTTGAGATGCCTAGAGAAGATCATTTATTCCTTCTTCATGCCATAGGTAGTATTTAGTATTGACATGGACAAATTCACCGGGAATCGATCCTATACATAGAAGGTTAATACATATTGAGTTATGGGTATCACCCCATAGCCCTGACTGTGATCCTCACCTGATGCATCATATCTCTTCAGATCTTTCAGCGTATCTCTCTCATGATGGTTTTTGGGGAACAACAATTTTCAAACAGAAGTCATCAGTGCTATATGACTTAGGATTGTGTTCTCTCAAATGATTTATTGGTAGAATATTATAGCTGAATACCTAGTGGTGGTATGTGGTGGTTTTTATTTACCATAGGCTCTGTGGTATGGGTTGAGTATATCTAGATATTATTTTTATATTCTATACATATATAATTTTGTAGAGATGATTGTACTTTCCTTTTTGTATTGCTTTGTGGTTTCAGTGTGTCCTACTGAGTATTGTTATACTCACCCCTATACGGGATTTTTATGCATGTGTCCTATCTTGTGCAGACGAGCGACCTTTTGACAGAGTCTAGAGAAGACTAGGACTAGACATAGACTTGTGAGATCAGATAGACCTTGGTGTTCCTATAACTTCAGACAGTAGCCCTAATACCTCACCTTCATGTAGGGTTTTCTATGGATGAGTTTTAGGAACTTGTTTACAGACTTTATTTTTTGTGGGATTGTATTCTGTCCATGTTTACTTTCTATCACTTTCACTATTGTACTCTAGTTGTGGGTTATAGTGGTTTTCATGAATTGGTTACTTAGTGTTTTTACATTTTAGTATTTATGGGATTATATATGTGTACGTGTGTATAAGTACTAAGGAAATGACTCCCATGTTAGTGATATGCCTACTTGTTGCTAGTCACCAGCCCCTATCTTATTGGAGGCATGTTTAGGGAGTCACGACATGGGCCCATCTGGGACGGGTTGTGATAGAGTGCTATAAGAGGTGCTTGGTTCTACCTTAGGGTTGAGAGTCTATGAAATTGGTTTGGGGAAATAGTGTTAAGTGTTTTGATTTCAAATTTCAAGTCAGTGACTCCAGTGTCGGCATGTCAGCCAATATATCCATACACCAGGACTCTGATAAACAGATTTTTGACTCAGTGCATGAGAACAATTTTTATAGGGAAAATAATGGTATATGAATCATATAGGAATGGGTTGTTATTTCCATGCCCTTCTTGAGTCAGTTATCCAGATATACTCATTGAACATGGTACATCTTGTTTCCTTATAGGATACCTCTGTGACACATACCAGCTAGGATTCAGCAGCTTGATCATGAGGATGACCCCCTTAGTGACAAGGCCTTAGTACAAGGACCATTTTCCTAGATGTTACCTCAAGGTGGTGCACCATCTATACCACTACTTGTATAGATACCCATGGTACCGACAATAGTAGAAAATGATGAGAATAAGATGAGTGTTCTTCATAAGTTTTAAAGACAAAGACCATTCAAGTTCTGAGGTGAGATCAACCCTCAGGAAGCTGAGGACTAGCTTGAGGCAGTGACATGAGTTTTTCATCTAGTCAGGACACTCGTGGATCAGATTGTGGTCATAGCAGTGATAATTCTGCAGAGATCAGTACGGTGATGGTGGATTTTCGATACGCATACTCACGGCGAGGTGATGCTCCTGTGGATAGAGTTTGAGTGCCTCTTCAGAGAGAATTTCTCACTAGTTATGCTGAGATTTGTGCATATATAAGAGATTCTTCATCTCCAACAGGGAAATATGGCAGTAGTTGATTATTCATCAAGATCCACCAACATTTCTAGGTACTCAATGGATATGTTCAGGGATCAGTACTTCTGGGCCCAGACCTTCGAGGGAGGTCTGCACATAAACATCCAAGCCAACATTATCCCTCTAATAATTCCTACTTATAGTGGGGTACTTGAGTTAGCCTTGGTGGTGGAGAGCTTCCTGGATGAGCAGAGATAGCTGGTGATAGTCATTAGAGGACAGACAGGTGCGAAGACCTCAACAATAGGGAGCTGACGTCAGTCTCAGAGATCCGAACATGGGAGACGTTTTAGAAGGAGGTCCTAGGAAAAAGGATCTGTAGTTTAGGATTCATAGGGTGGATCCAGTAAACCTATATAGAGGTGGTGCTACTCATGTGATAAAAGGGTACATATCACTTAATATTGTCCAACTTTCCATGCTGCTGATTGGGAGATAGTGGATGGATCACCAAGGTAGAGGCAGAAGATGGATGGGAAGATCTTCAAGGAAGAGGATGTGGCAGAGGAGCTAGGAGGGAAATGAGAGGTGGTCAACATTTTGACTTGCCACCACCAACACCCCCAGGTGGTCCAAACCAGTATTAGTGAGTTGGAGGGCAGGGGCATGAAGAATTTCATGTTTTCAAGGCTTATGGCCGAGGGAATCCATGGATGATTTGAGGTATGATCTGTGCCTTTTCTACTTTAGATAAAATACTGATAGACATAGGTTCTATTCATTCCTTTCTCACCACATATCTTGTACAAGACCTTGAGATTCTGGTAGAACTGTTGACTCAACCCTTATTCTTAGAGACACTTATGGGAGGAGACATGATGATCACACATCTATGCTGATAGTGTGACCTTACCCTTGTAGTAAATAGTTTTGATTGGACCTCTTTGTGGTAGTGTCAAGTCCTTATGACATCATACATGGTATGGATTAGTTATCTTTGGTCCATGCCCAAATCAACTATTTTAGGAAAAGGGTGTGGTGTGTCCGCAATGATAGAATGAGGTTTTCCTTTATTGGTGAAATGAAAACCAAGACATCACAGGATGGAATCATGCATAGGAGGGTGCATCCGATCACTCATCACTTGGCTAGCCTAGCACTTAGTGAAAAATATGTTATGAGTTTCCAGTTCCCAGTAGTAGTGAAATAGTATGTGGACATCTTCCCAGAAGATGTTCCAAGATTACCTCCCCACTGGTAGATCGACTTCTACATCAAATTACACCCCAGGATGACACCAATATACTCACCATCATATGAGATGGTTCCCTTAGAGATTTGCAATCTGAGAGTGTATTTGGAGGATTTTTAGAAGAAGGGATTAATGAGATCCAATGTTTCACACTAGGTGGCCCCAGTGTTGTTTTCCAAAAAGGAAGATGGTATCTTGAGTTTGTGTGTGGATTACCGATTCTTGAACTAGGTGAATATGAAGAAAAAAGTATATAATATTAAGGATCGATGACCTCTTTGACAAGTTGAGAGAGGTAATATGGTTCTTGAAGGTTAAACATTGATCAGTCCATCACTAGCTATGAGTACGAGATGAGGATATACTAAAGATGACTTTCAGATCCTTCTATGGTAATTATGAGTTCTTGGTGATACCCTTTGGCATGACGAATTCTACCATATTGTTCATGGGACTCATGAACCAGATCTTACAACCCAACTTATACTGGTTCACGGTTGTCTTCATCGATGATATCCTTGTGTACTTGGCATTCGAGGAGGAGCACATAATACACTTAAGGATGGTTCTATATGTACTCCTAGAGCACTCAATTTATGGAAAACTCTTGAATTTCTAGTTTTGGATTCAGGTGGTCCACTTTTTGGGACATGTTATCTCAGAAGATGGAGTGATAGTGGATCCATCTAAGGTCAAAGTAGCATTAACATGGAATCCACCTAGGAGCGTGACAGAGGTGTTGAGCTTCCTTAGGATGATATGATATTATCGAATATTCATACCTGATTTCTCTAAGATATTAGAACCTATGACATCTTCGAACTAAAAGGGGAAACATTTCATGTGGACAAAGAAGTTCCAGCAGGCTTTCCAACATTTGAGATAGATTTTGATGATCTCTCTGAACTTGAGATTGTTGAAGGAGGGTGGTGAGTATGTAGTGTTCTATAATGCATCAAGAACTAAGCTTGTTTGTGTCTTGATGCAGAGGAAAGGGTTCTCACCAGTTAAGACCACATGAGTAGAACTATGAGACCCAAGATCTTGAGCTTGCACTGGTAGTCTTTGCATTGAAGTTTTGGGGACACTACCTGATGGGTGAGCAGTTTATCGTCTACTCTAATAATAAGAGTCTCAAGTATATCTTCTCTCAGAAGGATCTAAACTTGAGACAATGGTGGTGGCTAGAGTTCCTCTAGGATTATTACTTTGAGATAGTCTATACTGCTGGGAAGGAGAACATGATGAAATATTCTCCCAGTAGGAGATTGAGTTCATAGTTTATGGACGAGGAATCAGAGTAGTTGGCCTCATTACAGTTATCCTTTTTGGATGGTGATGGGGGATCTTACCTACAGTCGATGGTTGTTACCCCTACACTCTTACAATAAGTTAGAGAGACACAACTTGGGTATACCAACTATGAGACTATATGTTCTATGTTAACCATAGGGCATGATCATAATGGATATTCGAAAGATGTGGAGCATTCCATTATTTTCAGAGGACGCACAATTATACTAGTGGCGTTGCAAGATGAGGTTTTTAGGGAGTTTCACATATCCCCTTTGGTGTTATGTCTTGGTGTATCAAAGATGTACCAAGATAAATGACATTAGTTTTGGTGTTCAGGTATAAAGAAGGTAGTGGTAGAGTTCATTTCTCAATGCCTTACGTGCCAGTAGGTAAAGGTCGAGCACCAGGTTTAGCTCAACCCATTGAGGTGATAGAGTGTAAGTGGGATGGGATATTTATGGACTTAGTGATGGGTTTACCATGCACTTACAGGGGACATGATACCATATGGTTGATCGTTGATAGACTCACCAATTCGGACCAGTTCCTACCTATCTGAGAGCAGAGTTCAGTAGAGAGCTTGGGGAACCTCTATGTGTAGAAGATAGTTCGGCGTCCTGGAGTACCATCGACAATTGTTTCAGATCGTGATTCTCATTTCAAATATCAATTTTGGAAGATATTCCAAGAGGTTTTTGGGAATTATTTATGCTTGATCATGACATTTCATCCCAATATGGATGACCAGACAAAGAGGGCCATTTAGGTTTTGGAGGACATGCTGCAGACATGTATCTGAGACTCCAGTCATAGTTGGGAGGATCACCCACCACTGGTGGAGTTTTCATATAACAATATATGCCACTCAACCATTGGTATGACACCAATCTAGGATCTATAAAGGTGACCCTATAGGTAAACGCTTTTCTAGAATTTTCTAGGAGAGTTAGCACTTGTGGGCCCAAAGTTGGTGCATGCTACTACTGATAAGGTGCAGATCATCCAGGAGTGGATGGTGATTGTGAAAAGGCATAATAATTCATATGCTGACAGGATACATAGACCCTTGGAGTTCGAGTAGGGAGACCATGTGTTCCTTAGGGTATCACCTCAATGTGGGTTGTAGAGATTTGGTCGGGGCGGAAAATTATCTTTGAGGTTCATCGACCCTTTTCAGATACTACATAGAGTTGGCTAGGTGGTGCACCTCTTAACTCTAACCCTACAATTGAACCGATTACATGATGTCTTCCATGTGTCGTAACTGAGGAGATACATGCATGAATCATCACACATTATTAACTAGGGAAAGCTGGACATCGAGGATGGAGTGACTTTTTCTGAGTACCCAATGAAGATCGAGGATCTTCTGAAGAGGATAATTCTTGGGTGATTGATTAACTTGGTGTATCTTTTGTGGCAGTATGATAATATCCAAGAGATAACGTGGGAGTGTGAGGCTCAAATTCATGCACAGTACCAACATCTTTTTGAGTAGCCTTATTGTTGGCCTTTTGGGGAAGTCAATCGCTAAGGTGGGGAGAATGTAATGTACAAGATTTTTCCATGTATTATTCTATATATTATACGGGATTATTTTGAGACCATGCACTGAGGTGGTGTGTGATTCTATGGCTCAGTGTGATCGGAATAAATGTTTGCAAAATATTAAACATTAAATAGCACTCAAAAGTAGTTTTCATGAAAAAATGGAATAACTTCTAAAAAGGTTACCAAATTAGAAATATGAGGGTACTATTGCATTCAGAGTAGCGATTTTACCCTAGGAGAGGCCTAAAATCTGCCAACATGAGTTGGATGTGAAAAGTAGTTTTTTGGAAATAACGGGAATAAAAATATTTTTATTTGACATGGAGACATTTTCTTTAAAATAAGCCTTGTAAATAAATTTAGGGTCATCATCATAACCCTAGAATACCTTTGAGGCATGGAAAGGAATCCTATTAGAAAATATTGATGACAGATCGAGCAGATCGTGGATTGTTGCGCCAATGAATTTGGAGGATCTCATCAACAACGACAACACCACCATTCTTCATCAACGATTGATCCAAACTCTAGGTAGTAAGTTTTTGTTTTTTATGATTTTCCATCCCTTTATTAATCTAGGACAAATGTATATCAATTAAACGAACATGAATTGATACATGCATCATCATTATGATTAAATTAGATGGAATTATTTTTCCTCATTCATCCTTCTAATGAGAACGAATTGAGACCGACACAAACAAAGTTAAAGGTATATTCCTTAGTCTTTCATGGTCTTTTATCCTTCATTTCTTTATTTTCATCACCATTGGTCCCCCATGGCCATGAATCAACATTACTGGGTGGCTCTGAGAATGATCGGATGCCCAGATTTTAGGAAAATCAATATTAGAGGCCAGATCTATGAAGATCGGGACTCAAGAAACCCGAATCATCAACTATTTTAAAATTCAGGCATTAAAAGTGGACCAGTGGTCCACGGAAAGGACCACCAGGGTGGGTCTGGTGTAATGGGTCGGTGAGGTGATGCGGTGGTGATGTGGCGGTCGGAGGTGGCATAGAGAAACAACTGGAGGCGATGAAAACTAGAGGTGGAGATGCGGTGTGCGAAGCCGGTAGAGCCACATGGATGCGATGGAGGAACCATGTGGGGAATACAGGACATAGAGGAGGAAGCAGGCCAGTAGAGGCAGTGGACTGGGTGGGTACCGCAGGATGTGGAGATGGTACAGGGTGCGGTGGGCTGAGCGGGATGCTAGGCAGGCCGAGCGAGCAGGCTAGACGAGCTAGTGTAGAGAAATCCAGGCAGGACATACATGGGAAACTAGCCATGTCAGGCAGCCCAGAGGTCACTGAGCCCAACAGGCTAGGCCAGACCGGGTCGGGTCGGGTCGATCAGACTGGGTTAGATTGTTTTACTAAAATAGCCATAATTTTTAGATATAGCATCTATTTGATGAGTCGTTATAGGCATTGGGACCCCTAAAATGAGATAATACTTATGATAATAATAGTGGGATTTAACTTGGATATATTTCCAGTGACATGTGTCATTTACATAGGTAGTTCCTAAGATCGAGGGGTGTAAATAGTGTGACTACTACTAACTATGAACCCTCTCTTTTCTACATGAATTGATTCCTTCATCCACCATATCTTGGATGAGTTTAGTTAGGGTTTGTTCCATTTATAATTCCATGAAGGAATGCTGGTATCATTTTATACTCGCAATAGTATGATGCCTTCAGAAGGATTTCCAAGATAGAGTTATTAAAATCCCCCAAAAGGCCTTGAGAAAATCCTATATTCCTTCTTTGTTCCCTAGGTAGAGTCTTTAGTATTTACGTGACCAAATTCACCAAGTTTCAATCCTATACTTAGTGGGTTAATCTAGATTGAGTTTTTGGTATCACCCCATGGCCCTGGATGTGATCCTCATCTGATGTATCATATCTATTCAGATCTTTTAGCGTATCTCTCTCATGATGGTTTTTGATGAATAGTACTAAGTATTGTTATACTCACCCCTACATGGGATTTTCCCTCACATGTCATGTCTTGTGAAGATGAGAGACCTTTTGAAAAAGTTTAGGGAAGACCAGGACCAGACAAATCCTTGTGAGATCAGACAGACCATGGTGTTTCTTTGACTTCATATAATAGCCCCAATACCTTGCCTTCTAGTAGGGTTTTCTACGGATGATTTTTAAAAAGTTTTTTACAAACTTTCTTTTTGTTGGGATTGTATTTTGTCTCTGTTTACTTTCCAACCCTTTCACTATTGTACTCTCATTGTGGGTTATAGTGGTTTGCATGTATTGTTTACTTGGGGTTTTTACATTTTAGCATTTGTGGGCTTAGAGAAGTGTGCATGCATATAGGTACTAAGGAAATTCCTCCCATGTTAGTGATATGCCTACTCGGTGCTAGTGGCCTATTAGAGGTGGGCTTAGGGAGTTGTTACATGGCCCCCTCTGGGATGGGTTGTGGCAGTAATGGTGTACTTCACAATCTCAACATTATTCGATATTGTTTATGTTTAAGTCTCTCTTAGTGGAATTATTTTATATTTATATCTTAAACCTAATCTATTTCTTATATGATTATTCATGAAATTTTCAAGTAATTTTACCATTTCCCCTTTCTTTGGAACTTAAAATGGATGAGAAATTTTTTTTCCAAAAATCTGACTTTATTTCTGTATTTGGCTAAAAATCTATTTTCGTCCAAAACCATGTTTTCTAAAAATGTTTTAATTTTTTTTTAAAATTCTCCAAATAAATTATTAATGAAATATTTACCATTTTTTTATTTTTTTCAATTTTTTTTTGAAAGGATTCTTCATGTCGTTTTCTAAAAAACTCTCGTTTATCTTTTACTAAAAATATTAAAAGAATATTTATTTTAACTAGTTCGACATGAATGGGATTTTATGAATTAATGACCAACCAATATTTTAAATATTATTTTAAAATTTTCCTAGGTTATTTTAAAATAAAATTATTTTCAAAATTTTTGTTATCTTTTATTTTTAAAAGGTGATTTTCAAAATGAAAAGTATATTTTCCTAAAGAATGTTTTAATATAATTTTTATGGTATTTCTATTCATCAACGACAACAATACTTTATTTTAATTATGATAAAATGGGTATATATTGTATTTATAACATTCTTATTATTTCTCTAGATGTTTTATGATCAATTTGACTGGGGACGTACAATTTGATTACCATTCACCATATTACTTAGGATGCTTTGTGATTATGTTTGCTGATTGGGGTAAGTATTAACATTTCATATGTTTTTTTAAATAAAAATGTTTATATTGATTATGTTTCACCTATTTAATATTCATAATTAATTGGACTTATTAAGTGATGGGTGGGTCCTAGAATTACATATCCCCTTGATGCATTGGTAGGCCTTATGAGGCAAATCAATCAACCAAATTAAATGGTTTTTTAACCATAGTTTTAAACTATCTTATGAAGGGTATTGGTAATATGTTTATGATGTTTGAAATTATGAATTCTCTAATTATGATATTATTCATTGATGTTTATGTGATTATTAAATTAGTTAGAATATCCATGGAAAATTTTCAAGCTTATGTGATTATGTATATGGAACTATTTGATTATTATTTATTTCTACAATAATATGCTTATGTTATTGATTAAATAGAATGTGTTTTTATTTATTTACCTTTACATATTGATTTTTCTGATATCTTCCTCTTTACTCATACCCTTACTGATCATTTGATCTCACCCCTTTATTATGTTTCTTTCCATAGGATTCCAAGATGAGTATTAGGATTAATATGTAGGGTTATGCTAGAGGAAATAATAGAATTATAAAATAAAATACTATTTGGTGTTTTATGTTCTTAATTGTAATTTGAGATTCAAGTATGTATCTTTTGTACTAATACTACTAAACTATTTATTCCTTCAAAATGTGATTTCTTATATCTTATTCCAATGTAATTAAGTAACCACCAACTCTGGAAAACTAGGGTTGGGGTCTTTAAAATTATGGTTAGAATTCCATATATATATATATATATATTTCCTTCCATTAGATATTGTATATATTCCATGTTGTGTACTCGAACCTATGTTTCTTATTCTTTGAACATCATAAGTAGATAAAAATCCAATCCTAGTGAGAGTCATTGGTTTTTTGTTAAGAACACAATTAAGTACTCAAGATGAATTAAGTACATACTCTTGATCTTTAGAAGGTAGGTTGATCTCATTGTAAAGGGATACACTGATGCTAGTTTCCAATCCAAGAAATATTATAAGATATCTCAACCAGGTTTCTTTTTTTCCAAAATGATGGAGCAATTAGTTAAAAGAGTTTCAAAATTGAAAATAATATGTCCTAAATCCTTGTAATATAATATAGTAGAATTTGGTGTGTCGTAGAGAATGATAAAAATAAAAATAATTCCATATATTTAATCCTGTGGACATATTGTATATACAATAGAGGGATATATATGTTAGATACATGGTTATGGAATATTTTTTTGAACCTAATAGATGTTTTAGGAAGATGTTGAGACTTAATAAGATTGTTGAGAATCAAGTAATGGATATATTTATTGTATTATTTTTCTATAAATACATAAATCATATTTAAAATCATATAAAATAAGTTTTATCATGCGAGTTTAAGTAAATTCCATGGGTTTAGAGTATTTTATCATGTTTTGAATTAGTTTGGAGAAGTTTAGAGGTTTTCTAAATTTTTTTAGAGTAGAGCGGAATTGATTCTGAAAAATCTACATAATTTTGAATTCATATGTAAGTTTATAACTTATAAGTATAAAATGGAAAATTTATAACATTTATCTATGTACATATGATATTTAAATTCATATATAAGTTTTTTTGAAGATCACTTTGAATTTTGGAATGGAAGATGATATATAACTTATTTTTTATAATATGTAAGTATTTTTATTTTGAAGAGGTAAATAATTTCCATAGGAAAACCTACCTATGGTATATAAGTTTTATATAGTACACAAGTTTTTTATTTTTGAACAGGGGATTTAAAGAATTTTCTAGTCCTGGGATGATTAACTTTTTATAAATATTATGTGATTTGTAATATAATTTTTCAAGGATATATAATATATTATCTATAGTATAAATAATTGGAAATGTTTTAAGAATAATGTGTGAAGAACAAGTTTTTATATATATTACATGATATTAAATATATTTTATTGAATACTTAAGATATCGTGCTAAGGTAGAGAAAAAAAAATTAGTAATGAAGAGAAACTTACACAATGCGTAAGTTTTTTTTAGGCAAGTGTTTTCCCCCGGAATGTGTGTACTTATTAGGAATCACTATTTCCAGATGGTATCCATTAGATTTGTTTATGGAATTGGAAATATCCAACAATTATTTATCCAAAGGGACTTCTTTTCAATGGTAGGCGTTCATTAGGTTTTGACCTACGATACTTAAGAACTCACATTGGTCGAGGGGATGAGAGGTTGATCTCATCACACCATTTTGGGGAGAATTATTGCCTAATTTGGGAATCTATTATAGATTTAAGATATGTTCATGAATCCTTATTAGTTTACCAAATATAACATGGGTTTCCCTTAAAATTTGAAATCAATTATTGTAATGTCCTAGAATTTTTGTATAATTTTTTTAATTATATGGAATAATTTCAAGACTGTGAAATTTGATGGCGCACGATACTGAGGCCTGGAGTGCCCGGAATGATCCGTAGAAGTTTTGTTAAGCTTTAATTAGCGCTCATAAGTAGTTTTCCTGAAAAAGTGGAATAGATCTTAAAAGGTTACTTGGATCAGAAATCTGAGGGCACCGTCGCACTCAGAATGACAGTTTTACCCTAAGCGCGACTTAAGTTTAGTTGGCACGGGCCTCCTGTGAGAAAACCCAAAAATGGCATAACTGTAAATAAAATAATTAAATAAAGTTATTTTATTTTTCAAATGCTTATAACTCACAAACGGTAACTCAGATTAAAAATCTGAAACCACCGCTAAACTCATGAGGGTATACTTTCTTTTAGCAGTTACCAACATTAGCCAGCATGGGCCACCAGTGAAAGTTAGTTTTTCTCCGTAAATAAAATAATAAAGTGACAATTATTTTATTGTAAAATTCATAACTTTTAAACGGTAACTTGGATTGGAAATACAAGAGTACTGTTGGGTTCTTTGGGGTATGTTTCACTTAGGCAGATCCTAATCTTGACCGGTGCAGGTTGAGGGTGACTGTTAATAATTTTCCAAACTTTTTTTTCGGGTATGTTCAGTAAACGCATGAGCAGCGTTTTCTAACTTTTAAACCGGTGCTCGGATTAAAAATCTGAGGACACAATTGAATCTTCAGGGTTGAGATTCGCTTAAGTGAGACTTCACTTTGACCACAGTAGTTCTGGAGAAATAGTTAAGTTTTGTGACTTTTTAAAAATATTAAATAAAATAAATTTGTTATTTTATTTTCATTCCTTTACTCTAACAGACAAGTGGAAACATGGGTCCAGCGACGTGTCAAGCCAATAAATGGCTTGACCTTTAAATTTTATGTAACTACACCATTTGGGAATTAGGAAGGTTTCTAATTAATGGGCCTCTATTAATCCCACGAATGTTGCACACCCTCCCCCTCTCCTATTTATATGGAGCTTGGAGAGAGGTGTCGGCACTGATTCACCAAGCAACGAAGTGCTGACAAAGTGCAGTGATGCCAAACCCTTAGAGGATGGCGCTGGTACCATTAGAAAGTGACGGGCGACACCGAAACCCCAAACTGAATATTGATGAATGATTGACGTCGTTAGAGGCTAGTTGCGGGGGACAGCGAACACCGACCTGCTTCCACAAACACACACTCACCATCGTTCTTGAGGTATGGTTTTTTTTATGTTTGAATTTAATTTATTGAATCTTAATGTCCTAAATTCACGATGAAGATGGCCAAATGGACATTTCCATCATCCCGCACATTAACATTGCTTCTCTTCCTTTTATTTCTTCATGCGTTCTTCGTGCGTTCTTCAACCCCATAATTTTTATTGGCACTGTAAATACAGAGTTTTGTTGAGCGCGATATATGGACACGAATACCTAGACACAAGGATCACGAATATGCAATCGTATAATTTTTTGGGCTTGGAACGAAGCCGCAGTGGCTCGTGGAATAGGCGACGGTTGTCACCCGGCCGACCACGAGGAAGGAAGGGCGGCGCGCGTTTGCGCCGTCGGTTGAAGAGGAGCCTGCGACCCATCGGCCGCGGCGAAGAAAGATGGCAGTCGGAAACCGACCGACCATGTGGCGGAGTGGCGGTGTGCATCCATGTTGTCGGTGGAGTAGGAGGCTGCGGCCACTTGGCCGCGGTGGAGGCGGATGGCAGATGACACCTGGTTGGACGCAAGTGGATTGTGGCGCCGTCACGCTGCTAGAAAGAAGACTGGCCGGCCATTCTGGCCGACCGAAGTGCACCGTGAGGGATCTCCGAGTGGTCCCGTGTTCTATCCAAGCCGTACCACAGGCTGCACCGTGAGGCCTCACCGCGAGGTCGCACCACGGGCCGCACCACGAGCCGCACTGTGGGCCGCACCGCGAGTCACACCACGAGCCGCCCAGCGGGCCATGCTAACGGTTTGCTCCCTTTGCAGGCCGGGCCAGGCCTCGCCATATGCAGGTAGAGATAGACCACGACCCAGTGGGCTAGGTCCACTAAGGCCCAGGCCATCCGAGCTAGACCCAGACTGGGTCGGTCCGACCGGGTCGGACGGGGCCCGGGCCCATCTGGGCCCAGTATTACCTTTTTGACCATAACTTGAGAACCAGGCATCCGTTTGATGAACCATCTGTGGTTATAGAATAATTGGATTGGGATGATCCATTTGATATACTCTACTTGAGTTTTAGATAAGGTTGGAGTACGGACGGGTCAGATCAGACCCCGAATCCAACCGGGCCCTCAGAGCAGAAACACTAATAACTTATAGGCCGTGCATCCGATTGATGCATCGTCTGTTGCGTTGGGTCCCTTTTGAAGTGGCATACCTTTGGGTTAATTTTTAGTGGAAATTAATGGTGGTTGAGGTATGAAATATGGTTTGGGAATGGTTCTCCCAAGCACAATACATATGAAACCCTGCGACTGGCTGAGATTTGACAACTTCTAACCATTTCGACTCGGAGTGATTCGACTGGCCCAGTGGGGAGAACCTTTGTGTGAAGTGGCACACCCATGGTGGGGAGAACCTCTATGTGACATGGAAAACCCATAGTACTCAACTGGAGGATTACCTCAACAGTTCAAGGTTAGTGGGAAGCACCTCTGTGTGACGCGATAGGCCCACTGTACTCAATAGAGGAGGAGTTATCCAGCAGCCGAGGTGTTCAGAATGTTACTTGTTAATATCCCTAGAGAATCCTATGGCTGGTTATCAGCTTCCGTAGCGATCCTATGTGGGTCAGCTTTATAATTCTATTTCTTAGAGTTTTATACCTGGTGTGAGCCGAGTCTTTATCTTTGTGATATTATTTCCTTCGTGGAACAGTTGGGCTTTGGGATTTTGAGTTGGGCCTCGTGTTTCCTCAAGATTGAGATGATTTTAATTGAAAACTTAGTTATATGTATGGGCATATACCTAAGTAGGTTTGTCAGTTGTTTTTATGTTTTGAGGTTTATCCTCGGTGGTTTTTGAGAGACATTCGAGGGTCTCGAGGTCCCTACTGAGTATTGTTATACTCAACCCTGCACAGGCTACACCCGCACCTTGTTGTATTTGGTACAGACGACGAAAAATGCTGAGTGAGGATAAGGGTACCAGGAATGGAGGTAGCTCTAAGGTGGACCATAGACGAGGCATACCGTAGAGACGACTGTTCTAGAGTTTTACCTACCCTTCAGGTAGGAGTCCTTGGCGGGTGTTCACAGGAGTTGTACTCATTTTTACTTATACTTTCTAGTTTTTCTTGTACTTTATAGTTGGGATTGTATTTTGGCCCCTTTTACTTTCTGTACACACCCTGTTTACTACATAGTTTTACTTTGTTATTGTATCCTACTTTTTGCTTAATTGTGTGAGTTACAGGTTATAAAGGCAATGCCTTCCTATTTTTAGGGAATATTCCTTTCAGTGATAGTCGCCGGCCCCTGGCCTATGGAAGGAGGGCTCAGGGTAGTCATGGAACGAGCCCCGAGTAATGGGTCGTGACCATTATTGGCATGTGTGAAATTTAGAATCATCCATATATATTCGAGGTTCTTCATTAATTTAGATATTCGTATGTATTCTAGGTTCTCAATCAATAGTATCCTCTTATATACTACTTAGATATCCTTTAGTCATTGTTATGATGATGCTGGTTTTAAGCCACTCAATGGGGAACTTTGGAATTTATGGTCGTCTAGGCAAAAAATTTTTTTTGATGTTGGGATCATACCCATAAATGGGCTACCTATGTATCCTTGTGAAAGGAATCAGAACCCTTGTAGTTTGGTGCCACTTAATGTGGTACATCATACCTTTTAAGGTCATGTGATAAGGACCTAACCACACAGTTTAATGTCATGTGTTAAGGACATTTAAGTAGAAGGTTCTTAGTCAAAGCTTGGTGTCAGACTTATGCCTAAGTAGCCCAAGGAACCTAAAAAGATATGAGTTTCCAAGTTGGATTAGACCCCATTGGGAATATGGCCTAGGAAGAACATGGTTGATTTATAATGTTGAGTTTGAACCTTAGGAAGGCTTCCTACGTATCCCACTCAGATGAGAATCAAATCCCACATAGTTCAGTAAGTCTTTCATGGTTGTATAACCCTTTGAGAGAAATAGGTCAGGGATTACTCCTAAGGAGGATGTCCAAATTAAGGGAATTAAGGTTGGATTCTTCAAGAGGATATCTAGTGTGCTCGGGCCCTGGGTGAAGGCTTCCTACATATCCCATTTATGGTGGAATCAAAGTTCTCATAGTTCAAAAATTGAATTGGATAGTGAGGATGTTGCAATCATCACAAATATATAAGCCCACGTGAGTCATGCTCAATGTGAGAAACAAGAGTATGTGAAAGATTCAACAAACCATACACTTTATCTTCTACTAATGGAAGAGGTCGATCCTATGATGAAAGAAGCCGAACCGATGGTGGTTGAGGGCGCGAAACAATGAACCCTTAAATGTGAAATAAATTTGAAGGTCATTTGGTCTGGTCTAAAAGACTAGTGGATTACTCTAGGAGGTATTCCAATTTTAGGATTGGTTGGGGCTTACTCATAAAGAGGATTCCCATTAAGGGATTAGTTGGGGCTTACTCCTAAGGAGGATGCCCATTTGGGGTTTGGTTGGGGATTACTCCTAAGTATGATACCCATTTGGGATTGGTTGGGGCTTACTACTAAGAAGGTTTCCCACTTGATATTGGTTGGGGCTTACTCCTAAGGAGGATTCCCATTTGAGATTTATTGGGGGCATACTCCTAAGGAGGATGCCCATTTGGGAATTGGTTGGGGATTACTCCTAAGGAGGATTCCCATTTGAGATTGGTTGGGGGTATACTTCTAAGGAGGATGCACATTTGGGAAATGGTAATCTCATAAGGTGGATGACCATTTGAGATTGGATGGGGATTAATCCTAAGGAGGATGCCCATTTGAGATTTAACCTAGAATAGGAGTCAAGTGATGAGGTTTGAAGAGTTTCTTCAGGAGTGTATCGACTCAAGGTACTCGAGGAATCCATAAGGAGAGTCCAAACATGTAACATATGAAAGGAAACAAGAGGAGTAAGTTGACCCAAGGCAATTCATTGAGTGTGATGGAGTGTATCAAATCATGGTATTCCAAGGTCAGAAGTTGGGCCACATAAAGGGTTCAATGGAAAATTTCATAACCCAGATTGAAAAGTTTGCAGTGCAACTCTCCATTTATCATGGGGTCAGTGACAAAAGTGAAGGGACCGACTTGAAGGGCCAGAACCATATCCCGACACTGATCCTGAGTAGGGGTGAGGGGGCACAAACCCCTACAGTATGTACTAATGGGTTCATGCAGGTGCTCTTCCTAGTTGGTCCACGTAGGTGTTCCGCACAGGTTCTCCTATAAGGTGCGTCGTACAGGTGCTCCGCATAGGTTCTTTGTGTAGGTGATTCGTGTAGGTGCTCCACATAGGCCATTGGCATAGGTCCTTAGTGTATCTCCATGTTTTCTAGACCTTGATGGTACTTTGAACTACTCCCCCCCCTTTAATTCTATCTTCTCTCATGTTTTGGATAATTACATGTGAATTTTTGAGAACCTGGGAAAATGATCTATACAATGGGAGCTTCGATAGTTCTTCTAACTTTTTCTGCATCTAAAATGGGGAGCCCAAGGGTCATATTTATAGGAAATGAGGGGGATGGTTTAATGAAGTTTTTTGGCGTAGTTTAGTTGTGTATCTCCTCAACATATCTCTTCTGCGTATGGGTAAAAAAAGTATACTGCCACATAGGTCCTCTGTACAAGTGATGGAAATTCCTTT
The DNA here is from genome assembly GCA_963277665.1 of Viscum album. NCBI lineage: Eukaryota > Viridiplantae > Streptophyta > Magnoliopsida > Santalales > Viscaceae > Viscum > Viscum album. The sequence continues at coordinate 59,127,622 of OY728129.1, forward strand.
TTAAAATTTATCTATCTTCCGAGTTCTATAAATTTTGATCCGTAAGTCCATTTAGACTCCTTGACTAGTCAAATAGAATCTATCAAATAGATATAAACTTCTTGATATGGTCAATACACCAAATCTTCTCATATGAAACTCAAAAATTAAAATTTAATCAATCAACACATTTTTATCATCGATCTTGGAAATCCACAACCAACTTTTTGTGGGGGGATCTTTCCACTTATCCCTAATTTTGGAGAAGTCCTTTGTAAGATATAAATATAAACCACATATTACTCCTTCATGGTGAAACATCTTTACTCATACTTGACATTTGTCATCTATGTGAGAATCATATCTTCAATTTTTCAGAGAAGCGCATGAAACAAATTCTATGGTGTCAAAAAGCATAATAAATTTTTCTAAAGGAAAAATAATTAAGGTAAAGGGAATTATGTTATGTAGTATGCAAGATAATTGATTCTCATATAAAAATATATATGTTTTTTTTAAAAAAATTATGTATATTTCAACACTTAGAGAACTTTTTTTTCTAAAGTTTGAGATTTCCAAAATAAATATTTTGAGAAATTTTTTAAAATCATAAGATATTGAATCTGATTTATCATGGTTTTAATATAAAAATGTATTTTTTTATTCAAGTTATTAGATAAAATGGTTCACATCCTGAAGAAACTTATCATTTCATAAAGGAATAATAATTTTCATTTTAGTTGAGAAAAAATGATTGGTTGTGTCATGAATCATCAAATTGTGCCATGAGTTATTCATGAATCCACCTTGACAATTCCAATGACTTAAATGAAATAAGAATAAGAAGTTAGAGATGTTATATAAGAAGTTAATTTTTTTAAAAGAAGTTATTTTTTTGAATTTAAATTTGAAATTCAAATTCAATTTCGAATGTTCTGCTACTTTTATGTGCAAGATAAATAAAAAACGGATCTTTCATTCATGGATTAATTAAGTACCATGCATATATAAAAAAATGGGAATATTCAAGTGTAGTTTTCAAGAGGTAATATTTGTATAGATTATCCAAGATAGGGAAAATAATAGGAAGAAGATACTTTTTACTATACAAGTATATTAATATAAAAAATATGTATCACAATAAGTTTATGGTAGTATATTTCAAATGAATACTTTCTTATAGTTTTAAAAATAGATTCATTTTTCTCATTTTGTGGGAACATTGTACATAGTTAGGAGAAATTTTTGTAACATGATTACTAAGATAAACACTACTCATTATAGTATATATAATGAAACTAGTGGATCATATGATCTTAGGTGAATCCAAACCATTCCAAAGATTAACCTCCTCATTTTGAGAACTAATCCTTGTAAAAATATTTTATTCTTATTATGTGTTCATTTGAGTGAGTTTAACATTGATCATATTGTCACTTTAATAGTCATAAAATGTTGTTTATAAAGAAAACATAAAAATAATTAATATCATTGATTCCTCCCCCTAAATGATTTCACACTTATCTTATGGTTTTTTTCAAATGGTATTAGAGCTCAGTTCCCTTCAATGATGATTAATACAATATTATTCTATGTTTGTAGAGTTAGTAATAGATTTCTATTGAAGATATGGACAACCAAAATTTAGTGAATAATATGGTATTCCCATTTTCAATGGGAAGAATTATTATATATGGAAAGATCACATGCTTCCCAAATTATTATCTATTAGTTTGCATGTATTGGAGGTTATAACTGATGAATTTACTCCTTGAGCTGAATGTGATATAATTCTAGTAACTAATAGAAAGAACCTAGAGAATGAGGGATATACTCAGAATATCATTATGTCATATCTTTCAAAGAAATAATTTATAAAGTTTAAAGGAATAATAATATCTTAAGGCATATGGGATAAACTAGAAAATATATATGGAGGCAATACAAAGGTGAAGCAGGCTAAACAAAAAAATTGGATATTGAATTATAAAGAACTAAAAAATATGGAATATGAATATTTAGATGAATTAATAAAACATTTAAATGAAATTATGATCACAATAATTGGTTTTTGTGAAAAGTTGGAGGATAAATAAGTTTTTAAGAATATTCTATAAATTTTCTAGGTAGGTTTGACGCAAAAGTCTCTTCTCTTAATGACTGTGACCAAGGTATAATTACTTTTGATGATTTTAAAAAAATTATTAATGCATATGAGATTAAAAATGGAATTGTCTTAAAAAATAAAATTAAGTTTGAAAATATTTTTTAAATCCAATAAATAAGAAAAGTGAAATAAATAAGCACTTATTGAAGAAGGATATTTTTAATTATAATAAGATACAGAAGAGAAGTTTGAAAAAGTCATGTAACTCATATCTAGATTTGTGAGAATATGGGAAAATATTTTCAGGGAAATTCATTGATTAAAATTTTTAGCTGTGGATCTATTGAACAATTTATAGAAAGCTATATAAATTTGAATTAAAAATAATTTATTTAAGACAATGATTAGTTTCCAAGGAGATTCTCTAAGAAAAAATAAATAAAATTTGATAAGTCATTATTTTTAAAAAAATATAAGGGTAAGAATTTATCAAAATATAAAAATATAAATCTCTTATAAAATTTTAATGATGATTAGAGTGGTTATGATGATGATTAATTTTATACTTTTAGTGATGTTGATAAAAAACTATTGATATATAAAATTAATGAGGATGTGTTTACTATTAATGAAATTAATAATGCTAGGAGTTATGATGAAATAGAAATGCATTTTATGTTGAATTAATAACTCAAGGAATGTATTTAAAATATCTCAAAGTTAGAAAATAAAATGGTTTTTTTAATAAAGATAATCAATCTTCAATTAACATTTTTTATATTGAAGAAGAATCAAAATTTCTAAAATTGATTTATGACTTAACATAGTTACTTTCTCAAGAGAAGACTAAAAACGTTTATATAGAAGTGAAAATTAAAATTAAGGTGATAGAACTTGATATGTTACAATTTAATTTGATCAATATCAAAAAGGAATTAGACAATTTAAATCCAAATTTTGTAATTCTGTTGGAGAAGTGCCCCTATTGTATACCGAGGTGCACCCTCCTGATAAAGGGAGGCCTGAGGAGGGCAGGGTGGTTGAGCCTCCTATGATACAGAAGGTGCCAAGGGTTGTGGATGCAGTGCCTATTATAGGGATTTTTGAGGAGGGTAGTGTGCTGGGTCCCTTGGAACCAAACATTCTCAAATCCCCATCCTATATAAAGGGTGCATCTGCAGGGGAAAACAAGTGGTTCCCCAGTGAGCTGAGCAAGCAGTTTGGGCTGAAGCCTCCCACTGAAGGCCCAAGGGTTGAGATAAGGAACCGCTTTGATTGTCTGGTGGATCAAGATCAAGTAATGTTTCATGAGGAAGATGATTTAGGTGCTGATAGCTTTAGCCAAATATTATCGGACAGTTGGGATCGTTTCCAAGGGAAAGGTCCTCACAACCCTAGAAGGAAGAAGGGGATCAAAGGAAAGTGCGACTCCGAAAAATGCATTATGGTTCAGGGAAAAAAACCAAAGTTATGTAAAGACTATTCTTACCTACCAAAACCAATGGAAACCAGGTTGGCCAAGAAAGGTGGAAGCAAGGAAAGAAAGGCCCTACAAGATAGAGATAATGGTGATCTAGGTAGAGAAACAAAGGTAATATAGGAAGAGGTAAGGGAATGCCTGAAGCTCATATTTCACTCCAAGGAAGAAATGATTGAGAAAGACATGAGTCCCAATGCCTTAATTGAGGAAATTTCTAGAATTTATGATAGAAGGTTGCAAGTTGAGGCCACTGAGGAGTAGAAATCGTGGATCGACAAGAAAGATCGAATAATTGCTTGGGGTTTCAATCAAGAAAAAATATGTCTGGAAGAATTCATTTAGAAAATGGATAGGATGATCTCTCATCTCGAAGAAATTATCAGGGAGGATCCAAACACATAGGTTAGCACTTTTCACTGGGAATTATATAGAGTGGCTGATTCAAATAACCTTAGTCTGGTGTTTAACAATTTTGTGAGCTCCTTTAGCACGTAGTGGTTTTGGTTTTCTGAACGATGGTTTCCCACTTGTCCTTAAAGTGTATTTTTAATAAAAATTTATATTTGGTATTTGGTGTTGAATAATTTGGTTAAATTTTGAATAAAAATATTTTGAAAGATATTAACGATTAATAGAATGATGAAAATCAAGTAGAATAAAAATATCACAGTCAAATTGTGAGAATGATCTTTTAAATGTTTTTGTAAAGTCTAAGTTGAAGATGGATATTAATGAAATGAATTTTTTAGTAAAAAAAGTAATCATAAAAAATTTATAAGTTCTAGGAACAATGAATTTAAAGGAAAAAAATATATAAATATTTATTTATAAAAGGATGAAAAGAAGTATATATTGAAGAATAAAGTTTTGGGAGTTTATAATATTTTTTATTCACGAAAAGGATCCAAAATTAATGATGAATAGAAGGAACAAAGGTAGGTGTCAACATTTGGACAACAAGATGTTTTTAGAGGTAAACATAATTTTTATAGAAATTATTGACACTTTTGAGGCTTTGGGTACTTACAAAATATTTTTTTGGTTTAATTACAAATATTCTTAAGATCCTAGAAGGTTTTGGATGTTTAAGGGGGATTCAATCCACTCAAACAAGAAAAATTATGATGTAACCAAAAAATATAGATTGAAGGTTAAGAATAAATTTCAACTATTTGAAGAAGTTTTTTGGAATATGTGACTTTACATAAAACCTTGATAATTATTTTTTCAAAATCCTACTATCCTACTTGATAAGGAATTATAATACTCATAAGTATCATAATAATTTGGAAAAAATTCATGGAAAATGATTTTTTATTGAAGTTTCACTTATAAATTTAATAGGTGAATGTAAATGGATTCTAGATAGTGGATATTCTTCAAAAATGATAAAAGATTTAAATATATTTAAATATGTTAAAAATTTTAAGGCAAGTTTGGTGAACTTTGGAAATGATGTGTCACTTAAAATTAAAGGTTTTGGTCTAATAGTGATTGAAAAGAAAAAGTTGAAGTTCATGAACACTTTATATATTGATGGGATAAAACACAATATATTATGTATTTCTTATCTATGTGATGAATTCAATGAAGTGGTCTTCAAGAAATATGGGTTCTTGGCTATGAGGTTAAAATATGGATGTGTTATGAAAAGAATATAGTGAATAAGGGGTAACATGTTTCAAGTTAGTTATATTTAAAATTCATGCTACTTAAACATTAAAGAATAAAATAAATTATGGAATCTAAGGCTTGGTAATATTGGGAAAATAATGAGAAATATTACCCAAGGATAGAATGTTCATTATGTTCCAAGAATGAAAATAGTTATAAACTAGATGTTATCTACATTTCAAAAGGGTAATATTATTAATTCTTCACATAAGAAAGTTTAGATTCAAACATCTCATCCATTGGAGCTTATCCATTTTGAAATTTTTGCGTGTATGGGGAAGTAATAAACAAAAAAATATAGGTATTTTATTTCCTTTATTTATGAATTTACTCATATCACTTTTATTATTTTTATGAATAATAAGTCAAAGTCTTTAAAAAAATTAATTGATTTACAAAGAGTGTGGTTTATTCTTGAAAAAGTTTTTGGCAAACAATACTGAAGAATATACTAGTGGAAGATTTAATGCTTATCTTGATAAGCATGGTATTAACTATGAACTCAATGTACTATAAATCCCACAAAAAATGGTTTTTCTAAATGTAAGAATATAAGTTTGGTAGAGATGGATCATATTATATTGATTAAGTATGATACTTATCAGTATTTATAGAGAAAATATATTGGTGCATTAGTTCACATTAAAAAATATTTCTTGTATATATCAAATTAATATATGTCACCAAAGAATATGTATTATATAAATTACGTAAATTTAAAATAATTAAGGTTGTTTGGAATAACTTGTAAAATCAAAGAGAAATACAAAAATATTGTGAAATTTGAGAAGAGAGGAGAATATGGAATTTTCCTAGATTATTATCCAAATAAAATAAGATACCACTATTATAAAAAGTATGAAAGGAATATTTTTTAAACCATTGATGTAAATGTGTAGGAACATTAAACGAAATAAATAATACATCAAGAAATAATTTCTAGAAGTGATGAAGATGTAACTATTTTTTTAATCAAGGTGATGATTCTAAAAATATTGTGATTTTTTAAGAAGTAAAAAATGGAGACGATGATCCAAATATTTATAGTAATGAAGAGAAAACTCACTCATCTCATATATGGATGAGAAATTATGTAGAGATCCAAAATATTAGTAGAGAACAAGGACAATAAGTTCAAACTGAAATAAAAATTGAAAAAAATAATACATACCTCATTTTTTTCATGTTGAACTAATATATGTGAATGAGGAAGAGAAGAATTTGGAATGGATTGATGATATGAATGGATAATTAGATTAGATAGAAAATAATAAAACATGGTAGTTGGTACCCAATCCTGAAAATAAGAATTTTATAAAAAAAGTGGATGTTTAAAAAAACTTAATGAAATAGGATATTTTATAAGAAACAAGGAAAGACTTGGGTACAAAGGGTACCCATAGGTTAATGGAATTATTTTTTATGACAATTTTACATCATATGATAAACTAAAGACCATGAAGAAATTTCTTACTATTATAACATAAAGTAAATGCAATATTTTCTAAACAGATGTCAAGTCTGCCTTCCTCAATGAAGAATTAGAAGAGGAAGTATGAATTAAAAAACCTAGTGGTTTCTTGGTTGAGGAAGATTAAAGTTATTTTTATAGGTTAAAGAAGGTACTATATGGGTTAAAACATTCCCCAAGATCATGGTACACTAAGTTATATACCTTTTTGAAATAGTCGAAGTTCAATAAAGGAATAGTGGATAAAAATATGAACATTAAAGATGAGAACATAATATTAATTATTTATATTGTTTATTCATATGATATTAATTTTTCTATAAATGAAGAAATAGTTCATGAATATTTTACTTTAGAGATGAAGAAGTTGTTTCAAATGTGCATGATTGGAGAAATGATATATTTTATGAGCTTAAAAAAATTTCAAGAGGAAGATCACATGTTTCTATATAAATAAAAGTATTCTCATGATATTTTAAAGAAGTTTGGAATAGAGGATTCAATAATAGTTCCTATACATATCTCAGTAGAAAAAAAACATCTAAGGATGAGCAAGGGAAAAATTAAAATTGAGAAAATTCTAAAATCTTATTGATAGCTTCAAGGAAGAATATTTTGTATTCCATTATATTATGTGAATTGTATCAAAGTTCACAAAAGGAGTATAATTTCAAGGCTGGAAATATAATTATGTGACATATAAAAAACAATAGACAATGTATTGAATTATGATAGTAGTGTAAATATTGATATATTTGGCTATACTGGTGTATATTCATCTAGAAATATAAATGATAAAATGTATACATATGGTAGTGTTTCCTTTTTAGGTGAAAGGTGTATATTTTGGAACAAAAATAATATATATTTTATGATATTGAGTACTTATAAAACACAATATGTTTCCAAAAATCAATACACAACCTAATTGATGTGTATGAGTGATCAATTGGAAGATAACAAGTTTTAAGTGAAGATACCATTACTTATGGGATGTGATAATTAGAGTATTATCAATTTATCAATAAATTTTATTCAGAATCAATAATAAAAGCATATTGATATAAAATATTAATTCATCAAATATATTGTGGAGAAAATGTATTGAATCTATAATTTGTTCTAAAAAAAGAGAAAATAGATGATATATTCACTGAACCTGTCACACCCCGACCGCGGACGTCTGAAATTTTTCTCCTTTCTTGGTCCTGATTTAATTTTTTTTCGAGGTTTTGTTGTGTCGGCAGTTTCGCGCCGGTGCGCGGTCATCGCATCGCTGGCGGTGATCGTGTGTTTGGCCCGGGTGACTATGTGTTCACCCGGCATTTTAAATATTTAAGTTTTTACATTGACCTTTTATTATTATTACCATTTAATTTGTATTATCATTATTGTTGTATTCTTGCATATGTTTGTATAATAATGTATATATATATAATATATGCTTATATATGTATATATGTATTATCTTTGAATTGTCTTATTAATTTAAATATTTGATCAAAATAATTATTGTTGGAATTAACTAATTTATTATTTATTATTATTATAAGATTTATTATTATTATTATAAGTTCTATCATTATTATTATCGTTATCATTATAAAATTTCATTATTGAGTTTTAATATTAATATTATTATCATTAATTTTATTATAAGTTTTGTTATTATTTTATTATTATTAGTATTATAAGTTTTATTGTTATTATTATTATTATAAGTTTTATTAATATTAATATTAAAAGGTTTTATCACTATTATACACTTTATTATTATTATTATTATTATTATATATGTATATATATAAACCAAATCAAACCTAACCCTATCCTACCCCTACCCAGCCGCCACCCCGTTTCTCCTCCTTCTCTCTCCCCGCGACCCCCACCCACCTTTGCGTAGCAGCGCCCGACCCTCCGCGCAGCCCGCGCCATCGCCGCGCCGCCCTCCTGCTTTCCCCTCCTTCCGCAGTCGGCTCCCAGCACCCAGCCGCCACCCCGGCCGCTCATCTCCTCCGCCTCGCCTCGTCCCGAGCCCTACTCCCTTCAGCGTCGCCGCCCACACCAGCTCCCGCCACGCCCCGCACCCGCCGTCTCGCTGGCGTCCTCTCCCCATCCCCGGCGTTCAGCGCTCCTCCACCGGCCGCCGTCCCGCTTCACCCGCGGCCCCGCCGCGCCTGCTGGCCTCTCCGCTGCTCCCCGCTGCGCTCCTCCAGTCGCACGCCGCGCCGACCTCCTCCGGCAGCGACCCCTTTCCCGCCTTCTCCGCCTTGTGCCAACGCCGCACCACCACCTCCGCCTCCCGGCCTCGTCCGGCGCTCCCGTCCCAGCCCTGCTCTCCGCGTGCCCGCCGTCGCCCTCGCCGCCGTCCGGCGTCCCCCCCTGCGCGCTCCCTTTTCCCCTTCACAGTAAGCTTCCCTTTTTATTTTTATTATGTTTTGCTTTTCTTTTTTTTTATCATATTAGTAATATTATTATTATTAATGTTATAATGTTAATATTTTTTTCTATTCTTATTATTATATTATGTTATACTTACTATTATTTTTACATTATGTTGTTCTTCTTATTATTATTATATTATTATTATTATTATGATATTGTTGTTATATTATTATTATTAATATTATAATGTTAATCTTATTTTATATTCTTATTATTATTTTATCATTAATATATTATAATTATGTTAAATTGTTATTATTGTTGTTATTATTATTATTATTATTATGATTATTAGCATATTATTAATATTATTTTATTATGTCATTATTATAATTAATGTTATCTTATTATAAATATTATTATAAATATTATTATATTATTATTGTTACTATTGTTATTATAATTATTATCATATTAATATTATTATTATTATTATTATTATCATTATTGTTATAATTATTATTATTATTTAGTTATCATATTGTTATTATTATTATTAATATTGTATTATATTAATATTGTTATTTCTATCATATTATTATTGTGCTAAATTATTATTGTTATTTATTTATTCTCTTGGTTATTTTTGTATGTGTTATTTACCTATATATATTTGTTTAATTGCTTATTTGTTTATTAATTAATTGATTAATTAATTTATTCATTTATTTAATTATTTATTTTTCCTTCGCGGAATCTTGGTGTTTATATTTAATTTATAATAATCCGTTTTCTGTCGCGGGTTGAGTGACGTGCACTTTTTCCACTGTTCAGCGAGCGCAGTTGTCCGCGAAGGATCGTTCTACTTTCTGTTGGGGTTCCGTCGCGTCCGCTCCATGTTTGAGGTAGGCGAATTCACCTGTTTCCTTTTCGAAGCACTCTGCTGGTACTTGAATTATTTTAAATTAATTTTATTCCATGATTCGCATTTTTATTATAGCCTTGCGTGACTTATTGTGGTATTTTAAAATCTATAGTTTTGTTCGAAAGATAAGTTTGAAGCAATTATATTTTATGCCAAGGTAGTTGTGAACAAGATGTTGTCCTGCCCTTTTTATTGTTTATATAGTCCACCTGTTTAGGCGTTGCCAGCTAAGGTGAAACTAACTGCTTATATTTTCTAATGTGATCATTGGTTGTTTTAAGTGGTGTTCTTTTTGTAAAAAAAATCACTCTTGGATCTTATTGTCCTATGCTGGTTGGTTTTATGAAATTTGGTATCAATTGGAAGTGTTGTCGTGCCCTTTTGCAGGTTTGACGCACCATTGGATGTTGACACATCCATGGGTGCACCAGGTGCACACATGGATGTGCCCTCAAATGAAGGTGGTGTTTGAAATTGTTACCATTTATGTCCATTTATTTTTATTTCCTCAAGATCTTGACTTCTCTAAATGGTTCTTGGTTACAAAATGTTTTCGCCTTTTTTTTGAGACACTTCGAACTTGTTTTAAAAGAAATATACGAAGATATGCCCGTTTGGCCCTTTACTTAATACAAAAAAACAGTGTTTTGAGTTATTTAAAATGATACTGTGAAATATTCGTGTAAAGCTGTTTGTTTTTGAAAAACCAAGTGCTCGCTTGACAACTCCAGGTATTTTATAAAGTTGTTTTGATAATCAAATGATGTGAAGGCCCGGTTGGCACTTTATTGAATGTGAAGTGATTATACATATAAATATATACATATACGTACTTGTGAGGGCATCTCTACAGGGGGACTTCCCTTCGAGGGTTGTCGTGTAGCGGTGTCCGTGTAAGGGGTCGGCAAGTGCGGTGAGATGAGTCACGCGTGCGTGGGCCTCCCACTTACACAGTGTTACTAAAACCACCATGGGTTCCTGGGCGTCTTGTAGATTATCGAGTGACGGTTTCTTGCTAACCCTGATTAGACGGGTTGGTACCCTCTGGAGTTGTGGACAGGCCAGGTGGGATGTGCCACTGGTTGGCTATTAGGGCGGCCAGTTGGTTATTGACTGTGGAGTACCATGCCGGCAGGTAGTCTGAACCCGAGTACGTCCAGGGGTTTTCTAGGGATGTTTAGGATCACCCATGGTTACTTGATTCCTTGATTGTTTACTTACAGTTCTTCTTTACAGCTTATATTATTACTTGTGTCCTTTTCACTACTTGCATCTTGCATTGCTTGTTTACTTCCTGTTTCACTGGTTTATTTTCAGCCTGTACCATTTACCTGTTCCCTTTTTGCACAGTCGTAGTATTATCTGTATTTGGTTTTGTTTATAAAAACATGAAATGGTTTTGAAAGTGATTTATAGTGTGCGTTGGGTTTTCAAATAGGGAAACCTTTTGTTTATCTCTAAATGTGAAAAATCTATTTTATAATTGTATTTTTCAAACCCGTGTCAACGGATTGCTTGGGAAAGGAAACATTTGGATTCAGTGGTTTACTTTGGCTTACCTACTGGGCATTTTTAATGCTCACGCCTATATTATCATTTCAGTTGCAGGTCTTCCCTTGCTCAGGTCTTCTGTTTTGAGTCGCTCAGTGTTGGAGCGAGGTTTCTCTCTAGTTGGGTGGTGACCTGAGAGGTCACGTGGAGGTACGTGGTCGTGTGGCTTTTATTTCTTTTCTGTTGTTAGTGTTTATTTGTTCTGTTCTATTTACTTTTGTTTGGGCTCAAATCGTTCCCACCTGCTTAATTTTGATGCCCGGCACTTGTTGCCATCCCGGGGGGATCGGGAACGCCCCTCGGGACTTGCCGCGGACCGGCTCGGGTGACCGGTTCAGGGTCGACCCGGGCTGGTTCGTGACAAAATGGTATCAGAGGTGGTTCTTGTTATTTGGGTTGTCCGGTAGAAGGAGATTAGGACTGTCGGAACTCGAGGGGTAGGTACGGGAAGAGCGTCGCGAACTCTTGCTCGCACTGATCCTCGAGTTACCAGGGGTAGTTCGGGAATTGTGTCCCTGTCTTTCCTGGTTTGTCTTGGATTGAGAGACGATAATGGAGGCAAGCCGACGTCACATCGTAATTTCAGATGGAGTAGTGACCCATGTGGAGTTCGAGTACGTGGTTTGAATTCCTTCTAGTAGTCGACGCTGACTTGGGACATGGCCCACTACCATGTCGCCAGGTTGAGTGTGACTACTAGTCCCTCATTTCAGTGGTTGATGCAAATTTGGTTGCTGCTTATGTTTTGGTCTGTGTAAGTAAGTTGTTGGAAATGAAAAAGGTTTTTGAAAGATTGGACTGGTTCCTTTTAAAGGACTTTAAATATATGAAATGGGTTTTAAAACTGAAATCTCTTGTTTTGGAAATCTGTTGCTTTCTTGGAATTGGATAAGAATGATTTGGATTGAAACCTCGGTTCCTCTTTATGAACGTCTGCACATGTGTGAGAATGCATGGAAAGTGTGTGTTGATACACGTATGAATAGAATGTGGATAAAGACATGTGCAACGGTTCATGAGATTACCTGGGTGTGTATTTGAAATTAAGGGCTTGACCTTGTTTTCTAAATTGGTTTTAAAGAGGAAATGGTTTTGGAAAGTTTTTGGTTTGAAAGCGGATTGGTTTTTGGAAAGTGATCTTGAAAAAGGGTGGTTTTGAAATCAAAAATAAAAAGAGAATTTTAAAGAGGAGATTTTGTTTTGGGTTGTGTTGTATTTGTTCGGTCTTGTGCCGACTGTTTTTGATGAAGGCGCTTTTATTGATGTTGCTTCGATTTGATGTTGGTTTTGGCTTTGTGTTTTATATATCGCTCAGGAAATGCCGCCCAGAAAGGTCTCTAAGGATTCGAATATGTCATGCCCAGTTTTTAGTCGTCAGACTTTGCCTATTCTTCATGGTGATCAAGGTCCGTTAGAGGCAGTGAAATGGCTCGAGGAAGTGGAGCGTGTCTTTAGAATGTTGGGAACTCCCGATAATGTCACGGTTCGTGCAATTATGGAGTTGTTTGAGGGTCCAGCTCTGGACCAATGGAAGAGGGTTACCCCATCATCAATGCAAGGTGAAATGACGTGGGATGTCTTCAGAACCGTTTTCATCCAATGGTTTGTACCTGAGGAAGTGAAGTTGGAGAAAAAGAGAGAGCTTGTGCATATTCAACAAGGCCAACGGACGGTGAAGGCATATGTTGACCATTTCAAGGAACTGATTTCCTTTTCTCCAGATGTAGCGTCACATGAGCTCATGAAGGCCTCTCTTTTCACTGGGGGTCTTCGTCCAGAGATCAAGGAGCGAGTCCTCCCTTCTAAATACCTTTGTTTCGAGGGGCTGGTGGAGGAAGCTTTCTTGGCTGAGTTAGTTTCTGGTGTGCGGATGGTTAATACTTCAGTGTCCCCTGTTGTTGTTCGTAAGAGTCTCCCCTCTGGTGAGGAAAAGGCGCCAGAGATACCTGTTCCTAAAGAGTTATCCCCTTTGGTCCCAGCTTCCAGTTCATCAGATCGTTCGATGGTATGCTATCAGTGTGGTCGTTTCGGGCATTTAAAGCCGTCTTGTTGCAACCCTCCGAAGACGTGTCATCGTTGTGGTTGTCTGGGTCATCTGGAGAAGTTTTGCAAGAAGCGTCGCATGAAGAGGATGCTGTGATGGGAGAATGTCAGTACCTGACTGTGAGGCAGAAGATGCTTCAGCCATCAGAGCCCCAGCCACAAGTCTCGGGGTGAAGCTCGCGCACAGTCAGGAGTCCCCAGGGGTGTGAAGCCTTGGTCCAAGTTTTGTGTTCCGTGTTAGCAGTGGAACAATCAAGATCTTTTAGTACTTGTTTTTCTGCTGTTAAGTTTTGACGTTGTTGTTTGTTCATCATTTTACCACGGGGTTATCATGGACTTGTTCTATTATAATCCAAGTAGTCTGGTTTATGTAAATGTGTTGTTTTTCTAAAAAGTGACAATGGACTTGTTCTATGATAAATCTAAGTGGACTTTTCGTGTGAGTGTAGTATTCTAAATCGTGTGTCCTTCTCAAAAGTGTGTTTGACTCTCGTGTGGGTTGACCTCGTTTTAGTTATGTTGTCGATGTGGTTATGTTTCATGGACTTCGGTGAATCATATCTCCAATTTGATATTGGTTAAATGTTTTTTTTCTATGGGTTTTCCTTGATGTTGAAGTTGTTGACTCTAGTCGAGGATTCAATGTCTTGACGGAGGTGTTGTTTTAATCGTGCTATAAGAGTTGGTTTAAATTGGTTGGGAGTTCCCGCGTCGACCCCCCCCCCCTTTTTTTCTAGGGTTGTCTATTTAGAGGGTCAACTTTTCTGTGCAAGTTGAGCTCTTGTGGTGGGTAGAACCCTTCGTGTTCTCCCCTCAATCTCGGACCCAGATTTTCTCTTGAATCGGTCGGGTGTGACCTATGCTGAGTAAGGTCATCCCCGAGATTCTCAGTTTTCTTCAAGCTCCTTTAGTTCTATTTGGGCATAGACTTGATTTTTGGCTGACTTGTGACCTGGTGACTTTCTGGGGGCATAAAGTGTCTGTGGTGGGGAGAATTGTCACACCCCGACCGCGGACGTCTGAAATTTTTCTCCTTTCTTGGTCCTGATTTAAATTTTTTTTCGAGGTTTTGTTGTGTCGGCAGTTTCGCGCCGGTGCGCGGTCATCGCATCGCTGGCGGTGATCGTGCGTTTGGCCCGGGTGACTATGTGTTCACCCGGCATTTTAAATATTTAAGTTTTTACATTGACCTTTTATTATTATTACCATTTAATTTGTATTATCATTATTGTTGTATTCTTGCATATGTTTGTATAATAATGTATATATATATAATATATGCTTATATATGTATTATCTTTGAATTGTCTTATTAATTTAAATATTTGATCAAAATAATTATTGTTGGAATTAACTAATTTATTATTTATTATTATTATAAGATTTATTATTATTATTATAAGTTCTATCATTATTATTATCGTTATCATTATAAAATTTCATTATTGAGTTTTAATATTAATATTATTATCATTAATTTTATTATAAGTTTTGTTATTATTTTATTATTATTAGTATTATAAGTTTTATTGTTATTATTATTATTATAAGTTTTATTAATATTAATATTAAAAGGTTTTATCACTATTATACACTTTATTATTATTATTATTATTATATATATGTATATATATAAACCTAATCAAACCTAACCCTATCCTACCCCTACCCAGCCGCCACCCCGTTTCTCCTCCTTCTCTCTCCCCGCGACCCTCGCCCACCTTTGCGTAGCAGCGCCCGACCCTCCGCGCAGCCCGCGCCATCGTCGCGCCGCCCTCCTGCTTTCCCCTCCTTCCGCAGTCGGCTCCCAGCACCCAGCCGCCGCCCCGACCGCTCATCTCCTCCGCCTCGCCTCGTCCCGAGCCCTACTCCCTTCAGCGTCGCCGCCCACACCAGCTCCCGCCACGCCCCGCACCCGCCGTCTCGCCGGCGTCCGCTCCCCATCCCCGACGTTCAGCGCTCCTCCACCGGCCGCCGTCCCGCTTCACCCGCGGCCCCGCCGCACCTGCTGGCCTCTCCGCTGCTCCCCGCTGCGCTCCTCCAGTCGCACGCCGCGCCGACCTCCTCCGGCAGCGACCCCTTTCCCGCCTTCTCCGCCTTGTGCCAACGCCGCACCACCACCTCCGCCTCCCGGCCTCGTCCGGCGCTCCCATCCCAGCCCTGCTCTCCGCGCGCCCGCCGTCGCCCTCGCCGGCGTCCGGCGTCCCCCCCTGCGCGCTCCCTTTTCCCCTTCACAGTAAGCTTCCCTTTTTATTTTTATTATGTTTTGCTTTTCTTTTTTTTATCATATTAGTAATATTATTATTATTAATGTTATAATGTTAATATTTTTTTCTATTCTTATTATTATATTATGTTATACTTACTATTATTTTTACATTATGTTGTTCTTCTTATTATTATTATATTATTATTATTATTATTATGCTATTGTTGTTATATTATTATTATTAATATTATAATGTTAATCTTATTTTATATTCTTATTATTATTTTATCATTAATATATTATAATTATGTTAAATTGTTATTGTTGTTGTTATTATTATTATTATTATGATTATTAGCATATTATTAATATTATTTTATTATGTCATTATTATAATTAATGTTATCTTATTATAAATATTATTATAATTATTATTATATTATTATTGTTACTATTGTTATTATAATTATTATCATATTAATATTAATATTATTATTATTATTATCATTATTGTTATAATTATTATTATTATTTAGTTATCATATTGTTATTATTATTATTATTATTGTATTATATTAATATTGTTATTGCTATCATATTATTATTGTGCTAAATTATTATTGTTATTTATTTATTCTCTTGGTTATTTTTGTATGTGTTATTTACCTATATATATTTGTTTAATTGCTTATTTGTTTATTAATTAATTGATTAATTAATTTATTCATTTATTTAATTATTTATTTTTCCTTCGCGGAATCTTGGTGTTTATATTTAATTTATAATAATCCGTTTTCTATCGCGGGTTGAGTGACGTGCACTTTTTCCACTGTTCAGCGAGCGCAGTTGTCCGCGAAGGATCGTTCTACTTTCTGTTGGGGTTCCGTCGCGTCCGCTCCATGTTTGAGGTAGGCGAATTCACCTGTTTCCTTTTCGAAGCACTCTGCTGGTACTTGAATTATTTTAAATTAATTTTATTCCATGATTTGCATTTTTATTATAGCCTTGCGTGACTTATTGTGGTATTTTAAAATCTATAGTTTTGTTCGAAAGATAAGTTTGAAGCAATTATATTTTATGCCAAGGTAGTTGTGAACAAGATGTTGTCCTGCCCTTTTTATTGTTTATATAGTCCACCTGTTTAGGCGTTGCCAGCTAAGGTGAAACTAACTGCTTATATTTTCTAATGTGATCATTGGTTGTTTTAAGTGGTGTTCTTTTTGTAAAAAAAATCACTCTTGGATCTTATTGTCCTGTGCTGGTTGGTTTTATGAAATTTGGTATCAATTGGAAGTGTTGTCGTGCCCCTTTGCAGGTTTGACGCACCATTGGATGTTGACACATCCATGGGTGCACCAGGTGCACACATGGATGTTCCCTCAAATGAAGGTGGTGTTTGAAATTGTTACCATTTATGTCCATTTATTTTTATTTCCTCGAGATCTTGACTTCTCTAAATGGTTCTTGGTTACAAAATGTTTTCGCCTTTTTTTTGAGACACTTCGAACTTGTTTTAAAAGAAATATACGAAGATATGCCCGTTTGGCCCTTTACTTAATACAAAAAAACAGTGTTTTGAGTTATTTAAAATGATACTGTGAAATATTCGTGTAAAGCTGTTTGTTTTTGAAAAACCAAGTGCTCGCTTGACAACTCCAGGTATTTTATAAAGTTGTTTTGATAATCAAATGACGTGAAGGCCCGGTTGGCACTTTATTGAATGTGAAGTGATTATACATATAAATATATACATATACGTACTTGTGAGGGCATCTCTACAGGGGGACTTCCCTTCGAGGGTTGTCGTGTAGCGGTGTCCGTGTAAGGGGTCGGCAAGTGCGGTGAGATGAGTCACGCGTGCGTGGGCCTCCCACTTACACAGTGTTACTAAAACCACCATGGGTTCCTGGGCGTCTTGTAGATTATCGAGTGACGGTTGCTTGCTAACCCTGATTAGACGGGTTGGTACCCTCTGGAGTTGTGGACAGGCCAGGTGGGATGTGCCACTGGTTGGCTATTAGGGCGGCCAGTTGGTTATTGACTGTGGAGTACCATGCCGGCAGGTAGTCTGAACCCGAGTACGTCCAGGGGTTTTCTAGGGATGTTTAGGATCACCCATGTTTACTTGATTCCTTGATTGTTTACTTACAGTTCTTCTTTACAGCTTATATTATTACTTGTGTCCTTTTCACTACTTGCATCTTGCATTGCTTGTTTACTTCCTGTTTCACTGGTTTATTTTCAGCCTGTACCATTTACCTGTTCCCTTTTTGCACAGTCGTAGTATTATCTATATTTGGTTTTGTTTATAAAAACATGAAATGGTTTTGAAAGCGATTTATAGTGTGCGTTGGGTTTTCAAATGGGGAAAACATGTTGTTTATCTCTAAATGTGAAAAATCTATTTTATAATTGTATTTTTCAAACCTGTGTCAACGGATTGCTTGGGAAAGGAAACATTTGGATTCAGTGGTTTACTTTGGCTTACCTACTGGGCATTTTTAATGCTCACGCCTATATTATCATTTCAGTTGCAGGTCTTCCCTTGCTCAGGTCTTCTGTTTTGAGTCGCTCAGTGTTGGAGCGAGGTTGCTCTCTAGTTGGGTGGTGACCTGAGAGGTCACGTGGAGGTACGTGGTCGTGTGGCTTTTAATTCTTTTCCATTGTTAGTGTTTATTTGTTCTGTTCTATTTACTTTTGTTTGGGCTCAAATCGTTCCCACCTGCTTAATTTTGATGCCCGGCACTTGTTGCCATCCCGGGGGGATCGGGAACGCCCCTCGGGACTTGCCGCGGACCGGCTCGGGTGACCGGTTCAGGGTCGACCCGGGCTGGTTCGTGACAGAACCGATAACAAAGGATTCATTTCAAATATTGAGGTGATGATGAGAGTTCAACCTCATTCCTCTAAATGCTAAGGTATAATGATTTTATCCCCTCTCTCACTTTTTCATTGGACATTATTTTGAAAGTGAGAGAAATAAAACATAAATCTCTTTATGTTTAACCCAAATACATAGGGGGAGAATCCAAATATATTTTTTTAACCTAGTTGGGAAGAGATCTCTTATTTAGAGTTAGTATGTATTTAGAGGGAGTTATTAAAATGGGAAATTTGTGATGTCATCATGTGGGTATATAGGTTTTGTAATGTGTGAAGTGTTGTAATAATTTTTATGAGAATGAATGTAGACAATTTTTATTCAAAAGTTCTATTAATAGTTTTAAGAAGTTGAATTTGATATAAAGTGATATCAAGGGTTGAGAAAAGTTTATTTTTCAATTGATATCAAGAAAATCAAGATTTGTAAATAAGTGGATGTAAGTCACTGTTTTTATAGAGAACATGATATTATTATTTGGTGTTCCTGTTTTCTATAATATGTTTATTCAATTAGGATTAAAATTATTTAATGATTATTTATTTATAAGTATATTGATTTTGAAATTTATTTTTGTTCCTTGGTTTCCAAAAAAATCTAAATGGGGAGATTTTTTATCCCAAGAGATGTTTTGGGAAGATGTTGAGACTTGGGGAGATTGTTGAGATTCAAGGAGTGGATATGTTTACTTTATTTTATTTTGTATTAATAAATAAACCATATTCAAGCTCATATAAAATAAGGTTTATCATGTGAGGTGAAGTGTATTATAATATTTTAGAGTGTTTGAAGATGTTTGGAATTATTTTGGAGAAGTTCTAAGGTTTTATACAATTTTTAAAGTAGTAAAAATTGATTTTGAAACATCTATATAAGTATAGATTCATACATAAGTTTTTAACTTAAAAGTAGAAAATATAAAAGTACTGATGATTTTTTGTGTACATATAATATTTTAATTCATATATATGTTTTCATTAAAGAGAACTCTGAATTTTCAAATGACAGATGATATGTGACATATTTGTTATGATATGTATATTTTTTTATTCAGAAGAGGTGAAGAATTTTAAAATGAAAAAACCTACCTTTGATATAAAATTATTTTTCAACACATAAAATTTTCATATCTAAATAGAGGAGTTAAATAATTTTCCAAGTATAGGATGTGTAAGTTTTTATAAATATTACATGAAACATAATATAAAGATTTAAAGATATATAATATGTTATCTAGAACAAGAATAATTGAAAAATTACTCCCCATAAGGTGTAAAGAATAATTTTTTTATATATTACATGATATGTAATATATTTGATTGGATATTTAAGATATTTTGCTAAGGAAGAGGTGAAAAACTAGCAAAGGGGAAAAACTTACGTAGTGTTTAAGTTAATTTTTCAGGCATGTATAAGAAATTTTGATAGAGGAAAATGAATTTCAACAAAGGGAATTATCTTACATAGTATACATGATAATTAGTTCTCATAGAAGTGATATGTTAGTTTTTTTAATACTTACATAAGTTTAAACATTTATAGAAAAGTGATATATATAGGTTTTAGATTTATAGAATAAATATTTTGAGGAAAATTTAAAATCAGACGATGCTAAATCTGATCTATCCTGGTTTAAATATCACAAAGGGAGTTTGTGATTCAAAATATTGGAGAAAATGGTTCCATCCATGAAGAAACTTATTGCACCATCAAGGAAGAATAATTTTTATTTCAGTTGAGGAAAAATGATAAGTCATGTCATGAATCATCTAGTTGCACTGTGAGTTATTCTTGAGTCCACCTGAAAAAAATCTAATGACTAGAATAAAAGAATAAGAATGTGTGAGATATGTTAAAATAAGTTGAAATAAGTTGTTTTTTTTATTTTAATTTGAAACTAAAATCCAAACGTGAATGATCTGTTGATGTTATGTGTGTGATAAATAAAAAATGATCTTAGATGCATGGATGTATTAAGTGTTGTGCATAGATAAGCAAAAGGGTAATATCCTGGTTCAATTTACAAGAGGAAATAATCATATAGATTATTTAATAAAGATAAAACAAATGGAAGAACATACTTGATATTGTGAAATTAGAAGAAGATAATAAGGAAACAACATAAAAACAAATTGATGATAGTCTATTTTGATATTAGAATCTCTTATTATTTTTAAAATAGATCAAATATATATATTTTTTATATTATCGGATCACTATACATGGCCATGAAACATTTGTGTCACATGAGTTCTAGGATATACCCTATGTTTTGTAAGTTATAGGCTATAATGTGATTCCAAATAATATGAAATTGGTGGGAAGTTTGAGTGAACTTCCAATATAATTGACCATGGATATATCATTTAATATGGTACTAGTTGAAACATGTAAAGGATCACTTGAGGATTTCCAAGAATGAGTGGACCATGTTATGTGATTTATTGATTTTTTATTTATTATAACTTTCATAAACTAGTATACATATGAATATTAGCTTGGGACATCATTGGTGGTGAACAAATAAGTTTATACTAACACCCTACTTAAGCCCTTCAAGTTGCATAAAAACTTTATATATTATAGAACCGGGAAGGGTAATGGATCATCATTAGGATCCTAGTGAAGATGGATGTGCATATAGAACATGGGATTACTTGGTGTTGATCTGGTGATTCATTTTTTTACTTTGTAAGAACCCAGTTCTTATTCTTGAGGTATGAGTTTCTCATTTTCCTTTTTCCTTATGTGTTTTTGAGAAAATAAGAAAAATGGGGAAAAATCCCAAAATTTGCAGGTACATACCATGTACTTTTCCACACGCCATGTACTTTGGCTAGGTGGGATAAGTACACAGGGTGTATAGGCCTGTCGATGATGAAGGGTGTAAAAACTGACTACACGTTGTGTACTTAGTATATACACACCGTGTACTCAGTTGACAGGTGAACAGTAAGGTGGTGTGAGTAGCCTCCAGCGGAATTAAAGTACATGTCATGTACTCAGAAATACACGACGTGTAATCATGTTGACAGATGAACAGTGAGGCGGTGGAAAGTGGCCGCCAGAGGAACAATTAAAAATGGAAAGTACACGCTGTGTACTTGAGAGTACATGCCGTGTAGTTATGTTTTTTTCTTAAAATATGAAGTAGCATCCTCTTTTGATAGAGAAAGATTAGAACGCCCAAGAGCCATGGGAGAGACAACCGGATCTTGGAAGAGCTCCCGACCGCACACCGGGACTCCGATTCCTTCACCAATGATCTCATTTGAACAGCGCGAGTGAGTTATTCTCTCTTCTTGAGTGTTTCCTTTCAATTATTTCCCAAGGGGAAGTTATTTGAGTTTGAATGGGTGAACGTTTATCCTAGATCTATTCCGTTCTCGGTTGTTTCAAGAGGCGTCATTCACGTATATCGATCAGAGGAGATCGAGGTAGGTGGTCTGGTGTTTATTTCCAACTATCAAGTTGTTTTTTTGTACCATTATGCTACGCATCCATGTTTGGGGTATCGTATGACTAAGTCCTTGACTGATAAAATACCTATAATTTCATAGGTAATTTAATGAACATGTATAAACTATTGTTTGGGATCGCTGCCTTGATCCAGGGCCACCCCGTGGGTGCATTTTCCTTGTTTAGCCGTTTGGCCAGATTACATGAGGGTATGCCATGATTATATCATGATTGAGTTTTCTTGAGAGAAAATTTATATAAACTGCTTTCTTATGTGTTGGGCTTGGCCCGATTACTTGCTTATCCTGATGGTAGTATTTTGCTTAGCCTAAGGGCAGGGTTTTTTTTAGCCTGAGGGCAAATTTTCTTATACCTATGGGCAATAGCTTCCGTGCCTGAGGGTAATATCTTGCACGCTTGAGGGAAATATTCATTATTCTTGTGGGCAATCTTCTGAGGGTTTCGATTCTATTTACCTGGGGGTAAGGTTTTGTATGTCTAAGGACACTGTTTACTTTGAATATTCACTATGGTGATTTTTCATGTTTTACTTGCCAAGCTAAAGCACATGCTTGGTGTTGTTTTACCTTATACTCATTAGATAGCCTGTTGTGGGTTTTATTGCGGCACTTTTTAGGAGAATTTTGGTTTAGTCCAGGTCTCGAAAACTTATAATTCAATTATATTGATTTGTTAAATAATAATTAAATGGAAATGGAACTGGTAGGAATGTTTACTTTTGAGTACTTTCCAGTTTACTGCATTTCATTACTGCACATTGTTGTTGCACATTTTCACTGACAGTTGGGCATAGACCTTTGGTGGTTGCCTACTGGGTTTTATTTCTCACACCCTGTTTGGTTCATGTTTTGGGATCAAACTAATTATATTGTTTCAGGTGTTGATAAGGGCAAGATTTCCTATACAAGTACTTGATTATTTCATAGGAGTAGGAGAACATGGGACCGAGCTTAGGCTTGCAATACTGCTGAGTTCCTGTTGCACTATTTTGTTTTGCTTTAATGTACTTTTATGTTGTACTGTATTGTTTTAGATTGCAGTGTATCTTGTTTTTTATGCTTTCTTAGACTTAGGGACATATTGCATCATCATATATATATGACTGTTGTCATCTTTTACTTTTGTATTGTTGTCCGTTTCTGCTTGGTATTTTTTACTGCTTCTGCTTTTAGTATGTTTATATTTTCACTGTTGTGCTACACTTTGACAAATGAGGGCATAGTTTCCCCACTATCAGACCTAGGCCCTCACTGCTAGTTGGAAGCCTCTAGCATTTAGGGAAATGCGCTTGAGGTCATGTGACCAACCGGGTTCGGGGCACCCGTTGAGTGACACCTGAATCCAGGACATTACAAAGTGGTATTGAAGGAGTTTTTATTTACACTGAGTTATTTTATTATTTGGAGATGACAAAAAGAGATAGATTGCTAAGGGATTCGGTAATAACTGTGCCCGGAAGTAGCTACCCTGTGTACAGGTAAAGGCCGGATTTCCTCTAATTAAATTGTTATTTTCTATTTATGATCATTACAATTGATTTGATTTTCACCATTGGGTGATGCACTTGTGGTGTGTTTTTTATATTTTTATACCTGGGTTCTATTTAGTTTCAACCCGATGAGATGAGGGTATGCCATCTCATGCATCATTTAGGAACATGTTAGAATCACATGCCATGCATAGTTTCTATGCCATGTAGGTGCATTAGAAATTTCATGTTGTTGTGATAGATGTTGTGCTAGAAAATTCATGTTTTTCTGATAGATTCCTTGATAAAATACCTGTTATTTCATAGGGTATTTGTATGTAAGGTTTTGTGAATGAATGCCAAACTTTGGTTCTTGAGGAGTATGGGCCCTCATCAACCGAAATTTGGTGGATCATCGAATTTTTTACCTTGTTACAACACATATAAGATGCCAAGATTTTTTTTGTGGGGAGTATGGGCCCTCACGGATCAGAATTTGGAACTTTGGTGTTTGTTCAGTGGTTTTCTGGGCTCCAGAGTAGTTTCTGAGGCTTACTATTTGGAAAAACCCAGAATACACGCTGTGTAATTTTGATTTCACGCCGTGTACTCTTCTGTTTGGGAAGAAATATTTTTTTTAAGTACACACCGTGTACTGTATGTACACACCGTGTAGTTTCTAAACGTTTCATAGGCCATGTAGGTAGAAACATGGGATGGGAAAACTCTATAGGGAACACACTGTGTACCAGTTGTACATGCCGTGTCATGTTGACCCTGTGTCCTCCTGTGTAACTAACAACATAGATGGAGGAATCTTCATTTATACATGTCGTGTCAATGCTGAACACGCTGTGTAGTGTAACCTAGGAATCCGACCGTGTAACTAACAACACAGGTTGGTGTTATCCTTTCTAGTACACACCTTGTCCATATGGAACATTCCTTTTAGTGTGAGCTATGTATTCGGCCATGTCTCGAACAAAATAGGTCAACGAAGCTCGTTTAGTACATGCTGTGTACCTGAGGGACACGCTGTATAGTCTTGACCGGTGAGAGGTTGTGTGGAATTGGTCGTGTGGCTGGGGAAATGGGGTGGTGTACACATCGTGTGCAGTTGTAACACGCCGTGTAGTGTCAGCCGAGTAGTCGCTCGTGTCACTAACAACACGGGCAGTTGGAATTTAAGTCATACATGCCGTGTCTATCTAGAACACGCCATGTAGTGTGAGCTGTGTACCCGACAGTGTCTCGAACAACACAGGTCGGTGAAGCTCATCTAGTACACACCGTGTAGATCTTATACACGCCGTGTAGTCTTGTAACGACCCAAAGTTTCATTAATGGAAAATCCCTCTTGATCTTATTAAATGTCTCTTTATATAAAATGTTTTTATAAAATGTCAACTTCATTGGTTTTATGTTAAGAATTTTGACCGTTGATAATATAGCCGTTGAACAGTGATCACATGATTAGTATAAATATAGTGCTTTAACACATCCAATTTTACTCAAACAAAGGAAGCGATGGCCTCATCCAGTAGAATTGCCCCATACGAAGCCCATTTTTCGGATCTTGGAAAAGAGGTGGCGTCTTTGGGCTTCGCCCTTGACCAAGCCCAATCTGAGCTTCATCATGTCACGCTCAAACATGACTGTCTACGGGAAAAGTGTAAGTTGATTGAAATTACCACGCGAACGATGTTATCCGAGCCACCCCAAGAGTCTGTCACCATCGCACACCTTACCCTTAGGTCTTATGCGGCTGTTTTAAGGGGTTATGTAACAAATAAGTAGTACTATGTTAATGTACATTATTTTTTGTATATAATAATTAATATAATTTCTAGTCATTTTTGATACATTGTAAATAGTTTTTAAAGTACAAATGGTATTTTTAGTTATTATTTAATTAATAAATATATTTTATTAAATTAAGGGGTTTTGAATTAAATAATATTTTAATAAAATAATAATAATATTATTAAATTAATTATTATTAAATATAAATGATCTTATAATTTTATGAATGCAATTAAAATTTTTATTAAGGTTTGAAAGCCATTTCTGTCAAAACCCGTGAATTTTCGATAAATGTCGATTTTTATTTTAAAAGTGAAAATTCACATATTTATAAAATTATTTAGATAAAATAAATGTTATTTTTGGAATCATGATGTCTAAATTATCCAATGGTGAATTTTTCATAATTTTCTGAGATAGTCAAATTTTTTGGTAAAAATTAAATACCGTTTAAATATATAATGTGTTTTATGACCTCATAATGACCCAATAGTGATGTAATAAAATACTATAATCTTTATGTTCGGACAATATATGTTTTAACATTAAAATAATGTAATTTTGGGTTTGTTTGACTTACTTTTCAAAGCATTAATGGGCCCCTCAAGACTTATTCAACACTTTGCCTTTTTAAATTAATTTCTATGGGAGTGTGACTCACCTCCACATAAGCAACCTTATTATTTTAAGAAGTTCGGAATTTGGCCTTATAAAATATTTTTTTCCTCTTCCCTTTTCCAAAAATCATGGGCAAAAACCATTGGATGGTTTGTGGTTTGGATTAATTTAATATAAGGGGTCCCAAACTTAAATAATAAAGAATTCCCTCACCTTTCCTGTATAAACCCACCCAAGCTCCCACTTCCTCCTCACTCAAAGCCCTTGGAGTTCGTCCAAACTCTGCCCTACTCTCTCTATAATCCTCCCAAGGTGCCCCAAGTTCCCAAGAATCCTCTCACAAGCCTCTCTCTAGCCTTTGGAAGCACACTTCCAAGTAAGGGTTTTTTCTTCCTTTCTCTTTTTTGTCCAATTTTCTTTAAGTTGTTTTGACTTTTAATTTCAATTATGAATGTTGGGGTATGGTTTCGCACCTCCACAATATTTCCCTATTATTTTTTGAATGATTAGATACCCCTTTCTCTCTCATTAAATGTCTCCCATTTACACTCGTTACTATGTCGAAATTCCTAAAGGAACTTCTCTCTCTTCTTTTACATTCAAGCAATAATTTTGTATCATGAATCTAAATTCCATTACAATTTTTGGGACATGTATCTATATGACCTCCTTACTGTCCATTACATGTAAATATTATGAGGAACCCCTTTCTCTCTCATCAACCATTTTTATGAATTCTTATGTCACGTCGTTACGCTGCCGAAATCGTACCGATTTTCTAAGCCAATGCTATTGTGTAGTGAATACC
Organism: Viscum album; assembly: GCA_963277665.1. Classification (NCBI taxonomy): domain Eukaryota; kingdom Viridiplantae; phylum Streptophyta; class Magnoliopsida; order Santalales; family Viscaceae; genus Viscum; species Viscum album. Next base: position 59,154,504 of record OY728129.1, read on the forward strand.
ATGCCCATTTCTCCATCAAGGGTATTAACCTTTATGCACATTTACTTATTGATTATAATGTTTCATGTATTAATTCCACATTCCTTTATCGTGGAATAAATTATTATGTTTTATGAATCCATGTTTTATGATTCATGTGGCACACTTATGCATGAAATGAAATGTTTAAGAAGGGTGCGCCCTTATAGCGCTCCAATGCATTGGGTAAAGTATAGTATCATGATACGTCATGTGCAATGAGTGTTGACTCATTCTAATTCAAGTTCAATGAGGGTTTACTCATACTTTATGTACAATTAGGATTTACTCATGCTCCATGTGCAATGGGAATTGGCTCATGCTAATTCCATGTTAAGTGTTGTTGCCACAATTCCATGTTATGATTATCATGCTTTATCATGAATTTATGTTCATGTTTTTCTTACGCTCTATTGATATACCTATTGTCTTACATGTATTTTACTCCTCATGTAATTCCATGTGTACTCCCTTACTGGGCTTTATAGCTCACCCTTTTTTATGCATGTCCTAAGGTTATCCCATGCAATGCTAAGTATGAGGGAATGTAGTGGTCATGTAAAGGAAGTTTTCAATAAAGATGCTGTATTTCAAGTTTTAAGTTTTTATGTAATGATCCAAAGCCCCAAAGACACTAAACCTCTCGATCTTATTTTTTGTATCAAGTTAAGTTTTATGTAATAAATCATGTTTAAGTTGTAATAAAAAGCAAAGTTGTTATAGTTGGTATCAGAGGATAGGTTTAGTTATTTTTGGGATTAGGAAACCCTAGTAAAGCCCTAGAGATAAGACTAAGTATAATAAAAATATCCCTAAGTTTTGGTAAGTACTGAGTAAGTTGTTTATCATACAAATACATCCATGTCTGGATATGAGTAGGTAGAGGCCGCTCTGGCACAGATGTATCCTAGGGGTAAAACCCGAAAACACCGCTTTGAGCTAGACTCGAACGGGAACTGGTGCACGACAACGGGCCTTACTGCACTCTTGGTTACGACACTCCCGGGGGATATGTTTTGATAAATTCACATGCTTAGTATGAACCCTTATTAAGGGAATAAAAAAAATTCCCCTGAGAATATATGTTAGAAAGTAGATCATGAAAAGCCTAGATTGAAGCCTATAGACTCATGAGTTAAGGAAATGAAAGTTTATTTATAAGTCATCAACTTTTGTCTTTGGATTACCCTTTACGTGTTACCCCTAAATTTCCTTCTATTCCATCCAATGGCCGGCAATAGGAGGACTCATGCTAACAACCGTTGTGAAGATCAGTGTGATGACTGTACTAATGAGATGCCAAATCCAATGGGAGCAGGAATCGCGAACTTTGTCACGCTTCTATCTCAGCTAACTCAAGTTTTGAATAGAAACACGGGTCAAGAGGAACGTTCAACCCCCCCCCCCCCCTAAAAAAGAACAAGTCGCTATCGAGAGCTTCATGAGACAAAGGCCTCCTACTTTTAGTGGATCATCTGATCCCACGATCACTGAACAATGGATCAACTCCATTGAAAAGATATTCTCCATCCTCCAATGTTCTGAACAAGAGAAGGTTCTCCTAGCATCTTATCGTATGGAGGGTGAAGCTGATCAATGGTGGACGTTGATAAAAAATACGAAGCCTGAGGAGGAGATCGAGGCATTGGAATGGAAGTATTTTCGGAATATGTTTTTCGATAAATATTTTCCGCACACCCTCCGGCTTAAGATGGAAAGGGACTTCCTTTCCCTCAAGAAAAAAGATAAAGAATCTATTGGAGCGTATGAGGAAAACTTCACAAGGCTTGCACGATATGCTTTCGGCTTTGTCGTTACCCCCGAATACAAGGTTGAACGCTTCTTTGGTGGGCTGAAGCCTAGCTTGTGGAAAGCATTAGCGATCCGTGACTTCGACAGCTATGAGGAAATTGTACGATGTGCCCTCAATGTCGAAATGGAGATCAGGGAATCACAGGGGTATCATGGGGACAAGAAGCGTAAGGTGGACTTCAATGCTGGTGGTCTGATGGATAAATCCAATGGTGCTAAGAATATCCAGCACCCCACTTTCCAAAAGTGCAGAAAGAAGCACCCTGGAAACTGCCTTAAGGGGACGAGAAAATGCTTCAGGTGTGGAAGAGAAGGGCACCTAGCTATTAACTGTCGGCAAGAAGGACCCGCGGCTGCGACAGAGGATAGGAACACTCTGTTTGAACCTCAATGCGTTTTTCAATGCTACAAATGCAAAGAACTGGGTCATTTTGCAAATCAGTGCCCTAATCCAAGGGTTTTCGGAGGCAACCAAAAACCTCCAAGACAGTAAGGAAGAGCTTTTTCCATCACTTCTTCCAAAGTGAACCCCGACAACGAAGTGGTGACAGGTACGCTAGTTATTCATTCAAGAATAGTGAACATACTTTTTGATGCAGGTTCTACACATTCTTTTATATCTCAAAATTTTAGTAGAACAATCCCATCACCACCACAAATCATGGAAGTGAAGATGTCAGTGAGTACGGAAAATGGGGCAATCATTTCATCCCATGAGTATAAGTCCACCCCTGTTATAATCTGTGGATTTAATTTCCCGGCTAACCTCATCATACTCCCTCTGGTGGAATTTGATGCAATTCTTGGCATGGATTGGTTTTCCTTATATAGAGCCAATATAAATTTTCGGGAGAGGGAAATCACACTCCATATGGAGAATCGACCCCCGATTCTTTACAAGTGACAAGAGGAAGATGAATCTCCTTTAGATCCATCATCTCAAGAATGGATATTAATGCCCTATGACCATGCATATCTGGCTCAGATGATTGATTCCAAGGAAGAAACCATCCTTGAAGAAATGCCTATTTTGAGGGAATTCATGGAAGTGTTTCCTGAGGAACTGCTTGGTCTTCCTCCTAGAAGAGATGTTGAGTTCTCAATTGAACTTATACCTGGGGCACTACCAATATCCAAGACTCCATATAGAATGGCTATTGTAGAGCTTGAAGAGCTGAAGAAACAACTACAAGAGAATCTGGATAAAGGGTTTATACGCCCAAGTGTTTCACCATGGGGTGCACCAGTCCTCTTCATCAAGAAGAAGGATGGTTCAATGTGGTTTTGCATCGATTATAGTGAACTTAACAAAATCATGATAAAGAAAAAGTATCCTCTCCCAAGAATCGATGACTTGATTGATTAGCTGCGTGGAGCACAATACTTCTCCAAGGTGGATTTGCGGTCGAGATATTATCAATTATGGGTGAAGAAGGAAGATGTCCCCAAGACTACTTTTCGTACAAGATACGGGCACTATGAATTCATAGTATTGCCTTTTGGACTCACTAATGCTCCAGAAATATTCATGGAATTGATGAATAGAGTCTTTAGAGATTACCTTGACAAATTTTTGGTAGTATTTATAGATGATATTCTAATATACTCCAAAACCAAGGAGGATCATGAGTAGAATTTAAAAACTGTACTAGAGACTTTGCGCAAGGAGAAGCTCTATACAAAGTACAGTAAGTGTGAGTTCTAGTTGAAGGAGGTCTCATTCTTGGGTCATATCATCACAAGTAATGGGATATCTGTGGACCCCTCCAAAACAGATGCAATTGAGGGATAATTGAGGCCAACATCGGTAACATATATCCGTAGCTTCTTGGGGTTAACTGGATATTATCGACGATTTGTGAGAAATTTCTCACGATTGTCCAACCCTCTTATCAAGATAACTCGAAAGGGAGTAAAGTTTTATTAGAGTGATGAATGCAAAGAAATATTTAAGGAGTTGAAAATGAGGCTTATCACTACACCTGTGCTCACTTTACCCACAAATGGGGAACTTTTTGTGGTATTCAGTGATGCTTCAAAGAAGGGCTTAGGCTGTGTGCTGATGCATAATGATAAAGTTATATCCTATGACTCAAGGTAGTTGAAAATCCATGAGCAAAACTATCCAACACATGATCTGGAGTTAGCGGCGGTGATCTTTTCCTTGAAAATCTGGCGGTATTATCTCTATAGAGAGAAATGTGAGATATATACTGACCATAAGAGTCTTAAATATATATTCACACAGAAAGAGCTTAATATGCGCCAGATAAGATGGATAGAGATCATCAAGGATTATGACTTTTCAATACATTACCACCCTGGGAAAGCGAACAAGGTGGCAGATTCCCTAAGTAGAAAGGACCCATTAATTCTATCAATGATGATAATTGAGAAGGATCCAATCTTCTTAGACTTGATGAAGATGGACATGGGAATCATAAAGAAGGGAACATCATCAATCCTTTCACAAATTATTGCTCAACCATCTCTTTTGGAAAGGTTAAAGGATGCTCAAAAGGATGATGTGGGAATTCAAGAAAAAGTGGGAGCTATCGAAAAAGGGAAATCCTAGGAGTTTAATGTTAATGAAGAAGGAATTGTGCGGTTTGGGAAAAGACTATGTGTTCCATCAAGTCCGGAGCTGAAGAAGGAACTTTTGGATAATGCACATAGTTCAAATATCTCTATTCACCCAGGGAGCACAAAGATGTATTGAGATCTATGAGAAAACTTTTGGTGGGATAATATGAAGAAGGTGATCATTGAATATACATCAAAATGCTTGGTGTGTCAGCAAGTGAAGGTAGAGAGGCAGAAGTCTAAGGGGATGATGCAACCATTGCCCATACCAGAATGAAAATGGGAGAACATCACCATGGAATTTTTCACTGGACTTCCAAGGACATCCCAAGGCAACAATGCAATCTGGGTTGTTGTGGATCATCTTACAAAGACTGCACACTTCATTGCTATTCGGGAGGATTTATCTTTGGATCAACTGGCATAGATATATATCAGGGAAGTGGTACTGTTTCATGGAGTACCACTATCTATTGTGTCTAACTGAGATCCAAGATTCACCTCTAAGTTTTGGAAGAGTCTTCAACATGCTCTGAATACTAAACTGAACATCAGTACAGCCTATCATCTTCAAACTGATGGCTAATCCTAGTGGACTATCCAAACACTTGAGGAAATGTTGAGAACATGCTCAATGAACTTTAAAGGATGATGGGATCAACATATTTCTCTGGTTGATTTCTCTTATAATAACAGTTTCCACTCAATCATCCAAATGGCACCATATGAAGCCCTGTATGGGAAAAGGTGCATAACACCGGCATGTTGGGATGAGGTCGGTGAACGTAATCTGCTTGGACCAGAAATGGTTGAAGAAATGGTGGAGAAGGTGAAAACCATTCAGCAGCATATCAAGGCAGCCCAGAGTCGACAGAAGAGTTATGCAGATAATCATCGATGAGACCTTGAGTTTAAAGTTGGATACATGGTGTTTCTACGCATATCTCCATGGAAAAAGGTCATGAGGTTTGGAAATAAAGGGAAGTTAAGTCCAAGGTACATCGATCCCTTCGAGATTCTTGATCGTTTTGGGGCTGTGGCCTATCAACTTGCACTTCCACCTACCATGGCCAAGGTGCATGATGTCTTTCATGTATCCCTCTTAAGGAAGTACATACCGGACCCTTCACATGTACTCTCTTCTGAGGTGGTACAATTGGAAGACGATATTTCTTATTAGGAGCAACCAGTGAAGATATTAGATCGTAAAGAAAAAGTTCTACGAAATAAGAATATTCCCCTCGTCAAGGTGTTGTGGAGAAACCACAAGTTGGAAGAAGAAACTTGGGAATCGGAGGAAGTGATGAAGCTAAGTTACCCACAATTGTTTTAGTGTGGGAAAAGGAAAATTTCGAGGGTGAAATTTCTTAAGGGGGAAATATTGTAATGACCCAAAGTTTCATTAATGGAAAATCCCTCTTGATCTTATTAAATGTCTCTTTATATAATTTTTTTTTATAAAATGTCAACTTCATTGGTTTTATGTTAAGAATTTTGACCTTTTTTAATATAGTCGTTGAACAGTGATCACATGATTAGTATAAATATAGGGCTTTAACACATCCAATTTTACTCAGACAAAGGAAGCGATGAACTCATCCAGTAGAATTGCCCCATACGAAGCCCATTTGTCGGAGCTCGGAAAAGAGGTGGCGTCTTTGGGCTTCTCCCTTGACCAAGCCCAAGCTGAGCTTCATCATGTCAAGCTCGAATGTGACCGTCTACAGGAAAAGTGGAAGTTGATTGAAATTACCACTCGAGCGATGTTATCCGAGCCACCCCAAGAGTCTGTCACCATCGCACACCTTACCCTTAGGTCTTATGCGGCTATTTTAAGGATTTATGTAACAAATAAGTAGTACTATGTTCATGTACATTATTTTTTGTATATAATAATGAATATAATTTCTAGTCATTTTTGATACATTGTAAATAGTTTTTAAAGTACAAATGGTGTTTTTAGTTATTATTTAATTAAGAAATATATTTTATTAAATTAAGAGATTTTTGAATTAAATAATATTTTTATAAAATAATATTATTATTATTAAATTAATTTTTATTAAATATAAATGATCTTATAATTTTATGAAGGCAATTAAAATTTTTATTAAGGTTTGAAAGCCATTTCTGTCAAAACCCGTGAATTTTCGATAAATGTCGGTTTTTATTTTAAAAGTGAAAATTCACATATTTAAAAAATTATTTAGATAAAATAAATGTTATTTTTGGAATCAGGACGTCAAAATTATCCAACAGTGAATTTTTCATAATTTTCTGAGACAGTCAAATTTTTGGGTAAAAATTAAATACCGTTTAAATATATAATGTGTTTTATGACATCATAATGAACCAATAGCGATGTAATAAAATACTATAATCTTTATGTTAGGACAATATATGTTTTAACATTAAAATAATTTGATTTTGGGTTTGTTTGACTTACTTTTTAAAGCATTAATGGACCCCTCAAGACTTATTCAACACTTTGCCTTTTTAAATTAATTTCCATGGGAGTATGACTCACCTCCACATAAGCAACCTTATTATTTTAAGAAGTTCGGACTTTGGCCTTATAAAATATTGTTTTCCTCTTCCCTTTGCCAAAAACCATGGGCAAAAACCATGGGATGGTTTGTGGTTTGGATTAATTTAATATAAGGGGTCCCAAACCTAAATAATAAAGAATTCCCTCACCTTTCCTATATAAACCCACCCAAGCTCCCACTTCCTCCTCACTCAAAGCCCTTGGAGTTCGTCCAACCTCTGCCCTACTCTCTCTAGAATCCTCCCAAGGTTCCCCAAGCTCCCAAGAAGCCTCTCACAAGCCTCTCTCTAGCCTTTGGAAGCACACTTCTACGTAAGGGTTTTTTCTTCCTTTCTCTTTTTTGTCCAATTTTCTTTAAGTTGTTTTGCCTTTTAATTTCAATTATGAATATTGGGTTATGTTTTCGCACCTCCTCCATACTTCCCTCTTATTTTTTTGAATGATGAGAGACCCATTTCTCTCTCATTAAATGCCTCCCATGTACACCCGTTACTATGTCAAAATTCCAAAAGGAACTTCTCTCTCTTCTTTTACATTCAAGAAATAATTTTGTATCATGAATCTAAATTCCATTACAATTGTTGGTACATGTATCTATATTACCTCCTTACTGTCCATTACATGTAAATATGATGAGGAACCCCTTTCTCTCTCATCAACCATTTTTATGAATTCTTATGTCACGCTGTTACGCTGTCGAAATCGCACCGATTTTCTAACCCAATGCCGTTGTGTAGTGAATACCATGCTCATTTCTCCATCAAGGGTATTAACCTTTATGCACATTTACTTATTGATTATAATGTTTCATGTATGAATTTTACATTCCTTTATCATAGAATAAATGATTATGTTTTATGAATCCATGTTTTATGATCCATGTGGCACACTTATGCATGAAATGAAATGTTTAAGAAGCGTGCGCCCTTATAGCGCTCCAATGCATTGGGTAAAGTATATTATCATGATATGTCATGTGAAATGAGTGTTGACTCATGCTAATTCAAGTGCAATGAGGGTTTACTCGTGCTTTATTAGCAATGAGGATTTACTCATGCTCCATGTGCAATGGGCCTTGGCTCATGCTAATTCCATGTTAAGTGTTGTTGCCACAATTCCATGTTATGATTATCATGCTTTATCATACCTTTATGTTCATTTTTTTCTTACACTCTATTGATATGACTATTGTATAACATATATTTTACTCCTCATGTTATTCCATGTGTACTCCCTTACTGGGCTTTATAGCTCACCCTTTTTTTATGCATGTCCTCAGGTTATCCTATGCAATGCTAAGTACGAGGGAATGTAGTGGTCATGTAAAGGAAGTTTTCAATAAAGATGTTATATTTCATGTTTTAAGTTTTTATGTAATGATCCTATTCCCCAAAGACACTAAACCTCTCGATCTTCTTTTTTGTATCAAGTGAAGTTTTATGTAATAAATCATGTTTAAGTTGTAATAAAAATTAGGGTTGTCATAAGTCTCCTTCAAAAGAGAGTCATGCGGTTAAGCCATATACAAGGACTCAGACAGGGGAAGAAAATTCAAGTACATGCCATGTGTGTGGACAACACACCATGTGTTTGGGGTGTTACATGACTAGTTCTGGCATAAGTACACACCCATGTAGAAGACTTGAGATAACACTCAGTGTAGTTATTATACACATTGTGTAGTATTGTTTTTTCAACTTGAATGTTTTCTTTTCCTTTTTCTATTCTTACTCTTCCATTTCTTATTTCTTGATGATCTTTCTCTAAGGTGTGTGTTTGACATTGTAGAGTCATGCCGCCGAGACGACCACAAGTTGTTCACCAAGAGAGTGGCGACAATTATACTCTAGAGATGGTAGGCCATAGACTACCGATGGATCCTCCAGCAGATCTAGATGAGGCACCAGCCGTTATACCGGACGCAGGTGTGGATGTGCAGTTCTGTGAAGGCTTCATGCAATTTATGCAGACCTTCCAGGGAGCACCGTTGGTTTCCACATCTATGGCAGAGCTGACACGTATATTCCAGCAGCAGCATTCGCCTACGTTTTCAGGGGATGGTGGACCATAGGCTGTGAGGTCTTGGATGAGTTCTATGCAGACTATCTTCAAGCATCTAGAGACGCCTCTAGGGAGGAGGGTCAAGCTATCAACTTACATGCTGAGAGATTCCGTCAAGAGATGGTGGGATGTTACCACCCAGACCGAGCATCACCGTGACATGGCGTGGGAAGATTTTCAGGCAGTATTCTATGAATTTTTCTTTCTGGAGATGCTGAGGGCATATCGAGCTTGAGATTTCATGAATCTACAGCAGGGCGCCATGTCAATGATGGACTATTCTGCCCACTTCACTGAGTTATAGTGCTTTTCACCTATTATGCTGGGAGATGAGACGTTGAGGGCTAGACGCTTTGAGGATGGTCTTCAATATGACATCTGAGCACTGGTGAATGTTTTCAGGTTTCCTACAGTGCATGCTATTGTGAACCATGCACTGATTTCTGAGCGGAACCTGAGGGAAGCTAGTGGTGTAGGCCAGGGCGGTTCGATACCATTTTCTAGTACTATTTCTACCGGTAAGAGGAAGAGGCAGATAGATTTATCTCATAGTGGCAGTACTAGCTAGAAGAATTCTTCAGGTGACTAGGTGATGTGTTACTAGTGTGGTAAAGAGGGGCACAAGAGACCTCAGTGTCCACGTGACCCAGTGGAATTCCGAGCTTGTGGTAAGGTGGGCCATCTCCAGCATTTTTGCAGGGCGTTTCCATCAGTGTCTAGTGAGAGGGGTTCTATGCAGACTCCACATATAGGAGCAGGGCCAACATCTTCTTACTAGTTAGGGAATTGGAATACGTTAGTATGTTTAGGTCGAGGTGGTGGTCATGGCCATGGTAGCCAAACATTAAGATCTCAGAGATAGTAGGGCGGGTCAGCTCAGGGTAGCCAGGCTATGTCGCAGGGCCGCAGCACTGGGCAGGCATATGCAGTGAAATGGACCCAACAAGAGTAGGATCCCAGACCTTCTACTATTAGAGGTACTATTCTAGTTGCTTCTGTTTTGACTTCAGTACTTTTTGATATTGGTGTTACACATAGATTTATATCTATTCCCTTTATAGAGAGCCTTGGGCTCTATGTTTCTTCTTCTTCTGATATTATTACGCTAGACACTTCGTTGAGAATTAGAACGGCAGGTGTGCATCAGTGCAGGGAGTTCCCCCTAGAGTTTGGGGGGTGTCACTTTCTATGGGACCTCTATGTCTTAAAGATTATGAGCTATGATGTCATTCTTGAGATGGACTAGTTGGTACCCTTTCAATCCTTTGTGTCTTTCTATCGTCGCAGGGTGAGTTTCACATCACTAGAGGGCGGAGAGTTTCTATAGAAGGGAGAATTAGATGTCTAGGCGAGCTGAGCAGGACCTGAGCATTGTAGGAAAGGTGGAGTGACAACCCATATTGCAAGTTTATATCTGGATGACCAGGGAACTTGTCAGAAGGATTTCCCTCCAGTGGTTGATCATTTCAGGGATGTCTTCCCAGATGACTTTTTAGGTCTACCTCCAGAGCGAGAGGTGGATTTCTCTGTTGAGGTTGTGCCAGGAGTGACACCGGTGTCCATTCCTCCTTATAGGATGGCTACACTAGAGTTGTAGGAGCTCAAGAGGTAGTAAGAGGAATCATTTATAGGCAGTGCAGGAGGCTAGTGGTGAGTGGAAGCTTATGGATTTGTTCTCTGAGATGCATTTAGAGGTGCACGATAGTCAGGGGTGAGCCTATCTTTCATTCTTAGCTGTGACTTTTACCCTCATGGATAGAGTTTGGATTAGACAACTATCAGATTCAGAAGGCCTAGTTCTACAGGAGTCAGTGGCAAGTCAGGACCCTCCTCCCCATTGGACAATAGGCGATGATGAGGTACTGCGTATCCATGGATGAGTGTGGGTTCTAGGGGATATATGCGAGGATTTAATGTGGGAGTTTCATGATTCAGCTTGGTCAGTGCATCCCAGAGTTACCAAAATGTATCGTGACTTGAGACATCAGTATTGGTGGCTGGGTATGAAAGGAGAGGTAGCCGGTTTTGTTATGAGATGTTCCACCTGTCAGCAGGTGAAGGTGGAGCATCAGAGGCCAGCCGGACTGTTACAACAGTTACCCATTTCAGAGTGGAAATGGGATGATGTCACGATGGATTTCATGACCGGATTGCTGAGGTCACCTCGAGGCAGTGATGCCGTGTGGGTTGTTGTGGAAAGACTTACAGAGGTAGCTCACATTTTTTCGATCAAGGAGACCTTCGGTGTTGATGAGATCGGGAATTTATATATCTGAGAGGTAGTACATCTTCATAGGGTCCCTCGTTCTATTGTTTCAAATAGGGATGCCTACTTTATGTCTCATTTCAGGAAGAGTTTTCAGAGGGCACAAGGTACATAGGTTCTTTTGATCACAACTTACCACCCTCAGACCAATGGCCAGTCAGAGCATACGATACAAGTTCTTGAGGACATTCTGCACGCATGCATCCTAGACTTTGGGGGCTCTTGGGAGAAGCACATACCCCTGGTCGAGTTTACCTACAATAATAGTTTTCAAGAAACTATTGAGATGGAACCTTACGAGGCTTTATATGGAAGGCCATCTCGATCACCTTTGTGCTGGTTGGAGGTAGGTGAGGTAGCTTTATTGGGACCACGTCTCATGCAGGAGACTTTAGAGTAGGTCCAGTTGATTCAGAAGTAGATGACTACTACACAGTCTCGTCAGAAATATTATACTGATCACCGTAGAACAACCTTGGAGTTCATGGTCAGGGATCGGATTTTCTTGAGTGTTTCACCGAGGTTGGGACACAGGTGGATTAGGAGATAGGGTAAACTTTAACTGAGGCATGTGGGGCCGTTTGAGATTCTAGAGAGAGTCGGTCCGGTTTCCTATCGGTTGTAGTTACCACAGAGGTATCGGGCCATGCACGACGTCTTCCACGTATCTCAGCTGTGCCATTATCACTCATACCCATCTCACATCTTTCAGCCCGAGGAGGTTGAAATTCAGGTTGATGCATCCTTTGAGGAGCATCTGATTCATATTATTGATAGGATCACGAAGCTTCTATGAGGCCGGTCAGTTCCTCTTATACGGGTGCTATGGAAGCATGGCCGAGTGTAGGACGAAACCTGGGAGCGGGAGACCGACATACATGCTCAGTGGATAGAGTTGTTCTTAGCTTTATCTACACCACCCTTGGAAGGGAAATTCAGGGATGAATTGCTTTAAGGGGGAAAGTTTGTAAGAACCCGGTTCTTATTCTTGAGGTACGAGTTTCTTCTTTTACTTTTTCCTTAAGTGTTTTTGAGAAAATTAGGAAAATGGGGAAAATCCCAAAATTTGTGGGTACACGCCATGTACTTTTCCACACATTGTGTACTTTGGCCAGGTGGGATGAGTACACAGGGCATGTAGGCCTGCCAGTGATGAAGGGTGTAAAAACTAACTACATGCTGTGTACTTATTATATACACACCATGTAATCAGTCAGTAGGTGAACCGTAAGGCGGTGGGAGTAGCCGCCAGTGTAATGATAGTACACGCTGTGTACACAAAAATACATTTCGTGTAATCATGTCGATAGATGAATAGTGAGGCAGTGGAAAGTGGTCGCTAGAGGAATAGTTAAAAATGGAAAGTAAATGTCGTGTACTTGAGAGTACACGCTGTGTAGCTATGTTTTTTCTCTTAAAACATGTAGTATCCTCCTCTTTCAACAGAGGAATCTTAGAATGCCTGAGAGCCGTGGGATAGACGACTGGATCTTGTAAGAGCTCCCAACTGCACACCGAGACTCTAATTCCTTCGTTGACGATCTCGTTTGAACCACGCGAGTGAGTTCTTCTCTCTTCTTGAGTTTTTCCTTCCAATTATTTCCTGAGGGGAAGTTATTTGAGTTTGAATGGGTGACCTTTTATCCCATATCTATGCCATTATCAGTTGTTTCTGGAGGTTTCATTCACGTATATCGATCAGAGGAGATCAAGGTAGGTGGTCTGGTGTTTATTTCCAACTGTCAAGTTGTTTTTGTGTACCGTTTTGCAACACGCACATGTTTGGGATGTAGTATAGGTGAGTCCTTGACTAATAAAATACCTAGAATTGAATAGGTAATTTATTGAATATTTATAAACTGTTTTATAGGATCGCTACCTTGATCCAGGGCCACCCCGTGCGTGTGTTTCCCTTGTTTAGATGTCTGGCTAGGTTACCCGAGGATATGACTTGATTATAGAATGCTTGAGTTTTCTTGAGAGAAAATGTATATAAATTTCTTGATTATGTGTTGGGATTAGCCCGGTTACTTACTTAGCCTAAGGGAAGTGTTTTTCTTAGCTTGAGGGTAGTGTTTTGTTTAGCCTGAGGGAAACTTTTCTTATGCCTGTGGGCAGTAGCTTTCGTGCCTGAGGGAAATATCTCGTATGCCCAAGAGAAATATTCATTATGCCTGTGGGAAATCACCTAAGGGTTTCAATTCTGTTTACCTGAGGGTAAGGTTTTTCATGTATGAGGACACTATTTACTTTGAATATCCACTATGGTGATTTCTCATGTTTTACCTTCCAAGCTAAATCACTAGATTGGTATTGTTTTATCTTCTACTTGTTAGATAGCCTGTTGTGGGTTTTGTTGTGGCACTATTTAGGAGATTGTCAATTGAGGTCGGGTCTCAAAAAATTATAATTAAATTATATTCAATTGTTAAATAATAATTGAATGGAAATGGAATTGGTAGGAATGTTTACTTTTGAGTACTTCTTAGTTTACTGCATTTCATTACTGCACACTGCTGTTGCACATTTTCACTGACAGTTGGGCATGAGCCTTTAGTGGTTTCCTACTGGGATTTATTTCTCACACCCTGTTTGGGTCAGGTTTTGAGCCCAAATAGATTATATTTTTGTAGGTGTTGATAAGGGAAAGAGTCCCTATATAGGTACTTGATTGTTGCAGAGGAGTATGAGAGCATGAGACCGAGCTTAGGCTTGCGATGTTGTTGAGTTCCTGCTGCACTGTTTGGTTTTTCTTTACTGTACTTGTCCCTTGTGCTGTATTGTTTTAGATTGCAGTGTATCTTGTTTTGGATGCTTTCTTAGACTTAGGGACATATTTCATCATCATATATATTTAACTGTTTTCATCTTTTACTTCTGTACTGTTGTCCATTTTATATTGGTATTGTTTACTGCTTCCACTTTTAGTATGTTTATATTTTCACTGCTTCCCTACACTTTGAAAAATGAGGGTATAGTTTCCCCACTATTAGACCTAGGCCCTTGCTTCTAGTTGGCAGCCTCTGGCGTTTGGGGAAATACGCTTGAGTTCATGTGACAAACCAGGTTCAGGGCACCCGTTGAGTGGCACCCGAATCCGGGACATTACATACTTCATGCATGTACATATTTGATTGACTAACAATAAATATTTTTGACTCTTTCATGACTATCATGACATTGTAGTTATTTATATAGCTTATCATATGTGTATTTAGAGTTTCTTCTTCCTATTATTTAATGTTTCTTACATTTTTTCTAGGTTATTATTATTTATATTTAGAGAGTATAGTCTCATAACAAAGACCTCTTGGACACTCATTTTTAGTCAGTAGCCTTTGGCATATAAAGAAGCATGCCTAATGTCTAATGGCACTCTGACCTAATTAATATTGAGTGAGTTGTGTTGGGATGTTAGAAAGTGGTATTAGAACATATTTTTATTTTTCATACTATTTGGAATATGGGAGATGGGGAATAAGGATTTTTTAAAACGTTTGATGACCTCAAACTGATGATTCATGAACACGCTTCTGATGGGAAGTTCATGATACTTGGGAAATTCGGATTTTTTTTTTGGTTTTTGTAGTTATAGTCAACTTATTTAATTTTCATAAATTGTAATTTGATGTTATTGATTTAAATTTTAAACACTTATCCTTGAGAAGTAAGAGGTGGCACTCATGCATCATTTTAAGCATGTAGGGATCACATTCGATGTATATGCTGGTTGTGACTTTTTGGAACCATTTTTTGTTTTTGTTTTATTTGTTATTAATAAGGCTAAAATGTTTAAAGGGAAGATTCATGACTATGATATGTTGATAAATAATTTATTGTAAGGAAGTTGGAAGTTCCCAAGAATATTGTGATGAGAATATTATATAGGGGTTGGATATTTATCCTAATAATTAAAACTGAGGAATGTTTCTATCACTACTCATTGTGTGACAAAGGAGATTTGAATAATTCTATGAAATTGGAATTCTATATATGCATTAAGTTATGGAAATTTTTATTGTGGGGAAGTGATTTTTTTATATTACCAATATGGAAAATGTGTTTTAATTCTATAAGATACCATACTTGTGTTTGATAATATTAATATGTACTAAATAAGTTGAGTTATATGTGTGAAAAAGTTGAGTATTGATTCCATTGGAATAAAAGAACAATATGATTTTGGAAAAGGCTTATATATATATATAGAAAGTAAAAAATTATCCAACCTTAGCCTACAATAGGAGAAATCTTGAATGCAACAATTATTGGACATAGGAGCAAGATAAATTTTATCTTAACACATGAAACAATATAAAGGAGTAGAGGGATAATGTAGGTAGAAATAGTTACAGTGTACGGGGTGGGGAATAATTAGAGAACCACCATATAGGGTGATATTCTGGACCCGTTAGGCAGGGAATCCCTAAAGGATTTGTTCAACTGGATTATGGAGAACTATGGTTAACAAAAAAATTCCCACCCCTAGGGATATATTGACATGGAATTGTGAATAGTGGGAATTATTTATCATTTAAAACAATGAGTGCTAGTGATTGATATTATGTCATATGGGTTGTCCCGTTTGTGTCCCTAGTTTTTTGTAAATTCATGTATTTTTTCCTTATCTTTGATAGTGGATTAATCCACCATGCAAGATTATGAGAAGATCTTTCCATATTCAATATTATCGCACTAAGAAGATGATAAAAAATGATAATTTATTCAGATGGTACAAATCACATTTCATTATAGGGGTGTTTTAAAAATATCAAAAGGAGTTTGAGTGGGAGTCTACAAAGATTACCAAGAGCCTGATCATGCATGAGTTGTTGTATCATTGGAAGAAGAGAGTTGAGGATCATAAAAATTGTGTATTTATGATATATCAAGAACCATGAAAATCATCTCTGAGAAAAAGTAATTAACATATGAATTATTTTATGATAATGTATGAGTCATTTTATGAATATTTGAGTCATTTTAATTTCTACAGACGAGTAATAAGATTTTGAAAATGTTAGTATTCTAGAAGATAACTGGTCTTTGGGGGATAAAATTATAGTTACAGAAAAAAATATAATGATGCTCATGTGGAGCTTTAAAGATGGAAAAATCAAGATTTCATGGAGTATTCATGATTCAAGTAGTGATGAGGAATATAGAAAATGAATATTAATGAAGGATTATTCCACATCATATGAACATGATGAATGGAGAATAATGTGAGATAACTTTATTCCATATTAAAAGGTTCCTTGACTGCATCTGTTTTAAAGTATGGTCACAAGACATTATAGATATTTAACTATATACAATATTTTTATATACTTATAAATAAG
Source organism: Viscum album (assembly GCA_963277665.1). Lineage (NCBI taxonomy): Eukaryota > Viridiplantae > Streptophyta > Magnoliopsida > Santalales > Viscaceae > Viscum > Viscum album. The sequence continues at coordinate 59,171,134 of OY728129.1, forward strand.
AATAATACTAGTTTTATGAAAGTATTTATATATTCTAAGAACTAGTTAAGTGCCACTAAGAGGGGGGTGAATCATTGGTACCCTCATTTTTATGAACTATTCTCCTTAAATAAATATCTTGAATTGGTTAAAGTTCTCGATCCACTCAATGATTATCTTTAGACTCACCTTATTTATAGTAATATAATAAGAGAGACAAGCACATAGTATTTAGAAGGTTCAGTATAAAAACCTACTTACCATGTTTGTTATAAAACCCTACATGGATTCTTCACTATGATTCCAAGTGAATATAACTAGTTTGAAACCTGAGTTACAATCTCTTTGTAATTGGTTAGACACCCTAACTACTCTTCTTATTTGATTGGTTAGAAACCCAAATCATAATACTTTAGTAGTTGGTTAGACACCCCATCTACAAGGTTATTCTTTAATGTGATTTAGAGAAAGAAATGTCTTTAGTCTTCCTCTATAATAAAGCTAGATGTCCCTTTACTTGTTTAATTCTTCAAAAACTTCAAAAATTCTAGTCTCGATACTCCTCTATGATCTTCAGTAGAAACTATTATTGATATTACTCCATAGTCTCAAAACTCACCTTCTCTATTCCATACAAAGATGGATTAGGATCTGAAATACCCCTTTTATGATGGATGAAAGGTCCCTCACTTCCATTGAACCTTCTTCATCACCTGCATGTATACATTTATCCACCAAAAAAATAACTGTGCATGTGATAATATCTTATTTTTTCCATGATTTAAAATCCATAATTTTTTCTCATTTTAAATAATTGAATTAAATGTTTTATGAATAACACATTTTTTCTCCTTATTTCAGATATGGATACTCGAATAATATTGGGTATCATATTTATTTAAATTAAAATATAGATACCTGAATGGTGTTGGGTATTATATAAACTCATTATTAATACCTAATAATTATATGGGTAATGAAACCCATTAGAAATACCAAATGAATTTGGGTTTCCTTCATTTATTTACATGATAATCATTCCTTTTAGTTTAAAACTACATGTATCCCCATTAGAATACCCAAAGGTTTTCAGATCTCCTTTATATGATTTCATCACTATAAATACTGAAACTCATCAAAAATACCAAAGGTTTTAGGTCCTTTTTTACTCACATAGATAATGGCCTCTATGAATCATATTTATTTATTATTCACCCCATAAAAAAAATTCTTGAAGAGTCATACCAATCTGTTTCTTAATGCGGTCCCATTATCACGAAGGTAGTGTGCATGAATCCTCATCTATTCATGTGTGAGTAAATATAGAATGAGGTTTCTCTTCATTTTCTCAGTCAATGTATATAAATTTAAGTAAAACTATGCATATATTATATTTTTATTATACATTTGAATTAATCCATCTTTCACTTTTTCAGAATACACAACTTCATCAGGCTATATCACCCCTTGAGGTTCTCGGTTCATGCATGGATGATGCATCAATATTTTATAAAACACACATTTTAGATTAACTTGGAATTTAGAAGGTCATTTAAGTAATATTTAAATGTGGATATGTATTTTTTTTACTTCTCATCCTTTGGATGATTATTTCAGATCATCAATCGTGGATAACCACACACTGAAAAACCCTCAAAAAAGGGATAAGAAAGAAGACAAATTTACTTGGATTAGACGACTCACATAAAATAGATTGGATGAGTCTCTTTCTTTCCAAAAATTTGAAATGAAACAAAATGTCATGCACATAGAAATACAACAATAAATATCCACTTTCTGAGGTGCTTCCTTTTATACTTTTATGTTCCCATCTCCTCTTGAGCCGGTAGCAGGGTTCAACACCTACAACACATCACACACTCACCCTCATGCCACCATACTGCCCCACATGGTGGCTCTAGAATCTACACTTTATGCTCATGTATGCCTATTTGGTAACTATGCATCCACTCACACACCTGATTGTCTACCTACCCATGAACGAGCTCACTCACTTTCCCATGCCACCAACTTGGATGTCTGGAAGTGGACCTGCCCACCTAAGCATTTGTTGTGGGATCCATTCATCTGGCTTCTTTAGTTGGCTATTTTTTTAGTATAATCTCATAAAAAATAGTTAACCAAATTCATATAACTTCTAATCCAAACCCAATATTCTTCTTCAAATATTCTTCATGAAAAATATAAATATATTTTTCATGGGTCTCTTTAAATTCTTTATATAACTAATTTATTTTTTCATGGTCTTCATTAAATATTTTTCTTTATATCCTTATTCAATTTTGTAAATAGTGTTCCACTTCTTAAAATTTATTTTTCACTAGTATTTATCATTTAATATCAGTAAAAAATCATCACAATTAAACATGAAGAATATCTCAATCATCCAATCTTATTCCACCAAGAAAATCCATAACAATTCCCTAAGCATAATCAATTCACATATTGAACATTGAAAACACTTGGGCTTAAAAATACCCCCTTTATATTTTGTATCAATATTCTTTCATATAGAATTCAATATATGGTTCTATAAATGTTCTCCCCATTATTATCATTCAAATTAAAAGGATAGGTGGGGTATTCTCATATCGCCTTTATTCTCAAAAACAAATTCTCTTATTTTTAAGAGAAAGAATGATATCACTTGATACTGAGAAAAAAGAATTTATTCAATCAACTCTACATCTATGTGAGATAACCTGATGTATAAAACAAGAGATAAATAACCAAGGTTATCGAAGATATCCATAAAACTCTCATATGTGATAACATTCTTAGAAATTATTAATTCTTAAGATAGGGTTCAAATTTATCAATGAGATACAAAATCCAAAACACACTTTAACAAACACATCAGAAAGTTCAGGTGCACACGAATAATTCCTCCTTTGTCTCAACTTTTCATCAAAGAAGAACTACCCCTTAAAATACAATTAATAAATAGTTATTATAGTGTGATTGGAATACCTCAAAACTCATGTAAGCTCCTCCTCAAGGGATTATCTAATTCATTATCATGGAAATTGTTGAACTCTATGATGAACAACACTTCTATTTTAATTTACTACATGTAAGATCATAACATATAAAATAATAGGTAATAAGGAGGAAACTGTCGTTTCTTTAGTAGAAACACTCAGGGTGAGGGTTTATAGTCATCCTTGATTTCTTCATCTTTCCAACCTCATTATAGGTTTTTTTGACATGCCTCCTGGATTGTGCACATATTTTCTTCCCATGATTTGGTTCCTCAAGTGGATTTATTTTTTCCACCTTATTATTCAAATCACCTATTGTAGGTGAATTATAATCCATTTGTTTTCCTTGATTTTTTATTGATTCATGCATCCTCACTTTGTTTAGTATTGGACAATTATTATAGAAAAACCAAATAATAATTTTTTTGATTTCCTAGTTTCTTTGAGTTTTTTAAATCCCATCTAAGTTTTTTTTAGTTTCTCACCATATCTTCCCCTTGGTTATTGCCTCTTTCTAGATAATGACATGTTAAACCAATAATAATAGGCTTTGTGACCATGCTTACCAAAACACTAGTAGAACCCTCTAAATTGTGATATTCTATATGCATCAATGTAAAACTCATTTTTCTTAGGTGGAAATGATCTTATTAGCCTAATTTATTCCTTATATGGGGAATAATTTATATTAATCTCTTTCTTGGTCCAAACATGTACTGATTAATCTTTATGAAATTCATTGTTAGATATAGAAAATTTATTTTGAGAGTCATATTTTACCATTTTATTAGAACCTTTCATCTCAACAACTTGAGAAGATTCTCTATTAACTTACACAATTTTTTTTAATATTCTATGGATTTATTCAATTCATATTGAACTGTGAAACATAGGGATTGTGTATCAAATAACTATTATTCCATTATAGTGAGTTTTTTTTTGAGATCAATGATAAAATTTTCTTGTTTTGATTCTCTAAGATTGTTCTTATTGATCCTATCTATAATTACACATGAATCATTTTTCTTACTTTTTTCCCATTAAAGGTAAGAAGATCGATTTAAACTCTGATGCGTTCCTTCTTCACTTTAACCCTTTTTAATTTTCTTGAAATAAGGGAAATCATATCATTGAAATATTTATTAGACTCCATCTTCAAAAATTCTTGGATATTTAGAGGGAACCTTCTTTGATACCAATTATAAATTCCAAGGACCAATTAGTTTCCACTTAGAGAGGGGTGGGGGGATCAATGGTACCCTAGTTTTTAGGAATTATTTTCCTTTTAAAATCATCCTATTGAACTAGTTAATGTTATAGACCCACTCATTGATTATCTCTCTATCTCACCTCATATGTAGTAGTAATGTAAGAGAGAGAATCACACAATATTTATAAGGTTCAACATAAAATTATACTTCTTTCCATGTTGGTTAGAAATTCAAAATGGGTTCTTCACTATGCCTCCAAGTGAATATAACTAGTTAGACACCCCATTTACAATATCTCTATAATTGGTTAGACACACCAAATACTATTCTTATCTGATTTTTTAGAAACCATAATCACAAGCCCCTAGTAACTGGTTAGACACCCCGAATACAAGATTATTCTAAAAGAGATCCAAATATAGAAAGATATTAGGTCTTCCTCCATAAGAAAGTTGAATTACCCTTTACTATATTTTCATAAGAACTTCAGAAATACTAGTCTTGAGACTCCTTCAATATCTTTAGAAGCAACCAATATTGATCAGCTCCACTGGTCTCAAAACTCACCTTCTATCTTTGATACAAATATGTACCAGGATCTCAAATACTTCTTTCATGATGGATGTAAGTTATCTCACTTTTTGTCAACCATATTAATTACCTTCATGTACACATTTATCCACTAAAAAACAATAATTGTGTATGTGATAATATCTCATTTATTATATGATTTGAAATCCCTAATTATGTTTCTCATTTTAAATCATGAATTTAAATGTGATATGAATAATACATTTATTCTCCTCATTTAAAATATAGACACCCAAATGGTTTTGGGTATCATATTTCCTCATATTAAAATATTGATACCCAAATGGTGTTGGTATTATATTTAATCATTGTCAATACCCAATAATTCTATAGGTAATGCAACTCATTAGAAATATCAAAGGAATTTAGGTTTCCTTCATTTATTCACATGACATTTTGTCTTCATAGTTCAAAACTACATGTATCTCATTTAAGAATACCCAAAGGTTTTGGGATCTCTTTCTTCACACTATTTCATCACTTTAAATACTAAAACCCATCAAAACACTCAAAGTTTTCAGGTACTTCATTCCTCATATGGATAAAAACCTCTATGGATCATCTCTCATGTTTATTCACCCTATAAAAAAATGTATGAAGACTTGTACCAAGATTTTTCTTTATGTGGTCTCATTATCATTCATGCAATGTGTATGACTCCTCATTTATTCACATGTTCATGGATATCTAATGTGACTTATTTTAATTTTCTTATTTGATGTACATACATTAAATTGATACTACCTGTATATTATATTTTGATCATACGTATGCTTTAGTTCAGATTTTACTTTATTGGAATACAAAGATTCATCAGGTGATATCACCACTTGAGGTTCTCTATTCATGCATGACTGATGCATGAATGTCATGTGAAACATGTATTTTAGATTCTCCTAGAATTAAGGGGATTATCTTGGCCATCATTAAATGTGGATGTAGATTTGGTGTACTACTCATGGTTTGACATGATTGTTGTGACCCATCAATGGAGGATAAACCGCATGCTGAAAACCTCTCGAATAAGGTATGAGAAAGACAACAAATTCACTTTGATCAGATAACTCACATAAAATATATAAGACAAATATATTTCTTTGTGTTATTCTAAAATGCACCACCGTTTGATGTATATAGTGATCCCATATTGAATATCTACTAATTGGGTGATTCCTTTTATACTTTCTCATTCCTATTTCCTCTCGAGCTGATAACATGATTTGACACATGAAACACCTAACAAACTTTCCCTCATGCCACTTTTCCACCTAGCATGGTGGATCTGGAACATTTTGCGCATTCTAGTGCACACCTCTGTGGGAACTATGCATACACTTGCACACCTGACTACCTACCTACCCATGCAGGTGCTCGATTTCTTACCCATACCGTCACTTTGGCTTATTGGAGGTGGACCTACCCACTTAAGTAGTGGTTGAGGGATCCCTTGGAATATCTTAAAAAGTTGGCTTTTTTTTAATACTATCATATTAAATAATTAACCAAATTATTATAACTTCCATTAAAAATCAATCTTCTTATTAAAATATTCTTCATACAAAATAAAAATATATTTTTCATGGATTTTTTTAAATTTTTCATGAAAGTAATTTATTTTTTACATTTCCTTCATCAAATCATCTTCTTAATATCCTTCTTCAATGTTGTAAAAATTATTATACTTCATAAAATTCTTTTTTCACAAGTATTTAACATTTAACATCAATTTTGAAAACATCACAATTAAACATGTATAATTTATCAAGCATGAAATCCAATTCCATTAAGTGAATATATAAAAATCATCCAAGAATCATCACTTCACATATTTACCATTTAAACCAAATGAATAACTTGGGATTAATAGTAGTAAGTTATGAGGCTTTGAGGTTTCCATACACTATGAAGAAATAAGATAAAATATGATTCTTTAGGTGGTTTAACAGGAAACATGGTTTGATATGAAGGCTAAAGATTATGTGTTTTAAAGGGTAAGATTTTAGGATGTTTAATGTTGATAATTATAAGGAAAATATTTATAGAACACTATGAATATAATTAATAATATGAGAAGAAGAAATAGTTAGGTGGTTCGACTTTTCTTGTACTGAATACCTTGTAATTAAATGAAAAAGAAAAGAATTCATGTTTCTATTATCACATAGATTCTAAGTGTTAGAGGAAAAGACATTGAGAGAGCCTTTAATAATGTAAAGGCATATAAGAAATAGGAATTTTGATGAAAAAAGGTGAGAATACTGATACTAAACCATGAAAGAACACTTGCTAGAATCATAGAATAATATAAATAAGCCTATGACATCCTTATATCAAATATGAATATTCAGAAGGAAATGGACCAATAATACTGTCACTATTGATAATCTTCATGTCATGACCCTTGAAGAATAAATAATCCAATATGATCAAAATACATAATGTGATTGAGTTGATAAAAAAATTGATAAGCATGAATGCCTGTCTATATTATCTTGGTATCCAAAAATATTCTTCATGAGGAAGGAGATCTCATTTTAGTTGATGCAGTAATATTCAAAGTAGAAAGGGGATAACTTTTCTGAAGTTCAAGGAGGACCTTTAAAGAACCAGTGGTTCCAGTATAAACAAATCCAATCATCATTGAAGGGAATTGCATGATACATAACTTAAGGACTTTTATGATACCAAATCAACACTTTTGTGTGAATTGAACTAAAATTTCAATAAATATAAATGACAGTGATAATAAAATTCATGCCTCAATACAGGTCGAACAAAAAAAGGAGTAGGTTCTCACATCAAGGTAGAACCTTTTAAAATCTTATATGTTGTTATTATTGAATATTCATACATTAAATACTAAGGTAAAGGTTTACCACTCATCAAAATATCCATATATATTAATTAATGTAGAGTTTTGATTATAATAGGGGATAATTATGTAAGAAACTCAGTAAAGTTTGGGTATATTGATTCACCCCCCTCAGTGTCCCTGCCTCACCACTGGTCACATTTGTAACATCCCAGGTAAATAAAAAAATAAAACATTTTCATAATTATTCATATTTTTGAATTAAATATTAATTTTACTTTAATGGGGTTGATATGTTTTATGGAGTACCTGATACGCAACAACGAGTTTCTTTGAAATCTTACGTTGCACACTAATAATATAATAATATTATTTTAAATGTAGTTAACACCTAGCCATTGTATTAGAGGGAATGAATAGAACTAACTACAATATGAGTATACATGTTTGTTAAATGTTTTTACATTTATCCAATAAATATTAGAGGCTTAAAATAAGAAAGAATCCGATTTTAAGCATAAATACTCAAATATTCATTAAAAGGTTGATTTATCGCCTTTTAATGGAGAACCAACTTTAAATCTAGTTTTAGTCACTTTTATATGTTCTATTTGAAAAAATAAAATTATTATTTAGAATAGGGGCATAAAAATTTACTTTGGATGAAATTTTGGTATTTTTCTGATAAAGTTCATTTTTTAATGAATAGTAAAAAATACTGTATTTTAATTCAAAACTACATTTTAATCTAATTTATTTATATGGTTAGATTATCATATTAATTGATTTAAAGTGTACTTGGAATATATTTTTACCATTTAATCCAATGCTGGTCATTTTAATTAATTTCACTTTGAAATTGGACATAAACAAGTGTCAATCTTTTGATAGTTAATATTTCAAAAAATACGCTTTTTGTTTTGACAATGGGAATTAATTTTAAATTAATTTCTGCCACTTCTGTGTTTTGAATTTGGAAAAATATATTTCATATTTGGAATCAATAGGTACAAATTGTGTAAATAGTTAACTTTTATTTTTAGACATTATGAATATTTACTTCAGTAAAAATTTTATTTACCATGGTTAAAGAGTAAATCTGGTAAATAAGGGTAAACAAATATTATTATAATAATATAAAATTATCCTGACACATGTCCCAATCCTATTAGTTGATACATATCTGACCATGGGCATATTTGGGTCGATTTTGGTACCCCATGGGGCCACTTAAGAGTGATAATGATACTTTATTTTAATTAACTTAAAGTAAAGACAAAAATGACATTAACAAATATCTTTTAGTAAATTAATTTTTACATAGGGTTATGTAAGTTATCTTTTTGACTATAAATATTATTTGGAAATCTAAAGAGATTTCCTAAATCATGGTATTTTTTTATAATTATTAGACATCAAATAAATAAAATTATTTATGAGACAATAATGATGAAGTGTTTACCTCATTAATAAATGATTTAAAATAAATAAGATTATAAAGATTAAAATAATATCCAAAACCTGTAAAATTCTTATTTGATTATTCTATTTAGACCATGAGTCATCATATCTTTGACTTTAATTAGTTTTGGACATTTACAAACCGAAAATCATTATATAATAAAATAATATTTTCACACATTCCTAAAGAGCCCCTCCTCTCCCTTATAAAAGCCCTCACTTATAACCCATTCCTTACACCTCTAAAGCCCCTTGGATCATCCAAAACCTGCCCAAATAATCTCTAAATATCCCTCTCCTCATCCTATAAGCCTTACCTTATGTAGAAGGCACTTCAAGAAGTCCTTTTGGTTCAAACCAAAAAGAGTTAACCAAATTAAAGGGAACAATTTCTCTTAACTTCTTTTCTTTTATTTAACTTCTACAACCCCTAAATTCTTTTTATTCCTTTCTTTTATAACAAAACCAGTATCCTAAATATACTAGTATGTTGTTATGATAATGATTCGAACTACACATACACACACCTCCATCCAATGGGTAAAGAACATATTGTTTCTGTGGATGGAAAACTAATGTCTAATGAAATGGTGATTGTTCAATTATCTCCTACCGCCTCTCATGGTGACCATTAAGATGCCACTATATTTATATATGATATATATTGTGTTTATGTTTTCTTTATGCTTCTATATTTTTCATTTATATCATATCTTTGTGGTTTCCATTATGGGTAAACACTGATAATTTCTTTTGAGAAAGTGCAGACTACCGCCCCCTCAAAGTGATATGACTCGTTAATGCAATATGTGGGATGTATAAAGGATAGAGTTAATGATATTATATATTATATTATAATTTAATTATAATATACCTATGTATCATTATGTTTTAATTCCATTAAAATAATAAATAGAAATGAAATTAGCGTTCATACGTACGTACGGCTTACCGTCTCCATGAACGATGCATTTCATTTCTTATCTTCAAATGTTATGTACTGTTATAAATACATATATATAATGGATATATATTATATATATTATATCTAAATAATTAATATCATTTTGAAGATAATATACTATTGACTACATGGATAACTTATAATTATTAGGTGTTCATTTTTTACTCAAATACCAAATATCGACAAAACAGACTGTTATTAACTTAAATGATTACATAATGTTTATAACATGGTGATAAGTGTTATAAAAGTAATAATAAACTTGAAAAAGGTTCTTAAGAAAGTAGAAATTAACTTTAGTTTATTATTCAAGAGATTAAATAACAATCGAGTCAAGTCAGACACGAGGTAAGGGACTTCGTCTCAATCTCCTTTTATTGAGGCATATTTTGTTTTAATACACAACTTTATTTTATATTCTGTATAAACACATTTGAATTTTCATTTCATTCAAAGGGAATATTTTTTAATGAATCATTTTACTAAATGACAAAAAAATGAATGTTTCTTTTAACGTAAGCGGTTACACCGACCTTTTCGCTGCCGCGAGTATTATTTGATATTTGGATTCCTTAACAAGCCATAATGTTTTTAAAAGGAAAATACATACCATATACCCTTTTACATATTTTGGTATTGAAAATGTTTTTGATAATATATTTTTTATTTCAATATATTTAAGTGATATATTGTGATTGAAATGGGGAAATGTTTTCTTTCCTTTATATTTGTTGTATGTGTTGTGATTTTATAATTGTACTTGGACATTTGATGGGTGGTTACGTGACAAACTAAATGACAAATGGTGTCATGATAAACCAAGATGGGTGGTTATTTTATAACCTCTAATGCATTGGGTATGGAAGTTGGCCATATGACTATTCCATTTAGTGATATGTGTGGAAGTCGACTGTTTGGTTATTCCATTTAAGTATATTTATGTCCCAAGTTACCTATATATGCTATGTGTTATTTATATGGGTTTTATGGTGATATTTTGGTTACAAAAGGGTAATAAATGATCTTTTATTTAGTGAAGAGTATTTACTACTTCATAAAGGTGAAAATTATTACTTACGATAAAGTATTCATGTTTTACTTGTTGTTTTAAAAAAAAACTAAAATTTTTCCTTCTTTGTGTATCCCTTACTGAGCTCTTTATGCTCATCCCAAGTTTTTGAAATGTTTTTCATAGGACATATAGTGGAATAGGGTCCTGGATGGGAACAGGGAAAAGTCATGCTCTCTAAAACATGGATCTAGACATGAATCTTTTTTTCAAGAGTTTTTATTTTATGAAAAAATGGAAACTGAGTAGAAGTGTCTACCTTGTAATTTTTGAGATGTAATGTAATAGTTATGGCCTAATTCTCTTAAAATCTAAACCTGAAAAGATACTCAATGTGAATTATTCATTTAATTCAATATTATGTAATGTTTAAGGTCGGGTCCTTATAGTTGGTATCAAAGGTCGGTTTAGACAACTTTAGGAGTTAGGATATTATTAAATTAATATCCAAAAAATAATAATTTATGTTAAGATTGAAATGATATAGTATTTAAAGATCACCATGTTGCTTTGCCTAAGATATTTCTATGTTCAGAATGGTTTTCCACAGAGGAATATGGGAATCTATGTTGGGAAGGCATACAGAAGAGAACAACCTTCCAAATCAATAACCTGAGATGGTCAGAATAAGAATTGAATAGTTTACTGCAGTGATAGCTAAGTTGACTCAGGTGATAAATGGAGGTAGTGTTCCTTGATGATATTTTGGTTTATTCCAAAAGTAAATAGGAACATGAATGTCATTTAAGAGTAGTCTTGCAAACCTTAAAATAAAATAAACTGTATGGGAAATTCAGAAAGTGTGAGTTTTGGTTACAATACATTTCATTCCTTGATCACATTGTTTCAAAAAATGGAATAACTATTGATCCTGCTAAAACAAAAGTTGTTGAAGAATGGAAAAGACCCACAAATATAACCGATATTCGTAGTTTTCTTGGTTTGGCAGATTATTACTAGAGGTTTGTTGAGAATTTTTCACGGTTATCTAGTCCAATGACTAAGTTAACTCGAAAAGGTGTTAAGTTCATTTGGAAAAAAGAATGTGATGATTGTTTTCAGGAATTGAAAAGAAGATTGGTGGATGCTCTAATTTTGGAAATAACTTCCAGAAATAGTGAGTTTATTATTTATAGTGATGCTTCGTTGAAAGGACTTGGTTGTGTTCTTATGCAGAATGATCAGGTAATTGCTTATGCTTTACATCAGTTGAAACCTCATGAGTTAAATTACCCTACACATGATTTAAAATTAGCTGCTGTTGTTTTTGATTTAAAAATTTAGAGACATCATTTGTATGAAGTAAAATGTGAAATATATACTAACCACAAAATTTTAAAGTATATATTCACTCAGAAAGAATTGAACATGATACAGAGGATATGGTTGGAATTAATCAAGGATTATGATTACAATATTCTTTACTATCTGGAAAAATAAAATAAAGTGGCTGATGCTTTGAGTCGAAAAAGTAACGCTTCATTAACCATGCTACGTTTGGATTGAGATCCTTTGATTTTTAATTTGATGAAATTTGGCATAGAAGTTGTTGGTGTAGGAAATTCTTCTGTTTTGTTTCAAGTGTTAGTGAAATCATCTCTATCAGAAAGAATAAAGCAAGTGCGGAAGAAAGACAGTGAGTTGAAAAAAAGGTAGAGTTGGTTCAGAAGGGTAATTTTCCTGAATTTAACATTGATAATGATTGTGTTTTGAGGTTTTAGAAGACATTATGTGTGCCTTGTGATTCAAAGCTGAATAATGAGTTGTTATGTGAAGCTCATAGATCCCCGTTTTCAGTTCATCCTGGCAATACTAAGATGTACATAGATCTTCAAGAGTATTACTGGTGGTATGAAATGAAAAGAGATATTGCTGATTTTACTGTGAAGTGTTTGAATTTTCATCAGGTTAAAGCAGAGAGGCAGTTACCAAAAGGTATACTTCAATATTTACCAGTTCTAGAGTGGAAATTGGAAAATATATCCACAGACTTTGTTGTGGGATTACCAAAGACATTTTGAGGTAATAATGCAATCTGTGTTATTTTTGATCGATTAACTAAATCTTCTCATTTCTTTCCTATTCGAGATAATTTGTCTCTAGATCAACTTTCTTGGTTATATGTTAAAGAGATAGTCAGGTTACATGGTTTTCCCCTCTCTATTGTATCTGATCGTGATCCAAGGATTACTTATAACTTTTGTAAAGGCCTTCAGAATTCATTGGGTACTGAATTAAATTTTAGTACAACTTTTCATCCGCAATCAGATGGGCTGTCAGAATGAAAAATTCAAACCTTGGAGGATATGTTACGTGCTTGCTCGATAGATTACTAGGGAAGTTGGGACCAAAATATTTCTTTTGTTGATTTTTCTTATAATAACAGTTTTATTCCAGTATACAGATGGCTCCATTTGAGGCATTGTATAGAAAGAATTGTCGAACTCCAGCTTTTTGGGATGAAGTAGGTGGAAGGAATTTGATGGGACCAGAATTGGTAGAAGAGATGGCAGAAAAAGTTCAGTTGATTCAAAAGAACATGAGAACAACTCAGAGCAAGTAGAAAAGTTATGTGGATAACCGGAGGAAGGATCTATCTTTCAAGGTAGGTGATCATGTCATTCTCAAAGTTTCTCCATGGAAAAGTGTGATGCGTTTTGGTAAGAAGGTAAAGTTGAGTCCAAGGTTCATTAAACCATATGAAATCTTGGAGAAAGTTGGATCAGTTGCATACAAAGTGGATTTACCTCCAAGTTTATCCTAGGTACACAATGTTTTTCTTGTTTCAATTTTGAGAAAGTATATGCCAGATCCATCTCATGTTTTAAGTCCAGAGGTAGTTCAGTTGGAAGAGAATATCTTTTATGAGGAACAGCCAGTCCAGATTCTTGACCGAAGAGAGCAAGTGTTGTGGAATAAGGTAATTCATCAGGTAAATGTTTTGTGGGAAAACCATATGGTTGAATAGGCAATGTGGGAATCTGAAAATGCTATGAGGGATAAATACCCACATTTATTTGGTAAGTGAATAAAATTGCGAGGACGCAATTTCCAAAAGGGGGGAAGGATGTAACATCCTAGGTAAATAAAGAAATAATACATTTTCATAATTATTCATATTTGTGAATTAAATATTAATTTTACTTTAAAGGGGTTGATATGTTCAATGGCGTACCTGATACACAAGAACAGTTTCTTTGAAATCTTATGTTGCACACTAAAAATATAATAATATTATTTTAAATTTAGTTAACGCCAAGACATTGTATTGGCTAGAATGAATAAAACTAAATAAAATATGATTATACATGTTTGTTAAATGTTTTTACATTTATACAATAAATATTAGAGGCTTAAAATAATAAAGAATCTAATTTTAAGCATAAATACTCAAATATTCATTAAAAGGTTGATTTACCGCCTTTTAATGGAGAACCCTACTTAAATATATTTTTGGTCTCTTTTATATTTCCTATTTGAAAAACTAAAATTCTTATTTAGAATTGGGACATCAAAATTTACTTTGGATGAAATTTTGGTATTCTTCTGATAAAGTTCATTTTTAATGAATTGTGAAAATACTATATTTTAATTCAAAACTGCATTTTAATATATTTTATTTATATGGTTGGATTATCATTTTAATTGTTTTTAAATTTTAATTATAATATTTTTTACCATTTAATCCAATTTTGGTCATTTTAATTAATTTCACTTTGAAATTGGGCATAAACAAGTGTTAATCTTTTGATAGTTAATATTTCTAAAAACACGCTTTTTGTTTTAGCAGCGGGAATTAATTTTAAATTAATTTTTTCTACTTTTGTGTTTTGAATTTGGAAAAATTAATTTCATATTTTGAATCAGGAGGTCCAAATTGTGTAAATAGGTAAATTTTATTTTTAGACATTATGAATATTTACTTCAGTAAAAATTTTATTTACCATGGCTAAAGGGTAAATCTGGTAAATAAGGGTAAAACAATATTATTATAATAATATAAAATTACCCTAAAATGTGTCCTAATCCTATTGGTTGATACATATCTGGTCATGGTCATCTTTGGGTCAATTTTGGGACCCCATGGGCCCACTTAAGAGTGATAATGACACTTTATTTTAATTAACTTAAAGTAAAGACAAAAATTACATTATCAAATATCTTTTTGTAAATTAATTTTTACACAGGGTTATATAATTTATCATTCCAACTATAAATATTCTTTGAAAATATAAAAATATTTCCTACATCATGGTATTTTTTTTATAATTTTTAGACATCAAATAAATAAAATTATTTATGACACAATAATGATGTAGTGTTTACCTCATTAATAAATGATTTAAATAAATAAGATTACAAAGATTAAAATAATATCCAAAACCTTTCCAATTCTTATTTTATGATTCTATTTAGACCATGAGTCATATTATCTTATAATTTAATTAGTTTTGTAACTTTAGAAACTGAAAATCATTATATAATAAAATAATATTTTCACACTTTCCTAAAGAGCCCCTCCTCTCCCTTATAAAAATACCTCACTTATAACCCATTCCTCACACCTCTAAATCCCCTTGGATCGTCCTAACCCTACCAAAATAATCTCTCAAGATCCATATACTCCTCCTAGAAGCCTTACCTTAGGCAGAAAGCACTTCAAGAAGTCCTTTTGGTTCAAACCAAAGGGAGTTACCCAAATTAAAGGTAACGGTTTCTCTTAACTTATTTTCTTTTATTTTACATATAAAAACCATAAACTCTTTTTATTCCTTTGTTTTATAACAAAAAAATTATCCCCAATATACTAGGATATTTTTATGAGAATTATTTAAACTAAACATACACACACCTCCATCTAATGGGTAAAGAACATATTGTTTCTGTGGATGGCAAACTAACGCATCACGAAATGATGATTGTTCAATTATCTCATACCACCTCTCATGGTGGCCATTAAGATGAAAATATATTTATATGTGATATATATTATGTTTATGTTTTCTTTATGATTCTTTATTTTACAATTATATCATATCTTTATGGTTTCCATTATGGGTAAACGCGGTAATTTCATTTGAGGAAGTGCGGACTACCGCCCCCTCAAAGTGATATGACTCATTAATGCCATATATGGGACATATAAAGGATGGAGTTAATGATGTTATATATGATATTATACTGGAATTATAATATACCTATATATAATTATGTTTTAATTCCATTAAAATAATAAATAGAAATGAAAGTAGCGTTCATGCATACGTACGACTTACCGTCTCCATGAACGGTGCATTTCATTTCTTATCTCCAAATGTTATGTACAGTTATAAATACATATATATAATGTATATATATGATATATATGATATCTAAATCATGAATATAATTCTATATATAATGGACTATTGACCACATGGACAACTTGTAATTAAAATGTGTTCATTTTTACTCAAGTAACAAATATCGACAAAATAACCGTTATTAACTTAAATGATTACATAATGTTTATAACATGGTGATAAGTGATATAAAAGGAATAATAAACATGAAAAATATTCTTAAGAAAGTATAAATTAACTTTAGTTTATTATTCATGAAATTAAAGAATGATCAAGTCAATTAGGACATGCGGTAAGTGACTTCATCTCAATCTACTTTCATTGAGGCATATTTTCTTTTAATACACAAATTTATTTTATATGATGTATAAACACCTTTGACTTTTCATTTCATTCAAAGGTAATATTTTTCAATGAAGTGTTTTACTAACCAACAAAAAAGAATAATTCTTTTAACAAGATGTAATGTTTTTAAAAGGAAAATAAATACCATATACCCTTTTATGTATTTTGGTATTGAAAATGGTTTTGATATTGGATTTGTTATGTCAATATATTTAAGTGGAATATTATGATTGAAATGTGGAAATGTTTTCTTTTATATATATATATTTTTTGTATGTGTTATTATTTTATAATGGTACTTGTATATTTGACGGGTGGTTGCGTGATAAACCAAATGAAGGGTGGTGACATGATAAACCAGGACAGGTGGTTACATTATAACCTCCAATGCATTGGGTATGGAAGTCGGACATAAGGCTATTCCATTTAGTGATATGTTTGGAAGTCGACTGTATGGTTATTTCATTTAAGTATGTTTATGTCCCAAGTTACCTATATATATATTATGTGATCTTTATATGGGTTTTATAGTAATCTTTTGGTTATAAAAGGGAAAGCAATGATCTTTTATTCAGTGAAGATTATTTACTACTTCATAAAGGTGAAAAGTATTACTTATGATAAACTATTCATTGTTTACTTGTTTTTTTAAAACAACTAACCTTTTTCCTTCTTTGTGTATCCCTTACTGAGCTCTTTATGCTCATAACAAGTTTTCGAAATGTTTTTCACAGGATATAAAGTTAAATAGGGTCAAGGATGGGAACACAGATAAGTCATGTTGTCTAAAACATGTATCTAGACATGATTCTTTTTTTCAAGAGTTTTTATTTTATGAAAAAAATGGAAACTGAGTCGAAGTTTCTACCTTGTAATTTTTGAGATTTAATGTAATAGTTAAGTCCTAATTCTCTAAAACTCTAAACCTAAAAATATCCTCAATGTGAAATAATCATTTAATTCAATATTATGTAATGTTTAAAGTCAGGTCCTTATAACATCAATTAGTATTAGATAGAACCATTTATCCTATTATTAGAACAAATTTTTTGTACCAACTTCTTTTATTTGACTC
Source organism: Viscum album (assembly GCA_963277665.1). NCBI lineage: Eukaryota > Viridiplantae > Streptophyta > Magnoliopsida > Santalales > Viscaceae > Viscum > Viscum album. The sequence goes on from OY728129.1 coordinate 59,188,985, forward strand.
ACATGAATTATATATTTGAAAAAAATTCACAAGATCCTCAAATAGATAATTGAGCATCTATCTATGTTAAAAATGAAATGAAAGCTTCAATAAAATCTATAATGAATAGTAAAAATAAAGAGTAAAATAAGAAAAGAAAGTATTAAAATGGAAATAAGGATATACCACTACTTAAATATAATCAAAGTGTAAAATGTATATCTATCAAATATATCAAAAGTGATCCTTTTGAAGATTCAAGATCAAGCTATGGAGAGTATAATGAGAAAGTTTTTTTTGATACGGTTTAACATTTCTAATTTAAAATCAAGGATCATATGAATAAAGTTACTTTTGAATTTATGACATACATACTTAAATTAATTAAGGTACTCATGGATGAAAAATCATAGTTAGAATAATAAATTAAAGAAATGAAGGATGCACTAAGTAAGATGTTTCAAAAGTGCATTGCTCTCACACAAATTTTAGAAGGTAAAAAAGAATTTGAGTCACCTTTCAATGAACATATTTACCAGATCTGATAAAAGTTACTAAGTAGTGACTGAGATAATTTTATAACCAAAATTGTTCTTGAATAAGTGATCCATGAATTGAAAAAATTATAGAAAACCCCTATTAGTGTCAAATATGCACAGTTAGAGGTTAAAGAAAAATTAATAAGAGAAATATATAATTCATTATAAGAATAAAAAAAGGTACATAAGGATTGGACTAAGAGTATAAATAGACATTGGGAATACATCTTTCAATCAATATAAAATGATTATTTTTCTCAACATGAAGTTTTTTGAACATGAGGTGAAGTTGAGGAATCTCAAACCAATACAAGTTAGAAATTATAAAACTATTACGATGCAAAGACCTGGAAATTCCGTGGATTTTTTTTAAATAAATGGGAATTTTATGAGTCCATAGTTTCTGACGGCGCTTGATTCCGAGGACCAGTGTGCCTGTAATCAAATTCTGAAGTTTTTTTCAGTTACGTTCAGTAAACGTACATGCGGGATTTTATATCTTTTGAACTGGTGCTCAGAATTGAAATCTGAGGGCATCGTTGAACTCGCAACACCGGTATTCAGTTAAGGAGACCTTTACCGTAGTTGCGTTTTATAGTAATTGGGAGTTATTTTCTTGGGGTTCTAATATTTAATTAAATAAAAATGGGTGTAACACATTTTTATTTGAATGGAAGTTAAATCCTCCAAGGGGAAGTTGGAGGTGGGGGCCACCCCCACATAACCTCCCATGGGAGGATATTATATAGTGGGGGACACACGAGCATCAAACCCCTCAACCCCCCTTGAACCCCCTTTAAACTCTTGGACTTCCCATTAATGTGCCAACACACCCTTCTAATTAATTAATTGAATCTGTTGGAATTCTTTCCAACTCCATGCATTTAATTAAGTGAACCAACTTAATTAATTTTAATTCTTTTGAATTCATTAAGCCAACTTTAAAATAAGTGAACATAATCTCTTATTTTGGGTTGGCATAATCATTGGAGAACTTGGGAGAACTCTTGGAAGAACACCGTCCTCTCGATGAAGAATGTTCCACATCTCCGAAGAACATGAAACAACATCTTCTATCTTCTTCAACTATAGCAAAAAAGGGAAGCACCGCTGCCCACGAAGTACACCGAGGGTGTTGTCTCGACTCGGCTTCACCAAGATCTACTCCCTCTGACGTTGACGGAATGATGTCTATCTTCCGCGATTCCCGTCTTTCGCGACACGTCAATGTACAATGACAAATATGAGGTATGGGTTTGTATTGATTAAATTATATCCTCGTTCTTCGATGTTTACTTTGTTTTGACGGTGGCCAATTGATATCACCTAACGTGGAGTGTGTGGGCTGAACAAACATGGCCCGATGTCCCTCCATTGCATCTTATTTGGTTGACATCGGAGGCGGAGCCGAAAGGGAAGGGTGTCGTCGCACCGCGTCGGAGAAGTACCGTGGCGAACGAAAGACAAACCGCGACTGAGAGGGCCGCGGTGGATGAAGAAGTGTGGCGTCTTCGTGCCGCGCGGCGCAGCCGAAGGCTGTGCTAGTGGAGGTGCGGTGCTGTCGCGCCGCGTGGAGGGAAAAAGTACCGCGACGTCGTCGCGCCATGGTGGAGGTGTGGAGGCAGCTGGCCGAGCCGACCGTTGTGGAGCCGGACCGCGGGACGACCTGCCGGCCGACTGGCCGGCCCGCTGGAAGACCGCGGCGCCCGCAGGCACTGTGTGGAGGAGGACACGGCCCGCGTCCGTGGACCGCTCAGCTAAGTGAACCAGCCAGCTGCCTGTTGGATGGGCTGGAGAACAGCGGCACCTGCAGGCGCTGTGTAGGGAGAATCGCGTGCATCAGACCGAACCGACCGGCTACGGCCGGCCTCTTGGTGCCGTCGGGTGATTCGGACTGGCCCGCAGCGTGGACCGGGTTCGCAGGTGGGCCACACCCCACTAGGCTAGGCCAACCCCCCTGTCGGTTCGGACCCGCCGAGCTAGGTTGGGCCAACCCGCCAGCCCACTGGGCTTGATGGGTCGGGCCCGTCTTCGCTTAAATGCGAATATCTCATAGACCGCACATTCGATTGATGCACCATCTGTGGCACTGGGACCCTCGCGATGAGGTGACCCTTTTGCGATACTCAAAGTGGGTTTTGGAAAAATTTTGGAAAACGACTGGGTTTGGAACGAGCATAAATCCAACCAGGACCCTGGAACAGAAATGCCAATAAGTCTCAGACCAGGCGTCTAATTGACATGTCGCCTGTCGCATTGAGTTCATTATCATGAGATGGAACTATGAGATACATCAATTCATGAATTCGTGATAGTTGATGTATCGACACTTGGCTCGAGGAGAGGACCCTCATGGAATCGAGCGTGCAGTGTGCAGGAACCCTAGGGCTGGCTGCGACATCGATGACTACTGTACCAGAATCCTCCATGGGTTCGACAGCGATGACTACTGAACTGGAATCCTCCGTGGGTTTGACAGTGACGAATACTGTACTGGGATACTCCGTGGGTCTGACAGTTCTGACTTCTGTTCCTGTATCCTATGTGGGTCTGACAGAATAGCTGGTCCTGTATCCTATTTGGATCTTACAACTTAGATGAATCAGTGACTACATATGATCATCTCTATAACTCTACGAAGGATGTATACCTATGTGAGCTGAGTCAAGTCTTTTAACCATTATAATCATGGTGATTGAATTTACTTCCTTTGTGGAATGGTTTGTTCTTGGGGTCGAGAGTTGGAGTCGGACTGTGTTTGATAACTTAGGTATATGTATGGGCATATACCTAAGTAGGGTTGGATGATACTTCTTGATGGTATCTTTCTACTGTGGTTTAACCTTTGTGGATTATGGGAGACCTTCAAGAGTCTTGGGGTCTCCTACTAACTATTTTTATACTCACCCCTACACGGGCTTCGCCCGTACCTTGTTGTGTTCTATGCAGATGATGGACGACGGTGATTGAGGCTGAGGCCGACGGACAGGAGACTGCTCGGAGCTGGACTAGATGGGGCGTACTGCAGGGACGAGTTATTTGAGTTCTGTACCTACCCTTTAGGTAGGATTCCCAGGTGGATGATCCAGGTGTTGTTTTCCCTTCTTTACTTGTACTTGTACTTGTTGTTCAGTTGGGTTTGTATACTGGCCCACATACTTTCAGCACACCTTACTTTTCTATTTTAGTACTTTTTGCCTCTAATGCTTGTGTTTAGACTGTGTGTGTGTGTGTTACAGGTTAAAAGGCAATACCTTCCCTTTTTATCGGGATTACACCTTTGCTGCTAGTCGCCAACCCCTTGCCTATGGAAGACGGGCTTGGGGTAGTCACAGCATGGGCCCCGAGGACGGGTTGTGAAAAATTGGTATCAGAGGAGTCAATTCTACCATAGAACTTGGACTCTGATTCTTTTAACGACAATCGTGTTAAGTGTTTTGGGTGTGGTTATCACTTTAGGGAAACCAGTGTTGGTGTGGTGGCTAACATATCCATACACTAGGAATCTGACTTTTGATCTCTAACCCAGTGCAAGAAAACACCGATTGCATGTGTGTTTCCTTTAAAAAAGTTTTCTTCATGATTACTTTGTGTCAGCTCACCAGGTATACTGTTTTAATCGTGGCACACCTGTTTCCTTTCAGGATGGCCCCACGAAGGCAGCCATCTAGGGTTCTGAGTTTTGTACGAGATGGTATCTCATCAAGAAACGAGGCCTCGGTGTAGGGCCCCATCATAGCAGAGGTACCAGCAGTACCACTACCCACTGGGACACCGATACCACCAACTCCAGTAGCAGAGAGTGCATTCCGCCTAAGTGCCTTGCACGAGTTCCAGTGCCAGAGGCCGCCCAAGTTTCGGTGAGAGATGGACCCACAGGCAGCTGAGGATTTGATGGAGTTTTTCATGAGGGTTTTCAGATTGGTAAGGACACTAGCCGACCTCATGGTGATCCTTTTCGCTAGTCTCCTGTATACAGTAGCAGGCAGATGGTGGAGCCTGATGCTCTAGGTGCATGACGAGACATCATTACTCTGGATAGACTTTTATATTCTCTTCCGCTCAGAGTTTTTTCCAGCCACCCTTCATGTGGTGAAGATTCAGGAGTTAATTCATCTGCAACAGGGCAGCATGATAGTAGCTCAGTACTCATTGAGGTTCACCGACCTCTTGAGCTACTCCACGTATATGGTACGTGACCCATTCTTCAGAGCCTAGACCTTTGAGAAGGGACTCATGCATGATATCAGGGCTTTGACGATTCCCCTCAGCATTCCGACGCATGCGGGGGTGCTGGAGCGAGCCCTACTAGTGGAGAGTTTTCTTGCTGAGTAGACACCAGCAGTGAGACCCACCATAGGGAAAAACATAGCAGATTCTTCTGTAGCCGGCAATAGATAGATGTTATAGAGGTCCAAGAGAACCAGGACATCAGGTGGGAGACCCCAGGATACAGGTTTGGTTGTGCAGGGCGCACGAGACAGAGCCAACTATACGAGGAGTAGGCACTGCTATGCATGCGGCGGGCAGGGCCACATGGCTCATGACTGCCTGACCCGCCATGCAGATGAGCAGCAGATAGTAGAGGGACCTCCTAGAAAAAGGCAGAGGTTTGACTATGGTGGTTCGTTAGGAGTAGGTGGACGTGACAAAGGAACTGGCCGAGCAGCAGGTGGGGGACGACGTTTCGAGGCTCTACCACCACCACCACCAGGAGGTCCACCCCGACCACATGGAGCTGGCGGACAGAGGTAGGCTCAGCTCCATGCAGTCGAGGCATACGACCACGGTGCACCTGAGATGATTCGAGGTACTATCTATGTCTACTCCACCCTTACTGTAGTACTTATAGACATAGGTGAGAGTCATTCTTTTATTTACACTGCCCTTGTTCAGAGCTCGAAGATTCTGATGGAGCCGTTGGCTCGATCCTTATGACTAGAGACTCCTACAGGAGCAGACTCGATGATTACGCACTGGTGCTAGTAGTGTGAGCTTACTTTAGGAGGTGATATCATCGGCTGGGATCTTCTCGTAGCGGCGTTGAGGCCTTACGACGTCATCTTGGGTATGGACTGGTTATCCACAGTTCATGCCTAGATTAACTGTATTAGGCGCAAAGTGCAGTGTATCTTCACGGATGGGACCAGGTTCACCTTCACCGGTGAGAAGGGAGGCTTTGCAGCGCAGGATGGACTTACACAGAGGAGGGGGCAGCCGATCACACATCAATTGGCTAGTCTCATCCTCGGAGCGGTTGATGTGCGGAGCCTGAGTTTTCCTGTTGTGGTGGATCAGTACGCGGATTTTTTCCCTGACAACGTTCTAGGAGTACCTCCTCGTAGAGAGGTAGACTTTTACATTTACCTATACCCAAGGATGGCACCGATATGTACTCCAACATATCGGATGGCTCCTGCAGAGCTTCGTGAGCTGTGGGTACAGCTGGAGGACTTGCAGGGGAAGGGATTTATCCGACCCACTATTTCACCCTGGGCATCTTTGATTTTGTTCGCCAAGAAGGCAGATGGGAGCTTGCGACTGTGTGTTGACTACCGTCACCTGAATCAGGTGACTGTGAAGAACAAGTACCCACTCCTGAGGATTGAATACCTCTTTGATCAGCTCAAGGGAGCATGGTGGTTCTTGAAGATAGACCTTAGGTCAGGCTATCACGAGCTCAGAGTTTGAGAAGAGGATGTGCAGAAGATAAACTTTAGGTGTCAGTATGGCCACTATGAGTTTTTGGTTATGCCCTTCAGCATAACCAATGCTCCAATAGTGTTCATGAGTCTCATGAACAGGATCTTCCAGCCTTACCTCGATCGTTTTGTCGTAGTCTTCATCGACGACATACTGATCTACTCGAATAATGAGGAGGAGCATGCTTACCAATTATGGGTAGTATTGTACACACTCCGAGAGCACCAGATTTATGGTAATCTCTCGAAGTTCCAGTTTTGGATTCGAGAGGTTCATTTATTGGGACACGTCATCTAGGAGGCTGGAGTTGTAGTGGATCAAATGAAGAGTGAGGCGGTACTTGCTTGGGAGCCACCCAGGAGTGTGACGGAGGTACGAAGTTTTCTAGGACTGGATGGGTACTATTAGAGATTTATACCATACTTCTCCAGAGTTGCAGCACCACTTTCAGCATTTATGAAGAAGGGGAAACCCTTTGTGTGGTCAGAGAGATGCCAGTAAAGCTTTCAGAAGATGAGGCAGAGATTGACTAGTGCGCCCATCTTGAGGCTACCGAAGGAGGGCGTTGGGTACGTAGTTTACTGTGATGCATTAGGGACCGGACTTGGGTGTGTCCTGATGTAGGAGCGAGTAGTGATAGCTTATGGTTATCATCAGCTGAGACAACATGATCATACCTACACTACCCATGACCTGGATTTAGCAGTAGTGGTCTTCGCCTTGAATATGTGGTGGCATTATCTGATGGGCGATCATTTTACAGTCTACTCTTACCACCAGAGTCTCAGGTATATCTTCTCACAGAAGGACCTAAACCTGAGACAGCAACGATGGATCAAGTTCCTCCAGGTCTATGACTTTGATAAAGTCTATACTCCTGGGAAGGGGAACATTGTAGAAGATGCTCTCAGTAGGAGATCAGACTTTCTTCTACTAGGAGAGGTGACAGAGCAGTTATCCATGTTGCAGATATCCTTTGTGGATAGAGATAGAGCAGATTTTCTGCAGTCTCTTATAGTCACTCCTCCACTTCTTCAGCGAGTCAAAGAGGCACAGCGTGGGGACATCGACTGTGAGACGCGACGTGCTCAGATATCCTCAGGGCAGGAACCTGATGGGTTTTCTGAAGGTGGGGAGCACGTCATCCTCTTAAAAGGATGTACCATGGTACCAATTACAGTATAGGAGGAGGTGTTGAGGGAGTTCCACACTTCCCCTCTAGTGGTACATCCAGAAGTGGCGAAGATGTATCAGGACCTCAGATGACAGCACTGGTGGCTGGGTATGAAGAAGGTAGTATCAGAGTTTGTCTTACAATGCCTCCCTTGTCAGCAAGTAAAGGCAGAGCACCGGGTTCCAGCATACTTGGTTCAACACTTAGAGGTCCCAGAGTGGAAGTGGGACAGAATATCCATGGATTTCATGATAGTACTTCCACGTACATCCAGAGGACATGACTCTATCTAGGTGATCATAGACCGACTCACCAAGTCAGCCCACTTCCTACCGATCAGAGAGCAGGGATAAGTAGAGAGCTTTGGAAACCTCTATGTATAGGGGATCGTACAACTTCATGGTGTTCCATCGACGATTGTCTCTGATCAAGATGCTCGTTTCACTTCCCGGTTATGGAAGGGGTTGTAGGAGGATTTTGGGATACAGCTTTTCTTGAGCACCGCCATCCATCCTCAGAAGGATAGACAGACTGAGAGGACCATTCAGACTCTTGAGGACATGCTCCATGCATGCATCCTTGAATTTGGTCACAGTTGGGAGGATCACTTGCCCTTGGTAGAGTTTGTGTATAATAACAGCTACCACTATACCATTGGGATGACACCTTACGAGGCACTTTACGTTCGACCTTGCAGATCACCTCTGTGCTGGACTGACCCAGGGGAGTCAGCACTTGTAGGACCATAGATGGTTCAGGCTATGACGGAGAAGGTGAAGATCATTCAGGAGTGGATGAAGACTGCACAGAGTAGACAGAAGTCCTATGCTGATAGGAGACGGAGACCACTGGAGTTCAAGGATGGTGACCACGTCTTCCTATGGGTCTCACCTCGATGAGGTCTATGGAGATTTGGCTGAGGCGTCAAGTTATATCCGTGATTCATCAGACCTTTTCAGGTTCTCAGAAGGTTAGGCGAGGTGGCTTACCACTTGGCCCTTCCACCTCAATTGCATCGGGTGCACGGTGTCTTCCACATATCCCAGCTGAGGAGATATGTGCACAACCCTTCCCACATCATCGACCATGGGGAGATGGACATCGATGATTGGGCGACATTCACAGAGGTTCTAGTGGAGATTAAGGATCGACAGGAGTGCATCCTACATGGATGGTTGATTCCTCTGGTGCGTATTTGCTGGAATTATGGGAACCTCCAGGAGATCACATGGGAGAGGGAGGCTCAGATGCGTGATCAATACCCCCATTTGTTCCCTTAGTGTGTGTTGTAGATTACAGGGATGTAAATCCCTGAGTTGGGGAGAATTTAAAGACCTGAAAATTCCGTTATTTTTTTTAAATACAAAAGAATTTTATGAGTCCATAGTTTCTAATGGCGCTTGATTCCAAGCCCCGGTGTGCTCGGAATAAATTCTGAAGTTTTATTTGGGTACGTTCAGTAAACGTATGTGCATGATTTTATATCTTTTGAATCGGTGCTCAGAATTGAAATCTAAGGGCACCATTGAACTCGTAGCACCAGTATTCTCTTAAGGAGACCTTTACTGCAGTTGCGTTTTATCATGATTGGGAGTTATTTTCTTGGGGTTCTGATTTTTAATTAAATAAAAATGGGTGTAACACATTTATATTTGAATGGAAGATAAATCCTCCAAGGGGAAGTTGGAGGTGGGGCCCACCCCCACATAACCTCCCATGGGAGGATATTATATAGTGGGGACCACACGAGCATCAAACCCCTCAACTCCCCTTGAACCCCTTTTAAACTCTTGGACATCCCATTAATGTGCCAACACACCCTTGTAATTAATTAATTGAATCCCTTGGAATTATTTCCAACTCCATGCATTTAATTAAGTGAACCAACTTAATTAATTTGAATTATTTTGAATTCATTATGCCAACATTAAAATAAGTGAACATAATCTTTTCTTTTGGGTTGTAATAATCATTGGAGAGCTTGGGAGAACTCTTGGAAGAACACCATCCTCTCGACGAAGAATGCTCCACGTCTCCGAAGAACGTGAAGAAATATCTTATATCTTCTTCAAATGAGGCTAGGAAGGGAAGCACCACAACCCACGAAGTACACCGAGGGAATTGTCTTGACTCGACTTCAACGAGATCTACTACTTCTGACATTGATAGAACGACGTCCGTCTTCTGCGACGCCCGTCTTCTGCGACACGTCAACGTACAACGACAAATACGAGGTAGGGGTTTGTCTTGATTAAATTATATCCTCATTATTCGATGTTTACTTTGGTTCGACAGTGTCCAATTGATATCACCAAATGCGGAGGGCACGGGCCGAACAAACACGGCCCGACGTCCCTCCGTTGAATCTTATTTGGTTAGTGTCGGAGGCGGAGCCGAAAGGGAGTGGTGTCGTCGCACTGTGCCAAAGAAGAATCATGACGGACGAAGGAGGAACCGCGACCGGGAGGGCCGCGGCAGATGAAGAAGCGTGGTGTCGTCGCACCGCATGGTAGAGCCGAAGGCTGCGGCCACGTTGGGCGGCAGCGGTGGTGGTGTGGCGTTGTTATGCCATGCGGAGGGAAGCAGAACCGCGACGCCATCACAATGCGAGGGAGGTGCGAAGGCGGTCCACCGCCGTGGAGCCGGACCGCAGGATGACCGGCTGGCCGACCGGCCGGCCCGCTGGAAGACTATGGCGCCCGCAGGCGCCGCGTGGAGGAGGATGGGGCCCGTGTCCACGGGCCGCTCGGCTAGATGAACCGGTCAGCTAGGCTAGAGACTTGCAGCGCCCGCAGGCGTCACATGGGGAGAACCACGTGCGCTGGGCCGAACAGGCCGGCTACAGCCGGCCAGGCAGAGGAGGAGGCAGCACCGCTTGGCGCCGTCGGGAAAATCGGACCGACCCACAGCACGGGCCGGGTCCGCAGGTGGGCCGCGTCCCACCGGGTCGGGCCGACCCACCAGCCAGGTCAAACCCACCAATTCGGGTCGGGCCGACCCACCAACCCACTGGGCTTGACGGGTCGGGCCCGTCTTCACTTAAATGCGAATATCTCCTAGACCGCGCGTCTGATTGATGCGCCTTCTGCGGTACTAGGACCCTCATGACGAGTCGTCCCTTTTGCGATACTCTAAGTGAGTTTTGGGTAAATTTTGGAAAACGACTGGGTTTGAATCGAGCGTAAATCCAACTGGGCCCCTGGAACGGAAATGCCAATAAATCTCAGACCGGGCGTCCGATTGACGCACCGTCTGTCGCGTTGAGTTCATTATGATGGGACAAAACTACGGGATACATCAACTCAGGACTTCGTGATAGTTGATGTATTGACACTTGGATCGAGGAGCGGACCCTCCTGGAATCGAGCGTGCTATGTGCAGGAACCCTAGGGCTGGCTGCGACAGCGATGATTACTGTACCGGAATCCTCTGCGGGTTCAACAGAGATGACAACTGAACCGGAATCCTCCATGGGTTTGACAGTGACGACTACTTTATCGAGATCCTCCGTGGGTCCAACAGTTCTGACTTCTGTTCCTATATCCTGTGTGGGTCTGACAGAATAGCTGGTCCTGTATCCTGTGTGGGTCTGACAGCTTAGCTGGTCCTATATCATGTGTGGGTCTGACAGTTTAGATGAATCAGTGACTACATCTGATCATCTCTATCATTCTACAAAAGATGTATACCTATGTGATCTGAGTCATGTATTTCAACCATTATCATCATGGTGATTGACTTTACTTCCTTTGTGGAATGTTTTGTGCTTGGGCTCGGGAGTTGGAATCGGACTGTGTTTGATAACTTAGGTGTATGTACGGGCATATACCTAAGTAGGGTTGGTTGATACTTAGTGATTGTATCTTTCTACTATGGTTTATCCTTTGTTGATTCTGGGAGACCTTCAGGAGTCTCGGGGTCCCCTACTGAGTATTGTTATACTCACCCCTGCATGGGCTTCGCCCGCACCTTGTTTTGTTCTGTGCAGATAACAAACGGCAGTGATCAAGACTAAGGGTGACAGACAGAAGAATCCTCAGAATTGGACTAGACGGTACGTACTGTAGGGATGAGTAGTTCGAGTTCTGTACCTACCCTTCAGGTAGGATTCCCGAGCAGAAGATCCAGGAGTTGTTTTCCCTTTTTACTTATACTTGTACTTGTTGTTCAGTTGGGTTTGTATACTGGCCCACTTACTTTCAGCACACATTACTTTTCTATTTTAGTACTTGTTTCCTCTACTACTTATGTTCAGACTGTGTGTGTTTGTTATAGGTTAAAATGAAATGCCTTCCCTTTTTATTGGTATTACGCCTTTGGTGCTAGTCGCGAACCCCTGGCCTATGGAAGGTGGGCTTGGGGTAGTCACGACACGGGCCCCAAGGACGGGTCATGACATGATAAGAAAGAAACTAAAACATAATATTTATATGTTAATCTAGTCTGAAAAGTGATTCATATTAGTGGAAAGAGGATTTTGAAAACATCTTCTGATCAGTTTACAATAATCTCTTAGAAAAGGCACTATCCACCTAAAAATATAATGTTTGTGCTAAAAATATTTTCATGAGTAGTTATAGTTTAAATTCAAAATATATACACATTTAGATGAGGAAAAATTTTGATAAGCATACTGTCATGTCAAAGGTGGATGGAAGAATATGTAAAAGAGTTGGTTCTCTAAAATAATCCCCGCCTATTGAGACAAATCCCCCAAAAATGCTTTATATTTTGAAAATTATGGAAAACATGCAGTCTAAAGAAAAAAAAATTAGGGTCTTTTTAGTTTTGGAAGAGCTATATGAATAAGTCATTGGAATGCTGGTATGGTATGAAAATTTTTAAAGTTCAAAGAAATCCTGCATTTAGGGGGAGAAATTTTCATCCAAAGAAACATCCATATAATAAAGAGATAAATTTTATATGTTACAGATTTGAAATTTTAAGGAATATTTGTGGAATGCATAGTTAATCTGGTCATATGAGTAATACATGCTTATCCAATACAACTAAAAAGGTGTAAAAACAAGTTAAAAAGGAGGACTATAAAAACTAATAAATAAATGTGATATAACCTTGAGATGAAAAGTGAATAAATTTATGATTACTAAAGTAAAAAAATATATTTTAAAAATATATGTGTAAGCATGAAGAATATTTTCAAGGATAAAAGGAAAAAAGTAACTAGGTTGAGAAATAATTTCAAACATTGTTGGTAATATTAATAAACCATGAGTTTTACATTTTTCCTTTACCATGTGTGTTATATTTGAGTTATTTATATATAAGGTTTTAAAGGTGAAACAAGTTCTTATGGGGAGAAATAAATAATATATGAAACATATCAAATTTGAAAAATAATTTGAAATGTTCTATTTTAGTTTACTCTCAATATATGATATCTTGAATCCTATGTAATCGAGAGATTAACCTTGTTGAATAAATTTGGAGTGTCTCTTTGAGGGGGAGAAAAATATAGAAGGTTGTTTGAGAAGATTTTAGAATTATGTAATTGATATAAATCATAATTTTGGAAGGTTCTTGAAACTTTTTCATTGAAATAGTATTAATTCATATTCTATCTTTCTTGTTTCTTTAATAATAAAATTATGATATTAATGGGGATAAATTGATTTTTTCAATGACATAAAAAAGAGAAAAAATTTAGGTATTTTTATGGATTATTTATAAATCTAAGTCATACCATTTTTATTTGAATGTTTTTAAATTATGTGGTGAGATGAGTAAAAGATCTCAGGTTATAATCCCAATAAGAATAAATTTATCATTTGACATAAATTAGTTTCATCCTAAAGGTATTTGAACAATCTCAAAATGATATATAGTAATACGTATCAGTTGGTATTATATTCAGTTGATTAATAGAAATCCGTGATGTCTAAATTAACCCTTTTGTTTTTTTACATAAAGAATGGATCATATACACTTAGAGTGGAATGATTGATGAAAATCTATTTAGAATAATGTGATAACATCCTCTACTCATGCACTTTGTATCTATTTCAAATAAGGGAGAGAGAATAAAATTAGAAAATACAATAAAAAATGGAATATAAGAATATTCAGTTAATATATTGACATATCATTTTTCTAGAATTGGTACTGAGAACAATACAAAGGGGGATATTGTCAAACCCAATTTGTGTTTGTATTTAAATTATTTTCAATAAGGATAAATGGAATAAAGGGAAGCTGTATGATATCAATATGTTGATAAATAATTGATTGGAAGTAAGTTAGAAGTTCTAAAACATATTTTTATGAGAATAATATATGTAGGTTGTAGATTGATATTAATACTTATAAGTGGGAAAATTTTATTTCACCACTAATTGTGTGGAAAAGGAGATGTAAATAATGATATGACATTGGAATTCAAGAGATGCATTCACTTATGGAAATATTGATTCAGGTGAAGTGAGTTGCTGCTATTATATATATGGAAAATGTTTTGGAGTCTATAAGATACCATCATTGTATTTGATATGCTGAATAAGTACCAAATAAGTTGAGGTATGTGTGTGAAAAAGTAGAGTATTGATACTATTAGAATAGAAGTACACTATTATTTTGGACAAGTTATATATATGTGTGAAATAAAAATTGTCTAACTTAGCTAACCATAGGATCAAGCTTAACCACAACCATTATTAAACACAAGATAAATATCAACTATAGATTAGCATTAGTGGAGGTATAAAGGAGTAGAGGGTCTATATAGGTCGATATAGATATGTAGTATATGGGGAAATGTAGGATTATAACACCACTATGTGGGGTGGCATAGTGGACCTTTTGGGTGGGGTGGTCTAAAAGGATTTGTTTGGATAGTTGATAGATCATTTTAGTTAATACTAAACTTCCTACCCCCAATTATATATTGATGTGAGATCATGAATAACATTAACTATTCATCATTTAAAATCATGGGTGTCAATGCTTGATATGAAATCATCGATGTAATACTCTTTAAATTCCTAGTTTATGTGATGTTCATGAATTTTTTCCTTTTATTTTATGGTAGAGAAATGAAATATGAGATATTAGGAGAAGATCGTGCTACATTCAAGATTTTCATGCTGATAATATGATATAAATGTGATAAGTTCTTCAAAAGTTATGAATCATTGTTCATATCGTGAGTGTTCTATGAATAATAGTAGATTATTGAGTATAATTATAAAATGATTATCTAAATCTTAATCAATAATGGGTTGTTACATCATCATAAGAAGAAATTTTAATTTTATAGAAATTTATTTTATATAATACATCTGGAAGAGTAACAACCATTTTTGAGACAAATTCATTATCGTATGAGTCAATTTATGGATATGCACAAGTCATTTTATGACTATGTATGATTCATTTCATATATATATAAGATTCATTTTTATGATTTTTTCAGAGTCAACTTATTGTGAAAATGTGAGTAATTTAGATGATCACAAAACTTTGGGTGATAAAACTATGGATAAAGAAACAAATTTCATGATGCATTTGTGGTGATTCAAAGATGAAAAAATAAAAATGCTATAAAGTATCCTTCATTTTATGTAGTGATAAGGAATAAAGAAAATGAATGATGATTAAGGAGGATTACATGTTATAGGAACATGATTAATCTATAATAATGTAAGAAAACTTTCTCCCAAATTTAAAGGTGACTCAAAAGCATTAGTTTTATAGCATGATCACATGTAGTTACAAATATTTAACTATTTGTGGTATTTTTTTGGATATTATGAAGAATAAGAAGTTCAGTCTTATGGGATAAATAAATTAGGAGACCAATATGTTTCCATATACCATGAAAAAATAAAAGAAAACAAAATTCTTATGGATGTTGAAAAGGAAACTTAGTGTGATAAGAAGGCTAGAGATTTTGAGTTTTTAAGAGAGAGATTTCTTGAAGTTTTAATGATGAGAATTATGAGGAAAAATATTCATGCAACACTAATAAAAATAAGAAGAAGAGAATAATAATAAATTACGGGCTTTAACTTTTCTACTACTTCATACCTTATAATTTGAATAAAAATAAAAGAAATTTTGACTCTATTATAACATACATTATGAGTGTTGAAGGAAAAAATAGAGAACTCCTTAGAAAATGGAGAAAATCAGAATAAAAATAACTTTAAAATAATAAAAAGGAAATAATATGGATTTTAAAACTTAAATGAACACCTAATGGTATTGAAGAAGAAAGTAAGAATCCTACCATATCCTTATATCTTATGTGTATATTAAGAATAGAATAGATTGATGGCACTGTTAATGTTAATAATATTTGTTTTGAGACCCTTTAATAATAAATAATCCTCTACAATAAAAATACACAATGTTATTGTGTTAATGCAACAAAACCAACAAGCATGCATTAATTCCTATATTATCCTAGTAGTCAAAGATCTATTGCATTAGTAAGGAGATATCATTCTAGTTGTTGCAGTGACATCCAATGGTGAAAGGGGAGATCTTTTTTAGGAGTTCAATGAGGTCCTTTAAAGAACTGGTTTCCCCAGTATAAATAATTCCATTCACCATTAAATGGATGTTGCAACAACCTGAACTTTTGAATAATGTTTGTTTCCTAAATTTGTGTGTTATTTCATTTTATACTCCACAAAACTATATCCTTTAATTAATGAAGTGATACCATTGGGTTTTGATTGTTATATGACCATTGCCCAATATGACTGTTGGAAACTAAACCCTTAACATTAAAATTATTATTTATAAATACAAGTGATCTTGGTTAATTAATACAAAAAGAAGAGTTGATGGCCTCATCCAGTAGACTCGGGTCATACAAAGCCCATATGCAGGAGCTTGAGATGGAAGTTGCATCACTAGTATTTTCTCTCGACCAAGCCCAAGCTGAGCTTCAACATGTGAAGTTTGAAAAAAATCTATTAAGGGATAAGTTCAATCTGATATAAATCACCACTCGGGCAATGTTGTCCGAGCCACCCCAATATTCTATCACCATACAACACCTTACACTAAGGTCCTATGCAGGCGTTATAAGGGGCTATGTAACAAGACCTTAGTTACTTTGTGTAATCCTTTTGTATAAATAAAATTGTCATTTCATCATTCCTGTTTTTGGAATAGCTGTTCTTAATAAAGTATATGTTTAATTAAGATAAATTTGATAAATTTATTTTAGAAGTAAAAAATGTACTTTTCAAAGATTTCTCAAACATAGAGAATTATTATGGTAAAATAAACATCATTTTTGAATTTCAAATGTCAAACTTAACCCAGGCTAAATTTTTAGAAATTTTCTAAGAAGTTTCAATTTGATGAATATTGTTTTATGAATAGTGTTTTTTCTATGAATAGTATTTGATGAATAGTGTTTTTTATGAATAGTATAAAAATATTTTATTATTAAATAACTTTTTCTCTGAAAAGATTTTAAAAAATCCGTCACACATGGTTGTAATCAGGGTGAAAAATGTGGTTAAATAAGATCAAAATAATTTTTTGGTGAATAGTAACATACCCTTAAGAATAGTATGAATATTAATGAATAGTAAATTGGCCAAAAAAATAGAAACTTCCCCCATGAATGTATAAATACAATTTAGACATCATAAAAGTGAAAAAATGATCATAATATAAGTTTTGGTATTTTTATATGTCATAAATATTTTATTTACAATTTTATAATTAATTGAATAATTTAAAATGAAAATTTATTTTCATAAAATGTAATCACAAATTGTTACTTTATTTTCTTATGGTTATATGATAATTTTATGGGACCTTGATTACTTTTTCAAGGTGTTACAAAACAAGTTATAGTTTTAGAGTAGTTTTATTTGAATAAATAATGATTTTATTTAAAAATTAAATTAAAAATATTTAGAAAATTATTTTCATAAAATGAATTTCATTTTTGAATTCAGAGAATCAATATTAGTTTAGGGTGAATTTATGAGTTTTTTATAAAATGTTTTGTTTTTCGGTGAATGGTGAAAATACAGGTTTGAGTTTCGTTGTGTTTAATGACATCATTAATGATGTAATAATGATGTAATCATTCTAGTTTACTTGTGAATAGTAAGATATTCTATGAGGTGTCACAAGTGGCCAATACCATGGGAAAATACCAAGTTCAAGCCCATGGTTTAGAAAATAGCCCCGATGAGGTGCCCCTTGGAAATTAATAAAATATTCCATCACTTTTGCTAAAAATACCAAGCCATTCTGTCATTCCTTTCATTCCAAAATCCTCCTCAATAAATCTGTAGTATTTTTTCCTCCCAAGGAGTTATACTTAGGTTCTCTAAAGTTCCCAACCTTCAATCTTTCAGTGTTACTCTTCAAGGTAAGGGAACCTTTCACCCTCCTCTTTTAAGTCATGACTTCCTTTATGTTATGTCTTCTAGTTTCTATCTTATTATGTTGGGGTATGTTCTTATATATTCTCATTACTGTAAATTTCATTTCAAAATTATGAGATACCCTTTCCACCCACATCAATTTATTTTCTAAATTTTTAAGTGATGTCGTTAGGCTGTGGAATTTTCGTAAAAGAAATTGCATTTTCTCTTTTCTTTCATGTTTCTTTTTCATGTGGCATGTCATTAAAATATCCATACTATGATCTTATTTATTCTTTATTATGTACCCATATTTTTTTATGATTCATTTATGAGTGGGTGACCCTTTTCTCCTCTGTTTTTAATGTTTTATAAAAACATGTTATGTAGTTGTTATGCTGTAGAATTTTCATCTCAAAATATCTCTCTTTTTCTCAAGAAATTATATTGTTTTATTTATGTGAATACCCAGATATATTTTCATTTTCTAGGTTATTAATCGAGAAATAAAATGGATCTATTTTATTATGGAATTGACATACATATAACCCTCACTCCTTTTCCATGGCTTATAAATAACTTAATGATCTTATTTTTAAGCACTTTTAAAACGTCACAATTTTGAAATGAAACCCATTTCTTTTACTCTATTTAGGTTATTTATGAAATGTATGATTATGATATATGTGGTTCACATGAAAATAAATACATATTAAGGGTTCAACTAGATAGTTCTCTAATGCATTGGGTAAATAATTTAATCTCTAGAGATGACAAGTTTCACGATACCTTGGTGAATAACCTTAGTAATTTTTATGAAACCTTGGGGATAAACCTTGGTGATATGTTCATGAATGTATAAATTAAATATTGTATCCAAATATTCAAGTTCTTTTCATTATGATATTCCTCTACTTCTATTTCTCATGTCTTTATTTTTTTTATCAAGTTCTTATTGATATCACAAGTAAACTGATTCCCTTGTTTTCCTTACAAGGCCTTCTGCTCACCCTTTCCTATGATGTATGTCTCCAGGTTATGAGATGCAGTAATTGTACTTAGGATGAACCTTTGATGAAGAATTAAAAGTGGATAAGAATAATGTTTAATGTTTTCATGTATATTTTTCTTGATTTCCAAGACACTAGACTTTAAAGATCCTCTGTTTGTAAAATGTAATGAAAAGTTATGTAATAAAAGGTGGGATGCCATAGTTGGTATCAAAGGATAGTTTAGTTATTTATGGAAATTAGGCTATGAAAAATTTATGAAGAAACCTCTAGAAAAGTTTAAATATAGGAAAAATTCATGGTATTTTGGTGAAATATTAAGTAAGTGGTTTCTGAACAAATAAATCCATGTCTGGATACGAACAAGTGGATGTAGCTCTAGCACAGATGTACCTAGGAGTGAAAAATCCAACAAGGAGCTTCAGGCTTGACCCAAGGTATCCCAGTACATGACATTGGGCCTTACTTCACTCCTAGTTTGACACTCCTGGGGGATATGTTTGGTTAATCATAAGCTTTTTATGAATCATTATTAAAGATTTATAGAGAAATGTAATTGTTTAAGCATGAAGTTTAAAGACATAAATTCCTTTATAGTTAAAATATATATAAATGTAATAATATTCTCAATATGGTTTTATTCTTATAGAAAATGGAGGGAAATAGGAGGAACTGTGCAAATGGTGACCGTAATGGACCATGCATTGATGGCCCTACGATGGAAGCTGAAATGGAAACCTTCATGACAATGATGAACCAACTGACTCAAGTTATGGGAAATAACTTCAATCAAGCTGAGAGACTAATCTCACCATGAAGGGAACAACTTTATATTGAATCCTTTATGCATCAAGGAACACTAACTTTAAGTGGATCTACTGACCCATTGATTGCTGAACAGTGGATCAGCTCTATTGAGAAGATATTTTATGTGCTCCACTGTTCAGAACAAGAGAAGGTTACCTTGGCTGTTTACCACTTAGAGGGAGAAGCTGATCAGTGGTAGGAACTGATTAAAAACACAATGACAGGATTGTAAGTTGAAGCTATGGAGAGATAAGAGTTTATAGGTATATTCTTCAATAAGTATTTCCCTTGACTGATGAGAACAAGAATGGAGAAGGAGCTTCTCGAGCTGAATCAAAAGAAGAATGAATATGTGGGAATCTACAAGATGAAATTCAAAATGATTTCACATTACACCTCTAGATTTATCATGGATTGAAATGGTATGGTTGATAGATTCTTCAGTGGACTGAGACCTCATATTTGGAACAATCTAGCCAACCAATACTATGATATATATGAGAAGATCTTGCGAAGTATGATTAAAGTCGAACTAGAGTTTGGTGAGACGCAAGGGTCTCATAAATCCAATGAAAAGAAAAGATATATGAATCCAAGATTAGAGAGGAGATTCCACCAAGTAAGATAAGGAAAGAATATGAAACATACCACGTGTAATAAATGTGGGAAGAAGCATTCTGGGAACTACCTGCTCAGGAGCAGGAAGTACAGAAAGTGTGGAAGAGATGGCCATTTTGTGAGGAATTTTTGTAGTGAGGTGAATCCTCAACTTACCAACACTAAAGACAAGGGGAATATGGTGGATTCCCTACCTGATTTTCAATGCTATAAGTGTGGAGAACTTGGGAACTTTTCCAATAACTGTCCAAATCTGAGGGTAGTGGAGGGGAATTACCATTAGCCTCAGTAATGACCAAGAAAATAAGTATGTACTTTTAAAATCACTATGACTGAAGTTGAAGTTCCAAATGATGTAGTGGAAGGTACTCTTGTTTTTCTCTCAAATCTAGCAAGTACTTTGTTTGATTATATTTCTATGCATTCCTTTATTTCCTCCAAGTTTTCAAAGAATTTATAATCAACCCCCAATTTTCTAAAAGTAGAGTTATCAGTTAAGAATCCCGGTGGGATTATCCAAGCATCGTCAGTGTTTATAAACTCTAGTATTTACTTTAGTGAGCACAATCTTATCGCAAATCTAGTAGTCATTCCCATGCTGGAATTCGACATTATACTAGGGATGGAATGGATCTCAAAGTATAATGCTAAGATCAAATGCATAAGCAATGAAATATCAGTAGTCTTGAATGGGAAACTAATAGTTATCTTCCAAGGAGTGATATCTCAACCTGATATTTTTCTATAATAACCTTCTATATCTATCTTTATGGAGTTGATCGGTGAAGAAGAAGAAGGAAATGAGAGTTTAAGGATAGAAAATGTCCCCATCATCTAGGAATACATTGACGTGTTTCCTAAGGAGTTACCTAGACCTCCCCCAAAAAAAGAGGTAGCTTTCTTCATTGAACTCATACTTGGATCTCATATGATATCAAAGAAACTGTATAGAATGGAAAATGTGGATTTGGAGGAATTAAAGAAGACCCTCCAAGATCTTTTGGAGAAGGGTTTTATCTGACCGAGTGTGTATCCTTGGGGATCACATGTTCTCTTTATAAAGAATAAGGATGGATCAATGAAGCTTTGCATTGATTATAGAGAACTGAATGAGATCATAGTGAAGAAAAAATACCCTCTTCCAAGAATTGATGAATTATTTGACCAACTTCGTGGGGCTCAATTATTCTCTAAGATTGATTTTCATTCTAGTTATCATCAATTGAGGGTGAAGAAAGAAGATATTCTGAAAACTGCCTTCCGACCAAGATATAGGCATTATGAGTTTGTTGTTATGCCCTTCAGGCTAACTAATCCACCTACTATTTTTATGGATTTTATGAATAGAGTATTTATGGACTACCTTGATAACTTTGTGGTAGTTTTTATTGATGATATTATGATATATTACAAAAGTTTCAAGGAGAATGAGGATCATCTAAGGGTTATTTTGAAAACTCTAGGGAAGGAGAGGCTTTTTGGAAAGTTCAGCAAATATGAAATCTGGTTACAAAAAGTTGCTTTCTTGTGGAACATTATTAACAATGAAGGAATCGTAGTTGACCCTGTAAAGATAAAAGTTGTAGAAAAGTTGCCTCAACCTACAATAATAACTGATATTCGTAGTTTCCTTGGATTAGAGGGATATTATTGGAGGTTTGTGAAAAACGTTTCATGACTTTCTAATCCATTAACCAAGTTAACTCAAAAAGGGGTCAAGTTTATCTAGAAAAAGGAGTGTGAGGGATGTTTCCAAGAGCTAAAGAAGAGATTGGTTATCATACCCATGCTAACTATACCCTCAAGTGGAGAAGGATTATTTATTTTTAGTGATTCATCTATGAAAGGGATTGGGTGCATCCTCATGCAAAATGAAAAATTCATTTCTTATGCATCGTGACAGTTTAAGAATCATGATCAGAACTATCTTACGCATGATCTAAATCTGGTTGGGGTCATTTTTGTTCTGAAGATATGGAGGCACTATATTTATGGGGAGAAATGTGATATATACACAAACCATCAAAGTTTGAAGTATATTTTCACATAAAAGGAATTGAACATGAGACAAATGAGATGGTTGGAACTTCTCAATGACTATGATTGTTCAATTCATTATCATCTTGAAAGAGCAAACAAAGTCTCTGATGCATTAAGCAAGAAAGACCCAGTTTTTCTTTCCATGATGAAGATTCAAAGAGATCCTTTGATCAATGACCTAGTAAAGCTGGATATGGGAATTATAAGTGAAGGGACATCATCAACACTAACCCAAATGATTTCTCAACTGTCATTACTAGAGAAGATCAAGAAATCATAGAAAGAAGATCCTTTGCTACAGAAGAAGTATGAGGCTATGAAGGATGGGTAGTTTTCTATGTTCAATATTGATTTATAAGGTGTACTAAAATTTCGTACAAGACTATGTGTTCCATCTATTCCAGAAATAAATGAGCTGATGGATGAAGCTTGTTGATCTACATTCTCTATACAACTTGGGAGTAAAAAAATGTATAAAGACCTTAATAATCATTATTGGTGGGATAATATGAAAAGGAAGATTGATGAATACACTTCAAGGTGCCTGGTATGTTAGTAAGTGAAGATAGAGTGACAACTTCCTAAAGTGGTATTGCAACCACTACCCATACCGGCATGGAAGTGGGACAATATCACAATGGACTTTGTCACTCGTCTCCCAAGAAATTACAAAGGAAACAATGTGATATGGGTTATTATGGACCATATCACTAAGAATTCCCATTTTATCACTATTCGGGAAGATTTATCTCCTTATAAACTTCCAAGGATTTACATGAAGGAAGTGGTATGGCTGTATGGATTTCCACTTTCTATTATATCAGATCATGATCCAAGGTTTACATAAAAATTATGGAGAAGTCTTCAGCATGCTCTGAGAACTGAATTGAATTTTTGTCACGACCCGACCCTACCCGGGCTCGAGCCGCAACTACCCCAAGACCGCCTCCATAGACCAGTGGCTAGAAACCAGTGCCGAAGGCACAATAACTCGGGGAGGCCTTTCCCTAAGTACATGTACACACACACACGCAACACACTTAATGAAAAAGTGCAGAGTAAAAGAGAAAATACAAGTAAAGAAATAGGGAAACTGCTATAAATAAACCAAAAAGTGCATCGACCACTAAAAGTAAAAAGTAAAAAATGAAGGTACACTGAAAAGAAAAGGGGAAAAACATGCACCCAACCAGAAAAGTGCCACAACCCAGCAACAGGTAAACAAAAGGAAAACAGCTGGAAGGGTCCCCCACCTGGAACCTGACTACGACCACCGCATGCAGTCCACACTTCCGAACTCCTAAGCTCCACTGAAGTCACGACCAACCTGTCCACCGTCTGCAAGGTAACACCAAGTGCGGGCAATGCCCAAGCAGGGTTGAGTAAAAAATACTCAGCAGGATACCCCAAAGTCTCGAGGGAGCAACAAAGGAGGTACCTAAGGGTGAGTAGTAGATCGAACAGAAAAAGTAGAGGAGTACAACCGAGAGTGCAGTAAAGAGTAACAATAGAGAGTCCAACTCAACCCAACAAGAGGAAAGAAGGTAGACTCTTCCAGACGCAAGGAGCTGGAAACGGTGAGATGATGAACTTCCCGTTGAGTCTTTGCTACCTATAGCAGGAGATTAGACTCATCTAACCATGAGAAGCTAGACACGGAAAGCACGTGGAATACCCCACGCGTCTTTGTCTCTCATGGAGGGATAGTAACCAAACCCAAGAAGTGGGTACTGAAACAAGGTATATACATAACCTTATACTAAATCAAGAATCTCGAACAAGGTCGTAAGGGGATCTCCATCCCGTAGCTAAGCCCAAGAAAGTGAGTAGCCAAAAGTCCCAGAAGTAAACACCATCGATGCCCAACATCCCACACGTCTCCCCCGAACTACAAGTCATGGGGCTCAAATCACCGCACCTCAACATTATCCGCTTTGGGCGGCACTGACTCGCCCGCACGGTTTTAGGTCGTGTCACAAAGACATGTATCGATGGGGAAAACGCCCCTCGTACTTGATAGTTCCGGGTTAAGTCAAACCAAACCTCGTCACTGCCCCGCAGTCGAGAGGTCTCCTCAAAGTCAAAGTTGTCACATCACTGACCCGTACAAACAAGGGTCTCGCTCCTGTAGTCATGGAGTAAAGCCACAGACTAGGCTAGTATAAAGGATTGAGTCTGAAATACCAACGGGTGATCCACTGCGCAGCCCTACTGGAGGGTAATTCATAATAAGATATCGGGTGACCCACTGCCCAGCCCTGCTGGAGGGTAAACCCTAATACATCATCGTGCGACCCAATGCCCAGCCCTATTGGAGGGTAGACCTGGAATAAGTCGACAAGTGACCCACTGCCCAGCCTTGCGGGAGGGTAGACCTGGAACTAGACGACGGACGACCCACTGCCTAGCTCTGCTGGAGGGTAGACCCTAAGAGGTCGTCGGGTTACCAACTGCCCAGTATCTGCTGGAGGGTAGACCCTAAGTGGTCATCGGGTGACCCACTGCCCAGCATCTGCTGGAGGGTAGACCCTAAGTGGTCGTCGGGTGACCCACTGCCTAGTCACTACTGGAGGGTAGATCCTAAGTGGTCGTCGGGTGACCAAATGCATAGTCTCTACTGGAGGGTAGACCCTAAGTGTCGGGTGACCCACTGCCCAGTCTCTGTTGGAGGGCAGACCCTAAGTGTCGGGTGACCCACTGCCCAGTCTCTGTTGGAGGGTAGACCCTAAGTGTCGGGTGACCCACTGCCCAGTCTCGGCTGGAGGGTAAACCCTAAAAGTCAGTGAGCAACCCACTGCCCAGTCTCTACTGGAGGGTAAACCTGGAACTACTCTGGTCATCCCTACTAGATGGTACAACACTGGAAAACCAAACACGGAGTAGGTATCGTGAAACCACCCGACTCCGGAACAAAACCAGGGGAAACCACTCAACCCTGCTGATCAACAACCGGGAACCGAGGGACCCTCTACGTCACGAGAGGTCAAAAGTACGCAAAGCAGAACACGACACGCACCTGGGGACCACATGAAGTGTGGCCCCAACTCAACCCCAACCAAGCTCACAAACAATCTCAGGTATCAACATCCACATGTACCTCCCAACGTTCCCGTATACTCCCAGAGTATACCACGTTCCAGCCTAAAGGCTATCGTGCACACGACACCCAACGTCAACGCGAAGGCGTGATGTAACAACTCCAACCTACCACCTCAATGGCTGAGGCACATCCAACCACATATCATTAAGAAAAACTTCACTCACACGAGATTGCATGCAATCACACGCCAAGGGTTCTCTGCAAACACTGCAGGAAGAACCACCATCGGGGCACCATCACATTTCCACATTTAAATAAGATCGCGCAAGAGGCTCTGCATGCCTGAACAGATAACATGTTGTACTCCTTGCAGAAAAACACACGAGATCGACTACTTACTCACCCCAAACGGGTATCCGACGTAAAAGTCGCCAACACCGCCTTACGCCTGAAGGACGTCCCGTGGTCCCAAGCCTCGACCCCAAAAACAGTCAGGCGCATCACACCATTGCGATCCCCTTAGGAAAACACGTAAAAAAGACTACTCACTTCAGCGCAACAGATATCCGGAGAAAAAGATGCATTCTGGCGCACCGCACACGAGCGGTGCTACGTGGGACCCGCATCCCGGCCCCGAAATAAAAATAACGGATCAAACCGTTGCGATCCTCTTGAAAAATTACACAAGTTTGACTAATAAATTATCTGAAATGGACACCCGGTGATAAGGCTGGAAAAATCACCGTCAACGCCCCAACGGCCCTCACGGGTTCCGCACCATCGTGCGGAATTACAGCGGGCAGATTGCGCTAATGCAATGACCTCAGAAAAACACTCAGAATCAACTACTCGCACGCCCTGAATGGACACCCAATGAAAAGTTATAAAGCGCTGTGTACAGCTCAAAAGATGGCCTGTGGGGCCCATGCCTCAACTCTAGTTTCGACGCCCAAAACCACACTGGAAAACTCCACCTCGACACCATGGTCCCAACACCAATGACGGTGCTCCAATCAGACGTTGGATGATTCCGCGCCATCCAAAACAAGATCCCCGAAAAAAAACGTCAATCTCCTTAACGCACGTGACGCGCCTCCGAGGCCCCCGTATCGGGAGTTAAAAAACCCTGAAACCATCTCAAAATATTCATCTCAAATTATGGGATGCGTCACCGTAGACGGTGCCCAAAATGGATGCCCTGCAGATGATTTATCAATATAAATAATTTTTCATAATAATAATAATATTATTATTAATATTATTATTATTCTTATTATAAACCATTTTTTTTATACTTATTTTTTCCCCGTTTTTCTCTCCAATTAAAGAGACTCCTTTATTTTTTTTGTCTCCCTCATCAAGAATAGGACCCGCATTTCGTGGGTCCTTTTCCTCCCACGCGACCTGGGTCGCCGCTGCGACCCTCATCGGCGGAGACCGTCGCCCCCATCTCGCGTCGCCGGAGGTCCCCCTCGACCGGCCTCCTCTGCAGCTGCCTGCTCGACCAAAGCCCCTGCAGATGCCTGCTAGCGTCGCCCCTGCGGTCCCCGCGCTCGCTGAGCCCGCCCGCATCGCCGTCGCCTGGACCTCCACACGCAGCGCCACGCCACCGCCTGCGCCGAAGCCACCGCCTCTTGCCACCATCCCGGATCACCGGAAGCTTGCCGGACCACCGCGGAACCACTGGAAAACTCCAAAACCCTCATTCTTCGTTGGGCCGCTGCGGACGCCTCAATACTCGGATTTTAAATCTGAAAGGTGCATCAGAAAGCTCATAAAATTTACTATGCAAGTATGGGCCTCGCTCGACAATTCGACAGTAATTCAACAGGAAAATTTGCATTCAAAGTTAAGTACAGGAATGAAAAATACAAAACGCAACCTCCTACCTGTTGGGGCATTGCCCGACGCTTCACGGAGGGTCTGCCGCCACACCGCTGTCTTTGCTTCCGCCTTGATCGGAGGAGGAGGAGGAGAGGAGAGGTTGAGGGAGAGGCTTCTACAGGGGGTTCAAAATGGGAGAGGGGTGGGTGAGTTTGATTTAAATAAAGAAAATTTAATTAAAAATTTAATTAATTAACCCCCCCCCCCAATTTAACCCGCATCTGAAACTCCCTGGCAGGGTCGAGTTTAAGCCTCCCCTAGGGTAAACACCACCACCCAAGCACAAAGGCGGTCTCAGAATTTTAATCTGAGACCCTATTCAAAAGTTATAAAATTGAACGCCCAAAGCCACTAAATTACAAAAACGCCCCTGGGGCCATTTTTCACAAACGGACAGCGCCCGCGAAAGCTACACCCTCCTAGGGTAAAACACATGCTCCAAACTCAACAGTGCCCTTGGTTTTCAAATCCAAGCCACCGTTTAATAGATAATTGAGTTAAGTCATTAAACTAATTAATTAATTAATTTATTCGTTTAACGTTCTAGAAGTGGGAGAGGGGTCCAAACGTCCCGCGTCGACATGTTTTATGTCGTTACTAAGGTAAACACCCCATTCCGGACCCATCCGTACACTCGAATCTCTGATCCAAAGCACCGTTTAGGAGTTATTCCATTTATTTGGCATTCCCAGTGTGAACGCACTGAAAATTTAATTCTGGCCACTCCGGGGCTCGGAATCGCACGCCGTCTGAAGGTGATGCTCTGGAATAATATCAAGAATATTCCAAAGTCTTTCGCAGCAAAAACTGGGTTCTTACATCATTCCCTCCTTCAAGCTTTTCGTCCTCGAAAAGCAAAACCAGGGAACAACTCAAGGTACTAAGCCCACACCTGGATCTCCCATACCCTGAAGAACTCTCGCACAGCTCTACACCACCGCACACAGACCAAAGGATTTGATCTGTTCACGTGAGGTCTCCCCTCACCGATGTCGTGCATAGGAGCACACACACTTCTCTTCAGGTAAACCACGTGGGAGACATCGTGCACCCACTCCAGACTTTGGGGTTAGGTAAAGGCGATAGGGAACCTCGCCATCCCTTTGCACAGTCTCAAACGGCCCGAAGGCTCTTGGGGGTAGCTCACCTCCCCGACCGAACCTCCACGTCGCACGCCGTGACTAGAATCACCGCTCGCACTTGGAACAAGGCCCGGTGATTCCCTCCTTCAGAATATCCATATGGTGAAACACCTAAGGATATCTGGTCACACAAGATTTCACAGTCGATTTATCGCAACCAAGACTCTCTTACATGCTCAGAAAGCGATAGAGTCGACACCATCAACTTAAGAGGAAGGTTACACACCTTCTACTCTACCAACACAAGGTTACACCCGACGCCCTGCGTCACCCTGGTAACACCTCAAACAAGGAGTAGGTAGAAAATCATTTCACATGCAGAGTCTATCAATTCTACTGTAGAAATTAGAAGAGTTATAGAGCGTACCCCTTATCACCACATGATCTACAGGATCGTAGACATTCAAGGCTCATGGTTGTCCGTGGTCCCAACTGTCAGCTCCCAGAGCCTGACGTGGACCACCTAGTGGTGATGGGAAGACCTTGTAAAGTCGTCCCCCACTACTAGATCCTCCCGCTCTTCTGCTAGCGCCACATCCCTGGGTACTACTCTGATCACGGAACTGCCTCTGTTGTGGTGGCGCACCTACTGCCTGCCCGAAGCTCTCCGCATGCCTGGTCGGGCAGTCCCATGCTAGGTGACCTCACCCATCACAAGAATAGTACTGAATCTCTTCGGGCTGCACTGGTTCCCTCCAGCGCCACCATGGTGTACGACCACTCCCCTGAGTCCGGTTGTCAGAAAGCCACCTGCGTCGAGGTTCTGCTTGCCGGCGCCCACTAGCTACGGCAGACGTCTCGGCTCTAACGTGCCTGCTGCCACCACCAACTCCAGAATGTGACAGGAAGCTCTCTGTCACCAGTGCCTACTCTAGCACCCCTGTATATGTTGAAATGCTCAAGGGTACTATGACAGCACGAATCTCTCATTAGAGACCCTGCTCAAACTTCTACGCTCGGATGTTGTCGACATGGACCAAATCCGGGTAAAAGCATGCATGGTCTGCGAAACTAGCCGTGTACTCGGCCACCGTTATCCCTCCCTGCTGAAACTGCAGGAGCTCCTGAATCCGAACGAAGTGCAAGCAGGAGGGGAAAAACTCCTCATGGAACAAAAACTGAAAGTCGTCCCACAAAAGTGACGACTCTTCAAGAAACTAAGTCACCAGACTCCACCAACACCAAGCTGCTCCATGAAAAAGGTCAGCTGCCAAAGCCACTCTTTGATCTGTTGGCATCTGCACAAGCCTGAAAAGGTGAACCACTGCCTTGAGCCAAGCCTCTGCTGCCTGAGGGTCTGGCTCACCACTGAACCTCAGCGATCTCTGCCGCTGGAACTCATGGAGCGCAGTCAACCTGCCCTCAAGCTCATCCTGCTCTACTGAAACTGTCTGCTGCTCAACAGGTGGGGGTGCTGCTACTGGCCCACCTGGAGAAAGGGGCTCGCATGATGGGTCCTAGACTGTGTCCTCATAGCTCATAGGGTCGTATTAATGAACCAAAGCTAGTATCCTGGCTGGCTATCTTTGCGGAGACATCCTTAATATTATCAAGGAGTGTCGCGGTCAGATGAGCATATATGTATATACCAATAACAATGATGGGGAGCTGACTCAAGAAGGAAAGTCAAATACTCAATCCTATGTGATGCACAAACCAATTTTCCCTGCAACAAGTGTCTTAGCATTCCGAGTCGACAAGCGGGTTATCAAGGTCCTCGTGAATGGATACGTCATCCGTCGCACCATCACTAGAATCCCTGGCGTGAGAGCCGCTCTCGAGACACGTTGACACTGTTGCCCTAAATCCCAACCAATTCCTTTTTAGGGACGTCCGAACAATTTCCCAAGGAACAAACCACCTCTGATACCACTTTGTCACGACCCGACCCTACCCGGGCTCGAGTCGCAACTACCCTAAGCCCGCCTCCATAGGCTAGGGGCTGGCGACCAGCACCAAAGGCACAATAACTTGGGGAGGCCTTTTCCTAAGTACCTGTACACACACACACAGCACACTCGATGAAAAAGTGCAGAGTAAAAGAGAAAAGACAAGTAAAGAAAAAGGGAAACTACTATAAATAAACCAAAAAGTGCATCGACCACTAAAAGTACAAAGTAAAAACTGAAGGTACACTAAAAATAAAAGGGGAAAAACACGCGCCCAATCAGAAAAGTGCCACAACCCGACAACAGGTAAACAAAAGGAAAACAACTGGAAGGGTCCCCCACCTAGAACCCGACTAAGACCACCGCATGTGGTCCATGCTCCCGAACTCCTAAGCTCCACTGAAGTCACGACCAACCTGTCTGCCGTCTGCAAGGGCACACCAAGTGCGTGCAAATCCCAAGAAGGGGTGAGTATAAAAATACTCAGTAGGATACCCCGAAGGCTCGAGGGAGCAATAAAAGAGGTACCGAAGGGTGAGTAGTAGATCGAATAGGGAAAGTAGAGGAGTACAACTGAAAGTGCAGTAAAGAGTAACAGTAGAGAGTCCAGTTCAACCCAACAAGGGGAAAGAATATAGAATCATCCAGATGCAAGGAGCTGGAAATAGTGAGAAGATGAACTTCCTGTTGAGTCTTCGCTACCTATAGCTGGAGAGTAGACTTGTCCAACCACGAGAAGCTAGACACGGAAATCACGTGGCATACCCTACGCGTCTTCACCTCTACTGGAGGGAGAGTAACCAAACCCAAGAAGTGGGTACTGAAACAATGTATATACATAACCTTATGCTCAATCAAGAAGCCCGAACAAGGTCAAAAGGGGATCTCCATCCTGTAGCTCAGCCCAAGAAAGTGAGTAGCCAACAGTCCCAGAAGTAAACACCATCAATGCCCAGCATCCCACACGTTTGCCCCAAACTACATGTCAAGGGGATCAAATCACCGCACCTCGACACTATCTGCTTTGGGCAGCACTGACTCGCCTGCACGGTTTTAGGTCGCGTCACAAGGACGCGTCTCGATGGGGAAAACGCCCCTCGTACTTGACAGTTCCGGGTTATGTCAAACCACACCTCGTCACTGCCCCGCAGTCGAGAGGTCTCCTCAAAGTCAAACATGTCACATCACTGACCCGTACAAACAAGGGTCCTTCTCCAGTAGTTATAGAGTAAAGCCACAGACTAGCCTAGTATAAAGGACTGAGTCTGAAATACCAATGGGTGACCCACTGTCCAGCCCTGCTGGAGGGTAATTCATAATAAGATATCGGGTGACCCACTGCCCAGCCCTGCTGGAGGGTAAACCCTAATACATCATCAGGTGACCCACTACCCAGCCTTGCTGGAGGGTAGATGTCGAACTAGACGACGGGCGACCCACTGCCAGCCCTGCTAGAGGGTAGACCCTAAGAGGTCATCGGGTGACCCACTGCCCAGTCTCTGCTGGAGGGTAGACCCTAAGTAGTCGTCGGGTGACCCACTGCCCAGTCTCTGCTGGAGGGTAGATCCTAAGTGGTCATCAGGTGACCCACTGTCCAGTCTCTGTTGGAGGGTAGACCCTAAGTGTTCGTCGGGTGACCCACTGCCCAATCTCTGCTAGAGGGTAGACCCTAAGTGGTCGTCGGGTGACCCACAGCCCAGTCTCTGCTGGAGGGTAGACCCTAAGTGTCGGGTGACCCACTGCCCAGTCTCTACTGGAGGGTAGACCCTAAGTGTTGGGTGACCCACTGCTCAGTCTCGGTTGGAGGGTAAACCCTAAAAATCAGTGAGCAACCCACTGCCTAGTCTCTACTGGAGGGTAAACCCATAACTGCTCTGGCCATCCCTACTGGATGATACAACACTGGCCAACCGAACAAGGAGTGGGTATCGTGCAACCACCCGACTCCGGAACAAAACCAGGGGAAACCACTCAACCCTGCTGATCAACAACCGGGAACCGAGGGACCCTCTATGTCATGAGAGGTCAAAAGTACGCAAAGCACAACACGACACGCACCTGGGGCCCACATGACATGTGGCCCCAAGTCAACCCCAACCAGGCACACAAACGTTCTCAAGTATGAACATCCACATGTACCTCCCAGCGTTCCCGTATATTCCCAGAGTATACCATGTTCTAGACCAAAGGCTATCGTGCACACAACACCCAACGTCAATGTGAAGGCGTGACGTAACAACTCCAACCTTCCACCTCAACGGCTGAGGCACAACCAACCACATCTCGTTAAGCAAAACTTCACTCACACGAGAGTGCATGCGATCACACGCCAAGGGTTATCTGCAAAAACTGCAGGAAGAACCACCACCGGGGCACCTTCACATTTACACATTTAAATAGGATCACGCAAGAGGCTCCAAACACCAGAACAGATTACACCATTTTAATCCTCACGAAAAAACACGCGAGATCAACTACTTACTCGCCCCAAACGGGTATCCGACGTAAAAGTCACCAACACCGCCTTACGCCTGAACGGTGTCCCGTGGTCCCAAGCCTCGGCCCCAAAAACAGTCATGCGCATCACACCATTGCGATCCCCTTGGGAAAACACGTCAAAAAGACTTCTCACTTGAGCGCAACAGATATTCGGAGAAAAAGATGCATTCTGGCGCACCGCACACGAGCGGTGCTACGTGGGACCTGCATCCCAGTCCCGAAACACAAAGAAAGGATCACACCGTTGTGATACTCTCAAAAAAGTACACAAGTTTGACTAATCACTTGTCCGAAACGGACACCCGGTGATAAATCTGGAAAAATCACTGTTAACGCCCAAACGGCCCTCACGGGGCCCGCACCATCGTGCGGAATTACAATGGGCAGATTGTGCCAATGCAATGCCCTTGAAAAAACAGTCAAAATCGACTACTTGCACACCCCGAACGGATGCCTGATGAAAAGTTATAAAGCGCTGCGTACATCTCGAAAGATGGCATGTGGGGCCCACACCTCAACTCCGGTTTCGACGCCCGAAACCACACTGGAAAACTTCGCCTCGGCACCAGGGTCCCAACTCCAATGAAGGCGCCCCAATAGGACGTCGGATGCATCCACGCTGTCCAAAACATGATCCCCAGAAAAAAAACGTCAATCTGCTTAAAGCACGTGACACGCCTCCGAGGCCCCCGTCTCGGGAGTTAAAACCCCCCGAAACCATCTCAAAATATTCGTCTCAAATTATGGGATGCGTCGCCATAGAAGGTGCCCAAAACGGATACCCTACGGATGATTTATCAATATAAATCGTTTTTCATAATAATAATAATAATAATAATATTATTATTATTATTATAAACCATTTTTTTTATACTTAATTTTTTTCCCGTTTCTCTCTCCAATTAAGGAGACTCCTTTCTTTTTTTTGTCACCCTCGTCAAGAACAGGACCCGCATTTCGCGGGTCCTTATCCTCCCACACGACTTGGGTCGCCGCTGCGACCCTCACCGGAGGAGACCGTCGCCCCCAGCCCACGTCGCTGGAGGTCCCCCTCGACCGGCCTCCTCTGCAGCTGCCTGCTCGACCAAAGCCCCTGCAGCTGCCTGCTCGCGTCGCCCCTGCACTCCCCGCGCTCGCCGAGCCCGCCCGCATCGACATCGCTCGGACCTCCGCACGTAGCACCCTTCCACCACCTGCGCTGAAGCCTCCGCCTCTTGCCGCCGTTCCAAATCGCCGGAAGCTTTCCAGACCACTGCGGAACCACCGGAAAACTCCAAAACCCGCATTCTTCGCTGGGCCACTGCAGACGCCTTAATACTCGTATTTTAAATCCAAAAGGTGCATCAGAAAGCTCATAAAATTTTCTATGCAAGTATGGGCCTCACTCGAAAATTTGACAGTAATTCAATAGGAAAATTTGCATTCAAAGTTAAGTACATGAATGAAAAATACAAAACGCAACCTCCTACCTGTTGGGGTGTTGCCCGACGCTTCACGGAGGGTCTGCCACCACGCCGCTGCCTTTGCTTCGGCCTTGATCGGAGGAAGAGGAGGATAGGAGAGGTTGAGGGAGAGGCTTCGCCAGGGGGTGCGAAATGGGAGAGGGGTGGGGTGAGTTTGGTTTAAATAAAGAAAATTTAATTAAAAAATTAATTAATTAAACCCCCCAATTTAACCTGCATCCGAAACTCCCTGGCGGGGTCAAGGTTAAGCCTCACCTAGGGTAAACACCACCTCCCGAGCACAATGGAGGTCTCAGAATTTTAATCCGAGTCCTAGTTCAAAAGTTATAAAACTGAACGCCCAAAGACATCAAATTACGAAAACGCCCCTGGGGCCATTTTTCACAGACGGGCATTGCCCGCGAAAGTTACACCCCTCCTAGGGTAAAGGGCACACTCCAAACTTAACGGTTCCCTTAGTTTTCCAATCCAAGCCATCGTTTAAGAGATACTTGAGTTAAGCCATTAAATGAATAAATTAATTAATTAATTTATCCGTTTAACGTTCTAGAAGCGGGCGAGGGGTCCAAACGTCCCGCGTCGACATGTTTTATGTCGTTCATAGGGTAAACACCCCATTATGAACCCATATGTACATTAGGATCTCTGATCTGAAGCACCGTTTAGGAGTTATCCCATTTATTTGGTGTTCCCAGTGTGAACGCACTGAAAATTTAATTCCGGCCACTCTGGGGCTCGGAATCGCACGCCGTATGAAGGTGATACTCTAGAATAATATCAAGAATATTCCAAAGTCTTTCGCAGCAAAAACTGGGTTCTTACAATTTTAGTAAAACCTATCACCCCCAAACTGATGGCCAATCTGAAAGGACTATTCAGACACTGAAGGATATGTTGAGAACATGCTCAATGGAATTTAAAGGTAGATAGGATCAACATCTCCCTTTAGTTGAGTTCTCTTACAAAAAACAAATTTCACTCGAGCATTCAAATGGAACCCTATGAAGCTCTATATGGGAAGAAATGTAGAACTACTATTTTTTGGGATGAATTTGGTGAGAGGAAGCTTCTTGGTCCTGATCTTGTGCAAGATATTACAAAAAAAGTCAATGCCATCCAGTAACACATTAAGGCTGCTCAGATTCGGCAAAAACATTATGCTGACAACCATCGAAGGGACTTGGAGTTTGATGTTGGTGACAAGGTATTTCTTAAAATTTCACCTTGGAAGTGAGTCATGAGGTTTGTAAAGAAAGGTAAGCTCAGGCCTAGGTACATTAGCCCCTATGAAATCCTTGATCGTGTGGGAGCATTGTCCAATTAGCTTGCACTTCCTCCAAATCTAGCACAATTTCATGATGTCTTCCACATATCCCTCTTGAGGAAGTACATACCGGACCCTTCACATGTACTAAATCCAGAGGTGGTACAACTGGAACATGACCTCTCTTATGAGAAGTAGCCAGTGGAGATATTGGATCGTAGAGACAAGGTTCTATGCAACAATACTACCCACCTTGTTAAGGTGTTATGGAGGAACCACAAATTTGAAGAAGCCACATGAGAACTAGAGGAGTCTATGAGGCATAACTACACACACCTTTTCTCTTATGAGGGTACGAGTTAAAATTTTGAGGATGAAATTTCATAACGGGGGAAGAATGTAATGACCTGAACTTTTTAATAATATTTGTTTCCTAAATTTGTGTGTTATTTCATTTTATACTCCACAAAACTATATCCTTTAATTAATGAAGTGATACCATTGGGTTTCAACTGTTATATGATCGTTGATCAATATGAACGTTGGAAACTAAACTATTAACATTACAATTACTATTTATAAATACAAGTGATGTCGGCTAATTAATACAGAAAGAAGAGTCAATGACCTCATCCAATAGACTCGGGCCATAAGAAGCCCATCTGTCAGAGCTTGAGAAGGAAGTTGTGTCACTAGGATTTGCTTTGGACCAAGCCCAAGATGAGCTTCAACATGTGAATCTTGAATAAAATCACTTAATTGAGAATTTCAATCTAAAATAAATCACCACTCGGACAATGTTGTCCGAGCTGCCCCAAGATTCTAGCACCATACCACACCTTACACTTCGGTCCTATCCAGGTGTTATAAGGGGTTATGTAACGAGACCTTAGTTACTTTGTGTAATTATTTTTTATAAATAAAATTATAATTTAATCATTCCTATTTTTGGAATACCTTTTCTCAATAAAGTATATGTTTAATTATGATAAATTTGATAAATTTATTTTAGAAGTAAAAATTGTACTTTTCAAAGATTTCTCATACATAGAGAATTATTATGGTAAAATAAACATCATTTTTGAATTTCAAATGTCAAAATTAACCTAGGCTGAATTTCTAGAAATTTTCTATGAAGTTTCAATTTGATGAATAGTGTTTTATGAATAGTGTGTTTTTGATGAATAATATTTGATGAATAGTGTTTTCATGATAAATAGTATACAAATATTTTATTATTAAATAACTTTTTCTCTAAAATGATTTTCAAAAATCCGCCATACATGGTTGTAATCATGGTGAAAAATGTGGTTAAATAAGATCAAAATAATTTTTTGGTGAATAGTAACATACCCTCATGAATAGTAATGAATAGTAAATTAGCCAAAAAATAGAAACTTCACCCATTAATGTATAAATACAATTTAGACATCTTAAAAGTGAAACAATGACCATAATATAAGTTTTGGTATATTTTTATGTCATAAATATTTTATTTAAAATTTTATAATTAATTTAATAATTTAAAATAAAAATGTATTTTCATAAAATGTAATCATAAATTGTTACTTTATTATCTTATGATTATACAATAATTTTATGTGACCTTGATTACTTTTTCATGGTGTTACGAAACAAGTTATAGTTTTAGAGTTGTTTTTTTGAATAAATAATTATTTTATTTAAAAATTAAATTAAAAATATTTAGAAAATTATTTTCATAAAATGGAGTTCATTTTTTAATTCAGACCATTGATATAAGGTTAGGGTGAATTTATGAGATTTTTATAAAATTTTTAGTTTTTCAATGAATAGTGAAAATACAGTTTTGAGTTTAGGTGTGTTTAATGACATCATTAATGATGTAATCATTCTGGTAGACTTTTTAATATTAAGATATTCTATGAGGTTTCCCAAGTTTCCAATACCATGGTCAAACCCATGGTTTTTCAAATACCAATGATGAGGTGTCCATTGGAAATTAATAAAATATTATATCACTTTTGTTATAAATACCATGAAATTTCCTCATTACTTTAATTAAAAAATCCTCCTCAATTAAGCTTTGGTCTTTTTACATCCCAAGGTTCCCTCAATCCCCCCAAGGTCCCAACCCTCAAGCTTTCGAAGTTATTCTTCAAGGTAAGGGAACCTTTCACCCTCCTCTTTTAAGTCATGACTTCCTTTATGTTATGTCTTCTAGTTTCCATATTATTATGTTGAGGTATGTTATTATATATCCTTATTACTGTAAATTTCATTTTACAAATGATAATATACCCTTTACACCCTCATCAATTGTTTTTCTGAATTTTTACGTGACACTGTTAGGCTGCTGAATTTTCATAAAAGAAATTGCATTTTCTCTTTTCTTTCATGTTTCCTTTTCATGTGGTATGTTATTCAAATATCCATACTATGATTTCATTTATTCTTTATTATATACCCATACTGTTTTATGATTCATTTATGAGTGGGTGACCCTTTTCCCCTCTTTTTAATGTTTTCTAAAAACATGTTATGGAGTTGTTATGCTGCAGAATTTTCGTCTCAAAATCTCTCTCTTTTTCTGAAGAAATTCTCTTGTTTTATTTATGTGAATAAAAAAATCTATTTTCACTTCTAGGTGTATTCATCAAGATATAAAATTTATATAGTTTATTATTTAATTTGAATTCATATAACCCTCACTCCCTTTCCATGGGTTATAAATGACATAATGATCTTATTTTTAAGCACTTTTAAAACGTCACAATTTTGAAATGAACCCCATTTCATTTAATCTCTTTGGGATATTTATGAAATGTATGACTATGATCTATGTGGATCACATGAAAATAAATTCATATTAAGGGTGTGCCCTGATAGCGCTCCAATTCATTGGGTAAATAATTTAATCTCTAGAGATGACAAGTTTCACGATACCTTGGTGAATAACCTTTGTAATTTTTATGACACCTCGGGGATGAACCTTAGTGATATGTTAATGAATGAATAAATTAAATGTTTTTGCCACATATTCAAGTTATTATTAAAGTTCTTTTCATTATGATATTCCTCTACTTTGATTGCTCATGTCTTTATGTTTTTCATCAAGTTCTTATTGATATCACAAGTAAACTGATTCCCTTGTTTTCCTTATTGGGACTTCTGCTCACCCTTTCCTTTGATGTATGTCTCCAGGTTATGAGATTCAGTAATTGTAATTAGGATGAACCTTTTATGAATCCTTACAAGTGAATTATAATAATGTTTAATGTTTTCATGCATATTGTTTCTGATTTCCAAGACACTAGACTTTAAAGATCCTCTATTTGTAAAATGTAATGAAAAGTTATGTAATAAAAAGGCAGGATGCCATAGATGTGACCGATACCTACCTTAGGTACTTAGTTGATACCAAACCAACATTTGTGTGAATCTTGAACTATACTTTTAATCACTATAAATTATAGTGATAATAAAATATGTGACTTAAAAAAATATTGACATGGAAATGAGTTGGATATCACAATTAGTTCGAACCTTGTAAATTATTGTTTGTTAGTGTTATTGTCTATTCCTGTATTACATACTAATTTGAAGGATGATTGAAATCAAAATATCCACATCTCTTAACTAAGGTAGAGTTTTGAGAATAATATGTCATAATTAAGTGAAAGTAAAAAACTTGATAAAATTTAGATGCACTGATTCACTCCCACTTTAATTTTCCCTACATGGGACCGTTAGTTGATATTAGAGCTAATGAGGTATTCTATGATTGGATATAATTTGTTTTCCACGTTTCTTTTATTTGAATCACATGGAGTGGATATTTAAATAAAATATACAAGAGCCTCAGATTGAGAATTCAGTCTCTATCCCTATTAAAGCTAAATTAAAGGATTTAATAAAGACTATAAAGAGCAGAAAGAATAAATATGAAAAGAATCGGATAAATAATTCAAAATTCAAGAAGGATCCACCATTACTTGAAGCTAATAAAAGTTATAAGTTTTCAACTATCAAATCTGTTGAAAGTGATCCTTTTGATGATTCAAGACCAAGATGTAGAGAGTATGAGGAGGATGAGTATTTCGAGAAAGTTTAATATTTCTATTCTATAATAAAAGATCATATGAATAAATTTAATTTTTAAGTTATCACCAGTATACTTATATTCATTAAGGGACCTA
The DNA here is from genome assembly GCA_963277665.1 of Viscum album. NCBI lineage: Eukaryota > Viridiplantae > Streptophyta > Magnoliopsida > Santalales > Viscaceae > Viscum > Viscum album. The sequence continues at coordinate 59,228,572 of OY728129.1, forward strand.
TGGATGAAAAATCACAACTATAAGAAGAAGTATAAGAACTGAAGAATGCAAAAAGTAAGAAGTTTTAAAAATTCACTGCTCTCACATAATTTGTGGAAGAAAAAGAAGAATATATATCACTTTATAAAGAACATATTAATCTAATTTAATAAAAGTTAATATGAATTTATTGTAAGAAAATGGTGATGAAATTTTTTCTTGAAGAAGTGATTCATGCATTGATAAAATTGTAATAAACCTATATTAATGTTAAAGATGCACAGTTGGAGGTTAATGGAAAAAGGTTAATAGAAGTAGATAATTCCTTAGAAGAATAAAAACAAGTGTATTAGTATTATAATAATAATATAAAGATAATTTTAGAATAAATATTGAGTTTAGTATAGTAAGAAAATAATTTCCTCATTATGAAGTGTATTGAACTTGAGGTGAAGTTGAGTAATCTAAAACCAACACAATTTGGAACTTCATAAACAATTGAGAATAAAAAATATTCCACAAAAACTTTATATGAGAATATAGTCTCAAAAATTGACTCATATTAGTGTATATTAGAGTATAAAACTAACTCAATATTAATTTTGAACAATATCCAAGAAAAAGGTACCATTGTGCTCTAAATCTAATGTTTGTGCCAATAATGTTTTCATGATTAGTGTAGTTTTAAATTAAAAAACAATAAAAATGTGGATGAAAAAAATGATGATAATCCCACCACCATTCCATTGGTATGTATAATGATGTTTAAAAGATTTGGTTCTCCAAAATAATCCCAAACTAGTTGAGAAAAATCCCCCAAAACAACATACTTTCAATTATAAAGATTTGGGACAACATGAAATCCAAAGAAGAAAAATAAGACTTATAGGGTATTTTTGGTACTGTAATAGGTTTTATCCTAAGGAATTGTAATGATATTATAATATGATAATTCCTAATGTTTAATGAAATTCTATATCGAGGTGTAACAATTATAATCTAAATAAATATCTAAAAACTAAAGAGATAAATCCATTTATTATAAATATATTTTGAAAATTTAATGAAAATATATGTGTAAATTTCATTCAATGTGGTTATAGGAGTAATAGATGTTTATCCAATACAATTGAGCATGTGTTAAAAACAAGTGAAAATGAGGAGGATGTAAACTGATAAATAAAGGTGAGACAACCCGAGGAAAGAAGATGAAGAAAGATGGTAACCCAAATATTCCCAATAAGATAGAAAAGAAGGTAAGTGAGATATCATTGAGTTGTAAATATAAGTATTTTTTAGTTTAAATCTAGTTTAAAAATTCAAATATGAGAGATACACAAAAAATAATGAGTTTTTTATATTATAGTAAAAGAGGTAATAATATGGATTCATGAAAAAAAATACATTGATACATGTATTAATGGATTTAAGAAAAATCATAATGGAATATCAATCGATAAAAGTGGAAATAATAATGATTTAGAGAAAAATACTCCTAATAAGCCAAATGGAAATTCCAAATAGGCTGAGTTAGTTTAAAAGGTTTTATTATTTAGCTAGTTGATTTAAAAAATTCAAGGAGGTATGGAGCATAGTTTAAATCAAGTGATAATGGGAAATAATTAATTCCATATGAATAAATCAAATTTCACAAGGTTTTATCAACAAATAATAACTTAATAGAATCAGAAGTGTTGAATGGAAGTTGCAATATGGCTGGACATCCTTCTATATATTTTTTAACCTTGATTATAGAACAAGAAGAAGCTATAAATAAGATGAATATTTCACTAGGTGAGTTATGTACCTTGATGTTTTATGAAAATAATAACATCCTATACAAATAAGTTGAAATAGTGAAGAACTCTATATTACGTCATGTAAAAATGGATTTGGAAAACAGATGTGCAATAACAAAAAATATTTCCAAGGGTGAAATGAAATACATAACATGATTGAAAAATCATACTAAAACCTATTTTGAATATTAAGGAACTAGGATTTCCGCCTTATTTCCTTGCCTTATGTGTTTTATTTGAGTGAATTATATGTAGTTAATTAAAGGTTAATCTTATTCTGAGGGAGAGAACTAAAGAAGATGTGAAAGTTATTAAATATGGAAAATAATATGAAGTGTTCCATTTTGGTGAACTATTAACATGTTATTTCTTAAATCCAATCAAATGGAGATATTAAACTTGATAAATATAGTTGGAGTGTCTTCTTAAGTGGGATATAAGCAGATAAGGTTGTTTGAATATATTGCAAGACCATGTAATTCATATAAATCTAAATTCTAGAAAGTTCTTGAAAAAATATCATCTAAATGATATGAATTCCCATCCCCAATATTTATTTATTTAGGAATAAAATTTTGATATTAGGGGGGAATTAATTTTATCAATGACATAAAAATGAGGAAATTTAGTTTATTTCATGGTCAATTTTTTAAGCTAAATCCTTCCTTTTGTATTTGAATGTTATTGACTTATGCAGTATGATGAGTGAAGGAAATTATTTTAAAATACCAATGAGAATAAATTTATCATTTAACATTAATTTATTTCATCCTAAATTAATTTGAATATAATGAGATATTGTAATAGGCACTAATTGGTATCATATTCAGTTGATTAATGGAAAAATTTGATGTCTAAATCAAACCCTTTTGTTTTCTACACTGAGGATGGATCATGTAGACTTAGAATAAAATTATTTATGTCATATTTCTCTATATTTAATAGATACCATCCTATTATCATTCACTTTGTATTTATTTATAATAAAGGGGAGACAAGAAAATGAGAAAAGTCAATAGGGGAAAATAGGAGAGGAAGATTTAGTTAACATATTGAAATATCATTTTTCTAGAATTGGTATTGGAAAACATATTATGGTGGAAATTTTTGAACTAAATTTGTGTTTTCATTGTATTTATTCTCAATAAGGATCAAATGCATAAAGGTAAGAAACATGATTTCAATATATTGATAAATCATTTATTAGAAAGAAGCTAGAAGTTCCCAAGAATATTGTGATTAGAATATTATATGAGGGTTGAAGATTTATCTTAATACTTGTAAGTGAGGTAACATTATACCATCACATATTGTGTGGAAAAGGATATCTAAATAATTCTATGATATTGAAATTCTAAAGATGAATTCACTTATAGAAATTTTGATTAAGGAGAACTGATTTGCTTCTATTACCTATATGGAAAATGTGTTTAGATTCTACAAGATTCCATACCTATTTTTGATAAGCGTAACAAGTCCCAAATAAGTTGAGGTATGTGTGTGAAAAATTAGAGTATTTATGCTACTAGAATAGATGTACACTATTATTTTGGAAAATTCTTATATTTATAGAAAGAAAAAAATTGGATACCCTTAGCCAACCACAAGAGAAATCTCAACTATATCTTACCACAAAATAAATTATTAAGGAGAAGAGGGCCTACATAGGTTAGTGTTAATATGGATCGCATGGGGACACATAGGAGTATATAACCCCCATGAGGGGAAGCATGGTGGGAACACTGGGTGGAGTATCCCTAAGGGATTTGTTTGACTTGCTAATAAGGAACTGAAGTTAATAAATATTCTCCCACCTCCAATGATATATCGACGTGGGATCATGAATATTGGGAACTATTAATCATTTAAAATTGTTAGTTCCATCACTTGATATGATGCTATATGGGTCATCCTCTTTGTGTCCCTGATTTCTACTGCTTTCACAAAGTTTTTTTCTTGGCCTTCAATAATGGAGTAATATACCTACAAGATCAAAATAATCTCATTCCATATTCAATATTGTCGTATTAAGAACATGATAGATAAAAGATAAATTAATCATAAGTTACAAAGAAAAATTCATGTTGGGAGTGTTTAAAGAATATCAAAAGAAGATTTCATGGGATTCTTCAGTGATTTTATGAAAAATAAGAATGCATTATTTATTATATCATCAAAATAAGAGAGTATAGGTTCATGGAACTTAAGTTCATATAATACATCTAGAACTGTAACAATGATTTTTGAGAAAAAGTCACTTGCATATAAGTCATTTTATGGTTGTTTATGAGTCATTTTATGACTATATATGAGTAATTTCATATTCATGTATGATTCATTTTCATGAATTCATAAGAGTTTTTGGATTGTAAAAATAATATTACTCTAGAAGATCAATGAAGTTTGGGAGATAAAATTAAGGATGGAGAAAAAATTGTTGTACCTCTCGAACCCCTCGAGGTTTGATTTTCATGATCACAATCACCCTCTTTCTTATCTAACATTGTTTTAAGTGTTTTTGTGTTGATAGGCAAAAGATTGCCAAAGAATTGGCCCAAGGAAGCTGGAAAAGTGGACTGAAATTCAGTCCACCGGCCAACCGGTGTGATAGCACCGGCCAGCCGGTGGCTCTGTCACCGGCCAGCCGGTGGCACCCAGCCCCAAATAGTGTTTGCTACTGTCTTGCCACCGGCCAGCCGGTGGCTCCTCCACCGGTCGACCGGTGGAGCCTGGACCAATTTCCTTCTCAACATCCAAGGCACCGGCCAGCCGGTGGCCCTGCACCGGCCAGCCGGTAGACCAGTCAAACTAGCCGTTGGCTTTGACCAGTCAACCTTCTTTTGGCCTCCAATGGCTCCGAAGACCTCTCCAATGGCTCCGAAGCCTCCCCAAGGGTTCCATGCCTATAAATAAAGGCCAAGGAAGCCCCGGACACCTACCGGAACTATACGGAAGCCCACGGACATATTTTGCATCAATCAGCCAACCTCCGGCGACTTCCTCCAAGGGAACCCCAATAGCTCCAACAACTTCCACATCCAAGGAGCACCTCAAGAAGCTTGGGAGAGCACGCTACATCAACTCCATCATCCAATTGGCGCCCAAGTCTTCCTCCAATACGGTTTTTCTTGTTTATTTATTTTGAGCTTAAAATTGGGTTTGTGCCTACAAACCCCAAACTTTTCTCATCCCCTCTTTCTTTGGGTTCTCACACCACCACTAAGGTGTGAAGAGGTTTCTTCAAGCTTTTCCTTTAAAAGGCTTGTGTCTCGGTGAGCTAGCCTTCACCCGTTAAAAAGGCTAGTGGGTTCTTGCTAAACCATCAAAAGCAAGTGGGTTCTTGCTAAACCACAAAAAGCAAGCTGTAATAGGTCCTAGTGCTACCTCAAAGCCTAGTGGGTTTCTTGATAAAACCATTGAAAAGCAAGCGGTAGGAATCTCTCAACGGTTGAGTTGGGAGCGGAGACGTAGGCCGGGTGTTGGCCGAACTCCGTTATCAATTTCTTGTGTTTTGCCTTCTTTATTTCCGCTGCATCTTTCACTTTGATTTTAATTTGTTAATCATTTTTTAAAAGGCAATTCACCCCCCCTCTTGCCATCATTCCTTGCTTTTTCCGACCCAACAATTGGTATCAAAGGGAACTTTGAGTAATACCCTAACCCGGTTTCAAATTTAAGATCCATTAAGATGGCATCAACCTCTTTCGCCCCCGAGGGCCTCTCATTGGGTCGGGCTCCATTTTTTGATGGGACCGACTATAATTATTGGAAAACCCGCATGACTACCTTTCTTAGAAGCATAGGATATCCTATTTACAAAATTGTCATGCAAGGTTATTCTTTGTCTACCCCCGATGAATCCAAATGGACCCCCACCGATATAAAGAATTTTGAGCTTGATGGCAAAGCCATGAACGCTCTCCATTGCGGCCTAGACCGAAATGAATTCAATCGAGTGTCTACTTGCACCTCCTCACATGAAATTTGGAAACTTTTAGAAGTAACTCATGAGGGCACTAACAAAGTCAAAGACACTAGATTGGATATGTATAGGAAAGATTTTGAGTCATTTTCAATGCATCCAAATGAGTCTATTTCCGATATGTTTACTCGCTTTACTGACGTGTGCAATGGAAGGAAATCTCTTGGTGATGATGTTTCAGCCGAGACGATGGTCAAGAAGATCCTATGGGTCCTTCCGAGCTCATGGGCACCTAAAGTGACGGCAATCCAAGAAGCTAAGGATGTCAAGAACATGCCGGTCGAGGAGCTCATCGGATCTCTCATGACTTATGAGATCACGATGAGGAGGCAAGCTCAAAAGGAGGGGACACCAATCAAGACACCAAAGAACATCGCCCTCAAGGTACAAAAAGAAGTAAGCTCCTCCTCATCATCCTCATCTTCCTCATCTTCTTCATCATCAAGCGGCGACTCGGAAATAGAGAATCTCGCCCGCCAAATGCACAAGTTTATGAAGAAGCACAAGAAGAAGAAATCACGCAAGCATCGAAAGCAAGAACCCACCGCAAGATCGGAGCCCAAGGTAAAATGCTATGGGTGCGGCGAAAAGGGCCATTACAAGCCCGATTGCCCACTCAACAAGAAACGGGCCAAGGAAAAAGGAAAGAAGAAGGTTCTCAAGGCGACATGGAGTGACACCTCCTCATCATCCTCCTCCTCCTCCTCGAGCGACCAAGGTACAAAATGCCTAATGGCATTCCATGAGGTAACATCATCCGACTCCTCCTCTTGTTCTTCAAATTCCAATTCTTTAAATCATCTATCCTATGAAGAACTCCAACATGCTAGAGACCAACTTGAAAATGGTTTTCATGAGCTTTCTTCAAAATTCGTTGCTTTGAAAAAGTCTTTCAAAAAACTCTCCTCCGAAAAAGAACAACTTCTCAAAGAGAAGGAGGAGTTGACTCTTAAAATCCAAAATTTTCCAAATGTTGATTCCATGGAATCAACCATCAAAGACCTAAGGGAGACCCTAGCTAAGTTCACCCAAGGGGAACAAAATTTGAACAATCTCCTAGGTTCCCAACGAGTTTCTAGAACCACCAATGGACTTGGCTACACCAATCAAGCTTCCTCCACCCATGCACCAACTGTTTTTGTAAGGGGGAGCTCTAGCTTTAAATTTTGTAACTATTGCAAAAAACCCGGGCACCTTATTTATGAATGTAATTGTAAAAACGCCCGGTACGGTCAACCCAAATCGATTTTTTATTCGGACGAATTTTATAGGAGAAGACCCGCCATGAGACAAGTTTGGATTGAAAAATCCCTTCTAGCGAGTCTCTCCGGGCCTAAAATCATCTCTTTTCAAAATCCCTCTCCCCGGTGATTTATTGTTTTTATTTAGGTGGAGTTAGGTTTGTTTAAGCTTTTTTATTCAAAACATTCTCTCTTGGTATCAAATTTTTCAATTCAAATTTTTCTTTTAAAATTTCATTTCTAAATTTCCAACAGCTGGTATCGAATTTTCATTTTTTCATTTCAAACTCAATTCTTGGTTTCAATTCTTTCAATTCAAAATTTTCTATTAAATTTCATTTCTAAATTTCCAACAGTTGGTATCGATTTTTTTTCAAAACTTTCAATTCAAACTGTTATTCATTTTTTGATTCAAAAATTTCAAAAATTTCATTTGGTTTCAAATTTCGAATTTCAATTGGTTTTTGATTCAAAACTTTCAAATCAAACTGTTATTCAAATTTTTCAATTCAATTTTTCATTTCAAAATTTTCAACAATTAGTATCATTTTCAATTGATTTAAAATCTCGTTTTTCAATGATTCCCTCAATCAAGTTTAATGCCCCATTCTATTTTGATAATCACAAAGGGGGAGAAATTTCTTGATTGATTGGGGGAGAATCCTTTTCATCATGCTTAGCATTTCCTTTCAATTTCAGTATTTTACATTAATTGTTTTGGTGATTGTGATCATCAAAATAGGGGGAGATTGTTGTACCTCTCGAACCCCTCGAGGTTTGATTTTCATGATCACAATCACCCTCTTTCTTATCTAACATTGTTTTAAGTGTTTTTGTGTTGATAGGCAAAAGATTGCCAAAGAATTGGCCCAAGGAAGCTGGCAAAGTGGACTGAAATTCAGTCCACTGGCCAACCGGTGTGATAGCACCGGCCAGCCGGTGGACCTGGAAGAGGCATTGCCCACTGCCAGGCTCCACCGGTCAGCCGGTGGCTCTGTCACCGGCCAGCCGGTGGCACCCAGCCCCAAATAGTGTTTGCTACTGTCTTGCCACCGGCCAGCCGGTGGCTCCTCCACCGGTCGACCGGTGGAGCCTGGACCAATTTCCTTCTCAACATCCAAGGCACCGGCCAGCCGGTGGCCCTGCACCGGCCAGCTGGTAGACCAGTCAAACTAGCCGTTGGCTTTGACCAGTCAACCTTCTTTTGGCCTCCAACGGCTCCGAAGACCTCTCCAACGGCTCCGAAGCCTCCCCAAGGGTTCCATGCCTATAAATAAAGGCCAAGGAAGCCCCGGACACCTACTGGAACTATACGGAAGCCCACGGACATATTTTGCATCAATCGGCCAACCTCCGGCGACTTCCTCCAAGGGAACCCCAATAGCTCCAACAACTTCCAAATCCAAGGAGCACCTCAAGAAGCTTGGGAGAGCACGCTACATCAACTCCATCATCCAATTGGCGCCCAAGTCTTCCTCCAATACGGTTTTTCTTGTTTATTTATTTTGAGCTTAAAATTGGGTTTGTTCCTACAAACCCCAAACTTTTCTCATCCCCTCTTTCTTTGGGTTCTCACACCACCACTAAGGTGTGAAGAGGTTTCTTCAAGCTTTTCCTTTAAAAGGCTTGTGTCTCGGTGAGCTAGCCTTCACCCGTTAAAAAGGCTAGTGGGTTCTTGCTAAACCATCAAAAGCAAGTGGGTTCTTGCTAAACCACAAAAAGCAAGCTGTAATAGGTCCTAGTGCTACCTCAAAGCCTAGTGGGTTTCTTGCTAAAACCATTGAAAAGAAAGCGGTAGGAATCTCTCAACGGTTGAGTTGGGAGCGGAGACGTAGGCCGGGTGTTGGCCGAACTCCGTTATCAATTTCTTGTGTTTTGCCTTCTTTATTTCCGCTGCATCTTTCACTTTGATTTTAATTTGTTAATCATTTTTTAAAAGGCAATTCACCCCCCTCTTGCCATCATTCCTTGCTTTTTCCGACCCAACAAAAATGTGCTAATGATTATTTAGAGATTTAAATATGAAAATATAACGAATATATTAAGTATACATGAATCAAGAAATGATGATGAATGAATAAAATTAATGAAAAAAATTAGGATTCCATTTGACTGATATGTGATGAATGGAGAAGAATGTAAGAAAAAATTTACCCACATTTAAAGGTTCCTTAACCACATCTATTTTACAACATGATCACATGAAATTATAGATCTTTAACTATATATGGTATTTGTTATGTCTTATAAAGAAAAATAAACTGAGTTTTATGGAAGTAGTAAATTAAGAGGCCATGATGTTTCCAAATATCACGAGGAAATAAAATAAAATCAGAATCTTTAGGTGGTTTAAAAGTAAATTTTGTGTAATACAAAGGTTAAAGATTCTTAGTTTTAAAGAGTGAAATTTTAAGATGTTTGAATGTTGAGAATCATAAGGAAAAATATTTACTTAAAATTGTGAATATAAATAAAAATAAGGGAATAATAAATGGTGAGGGGGTTTGAATTTTCTACTGTTTCATACCTTATAATTTGTAGAAAAAGAAAATAAGTCTTAATTATTATTAGTTACATTTTGAGTTTCAGAGTTAAAAATAATAGAGGGACCCTTCGCCACTGGAGAGACTTAAAAGAAAATACTATGTCAAAGAAGAAAAAGGTAATAAGACCAATACTAAACCTTGAAAGAAATACTTATGGTATCAAATAAGAAGCTTAAGGATACTATGATATCTTTATATCATATATATATATTTAGAAGGGAATTACATTTCCAACACGATTTATAATATTTGTTTTGGGATCCTTAAAGAGTAAATAGGCCATTATGATCAAAATACATAGTTTTTTTGAGTTAACACAATATAAATAATGAGCAAGTGTTTCTACAAATATTATCCTGGAAGTCAAATATTTTTTTCATGAGGATGGATATCTCATTATAGTAGATTCAATGATAACCAATGTAGAAAGGGTAGTTCTTTTTTAGGAGTCCAAGGAAGAACATTGAATAATTTGTGGTTTCAATATAAAAAATTCCATTCAACATTGAAAGGAAGTGGATAATACCTACCTTGGGGTCATGAATGAGACAATCCCAACACTTTTGTGTGACTTGAACTACCTTATAATCACTAAAAATTATAGTTATAATAAAATTTATGTCACAACATAGGTTGAACCCAACATGGTTTAGGATCTCACATCGAGGAAAAACCATGTAAAATCTAACTTGTCACCATTATTATCTATTATAGAATTACATACTATGGTGAAGGTTAAGGTAACATCAAAATATCCACACCACTAATTCAAGGAAGTTTTTTGAGTAGAAGAGGGGATAATTAAGTAAAATTAAGAAACTAAATAAAATTTGAGTGCTCTAATTAAATTCCATCTTAGTGTCCATATATGAACACTATACACTTTAATTGGTATCAAATCTAACTAGGTATCCTTTTATTGGATCTAATTTTTTATCTTAGTATCTTTTATTAGACAAAAATGATGTTTAGATTTGAAAAAAAATCCAAAAATAGACTTAGATGGAGAATTCAGTATCCATCCATGTTAATATTGAAATGAAGAGGATTTAATAAAAACCATAAAAAATAGAAATAATAAGGAGGAAAAATATAAGATAAAGAAATCAAAATGAAATAAAGATCTACCACCACTTAAAGCTAATAAAAGTGGTAATTGTAAATCTATCAAATCTATTAAAAGTGACCATATTGAAGATTTTATACCAAGCTGTGGGGATTATGAGGAGAATGAGTCTATTAAGAAAATTGAATATTTATACTTTGAAATCAAGGATCATTTTAATAAAGTTTCTTTTGAGGTTATTAGTTACATATATGAATTAATTAATGGATTAGTGGATTAAAAAGTATAGCTAAAAGAAGAACTTTAAGAAATGAAGAATATTCTAAGTAAATAGATTTGAAATTGAATTTATCTCACACAACTTATGGAAATAAATAATGAATCTATGTCACTATGAAATGAATTTTTTTAATGAAAAAAGTTTTTAAGAAGTGATTGTGGGAAAATTTTGAAAAAAATTGTTTATAAAGAAGTAATTCATGCATTGAAACAATTACACCAAACCTCTCCATTATTGTCAAATATGAATGGTTGGAGGTTAAATAAAAAAGGGTATGGAAAATATATAATTATTTATAATAATAAAACAAGGTTTATGAATATTAGACCAAGAATATAAATAAAATTTAGGAATAAATATTTAAATTAATAAAGGATGTATTTATTTTCCTCAATATGAAGTGTCTTTAACTAGAGGTGAAGTTCAGGAATCTCTAACCAACAAAAGCTATAAATTCCAAAACTATTGAGATGAAAGAAGTTACTAAAAAACTTCAAAATAAAATCTAGTATAAAAAGTGTCTCATATTAGTGGAAATAAGAGACCAAAACCATATTATAACTATTTTAGTACAATATCATGGATAAAGGTACTACCCTCCTTAAAATTTAATGTTTACACTAATTTTTTTCATGATTAATTCAAGTTTAAATTCAAAATATACAAAAATATGGATGGGGGAAAATGGTTAAAGTATTACACTATATAAATAGTGTAGAGAAGAATGTTTAAAAGATATATTTAGAAAAAATTGGCCCAATTAATTGAGAAAAATCCATTAATACAACCTACTTTCAAATATAAAAAATTGAGACAATATATAGTTCAAAGAATAAAAAAATATTTGTAGGATATTTTTGGTGCTATAATAGGTTTGAGAACAAGGTATCAAATTATAGTATAATATGATAATTTCTAAAGTTTAAGGTAATCCTACACTGAGGGGTATAAATCTAGAACTAATGAAACATCCATAGACTAAAGAGATAAATATATTGGTTATAAACATATTTTAAATTTTAAGGAATATTAATGTAACTTTAAGTCAATGTGGACATAGGACTAATACATTATTATCCAATAAAATTGATCATGTATAAAAAAATTGATAAAGGAGGACCCTGAAAACTCATTAATATATGAAAAACAACCTTGCGAAATAAAATGAAGAAATATGGAAATTGAGATATTCCAAAGAAGTTAGAAAAGAATAAACACAAGATATCCTTAAGTAATAAACAAAAGCATTTTTTAGTTCAAAGAAAGATAAAGAAGTCTAGGATGTTAGATACACAAAAAATGAAATTCTATTAATATTTTGGTAAAAGGGGAACACCTTAAATTCTAGAAAAGAAACCATGGATATATATATATATATATCAATGGATACAATAAAAATAATAATAGAAATGTAATCCATGAAATTGAAAAAAAGTTTTATTTGGTGAAAAACACTCCAATAGGCTATGTTAAAATTCAAATCTAACTAAGTCAGTTTCTAAAGATTGTTTGATTATTTGTATATATAATTCAAAAAAATAAAGAAGGATGGAGTAATCCCATGTGATGTAAAGTTATAAAGGGAAAGAATTAATTCCACATGAATAAATCAAATTTCATGAGAGTTTTTCAACAAATTATAATCAGAGAGAATTATAAGTTCTATTTGGAAAGTGCAATATAGATGGACACGCTTCAAAAAGATTTATTAATCATATAGTGAGAACATGAGGAATCCCTAAATAAGATGAATATTTCAAAAGGCAAGGCATGTAACTTTATGGCATATAAAAATAATATCATCCCACACAAATAAGTTGGAATAATGAATAATTCCATACTGCTTAAGGGAAAAATGTATTTGTAAAATAGATGTGTAAGCATGAAGAGGATTTTAAAGGCTAAAAGGAAAGAATAAATATGGTTGATAAAGAATTATCAACTTGATATCAAAATAAATTAACAAGTATTTCTTCCTCATTAAATTAATTTTTTGTTGTATTTAAGTTCTTTATATATAGGGAATTAAAGGAGACTCTTGTTATTAGGGGTAGAACTATAGAAGTTATGAAAGATGTCAAATCTAGACAGTGATTTGAACTATTCAATTTTAGTTAACTCTCAATATGTTATATATTGAATCCTATTTAATGGATAGATTAACCTTGATGAATAATTTTGGATTATCTATTTAAGTGGGAGACAAGTGGTGAAGGTTGTTTGAGAATATTCTAGAACCATATAATTCATATAAATCTAAAATATAAAAGTTTCTTGAAACATAATTATTCAAATTTTATGAAATATAATTATCTAATCCCTATTTATTCAAGAATAAAATTATAATATTAAAGGGAATGACTTGGGTTTTTAAGTGATATAAAAATAATAAAATTTGAGGTTTTTTAAGGGATGATTTTTGAAGATAAGTCATACTATTTATATTTGAATGTTTTTTACTTGTTTGGTGAAATGAGTTTAAGAACTCAAGTTGCAATACCAATGAGAATAAAGTTATAATTTTATATCAATTGGTTTTAACCTAATGGTATTTGGAAAACCTCTAAATGTGATATGACAATATGTATCATTTTGTTCCATATTAAGTTGATTAATGGAAAAATTTGATATCTAAATCAGACCCTATTGTTTTCTATGCCAAGCATGGATCATTTAGTCTTAAAGTGTAATGATTTTGGATGAATTTATTTATAATAAATTGACACTATCCTTGTAATATCTAGTGTGTATGGTGGGTTTTAAATTAAATGGAAATTAAAATTTTCTATTTAATGAAAGGAACAAATTTTTAACTAGGGATTGAAATGGTATTATGGGAGTTTAAAAACCTTAAATGAGTGTTTTTAGATATGGAACGAGTCCTGAAGGGTAGCAAGGTCTAGTAGGAGAGAACCATAGGAGGGTCAGGGTAGCTGGGGCTTTATTTGTAGCCTCCAGCTCATCAGTGGTCTAACTAGTATTCCCCATCCTGTCTAGAGCTACTGGAACACCAGTAGCCCAGTATTAGCTAACCAATGAGTTTTATTTGGGGAGAAAGGACATATATTCCACCTCAAGTTTAAGAGGGTACCATCCCCTCTCCCCTTATTTTTTTACCGGATGACCTGTATGGTATATCCCCTTTGGATCCTTGGTTCTTCTCCTATTTCAGGTGTCATTTAGTGTCTATTTTAGTAAATATTCAAGGTACAACCTCTATATACTTATTTAGTTACTATTACTCTCTCTCTCTTACACTGGTTTGGTGTTAATTTCATTTAGGTATTTGGTGGATATTTCACTAGAGAATAGTGAAATCACCCATTTATGATGGACATTTTTTGTAGCCAATCTAGAGGACATCTTGAGAAAATTCTCATACATCCTCACATGCCATTTTGGTGAGTTCTGTCACTGCAGTTATTTTTATAATATTTATGCTTAAAATTATGTTAATTTTGATGTATTTGGTTAGATATTTGTCCTAGTTTGGTTTCAGGAGTCCCTTATGAACCTCCCAGAGGTGGTTGGTCATAGTGTAGACATGGTGAGGCCATCTAATGAGTTTTTAATGGATATTTATAGTTTAAATTTAAATGTGTAATTAATTATAAATGCTACAATTAATCATTTTGGTTATCTTGGTTTGAGTTATGGGATCACATGATTGAAAATATCAGTTGAGTATTGGATGATTTTTTCGAACCTTTGGTCAAAGCTACTAAGCCAATCGATTGTCGGGTTTTGGATTCTTTAAAGGTAAGTGATTTTTGGTACTCATGCTCTATTATTTATGAATTTGTTACTATGCATGTGATTTGTGGTATCTCTATTAAGTGTGTTGGATTGTTTAAATAAATAATTTATTAACAAAAAATTTAACAATTTTTTTTAAACTCAAAACAGAGTGCCTTTAGCGAAGCAATGTTCGAAGAGCCATGGTGAACCCTTTATAACTTTCTTAGTTACATTGATTGTCGATGGATGAGTCTATGAATACTATTTTGATACAATGTGACAACCAAATACCTTGAGAAGTGTGATCAAGGTGAGTGTGACTTAGTGGACCTTGTATTGGGTCTTATAAGGGACATCTAGGTAGAGGTTAGTGACGAGTTTGTAATAATGTACTAGGGGTTGGCTATAGGTGACCAATAAGATTCCTTGAGACTTTAATAAGGTGAGTTGACTATGGGGTATTATTCCCTACTGAGGTATGGTGACCTTGGTAGGTGGAACATGGCATGAATAATATATTGGTTGGGTGTTTTGGCCAACCTCATATGGTTTAAAAAGGGGATGGGACTGAGTTCATCAATCATGTGATGATGAAATAGAAAAATCCAATGGGTATTATTTGTTTTTTAAAATAGAATATTCATTTAGGGAGGGTTTGGGTAGTATATAAAGAAAATTCCATCAAGGTAGTTACAAATTTTATTATTTAAAAAAATGAAAATTCCCTTATGGGTGGTAGTGAATACTTCCTATGGTGAGTTTATGAAATCTCCTCTTAGGGAGGTCATGAAATATTCCTTTAGGGCGGTCGATGATACCATTAGTAGGGTTTCCATGAATTTTCATTTTTTATTACTTTAGATCCATGAAAAAGATTATTCTCTTACCACATGTGAGTTTTTATGGCTTGTGGTGTCTTTAGAGAGAATGTTCAAGTCTTCAAGAGGATGATTTTTTTTCCATATGATAGCTATTGAGGGTCTTGTGATGTATTTACTGGATGTGGTTGAGGCTTTTGGGTTATTGGAGATCAACTGTTAGGACCGTTGCATACTGGGATAGAGAAATCCATGACTTTTGATACTTGGATAGAGCTCACCCCATATCGTTATCCTATATATTAGGGTGGATAATTCCCCTGAGTCATTATCTATATTCCAAGTTAAAAGACCCATGGTTCATTATATGGGTTTCCATGGTCATCGTGAGGTGCTCAGAGAAATAGATATTGGTTAAAGTATTGTCAATCGGGGTCATGAAGCTAAGGATTAATGATTTTTGTTTTATGTTATTATTTACTTATCCTTACAACAACTATTTATTTATCTATGTAATTCACATGCACATATCACTACATTTAATAGCTATGTATGAGACCATGATGGTGATTCCCTATTGAGTTATGTACTCACACCCGGCTTAGGAAACCACTACACTTGGGTACCAAATAAACACTCACTTGGTTTCAGGTATAGTTTGGACTGAGGATTGGGGTTTGGTATGATTGACCATGATTAATTGAGTGGTTTTATGGATCTTGGGATGAGGCATGGCTTGAGGTCATAGTGGATCCTTTTTAATTTTATTTATTTTGTTTATTCTATTAATGTGATCAGTCTAGTGGGCGATCTATCTTGTATTCTTGTATGAATGCATTCCATTTTTTTAAAACATGGTCAGTTATATATTACTTATGTGTACTTTGATGTGTATAATGATTGGTTATTTATTTATTATTTCACACTCTGATATTAGTGTATATTTTCCCCACAGTACTGCCTTAGACCCCTACTGCTAGTCATAAACCTCTAGTGTATAGGGAGGTGCGCCTAAGGTCACATATCACCACTGACCTAGTTAATGTTCTTAGTGAGCCTGTCGATGATATTAAAAAGTGGTTTTAGTGATTTTTTTATTTTTGTGTTACTGTTTGGGGAGATGGAAGACATGAAATGTAGGAACATGTTAGAGATTGTGATTGAACCTAGACTAGTGCATCATGAACACCATTTCTGGAGGAATTCCTGGTTACCATGGGCTTAGGAATACTATTTTTAGCTTATGTTGTTATGGTTATTTTTTATTTCACCTTGTGTGAGGTACATGATGTTGAGATTGTTTATTACATGTTTAATTTTTAACTCTTATCTTGTAGAGGCAAGAGGCATCTCATGCATAATATTAGGAATGTAATATTTACATAACAAGTAGGCCTATAAGTATGATTTTTATTATTGATGACAAGTTCAACGATTTAAAGTGTCATAAAAAATCATATTATTTTTCCCATATAAGTTATTAGTAGAATTTTACTCTGTTTGACTACAGTGTATATTCATTTCTTTCTCATATGACAGTTCATGTTGATGTATGGTGGGATACTTGTTGATGAGGGTGAATATGATAATGTATTCTCATATGCACAGGATGTATAATGACATTTATTTGGTTGTAGTAGGCACTGGGTACTTGAAAATGGATCTAACCAAGAAGGAGGGTTTAGTTATTTAAATTACTTGTATCAACCTATATGGTTTTTTAATATATAGATTTAAATGACATTATATCCAACCAAACCTCACAGTGATGATTTTCTAACATGGATCATCTAAGATAGAACAATTGTGTATAGATAATGATTGGTAAGATTGTGATTCTCAAGGGGAGTAGTACTACATGATGATATCTGATGATAATTTGTTCCCTAATGGGAGGATGTTTTTTTACATGATTCTCGAGATTATTAGGTAAGACCATAAAGTTTTTTTTGTCAAGTGAGTTTCTGGGTGGTGTTTGAGATAGAAACAAGGATATGTTACCTATGAGTTTTGACCTACGTGAGATATAACTATTGGGTTAGTTGTAAGAGCCTAGAGTTTTTTTTGATGTAGCTCAAGATGTTGGTGATATGAGGTATGATGTGAGAAGGTAACTTTAGTGAGGGGTTAGCATGTTGTTGTGTTTTCCTTAGGGACAAGAAGCATGGGTAGGTGTTTTTGGTAGAATATTGGTTCACATAAGGTGTGACCAAGTATATGAAATAGACATGGTTATAACTTGGAAGAAATTGAATGTGAAACCACCAAGAGTTCACTCTACTTAGGATGTGAGGAAATTAGAGTGTCATGGTATCACGATTGAATTCGAAGGGTAGGACCATTCAGGTGTCCAAACCTGTTGTTATGGATGTTTCTTAACACATGGTAAGAGAAAATTTAGATGTTCATTACTTGGAATAGTTCTATATGGTATATAAGCATGTGGTTATCTTAGGTTTGTGTGGAATTTTATTCTTTTGGATGAGAACATCTGAGATGTTATTGTCTTGATAAACTAACATGTTGTGGAAAATGGTCAGTGATTTTGTGCATCAACCTAGTTTGATGATGTGCTACTCATGATATTGTGAGATGAGTTTTAATGATATGGTGATATGGGATCATGCACATGTTATGTTCTAGGGAAATCAAGGTAGCACGTGTTTGGTACATGCGATACTATTGTGTTTTGGATCAGAAAGCAGTCATGCATGAGCCAAAGACCGAAGAGAATTGTGAATACTAGCAGGAATATTTTCCAAAATCATGGATAAGGGTTGGGATATTCCTCCATGTTAGATGATACATCAAAGATATATCAGGTTCCATGGGATAGTTGACTGAGTATAGTCCTTGACACATATCACTAGGGAGGCGTAGTGTCGACAGTTAACCGTAGATAAGCATGGCTTGGTGGAGTGACACATGTTGATAATGAAACCTATTAAGGATGCACTCAAGGAGTATTTTAAATAAATATATATGTTGGGGAGGGAACCATTATATGATTGAGGATTATTAACATTTTTAAGAACCAAATTTAAGAGAATTCTTTGGATGAAGTTCCCATGGTTAGGGGATGGTTAATAAATTTTCTTTCATAATGGTGATTTTGTATGAGTGAGTTTATTCACATACGACCATTTTTTTCAATGAAATATGGATCATGGGCCATGGTGATTAGGAAAATTATTCAAATGTAATAATGATAAGGACCCACCCTATGGCAGGGTGAATCACATCAGTCACGAGTGTGTATTTTTCATGGGAGAAGGATCGTGGTTTCGTGATACTGGTCATTGTATAGTCGCTATAAAATTTTTATATTGATGATTAAATGGAGATTAATTAATCTAGATTCCATGGTGAATTATTTTTATAAATTTTGGTATGATACCAGATGGATTCTGAGAACTTTCATGGGGTTCAGGATGAATTGAGGTAACCCAAACATGATTAGTTCAGAGGTGTATTGGTGCTTGTGGCGAGGCAGATCATGATGAATGGTTTTAGTCGGTTGATAATTCACCTAATTAATTTCAATAAGATCCAATCACGAATTTTTATGATCATTTCTAAATTATCACATATCAACTTTGGGAGTGGAGGCATTGTGATCAGGTGTTGTGGGTGACGCATCGATGGGTGCAGTTCAGGGTTTTCAAGACGAGTCATCCAGAGAAGATTTGAATTGTGTTATCTTGTAGAATTGGATGTGGTGGGATGAGAACCATGTTGGGAACACAATTTTTGGATATTATGGGTATGCTTTAGAATTGATTGGGACTTCTCAAAAAATAAGCCAACACATTCAAGTTTTTCTTGGATAGTGGAGGAAAACCTATTTTAGCTTCAGACTTGGAGGTGAGTATTGGTAATAGCATTCAAAAAGAGTTATCACATGTGTTGAGGTGTGATACTTTAGAATTCATATTTATCATTGCATCAAAATACAGATAATGTGTTTTAGTAGGTAATTATAATGGTAGGGGGTGTTGTAGTTTGGAATTGGACCTTGAGAGATAAGTACAATGGTGGGGAGAACTATAGACTTAATGATTAGTTGGAGAAACACATATTCATGACTTAGGGTGGATGTACTAGGGTGAGAACTATATAAGAGTTTTGTCATTATAAATAGGCAGAATATTGTGCTTCGATGCTTCAAAAACCTTATGTTTAAGGTTATTATGCAAGATTACATTTGGCGTTCACAGGTAGAACATGAATATTTGAATGGGTATTAATGATTGGGGTATGTTGGGTTGTATAATGGATGAACACCAAGACTTCTCAAGTATGAGAAGTTTTATGGCAGGGAGTTTATAATATCCTATGTGTACGGTGGGTTAATCCAAATTTTCAATTTAGTGGATGAAACAGATTTTAAAACGGGATTTGAAATGATATTACAAAAGTTTTAACCCCTTAAAAGTTTGTTTTTGGATGTGTAATGAGGCCTGAAGGGAAGTGGGGATTAGTTGAACAACATTATAAGATGATTGGGGTAGCAACTATAACCATTTTCCAACTGCTAATGAGCCACGAACTCGTCAGTGGGTTGGATAATAGCCCCATGGCCTACCAAGATCCATTGAATAGCTAGTGGAACACTAGTAGTTAGACAATGGTTTTCTTTTGGGGGTAAATGAAATATATTACCCTCATTTTTAAGAGAGTAAAACCATCTACCCCTCTCATTTTTTACCATCTAAACCATAGGTTCTCTGCCATTTGGATCATTTGTTCTCCTCTTGTTTGGGCCACTATTTAGTGGAATTTTTTTTGAATATTAAAGGTTAAAAATCCATCTACTTCTTCCATTACCCTTTATCTCTCTCTCTCTCTCACTTATTTGGTGTTTGTTTAGTTTATATATTATTGGATATTTCATCAAAAAATTGTGAAATTGATCATTTCCCATGGGGATTTCATGCAGTCTAGCTATAGGATGTCTCAAGATAGTTTCTACACATATTCATGATCCATTTTAGTGATGTATATGACTCTAGTGATTTTTCTAAGATTTATTATTTATTTTAATTAATTTAGGCTTTATTTTGACATATTTTGTTATATATTGGATTAGGTTGGTTCCAGTAATTTGTTTCAGACCTCTCATAGGTGGTTTCTCATGGTTCCAGCTTGGCGAGCCCATCTGGTGAGTTTTAAATGAATATTCATAGTTTAAATTTGAATGTGTAATTAATTATAAATGCAATAATTAATAATTTTAGTTGTATTGTATTGTGTTTTGGGCTCGCATGATGGATGAGATCGGTTGAGTCTTGAATATGGTTGGAAGACTTTTTGTAAAAGTTACCAAGTTGAGGTATTGATGGTTTTTAACTTCTTTAAAGGCAGGTGGTCCTTAGTACTCTTCTTATAGTATGTCTTTAGGAACCTTTTAGTATAAGATAGTGATGAGTTTGGAATAATGGTCTTAGAGTTTTCTATATACAACTTATGAGATTCCTTAAGCCATTAGGTAAGTGAGTTTACTATTCGGTGTTCTTAACCATTAAGATATGGTGACATGGGTGGGTAGTCCCTGGAGTGAAGAATGGATTAGTTTTGTATTCAAGCCAACCTTGAGTCGTTTAGAAAGGGGATGGGATTTATGCCATAATACTTGTGATGATGAAATAGAAAACACTAGTAGGAAGTCTTTGATTTTAAAATGTAATATGCCCTAAGGGAGATTGTGTTGTGATATAAAGAAAACTCTTTTGAGGCAGTTATAAATTTACTTAAAAATGATAAATTATCTTATGGGTGGTCATGAATAATTCCTATGAGGAGGTCGTGAAAACTCACCTTGAGGAGTTCATGAAAACTCCATTTAGGGAGGTATATGATACCATTGGTGTGGATTTTCTGGATTTATCTCTAGGATTACTTTTTTTCCATTTAGAGGATGGCTCTCCTACCACATGTGAGCTATTGGGGCTTGTAGGGTCTTTAGAGGGAATAGTTGAGACTTTTGGGGGAAAATGTTCCTACTATGTGCTAGATATAGGGGGATTTTTAAATATTATGTGGGTGTGGTTGATCCTTTTAGGTTACTAGGGATCAACTTATGAGATCATTTCATACTGGGATGGAGTATCCCCCTACTTGTGATACTGGGATGGAGCTCACCCTAGAACATTATCATGTATACCGAGGTGGATGAGGCCCCCATGTAATTATTTGTATACCAGTTTGAAAGACCATTATGTCATTATATAGGTTGGCATGGTTATCATAACATGCTTAGAGAAACTATGGTAGTGGATGAAACAAGTATGGTCAATCAGGTTCACTGACCCGAGGATCGATAGTAGTTATTTTATTTTTTTATTCTTCCAAAAATTATTTAATTATTTGAGCATATAACATGCACATATAAATAGATTTTATAGTTATGGGACTTAATTAGTGGTGCCATACTGAGTTATGTACTCCTATCCTACTTGGGAAACCACTAAACTTGGGTACTCGAGAAGCCCTCACATGGTTATAGGTACAGGTTGGGCTAATGCCTGGGGATTTTCAGGATCAACCAAGATAGATTAGATGGGTTTATGGATCTTGGTATGAGGTATATCTTTGGGTAATAGTTGATCCTTTGGTATTTTTTTTATTTTTATTTTGTTTATGTGATCATCCTAATGGGTAATCTATCTTTTATTCTTTTATAAATGCATTCCATTTTGTCATAGAATGTTTAATTATTTATTAATTTTGAATAATAAAATGTGTATGGTGATTAGTTATTTATTTATTATTATGCACTTTGGTATGTGGGTGTAGTATCCCCATAGTTTTACCTTAGACCCCCTATTTCTAGTTGAGAACCTATGACATATGAGGAAGATCACATGAGGTTGTGTTCCTCCATTTACCCAAATAATGTTCATAGTGAGATGATCCAATGTTACAAAGTGTCATTATAGTTGTTTTTTATTTTTTATTTTCATTTGAGGTGATGGTAGATAAGCAACGTAGTAACATGTTAGATCTTGTGATGGAACCTATATTGGGGTGTCACAGACACCTTTTTCATTGGAGTTATAGTTAAATAGGGGATTAGGATTGATGTTCTTGGTTTGTGTTGTTATTTTTATTTAATATTTCACCCTGTGTGACACACATGATATTGATATTGATGATTACTTGTTAGTTTTTTAGATCTTGGCCCATAGAATCAAGAGGTGTCTCATGCATCATATTATCCATGTAGGATTCACATGGAATGTAGGACTTCTCATGTGATTTTTATTAATAAAGATTGATTCAACTATTTAAAGTTTCAGTAATAGCTCATATGGAATTTTATCATAGAAAGAACAGATATGAAAACTCTACTATATCTCTCTTCATGACATCCCACCAAAAATACTCTTTGAAATCTCTATACATCTTTATGTTTCTAGGATGAATAGAGAATGGGGAACTTTGATATTCCTCCAACAACTATTTCTTTAAATCAATTATTTATTGAACACATATATAGTTCTTAAAACTTATCATTCCATTATGATCATGGTTAAAATCATGAACATTTATAACCTTCCTTTGCATCTCTATATCTTATTTCTACACTTATTTAATCTTTAATTAGATAGATGAATGAAAATTCAATTGAATAAGATAATATTTATCCGCTTCCTTTTGGATTTAAAGATAAATACTTTTCAAATCAAGAAAATTTGGATCTTTTTTGAGCCTCATCATCAATAATATAGAATGAACCTTTTGACTCAAAGCATCAACCACCTTTTTCTCGTTCCTAGAGTGGTAATTTATTGAGCAGTTATAATATTTAATCATCTCTAATGATCTTTTCTAGTTCATATTCAACTCCTTTTGTGTGAATATATAATTCAAATAAAATTTGATCGTTATATATATCACGCTTTTCTTCTTAAAGATAATAAATCCATATCATTAATTAAAAAAATTATTATATCTAACTCCAAATCCTGAGTTGGGTAATTTTTCTCATGAAACTTTTATTTTTGTGAGGCATAAGCTATAACAATGTCATTATTTATAAGATCACATCACAATCCCTTCTTGGATTGATCACTATAGATTATAAACCCTTATCCACTATAGGGAAATGTAAGAATCAGTGCGTTGAATAATTTTATCTTCAATTGCTTGAAATTTTCCTCAAACTCATATTTCTAGAGGAACCCGACTCCTTTTCGAGTTAACTTAGTTAGTGGATTATATAGTCATGTGAAAGTTTCCATAAAAATTAAAAAATATACTTCTAAACCAAGAAAAATTTGGATCTCAGTCATCCTAGTTGGTCAAGTACAATGTTAAACAACCTCTTCCTTTTATGGATCCATATATATACCCTCTCTTGAGATTATATGACCCAAATATGATTTTTTTTGTAACTAAAATTCACACTTTTTAAAATTTTCATACAAATTTTCTTTTATTAGGGTATTCAGTAAAATCCTCAAGTGATATTAATTATCTTCCTTTATATTTAAATATATAATAATATAATCTATAAAGACTACCATAAACTGATCAAGGTGATCTCTAAAGACTCTATTCATTCAATCCATGAAGATAGTAGGGGAATTAGTAAGACCAAATGACATCATTATATATTCATAGTTACCATTACTTGTACAGAATTTTGTATTGGGTACATCCTTACTCTCAACCCATAATTGATGATATTTAGAATGAAGGCCAATCTTAAAAAAGTATTAATCTCCACACAATTGATCAAACAAGGCATCAATACAGGGTAGATGATACTTGTTCTTGATCTGATATTTTGAACTCTTAATAATCAATGTGAAGTTGAATTGATTAATCTTTCTTTTTGATAAAGAAAATGGGTAAACCCCAAGGTGACACACTTGGCCAAATGAATCCCTTTTTAAGATTCTCCTAGATTTATTTATTTAATTCCTACAACTAAATCAAGTCCATTCTATAGGGAGTCTTTGAAATAGGTGTGGCACCGAGTATGAGTTCTATTGAGAATTCTACTTCATGATTTGGTAAAATTATAGGAAAATATTCATAAAATACATCAATAAACTTCTATATAATAAGAATATAATTTATGTTGAGTTTCTCTCTAGCCATATGATATAAACAACCCTCTGGAGTAGGAATCAAAACCCATACAATGGATGTGATTTCCATATGAAGTTCATATTTATAATTGACCTAATAAGCGATCATAGGTTGGTTTTTAATATCAAAAATGGATTTCATTCCTTGGAAATTAATGTGGGATTTATGTATAGAAATACAGTACATGCCTAATATAACATGAATTATAACTAGAGGAATAATGGAAGGATTATTTTGAAGCAAATTCCCACAAATGTCAACTCGAGATTAATTATATACTTGAGATGTGATCATCTTACCATTAGAGGTTTTCACTGCTAATTCTATATCTAATAATTTGGGTGAAATATTGATACCATTATAAAATTCACCAGATAAAAAATAATGGGTAGATCTAGATTCAAATAAGATATTAATAATTCTAGAGCAGATGGTAAGTGTATCTTTCACCACATTGTTATCGTACCCCTCATCATAAAAATTGATCACATGTTACTTCCTGTTGTCCCTTGGATTAAGAGGTTACTGACATTAATCATCATCATTAACCATTGGATTTGGGCACTGGTTATCATAGTTCTCATGCTCCTTGCATTTGAAACACTAGAGTGTGGCTGGAGAATTCTATGGCTCTTTCTCTATATTTGTATCATTATATAACTTTTTCCCATCACTTTGGTAGTTGATTTCCCGATGATCTTCCATAACACACTTAAAAAATTTACTAGTCCCATCAACAGAATTTCCTCAATATTTCTTCCTACAATTTGATCATAAAGGGAAGCTCATCTTCTTCTATCCATGTTTTTTGGTTTTTTATTTGAATTTCATCTTTCTATTATTATCAAAACCATGAGATTAATTTTTAACTATAACCTTTATTTTCACATTGATAGTACATCAAAAAATATCTTTTTGAAATTCCATTATCTTTCTGATAGGTACATTCTAAACCTTATTGTTCTTTTTTGTTGTTGTCTACGTAGATTCAAGAAGGTATTAGGAGGATACCTATAATGTGGAAGTCAGATATTTATTCGATTCTCAGCTTTAACTAGTGGTTTATAGAGCCTACTGATGAATTACACATTGTTTAATATAGTTACAATCCATATAAATCCTAAAATGAAAACAATTCATTTTTATCAAGAGGCAATGAGGTTTTTGGAGGATATGAGAATTTCCAATTACATAACGTGTAACTGGGTTACACACTACATAAAACCTTGAGCCTTATTTGTTTAATAGGAATTTAAACTGAATTTTCATTTTTTATTCTTCCATAATTCCTTAATCTCGATCTAGAGCCTTCCCTAATAAATTTTGGTAGCCTCCAACCCCTCCATACCTTTTCATTTGGTGATTGATTGTTATGAAGATCATGGTGTGTCTTTTCGGGTAAGCATTATTTATTCCTCTCTGTCTCTTTCTCTAACCCTTACTTGGAGATTGATAGATCATCTTGAGTTTGATAGATCTAATCCCAATTTAATTTAATCTCATTTACAGGTTGAGTTCCTAGATCTTACGTGCCTTAATTCTTATTGGAGGGTTTCATTGTGGGTATTGTGTTTCCATGAGGAAGGTAGTTGGTTATATCCTTGGTTAAAAATTTAATTAATCTTTAATTTCTTGATTTAAATCCAGTTTGATTTAAAATAAAATTTCTTAAATTGAATAAATTATATTGAATTATTTTATTAAAAACCTAATTCTAGTGAATTGGGGTTTTGGTTCGCTTTGGCATGAAATTTGGAAAACCCCTAATTATATTGAATTAGGGTGTGTTTGTGAAATGGATGGAAACTGTATGAAAATTAAATTGTTGGATTTAATTTTGAAATGGATTGTGAAGTTTCATGAATTGGTTTCAAATACTGTATTTTAAAAAATGGATTAAAAATGGGTTTGATGGAAACCCAGTGGTTTTATCTTTTTAAAAAGGCATGTTTTTTATTAAAACCCTATTATGGTTTTTAAAAATAAAATTAGAATATTTTAAATAGAGGATAAGATTTAATTTTATTTTAAGTAGTATTAAAATAAATTTCCCGTCTTTGTTTATATTTGAGTACATACAAGCCTTAGTTAGTTAGTGTATTATTTGGATAACACTTTACAATTTAAAATGTTCCAAAACATCGTGTTTGAACATTTCATTCCTTAGGCAATGGTGACGAGTCCCCTTTTCCTTAGGCCCAAAGAGTCATATGTACATACTTTCCATTTTAAAATATTGGGTCCATATATCTTATAACTTCCATACCTATTTGTCACATAACCATGTTGCTTCCTTGTTTGTATTTTAAATGTATATTCCATTATTATAAATTGATTTACATGCCTTGTAAATTTATGTATATTGTTTTATATAAAAGTATTTATTTAACCCATTTTGTGAAAAGTTACATTTGTATAAATCATCCTTTGTTTAAAGGAAAATTCCATCATGTGAAATGTATTTCCATATACTGAAATGTGAAGCATGAATTTCTAATGTATTCTTTACTTTTAAATTATAAAGCATGATTTGTTTAAATATTATTTTGTGAATTCCAAACTTGTTTATTTGAAAATTTAAAGCACTTTCTTAGTTACTTTGATATTGGAATCCTATTATAGAATTATTGGTGAAATCCTACTAAGATTTATCTCACACCCTACTTTTGCCTTCAAGTGTTTGTAGATTCTATCCTTCCAGGTTCGAGCATGGGTAAAGTATATCATGGAGGTGGATCTAGATATTAAACATTGGACTTGGTGAGTTGTGTCCTTTAGGACTTGGGATGTATTCCCTGTTTTGGTACTTTGGTTTTAGTACTTTGGGTTTAAATTCATGTATGAATTTTGGTACATTACTCCCAATGGAGTATCTTTTGAAATTCATTCTATCGTGTCTCTTTTACTTCTGTAATGTTAGAGTTAAAATTGTACCCACTTTCAATTTTTATGATGCCAGGTGATATTCTTTGTCATGTGGAGATTAGGAATTCCCTTCAGGCTATGTCAAGACCATCTCGGTTATCGGGTTTCCATGGTACCTGGGATGTCTCTTGAAAATATTCATAGATACTAAAGTCTCTTACAGATAATACCCTTTGAAGACTTTGTTTTAAGACACTAAAGAATCGATCATACTTAATTTCAATTTGAATGATAATACCAAAAGCATACATCAAAAGCCTTGTAAAATTTTCCTCATAGGTACCAATATATTGATCATCCTTTTTCTTTAGTTCAATGAACTACTTCTCCATACTCATATGAAAAATATGAGGAAAGTACTTATTGAAAAACACGTTTTTGAACGCATCCCAATCCATGGAGTCAATTTAACCCCCATTGATTCATATTCTTTATAAGAGTCCACCATTGATCTTCCTCACCATCAAAATGGTAGAAAATCAAAATGAAATTCTCATGGTCTGAAGGCTAGATAATGTAAAATATCTTTTTATTGGTATCGATCAATTTATCAAAAACTAGAGGATTATAAGACCCACTAAAAGAAGGTGGAAGTTTCCCTATGAAGGGATCAATATAATATTTTTCTCTCTTTTTCTTGATTGGAATTATAGTATGATTCATATCTTGAGAAATTTTTGTGAACATAGAAACAAGATTTTGGAATCTAGCTCACAAAACATTTAGTTTCTTAGGAGGGAAATAATTACATTGTCAATCGTATTCATTTTTAACACAATTTCTTGTGGTTCTATCCATTGACTAAAACTTAAGATCATAGTATGAGAAACACTAATTATAGTGGGGAACCACATATTTAAGAAAAATTATTTAGTTTATCTAAATCAAGACAATTTATTTTAAATCTATAACACCTTATATTTAACCTAGTTCATGCATGATCATCATCCACTCAAATATTTCATGATGGTTTGTAAAGAAAATTTGATTTAACTAAATCCTATACCCTAGGAGTGTCAAACTAGGTGCGTAGTAAGGCCCATTTTCATGTACTAGGTAATGATTGAGTCAATCATGAAATGATTTTTTTGGAGTTATTACCCCTAGGTACATCTGTGTTAGAACCACATTCACTTGTTTTATTATACATGGATGTATTTCTAGGTAAACCAAAAAATCTATTCCTTACCAAAGATTTAGGATGTTACCATATAATTATAATTATCTTAAGTGCTCTCATAAATTTTTTCTTATCCTAGTTTCTGAAGGTTAACTAAATCTATCCTATGATACCAACTATAATGACCCAATATTTTCATACATATATATTACATAATTTTTTTATGGAAATTAATTATATTAAAAAAACACACACCTAAGTATTGTAAAGGTATACTGCCTTTTGAAACTTGGAAACATAAACAACTAGTTTATAAGTTAACTACAATATCTCCCACAATATTTTTCATAACTAGAACCCTTCTTATAAAAATCATAAATAATACATTTCTTTATAACTAGGAAAAAATAAACATAAGTAAATGTGATATAAAATTATTAGTAAAGGTAAATAAGGGTGATATATAAACCTAACATAAGAAAAAGAGAATGAGAACAAGATCATAACATTTTAAAACCATACCATTCATATCAATAATCATAATCTTGGGTCATGACATAAAGAGATATAGTTTATAATACCTGAATCATAAGAGAATAAAAAGAATGATCCATGAGATCATAACAATGGAACAAAAAAAGAAATTTTGGAATACACATAATCATATAAAATCATTTCCTTAGTAATTCAAGGCTCATCACCAAGACTATAATAGTTTATTTGGTTCACTCCATAAACTGTTATAGTAATCAAGGTTCACTCCCAAGACTATCATAGTGTACAAAGTCACTTATTGAACTAGGATCACACCACATTCCAGTATTATTTATCTTAGGAGATATAAATCTCTACCTAATGAATTAGAGGGATTTATAGGTCCCACCAATCTTGGTTAAAACATAACCACCATCCTTGGTTTAATGTAGCCACTATCATATAATGAAAATCATACATATGTGTTCCACAAGATCATAAAAAAATTCATCATATCAGAACCCATGAAATGGAATGGGTTTGATTATAATTTCATTATAACATAACCTATGGAAAATAAATAGTTTTCATAATCATTTCATCATTTCATCAAATTATTACCCATGAAAAAAGAAATTGGTTTCATGGGAATTTTTTCATGGTATAAACCATGGAAGGTAAATGGTATTCATAAAAATATTGTCATCATAATCATAAAAAATCGAGAGAAAGAATAATTATAGAATCATTGGATCATATCCCTAGTAAATATTAAGTGACATAAAATGATATCATCTTATATAGAAAATTATTTTGAAAGAAAAATCACATGGGGAATTTCTTAAGTAATATATCCTTTATTTGAAAATCACATTTTTAAAATTAAAATTTAATAAAATATTGTATAAATAATTTTCATTGTGAATAAACTTGAGAAATTATAAATAAATCTTCAAATAAATTAATGTTCATGTCATAGGGAAATTCCATTCATATCATATGCATTAAAACAAAGATTCCTTTCGCATTTTTGGTAAAATCCAAACAAGCATTGTTTTGGAAAATGACATGGAGATTAATTTCAATTATTTTTAATAATTTTAATCATGGATAAAAGATTAATTAATAAATCATCTGTATAATGTTAAAAAAAATTAGAAAATATTTTTTGAAAGAAAAAGGGTTTTCGACCGAAGAGAGAAATTAAGACGATTTTTATTAAAAGAAATATTTTGGTATCTTGGGTAAATAAAGGGAGTAAAATGAAGGGAAAACATGAATTCTCACATCATAAATATATTATAATAAAATTCATGAGTTTATTTATTTATGTATCATAATATTACGTCATCAAAATTATAATCATAAATAATCTTGATAATTAATGAGATTTTAACATAAAATCATTACCACATTGGTATCTTTTAAATCATAAGTATCATTAATGATTAACATCAAATTAAACATTTAATATCATTAAAATGATTATATTCATAATATAACATTTCAAAGGGTTTGTATATAAACTTCATAAAATAATATATGTGCATAACATAACATATGTTTTAAAGAAGGAAATTTGAGACAAAAATCTCTTACATTAAGTCTTGACTTCCTTTGTACATGTTCAAAACTCCTGAATAATAAATATAATTTTATTATAAAAATATAAAAGAACCATAATTATATATATATATAATTTCATATATTATTTACTTATGACCTTTTATTACTTATCTATTAACAATTTCATGTTAAAGTCACATTTCGAGCAATATTTGATTTGTTTTTAATGTATGTTTTTATTTGTTATTTTTTTTTAAATATGACTAATATCATGGTTCCATAATATATATAATGTGAAAAATGATATAAATATTATATATATTCAGTATATATTTATTTATATTAATATATAAATGTTATGGATATAAAATGTGATACATCGTTCATGGAGTTGGTAGGTCGTACATACACATGAACGTTGTTTCCATTTCCTAGATAGATGAAAAAAGAGAGTTAAATAATATATTAACTTTCTAGAATCATATATATCTCATATATATCACATATATTTATAAAATTAAAAACTTATTACCTTCCATGTAAAACATAAGTGAAAAACAGATCACATCACTTCGCAAGACGGTAGTTCTCCATACACATGAACAACACTATCATATTCTCTATGTAATGTAAATTAAAAAATAGTATATATGATAATATATTTATATAATTATATTTTTTTATAAATAATATATATATATATATATCCATCATCACACCCAACCGTGAGAGGTTTTGAAGGGAAACATGTCACATAGGTTCGTGTAGTGGTAGTCTGTCGTACACACGAGCGACGCTATCATTTCCCATTTGAGGAAATTGGATATGGATGTAGGTAATTACCTAAAAATAAAAATATCCAAGTATTTTTAAGATATTTAGGTTATTATATCATCATGGTTTAATAATAATCGAAGGATGTGGAGGAATAAATAAAATACAAATTCTCGTTGAAGATTGTTACCTCTTCTTCGGATAACCTCCTTGGGTTTACACCAAAAAACATCCTAGGATTTATTTATGATCAAAATTAATCTTAAAATATTATATTAGGGAATTAATTAAGGAATTTGGGAAGGTATTTTTTGAACCAAAGGGTTTTTTAAGTGTGAAGAGGAGAGGATATATGGTGTCCTTTTATAAGTGAGGTGAGTGGTACACTTGTAATTTTTGAAAAGAAAAAGCTTTATCCATGTTTTTATCATGCCACAAGGCACTAAAATGGACTATCATTGATAATAGAAGATATAAGGTCTAAATATATCCATAAAATATGCATTTGAAAGTTTTGTGTCATTTTTAACCCTTATTATTTTATTTTAACCCCATGGTAAACCCATTTTTACCTTAACCGTGATAAATAATTTTTACGATTTTTACTATCCATTATGGTAAAAAATTAAGTTTAAATTATTATATAATATAAATTATTCTTATTAAAACTATTAAATAATTTTTTCTAAATTAAATTCACATAAGTGAACAATTTTAATTTAAAATTAAACACACAGTTGCAATGAGAAAGAAGTTTTCCAATGGAAAAATGTTCAAAAGTTTAAAATGTTTTTATATCAAAATTCAGTATGAAAATTATTACAATAAACTAATTTGGATTAATAAATTTATAAATTAACTAATTTTTATTTTTAACCCATTTTAAAACATAAAGGTAACTTTTAAATTCTTTAAACGGGAAATAAATTTTCAATATAAACCAGTATTTTAATTATTCACTGAAAAATTAATCTTTTTAGAAAAATACTAAAAATTTACCATAGGATAATTTTGATATAATGAATTCAATATATGATGATTTTTTTAAAATTAATTTTCTAAAAGTTTCAAAAATTAATTTATTATTGTTCAAAAAAATAAATAATTTATTTTTAGAAAATAGTATTTTCAAAACATATAAGGATTTTACAAAAAATTAGGTAATTTTTTAACAATATGTTTTATTTTTATAAAACCATTATACTTAATTTTTAAAATGCAGATATTTCAATTATTTCCACCATGTTTAATGGTTAGGTAATAGCAACCATGTTTAAATAATAATATTAATATTTTTCTATGGTTCAGTAAAACTTGATGTTGTGTGTAATACAAGCTATCGTTGAAATTTAATTTTTTTTAAAAAATAAATAAATTCATAAAAAATCAAGGTGTTGCAATATATATGTCATAGAGTGATCTGTATGACATGTAAGAGTCATTTTATAATACATAAGTGTATTCTATCAATTGTTCAAAAATAAACTATAGGTTGGATCAGGTAATATGTAAAGGTCATTCAGGAGGTGATACATAGGGGTTAGGGTCTATATGTAAGGGTGAAGGACTTTGTTAAAAATTAAAAATGATTAATTTTTTCAATATTTTTTATAATATGATTAATGTAAATTAATTAGCTATAAATTCATCTATAAAATGGGATTTATGAATTTTTAACCATAATATTGAGGATATGGATAAATTTCTACTAAATTCCACTATTCATCTTTAAGTGATTTTTTCATCATTTATTACCATTTTTAGTGCTAGTTGTTGTAGGAAGTATCTAGGGGTATGGTGAGCAGACTGTATGCATCTATTTTTTATATTTCTTACTATTACCTTATCTCTTTCTAAAAATCCTTAATTTTAAGGATTTTGCATTTTTTTTTGAATATTCCATTTAGAGTCAAATCAAACCATATTGTTCAGTGATTGGAGTCCTACTAAGTTCAAGTAGATGATTCTTAGATTTTTATAATGTTATAAATATTTCAATGTTTTTTTTAATAAATGAGCATGGGAAGGGTTCTGAGGGTGACCAAGAAACATAACCACTTGGAGTTTTCATTATTCACAACATATACTAGGGTATAGTATATTGTAGGAAATGACGGGGTTGGCCTAGTATGGATTGACTAACATGGTTCTTTTTATTATAGGGTTGTAATTTTGATTTAGATGGTGTTGACCATTACCTCAATATTGATAGTGTTTTGTCAGGGTGTAGCCTAGGGATGGTGATAACCACTCACCATGGGGAAGAGGTTGTTGGGGGTCTTGTTTACACAGGATAAGGCCCATGAGGTCATTTTAACCACTCTTTATTAGCGATATACTCCATAGACTGTGAAGATTAAGATTAATGGTGTTGACCATTGATACGGGGGATGGATACACCATATTTATTCATGAAAGGTGATAAATATCACTAAAAGTGAGTGATAATATTATCATACATGTGAGGTATGCTTGGGATACTAAGATAGAGGTTTTTATAAGGTTGGATACCCTTAGGACCCAAGATGTAATTTTGGGATGTGCTATTAGAAAGTTATGGATGAATCAGAAAGGTTTTATGTTATAGGTTGGTGTGTGATTCCAATAGATATGAAATTGGTGGAAAGGATAAGGTAACATTCATTATGATAGATCATAAATTTAGAGTTCCACTCTAACACTGGGCAAAGAAAGTAAAGTATCACACAAGGATGTTTGGGCATGAGTGGGTAAATTTGTGTGATTTTTTTATCTTATTTTTATTGTACTTTTCATATACTGGTATACATATAGATGTTAGATAAGGGTACCACTAGTGGTGACCTACCAAGTTTATACTCACACCCTGAATGGTCCCTCTTGTAAATGTGTAGAATTTATGTATTATGTCATAGGTAAGGGTAATGTTTCTTTGTCAAGTGCCTAGTGGATATCGATGTGCTGACGAGAGATAAGGTTCCCTAGGGATAGGATAATGATTTATTTTGTTACTTCGGGCATGTACATGTGTAATTAACCTAAATGTAATCTTTTTGACTCTTTTATTATTAGAATGACATTGTATTTATTTATAT
This sequence comes from Viscum album, assembly GCA_963277665.1. Lineage (NCBI taxonomy): Eukaryota > Viridiplantae > Streptophyta > Magnoliopsida > Santalales > Viscaceae > Viscum > Viscum album. The sequence goes on from OY728129.1 coordinate 59,263,053, forward strand.
GGATTATTGTATGTGTATTTAAATTTGTTTCTTCTTCTTATTTAATATTTATTTCATTATTGTTGTGTTATTATTATTTATCTTTAGAGGGTATAGTCTCTCCACGAACAACTATTATACCCTTAAAACTAGTTGGATTCTCTTGGTATATGGGAAGGTGCTTCTAAGGTTTAATGGAACTCTAATCTGGTTACTATAGAGAGTCAATTCATGATGTAACATAAGGGTTCTACCCCAATACATATGTTTTTTCCTTTTCTACAAGACCAAAAAAACTTCAAGTATGTTGGATATCATAAATAAATATATAATTATAAGTTGTAAAATGAAATTAATAACACTTAAATGGTTTAAGAATAACATTCTATATATAATATTCTATGATTCCTAGCACATCATTAAAAATGATTTGTGAAGAAAAATTGTATTTCATTAAATTCTATTATGAATCAAATTATATAATCTATAATTGTTTATAAATTATAATAAAAGGAATTTGTGGATATTTATCAATTTTTAAAATTTTTAATAAATTAAATAATCAGAAAGTGTTTATTAATTTTTGTAACATTCTAACCTAAGATACACTTAAATGGTTCCTTGTGTTGGTGGGTCACATGGCCTCAAGTGTACCTTCCTATATGCCAAAGGCTTCCGAATAATAGTGAGGGTCTAAGGTGGTACAATGGAAAGACTATAACCTCATATCAAATTGGTACAATGTATATAATAAATAATCATAAGTAGAGTCAGAATGATATAATAGATGGAACAATAAAAATAAGAAACATCTAAGTAGTAATAATAATCAAATCCAAAGGCTGTGTCATATAAAAAATGATTTCATGGCATGCTAATATACAAAAAAGGGGATATAGGGAATACAATGAACATGAATATACAATTTTCTATACAAAAATACATCATTTAAAAAGAAATGTCCACTAGAATTATGAAAATATGCTTGATCCACTACTCCCATGATCCATACTATAAGTAAAATAGATCAAGCATCCATGATAGGGTGCTTTCCCTTATCCACACCTGTAGTCATGAAGTCTACTTAGGTACCAAAGAAGTCCAAATTAGGATGTGAGATAAACATAGTAGGCCACTACCAACAGTGTATAGAATAATCCATTCAGTGTGTATAACATATCAGTGTGTAGGATAATGATGGAAAATAAATATTAGTCATCTCATGTTTCAGAAGGACACCTGGATGACTCTACCTACTTTGGCGTAGGTCGGTATATGTATGACCAATTTACCATATAAAAGTAATCGTATATATATATATATATAATATGTATACATGTATATAAACTATATACATGAGGACATTTATAGGTATATACATGGATCCTAGGTGCTGGCTAGAACCGTGGTGTAACTTAGGCATCAATAACTAGTCTAATGAGCCAATGGCTCTAACAAGTGTACTATCCCTAAATCTCATATGAGTGCAAGACGTTATTCTCATCACTCAAGACACTAGGGTGAGTTTTCATGACTATCACTTGATATGGAACATGGAACATCATTCCCATTGAATAAATCAAGTAAATGGTAAGAGATGTTATGTCCAACACCCAAATTAAGGGATCATGAAATGACATGCTAAACATAACCCTTAACATTTTTTCATTGTTCAATATCAATGGCATACTCAAAATAATAAACATGATGGATTACCTCTAATTCATTAGTAACAATTTAACACAATTCAAAAAAGGGTGCATAATTCATATAATCCATGGTTATAAATATGAAACATATGGCTTGGCCTTGATACCCACATACATTTAATTAAATCAATGCATTTGATTTGTAAATCATGGAAATTTCAATTTCATATTAATCCAAACACTTATACAGATTTTTTCTCATTTAAGAATTTACATAAGAGAGGGAAATCAATTAAGGACACACAAATGGGTGGAATTCAATGAGGTAGACAACCTATAATTAATTGAGAAAGGCTCTAGGGTATAGGAAAGCATGGTTTAATTAATAATAAAGTTAAACTAAATTTTATGGAAATTCTTAGAAATGTATGGTGTGAGACAGATTGGAAAATACTATAAAATAGAAAAACTTTTCTGGAAAATTTATAAAACACCTTCCTCAGGTTCATAGTGTGCTCCTCATCCAATGTAGAACTTTGATTCAATACAAAACATGAGAAATTAGAAGAATGGACCAATTCCCTAAAAAGAAAGAAAATGAATTCACACCAAAATAGCACAATAGATGGGAAGATAAACCATGATATGAAGAAATAATATTAAGGTGATTACCATAACTGATCCAATGTGACAAACAAATATGAAATCATAGTTCGAATGGAAGAGTTATCAAAATTCCTAAAAGAGAAGGGAGAGATCATAGGAGGAGAAGAAGAGGTGATGTCTAATTTAGAGAAAAAACAATGTAGGGGTGAGGATTAAAAACATTTAATGGTTAAAATGGTAAAATATCCCTCAAATAAGGGTTCACACGGTTTGGTTGCATGGTTGGACAAACTTTGTTCCAACCATTCTCCCTCTCTATCCAAGAACCCCCTCTCGCATGAGATTTCTACACAGTTTGACTAACCATACACGACTAGTGAAAAGATCCTTTTCACTACCTATGTAGCACCTTTATGGGTGTGCGAACTGGCTCACATGGTTTTATAAAAACTTTGCATCCTCTCATATGAAACAAGTTATCTCATGGTTGAGTTGCATGATTAGCACTAACTATTCACTAACCATGCAGCTCAGTCAGCCTCTCCAGATTCTGGAACTTTGGGCTGCAAACAAGACCCAAATTATCTTGAGACCTTCTTGAGGCTGTAGGGAACCCTCATTGGGATGAAGAAAAGAATTCAAACCATAAAAAATGATTCATTCCTTTATGAAAATCTAGGTCATTACAACCTCCTATCCTTAAATAAAGTCATACCTGAGTTGGGATTCAGAGGGTAAAGAGGAATCCTTTAAGAAAAGATTCAGCCACTAGGCTTAAAAATTAGTTCATCGCTCCCAGGTCACATATTACATTCTTATGTGGTACCATAACACCCATACTAAAGGAATTGACCTTCCATGAAGATTTTTTATTCTCTAATCCATGATACACACGGTATACTCCTAAATGGAAGAATCTACATCTACCTCAACCTCATTAGGTAGTAGAACATGCAGTGGGTTTGGATTATACCAGCATAGATGAAACACATGAAATAAATCATGCATAGATCATTATCTCTGAGGAAGTGATTTATGATAATTCATTGGTCTGATTCTCTCTAAAAACTCACAATGATTGATGAATCTGGGCGAGAGATTACCCTGTCTCAAAATTTATTGATGGAACAACTTGAGAAAAACACACAAGAATATTTTATCCTAGACCTAAAACTCAAGAGGTCATCGGTGTTGATTGGAATATGAATTCTATCTAGATTGAGATATCAAAATGAACTTCCTAATTAATTGAAACTTCTCTGAAGTCTCCTAAATGAGAAGCAGTCCGAGAAAAATTGTCTCCCCTACCTCTAACTAGTACATAGGTGATCAACAAAACCTACCATATAAGGCTTCATAAGGATCCATCTAGATTGTAGCCTAAAAGTTATTATTATAATAAAAATAAATTAAAGGTATGTGTTTCTCCCAAGAACCTCCAAATTCAAGGACATATGCATAGATCATGTCCTCTAACACCTGAATTGTGTGCTCAATCTTTTTATTGGTATGAGGGAAATAGGCCATGCCCAGAAGCACTTGTGTACCCAAGGAATTATATAACCCTTTATAGAACCAAGTCATGAAGTAAGCATCCATGTTAGATACGTTATAAAATGGAGCTCTATGAAGACATACTGCCTCCCTAATGTATATCCCATAGCTCATCTTCTGATAAAGTATCTTGAATTGGTAAGAAGTGTGCGGCCTTCTTCAACTGATCAATGAAAAACCAAACTATGTAATTGCCTCAAGGTGATCTAGGAAAACCTATCACAAAGCCCATATAGACAGTGTTCCATTTCCAATCAAGAGTGGACAATAGCTATAGAAGTCTTGATGGTTGCTGATGTTATGCATTCACCTACTAACTGGTGTGATGATGAGTGATAAATCCATCTATCTCCCATTTCATAATAGTCCACCAATACTGGTGACGTATGTCTCGATACATATTGGTGACACTGGAATGTACTTCCCAAGACGAGGCATGAAATTCACACATCAGTTCCTCTTGGATGTTTGTTGGGACCCAAACACACCAATGTATGCATAAAGTCTCATCCTCATACATGATCTAACCAAAATTTTATTCTTCATCTGAGATATTTCCATTAGGAATAATCCCTTGGGATACGAGGGTTTCCTCATTCTCTCCCATTCTAGAAGGATAGAAGACACTGCTAAGGCCATGAGGACTATCTGACTATGATCCTCCTGAATCTAAAAACACATCTTTGAATGAAAATTCATAAGATTACACTCATCACTATCCTTCTGAACATCATGTTTCCAAGTTTTTCAAATAAAATAATCAACTACTATATTAACTTTCCCAAGCATATAAGAAAGCTCTAAATCAAATTATTGTAGGTATTAAACTAACCTGCACTACCTAATATTCAGATCATGGTATGTAAATATGTAGTTGAGTATTTTTTTATCAATGAATACTACAAATTTCTCCCTAAGAAAATAATACCTCCAACTACATAAATCATAAACAACTGTAGCTATATTGAGGTCATGTGTTGCATAATTCCTCTCTTGAGGCCTCAACTAATGGGATCTGTATGCTACTACCCACTCATCCTACATTAGAACTAATCCCATCTTGATACCTGATGCGTCATAATAAATAGTTTATCTCTTTCCCAGCACCAATAGAATTATAATTGGTGTGAAATTAAATCGTCCTTTCAACTCCTGATAGGATCTTTCACAAGATTCTGACCATACAAATTTCATACTCTTCTTTGTCAGATTAGTAAAAGGTGCTTCTAGGTGTGATAAATCCTAGATGAAGCATCTATAATACCCAGATATCCCCAATAAACTTTGTATATCAAATAAATTCTTGGGATGCTCCCATTAAACTACAACTCTCACATTCTCAAGGTCTACTGATACTCCTACCTTCGAAATGATGTGACCCAAGAAGTTGACTTTATCAATCCAAAAGTGGAATTTGGTGATATTTTTATATAGATAATGTTATCTTAGTGTATGAAACACAATATCAAAATGGTTGGCATGGTTTTTTTAAGAGAGATAATATAACAAGATGTCATCCACATGACTACCATAAATGTATCTATATATGAAAACTTGATTCATCATAGCCATGAAAATAGTTGGTGAATTCATGAGACCAAATAACATTACCAGATACTCATAAATACTATACTTGATCCAAAAATCTATGTGAGGTATGTCTAAAGGTATGAAATTCACCTCATGATAGCCCAAACTTAAATAAATCTTTGAAAATACCCTCACCCCTCGGATCTAATCAAAGTTGTCATCTATTCAAGGTAGTGGATACTAGTTCTTAATAGTAAGTTGGTTTAGCCATAGATAATCCACAAAGATCCTGAGGGTACCATCCCACTTCTTGGAAAATAGGACTGGAGAACCCCATGGTGAGGTACTAGGTAGGATAAATCCTTTAGCTTCCAGGTCGTCCAACCAATTTTTGATCTCTAGAGGCTTTATAAGTGCCATACTATAAGGAGGAATAGACACTATTGTTACTCCTAGTACTAGATCAATATTTAATTCTACTTCTATAAATAGTGGTATCATAGAAAATATATTAGTGAAGATGTCCCTAAAACAATATACCATAGGAGGTAAAATAGAAGGTCACAACCTCTAATCATCTAAGAAGAGACTAGTGATCTAGTCTATCAAACTACCCATCCCCTAATTCTTAGGTCCATCTCAAGATGCATAGAAATCATATTATCTCTTATGGAAATTTCTACCAACCTCTGGTGATTTAAACATCACCATATAGTGATAACAATCAACATTGGATTGATAGGGAATTAAACAATCCATCCTAAGAATCACATCAAACTTTGTCATATTGAGGATAAAAAGATTTCACATGAAAATATATCCACCTATATAATGAGGAAAATCCTTACATTATCCAATAATCTCTAATAGGATACCCAATGGGGTTTCAAGTATTATCAGACCACATATATAATTTATCTTGAGGCCAAGACTCTCCATAGTTACTATATATATAAAGGAGTGTGATTCACCTATTTCAAATAAAGAAGACACTAAAGTAGAGGCTACTAGAATAGTACCTTGAATAGTAAAAAGTTCTATTTCTCTACACCTCCAACACAGGTCACACTACATGTAACTAGCTCATACTATGTCCATGAGTCACAACCTGATTTCCCTAAGTATTACCGCTCTTATTGTAAATTTTGAGTTCAATTACCTCTACCTTGAACACCACCTTGTCCTGAGTGTCTAGTAGTATTCCAACTACCCACCTAATGAGATATTATTGGCCCTTATCTAGAATTTTGGGTTAGTTTAGACCCCCTATCACCAGGAACTGGTGGAAAATTCATATAGAATTAATGGATATGCACATCCTGCCACATCCTCTGCACTCAACTGGGTCTTGAATACATTGGGGTTTCATGTGTGCCGATTTCCCACATTTTTAGAATACAAGTAAACTATCAATGCAAGTTTATTGACTGCTAATACCCCCATGAAAAACCTCAAATTTATACCTCCTTGCACTAGAGGAACCAATGGTAGGTCTAGGTACTTAACCAACATAGTTCACATTATTGGCTTCCCTCAAATTCTTATTAGTAATGAGGTCCTAGTTGACTGTATCAGAAATAGTTTTCAAATGAAAGACATTAACCTATGATCAGATGGAATATACCAACCCATCCTCAAATCGTCTCATAGTCACATGCTCATCACCTGCTAGAGTTAGTTTGAATCATTGTATCTTAGTAAAATGAGCATAATAATCAATGAAAGACATGGATCCCTACTATAGGTTCATGAAATATCTAGTCTGATCATCCCTTAATGTATATAAAAACAATTAATCAAAGAATATTTCTTATAAATCCCTTCAGATAATATCTCTATTTCAATCTTCCTGGGTAATGACATCCCACCATCACTTGGTAGAATCGCATAGCGTATAGGAATCTAGATTGACCCTACACTATGGTGGAGTCTCTAGATGATTGAATATCAAAAGAATGTCTTCTAACCATGACCCAACACCTTGAGGTCTGCTATGACCTGAAAGCAGGAGATAATTCTTCTACTAGAACTCCTGAGTCAACTCTTCCATAGTCTGGGTAGGTCGATCAAATCCTTGCATATTCTACATTATATGAAGAAAACCCTCTCAAAATTGGGTTTCAGTGCCCAAATTAGGAATAGAAGGTGGTTCCTCTGGTGGAACTACTAGAGGTAATAATAATGGATTAGGGAACACCTCATCCAATTCATGGTCATCCACTCCTCTATAGCATATGAATTGGGGTCATTGTGGTGGAATGATTCTAAAATACTAATCGTATACATTAGAAGAGAATTTAACAGGAAAAGGATCACATATTTATAACATGATAAGCACACAACCTTCATATGGAAAAGGTTAATCCTCTCTTCCTACTCCAAAATCTAGGTATTGGTTGTAAGGAAAGATTGTAACAGACCATAATAACTATAAGAGACACCCCAAACTACCCACTACTAAGTCTGGGTTTGGGTCTTGGTCTCATATTACACAACAGTGGTTTCGTTATATGGAATTTTAATTTCAAGGTATAGAGGAAAACCCTTTTAATTTACAATAAGAATCCCATTTAGTAGTTACTATTTCATTTAAAAATTTGTTATTATTTTATTTTTTATTATATATATATATATTATGGTCTAATTATATGTGTCTTCATGGAAAATTTTTAAAAGTCATACTCCATATAAATTGCAATTAACATGTCATTTGACTGCAACCTAAGCTTTTACATCTAGTATCAAGATGTAATAGGTTGTACATTATGATTTGATTATATGAATCACCAATCAAGATTTATATAAATACTTTGTCCATAAATCACCTTTGGTTTTCAAGTAATCCAATCAACTAACATTGTTTTAGTCCAAGGAACCAGTAGGTCTAGAACCCAAAACATGGTATAATTGGCCAACTAGGGTGTCATCATAAATATATGTTAGAAAACACCATTTATATTGATTCAATAACTTTAATTAATCCAATTATATTATCCCTTCAAGAAGGATTATCACATTTATGTATATAATAATCCAGGCACTAACTATATGTAGTAGGAAAATTTACACAGAAGGTAAATGTAGTTTGGAAGATGAATGGGATATTAGTCCTAAAGTGACTATAATGATGCATGATATGCTAATTACCTTCCTTAACAAGACAAGGAAAAAAGGTCCAAAACAATAAAAATATCAATATCAATAACATAACAAAACATGTGTGTCACCCAATTGTGAAATCAGATCAAATGTAATAGGTATAATCCAATAACACCATTAACCCATCCCAGGTAATTTGGGTTTCCCCTGTATGTGGGTCATCTACTCCTAAGAACAAGCTCATTACCAAATTCTATTACATCCTAGTATCTTTTTTAATACACAAATAATAAGACCAAAGGAAAATATGATCTAATACCAATTTGTAACATCCCAACCAAAGATCCACTTAAACGGTGCCCTGAGATGGTGGGTAACATGGCCTTAAGTGAGGCTCCCCATATGTTAGAGGCTACACAATAGTGAGGGTCTAAGGTGGTACAATGGGGAGACTATATCCTCGTATCAAAGTGGAACAATTGATATAATAAATAATCATAATTAGATGAATCATGATATAAAATATAACACAATGGAAATAAGAAAAATCCATGGAATAATAATAATCAAATACAAATGATGATTTATATACAAAATGATATCATCGTATGCTGATATAAAAAAATGTGATATAGTGAATACAGGGCACAAGAATATAAAACATGCTAAAAAATAAGAAAATACCAAAATATAGCTCCACTAGAATCATGACCATATTCTTGGTCCTTTTCTCCCATTATATATACTATAAGTAAAAAAAATCAAACATCTGTGATAGGGAGCATGCCCTTATCCACACATGTAGTCAAGAAGTCTACTCAGGTACCAAAGGTGGCCTAAGTAGGGTGTGAGATAAACTTAATAGGATATCACCAACATTTTCTATAATTATAAAGTCAATGTGTATAACATATTAGTGTGTAGGATAATGAATAATAAACAATTATAGAAACTAAATACTAGTTGGATTAGGTTTTGGAAGGACACATGGCTAACTCTTCCTTCTTTAGTATAGGTTAGTATATTTCTAATAAAATTATCATATATAAGTTATCATATATATATATATATATAATATGTATAAGTTTTTATGCACTATAAATGTGATGACATTTATAGGCATATACATGGATACTTGGTGTAGATGGACCTAGGCCATAACTCAGGTGTCCATAACTAGTCTAACAAACCAATGGCTCCAGTAAGGGTACTAGCCCTGAATCTCATATAAGTGTGAGATTCCATGTTCATCACTTGAGATAGTGGGATGAGTCGTAATTCCCATCACCTGATACATAGGAATGTGGAATGTTATTCCCATTGCCCAAATGAAGTAAATGGTGTGATACTTTATGCCCAAAACCCAATGTAACGGAGTGTGAAGTGTCATACTCAACAGAACCCTTAACCATTGTTCATCGACCAATATCAATGGTATACTCATAATGATAAACATGAGAAATTACCTATAATTCATTAGTAATCATTTAACACAATTTGACCAAGGTTGACCAATTCATATAATCCATTTTTATAAATATAAAAGATGTGGCATGGCCTTGCCACCAACTTCCATTTAAATAAACCAAAACATTTTATTAGTAAAGAAAGGGAATTCCAATTTCATGTTAAGACAATAACTTAGATAGTGTTTTCATCATTTAATCATTTACATAAGAGAGGGAAATCATTTAAGCACACCCAAATGGGTGGAATTCAACGAGGTAAAAAACATATAATTAATTTAAAAAGTATTTCAGGTGTAACATAACATCATTTAATTAATTGGAAAGGTAAATTAAAATTTATGGAAACACATGGAAATGTACAGCATGAGGAAAATAGATAAATACTATTAAAACACTGAAACTTTTAGGGAAAATTTCTATGACACCTAACTTAGGTTCGTAGATCTCTCCTCTTCTAGTTTTTGCCTTTGATTCGAGTTAGAATGGGAGAAATAGGAAGAACGAACCAATGCCCCGAAAATAGGTAATATGAGCTCGCATCAAAATAGTTTAAAAGATGGGAAGATAAACCAATACAATAATCAATAGGATTAATTAACTTACTATTGAGGATCCATACTGATCAATAGTAATGAAATTAGATTTCATATGAGAGAGTTATCAAAATCCCTTGGATATGAGAAGGGAGAGTTCATGGGAGGAGAAGAAGTGGCGATGTTTATGGGAGAGAATAAAGAAATGATGGGTGGGTATTAATAACATTTAAGTGGTAAAATGGTAAAACACCCCTCAAATAATGGGAAGCATAGTTTGGCCACATGGTTAACCAAACCATGAACCAACTGTTCTCCCTCCACTATCCAAGAACCCCCCTCACATGGGATATTTGCCCAGTTTGAATAGCTATGTGCAAACCATGAAAAATGCCTCCATCACAACCTCTATAGCACCCATATGGGAATTTGTCTTGGCTTGCTTAGTTTCAGAAAAATCGTGTGGCCTATCCTATGCAAAAATATCCTAGCATGTTTGAGTCATATGGTTAGTTCTAATTGTGTGCTAACTATGCAACTCATCCTTCCGTTCCAGATTCCAGAACTCCAAGCTCTGAAGAAGCCCCATACACTCCCGAGACCTTCTCAAGGCCATATTTCACCAACATTAATATGAATCAAAGAATTTAAATATAAAACAAACAATTTTCACCTTCATGAAAATCTAGATCATTAAAATTTATGTGATAAATTTATTCTTATAATTTTCATTCCCTGAATTATATGATAAGTATGACCACATAAGATTTAATTTTCATTAACCTTGACCTTGGTTTGAAATTATAGTTATTATCATGAATTTAGTTTCTGAATATAGTATATATATATATATATATATATATTATACATTAGAGTTATGATGAATTGTGATCTCTCTTGAGTAAAGTATCCCTGGGTAGAGTCAATTTGGTCCAGGCTTCTCATTGGATTGGAGGTTTATTTCTTATTATAGAAAGGTGTAAACTAGCTATTTTTAGATCCTTTCTTACTCGTATAGAGATTATCAATTTCATATAATTATAAATCTTCAGAAAAAAAGTTCATGTACCTTATAAATAATATGTATTTGGATATTTGTAAATATGTTTTGGTTATATTTTGGTGTGAGTAACAAAAAATTTGGATTTTCAAAGGAGTTACATATCAATATGGTGTGAACATATTTATTTGGTGGTTAGAATAGGGATTCCAACACTAAATTATTATATGAATTCACACATTAAGGCAATAAAATAAGATAAGATGGGGAGATTAAAACCTCTTATAAATACTATGTGTTATATTCCTTCCAAAGTGGAACTTTTCAAGACCCCAACCATCCAATTGGGTAGGTTAATTCCGAAGTGGGGTTCCCCTGGATTATCTTTTGTAAGAAAAGAAATTAATGTGGTGACCCTAAGAGTTAGGTGCCTCATTCTTGTAATTTTATTTTGTTTAAACTTGGATGGGAAATCCTAAGAGTTAGGATACTAGAGGAGTAGTTTAAATACCTAGACCCTAGTAACCCCAAGCCAGTTTTTACTTTATTACATTGGTTTTAGATACAAGTAATCACATCTAAAAGGATTGAATAGATTATTAGCCTTGGGAAACTAGATACAAAATTAAATATGACATTACATTTGAAAATATAAAATAAAACACAATATTTTATTTGAGAAATTAATTATTCCTGATAGAATATCATTTAATATCAATCATAATACACTTCTTGGAATATTATGGAAAGGAATCATAAGAAATGGATGAGCTCGGATGCTCAATAAATTTTTATTTACAAAAAATATAATATAGAATAAATAAGGAATGAATAATATGACATGAAAAAATAATGAAAAAATAATTCCATATAAATAATCACATGAGATTGAAACTTATCCATTGATATCATAACTATACGAATAATCAAATAGACATTTATAACTAATTTCATAAATATGGATTAAATAATGTCATACATATTAAACTTACCATTGAGGACTTATTCCAAAACATCTACATAAATGGGTAAGGCATAAGCCAAATACCCAACCTGTTTTTTCTCATGATACCTACTGATGCATTGAGGGGCTATGTAATTTTGGTCCCACATATCAATTAATACTTCTAAAACATACATCATATTAATAAATAGTAAAACTTAATTAACACACTTTAAAAATCAATGTCTATACATATTGGAAGAACTAGAATATATAACGTCAATACTTTCCCCAGTCAAAGAGATTATAATCTATCTAGAGGAATATGGTGGATGATATCATTAGAGCATATCCTCAGTAAAGTGTAAGATTCATTAAAGGATATTGACATTGATGAAAATACTTTAAAAAGATCTGTGGAAAATTTATTGAGGGAAATATCCTTTTCACTTTGAAATCATTTATTTAAAATCCAAAAATTTTCCAAATAATAAGGACAACATTTTATTTTAAAGGAACCATTGAAACTTGAAAATTAAGCTTTATATCATTGGGTGATCATTATGGGATAAAATTATCTTCATTCCATGTATGTTAAAATTAATATTCCTTTAATATTTTCAGTAAAAGTTAAAAGTACCTCATTCTGAAAATGATAAGAAGACCCCTTTTAACACATTTTGAAAAAAATTAAAACAAAGGTAAAAATTTATTTAATAAATAATTATTTAATATTAAAAAAATTCTTTAAAATATTTTTAGGAAAATATGGGCATGGAATAAAAATATTCCCGATTGAGTAGAAAAATAAAGCCAGTTTTCCTTAAAAACGTTGTTTTGGTATCTTGATTACATAAAGTGGAGAAAATGAAATGAAAAATTGTAAAATATATAAATAACTAGAAGAAAATAAAATATATTTGGTTTATGATAGAAATTAAAATAATCCCCCTAATAGAGACTTAAATATAAATAATCCTGAATTATGATGAGATTGTGGAATAAACCCTTCCTCAATTATGACTTCCTTCATATGTGTTTGAACCTCCTGTATAATAAATATATATTAATTATACATAAATTATAGAATCATAATCACATATATCATACCATATATGATTTAATTATAACCTTTTATCATCCTTTTGTTAACAATTCTTTTTTAAAATCACTATTTGGGTGATAACTGCTTCATTTTTCACATAATTTTTGGTTTGATAGTTTTCATATTTTTACTTTGACCATGATTCCATCATATCTAGAATGTTAATGATGATATAAATATCATATATGTTCATTATATATATATATATAATCATCCATAAAAGGTAGATATAGAAAAATAAATTACACCATTCGTGGAGATGGTAGACCATATGTATGCATGAACACTATTTTCACTTTTCAAAATATGGAATAAAAGAAAGGAAAATAATGATTAAACTTTATAAAATCATTATTATATCATATATATCTTGTATATTTATTAAATATATCCTTATTACTAATTGGTGTGGTTTTTGATGCACTATCAAAATACAATTTTTAATCCAACACTAGCATAGTAGTGAAGGGTCAAACCCAGAAGAACATGGGTGATATGTATTAGGGATTTATAAATATCCTAAACTATGAAGAAGATGAATGGAAATGAGGGTTTAAATCAATAAAATCGAATGAAACATGATGAGGAGACAATTCATTATTAACCTTATTAATAACTAACTATGTTAAGAGTAAATACATGAAATATTTAAGATAAGATCCATTAAATAAATTAAAATTTATGTGTTTAAGAAAATAAAGTAACCATATAAAGAATCAATATTTTTTATACATGTCGAATCTCTCTTGAGAATTTAATCACTTCTTTTAATTTTCACATTCTTCCTCAAGAAGCATAATGGAAAAAAGAAATATTGCAATTGAGAGAGAAAAGATCAAGATGAAGCATATAATTTAATTTGAATCAATTTATTTTCCCTATTAAATTAAGAACATAGTGTTTGAAATTATAAATTAAATATGAAAAAAATTTGTGAAATAGAAAAAGAAAAAATAAAGATAAAACAATATTTTCTATCTCAAGTCGATGTATGTCTTTCCCTCTTTCATCTTCTACATTCAACAACATTAGGGATATTTCTTGTATTAATCATGAAAATATCCTTTAATATAAATTCTTCATAGCTCCTTGGTATGTTAGAAAATTTGAATTCTCCAAGAAGTTCATAATCTTGGTCCCCTAGTTAGAGAAAATCACAAATTGGTGAGTTTCCAGGGTTATGAATCGAGAGTGTCTCTAAAAATTCTCATTTAGTGATATAAATATACAGACTTAATTCCATAATTTTCCTCTCATGGACCACATGTAAATGGTTACTATATTTTTATCCCATTAATGTGACATAATATCCTCTACATCAACATGTGACTTAAAAAACTCATGAGTTGGTGTCAACTGCACCACTCGAACAATTTCGGTAAGAATTCACTCATCTTCAATGGTGTAGTAAAGCATATATCATTGGTAATAATCTAAAATTATTCCAAATTATTCAATATTTTTTACTAGATTGATCAATTGAGATCAAAAAATTCTAGTCCATTGAATCTCACCAATATCCATCTGGATATGTTCACCAGTAAGCCAACTTTCATCCTCATGAACCATCAATCAAACAATGGGGCACTTGAACTAGACAACCATGAATTCCTATACACATCAACTTCTTAGGGTAGTTATGTCGAGCACCTAGTGTGAATCTAAGAATTAGACTCTAACATATCATTTAAGATGACTGAGGCTTCATCATATTTAGAAACAAACACTTGAAAATAGTAAAACACCAGAAATAGCGCATCGAGGGGTCAAATTTCCTCTCAAACCAATTTTTTGATCATATCAACTTCTGTATATTTTAGGTGTTCTTCATCAAAAATCATATGAAACTCAATATTCATCTTATTCATTCACAATCATGGTCTAAATCTTCCCTATCTTCATTGGATTGGGAAATTTAATCAACATATTCATAAAATCTATCCTTGCTTCCTATATGAGATCAATCTCTACATTAGAATAAATATCTACCACACCAAAAATTGACTTATTCAACCCTAGAGTTCCATAATATTTAACTATAAACTTTGTCAAGACCAACTTCTCTAGTAATCTTAATTTGATCTCAAATAAGATAGGTATTTTTCAGAATTTATAAGATTCAGCACACAATGGTTTTGCGGTGGGTTCACCTTCCTCATACCTAAAGTTCAACCCATCCACAATCTTGATTTATTTGAAGATGTTTTTTATGGCATCTATCTGGTTCATAAGTGGGAATCAAGCATCAAGGCTCATGGTTCTTCATAGACAGTGGATTTTTGGTTACCAATCTTCAACCAAAGGGGGAGTCATGTGAGGTAGGGGAGAGGGGTTGGGTGTGTGTGTCGTGGGTAAGGAAAAATGGAGACGCCCTTTAGGGTTTTAAAAAAAAGATAAGGTAGTCATGTGAGGTAGGGGGAGAGGGGTTGGGTGTGTGTGATGTGGGTAAGGAGAAAGGGAGACTCCCTTTAGGGTTTTAAAAAAAGCTAAGGTTAATAATAATAATAATAATAATGTTATTATCATAAAATCATTTATTTATTATTATTATTTTCTATTTACCCCCATTTAATTTATTTCCATTTTAATTTTAATTTAATTAATTTAATTTCTTAAAATATACACATCACAGTTCCAAATCTCAAAATAAAAAATAAGTTTTGATGCTTGTTTTTATAAACAGCCTATATAGAAAATGAAAAATTCAAAACTCTTTGTTTTTTCAACCGGTTAAAAAACATGGATCTTTAAAACCTCTCCACCTTAGAACTTCTAATCCCCTAGAATCATTTGAGGAAAACTAAAACACCACCCAAACTACAAGGGGAATGAAGTCTTATTCGAATAGTAATGTTGCATTTCCAACACCCAACACACCTTTTATAACTTCTTAAACACATGGTTATTAAACTGTCAAAGCCCAAGGAAACACTCATTTTCCAAAAAAACAATGAGAAAAAAGTTATCCAAGCTCATTTAGATAAATACACGATTATGTCATTGTCTTATTAAATGTATGGTCAAGGTGCTCCCCCTAGGATTTAACATTAAAGAAGGGTCAATTCCAAACCATGATACCTCCATCATTAGAATTTCCTATAATACATTCCCTTAAGAGTTCTAGAAATGTTTCTTGTGTGATTTAAGAAATGGTTAACATGGTTGATTCCCTATAAACCTCAAATCCCAAGTCAATCCATATTTTCATGAAAAACCCTGGCTGATACAAAATGTACTCATCTCACCTGATGACATGCTAGAAATGGTGCTTAATTGACCATTCCATTGAATAATAAAGACAAATACATGAGCCACTATATCAAACCATTCAAGAATATTCTTTGATTAGATGTATGATGTTTGAAAAACTGAATTGTGATGCCTTCTTCGAAGGTATCTCACATTCACCATGAACACATCCACCAAACTCCATACATGACTTCTAGTGAAATTCCTTGATTTAATCATCACTGATCCCAAAAAAGGTCTGAGGTAAGCATGGATTGAATAAAATAGAGTGTAAGGAACTAAACCTAGGTAGTCCATAGTCTATGTTTATGAGTGATACATTGGTACAAGGCCAAGACATCCACTTCAGAACATTTACTGAACCCAGATCGACATCCACTTGGCGGTCGAGTCATAGGTAATGACTAGTGTTAAAGAGTACATATGAGGCAGTCATACTTGGGATCCCAAGTATCTCTTAGTAATAACCAATCCTTGATAATAACAACATGTTTAGCATGCAACACTGATAAAGAACCAACCAAAAATCCCAACAAATTTTAAAGATTTAGCGCGGTGTAAGACCGATGTTCTCTTAGTGTACCAAGGATGAAGTCAAGATAGAGGACTTGATCTTCTCTCAAGGAATAGTAAAATAAGATGATTTTAAATATTACTAGAAATAAAATGGGGAAACTTTTATTGGTCAATACCTTAAAAGAAACTCAGCTTCACCTATCGATGTACCATCATAAACCGATCACTAAGCCTTTACAACCCAATTCATCCTATGATCATTCAAGCATAACGATAAAAGTCCACCCATGAACAAATAAATTTATCAAAGTCTGCATATACCACCAACCACACCAACGTCATGTTGCTGAGAAATCACTGACATGATTTAGAGTTTACAAGCCTCACAAACATTTAAGAAAGCCTGACCATTCTCCAATGGTCCTCTTTGGTTGTGTTCCTTATACCTAGAATGACATGTATTTAACAAAACCAATATGACAGTCCCCATTTTATGAGTGTCTTAATCATAAAAAAATAAGATATAGACTAGTCTCTCAAAAGTATGCTAGGTAAAAACCACATTAAATGTAAAGGTTTAAATAATTGGCATGAAAACCAAAACCAAACTGACAGACATGTCAAACACTCGAGTCTCTGAAAGTCATCCCGAGCATTGGGATGAAATTTATTTCTTTATTCACAGGTCAATTTACCCTAAAGATGACCCAATACCATACAGAATAGCACAAGGCTCAATAAACCTACTAAACTCAGTCAGTTTTCTACGTCATTAAAAACTTGACGAGTACCACTTATATTGATGCATACTACCCTGATATTTTTATGAGAAAAAGGCACATCCTATCTTACATCATTGAGGAGGACTAAAGGGTCAAGAAACTGATGAAGTAGCCATCCAAGTCCGACCAATTTAAAATGAGAATTACCCGATGCTCACACCCATAAAAAAAGTCAAGGATACCATGACCACAAATTCAAACAAGGGTTTCATTGAAAACTAAAGTTCCTATAAGGAACAATGACACCTGAATGAAACCAATCATTATAAAACACATGGAACTGTAATGGAATTTACATTCTAAGGGTGCTACCTACCACTGGCTAGCCATTTACGAGAGCATAAGTGTGTACTATACAACCAGGTCACACAAAACTAAAAGTCCCTAGGCTCAAGAGCCTACCATCTAATCCATTAGTAAAAATAAAGAAGGCACATGGAAAACACTCACATTTTCAATCCAAGGAAACTCAAAAATAAAATATCAAGATACCCTTTCACAAGTGTTTAAACAAAGGAAAACACTTATGATTCCATTTTAAGGTGATTA
This sequence comes from Viscum album, assembly GCA_963277665.1. Classification (NCBI taxonomy): domain Eukaryota; kingdom Viridiplantae; phylum Streptophyta; class Magnoliopsida; order Santalales; family Viscaceae; genus Viscum; species Viscum album. Next base: position 59,281,616 of record OY728129.1, read on the forward strand.
CATTTATTCACATTTAATATTTAAACAGTTAAAATATTTAAAACAAAACACCAAGGTACAACACACAAGTATCATAAGGAATTATTTTTAATCGTTTTACATTAATTGGAATACCATAAAATATTAGTTAATTTATCAACATAAATTCCTTTTAATTGATAAGGCGATTGTAGAGGGTCCCATTAACCAACCTAGGTTCTTTAGAAAGCAACCCAATAGAATTTGATTAATTATTAAAATTATAAACACCCATTAATAGTTATCTCACAAGATACATGACTCAACCAACCCACTTAGTCTCAGTTGTGTATTTTATAAAGGGGAAAAAATAATTTAGATCTAATTTAAACAACCTTTTCTTTTTAAAACCATCTCAAAATACATAGTGGTGAGATAAACAAAGGTTTGATTACATGAATTTCCATTTCCCAATTCATAAAGCACCTATACAATTCATGTATTGAAAATTTTATCCCTTTAATCAAATGCAATAAACCTTAAAATTTTAACTTTAACATCCTTTTACATTATAATAGTATCCTAAAACCATTTATATCTATGAAAAAAACCAGTATGTCATCAGGAAATAAACATAGAAGAGCATGATATGACACAGATGCATGACATATAAACACTTAAGCATTAAAAACATGCTAAAATTAAACACCCAATCATTTTATCTATACAAGAATGCTAAAGAAAGCAAAATAATGGTAGAAAAATCAAGGCACACATCTAGAACTAGAAAATAACCTACATATGCAATTACCTGTCATGGAATATGCATGGAATGTGAATTCTCTATGTGCCGCATATGATGTATGTAATAAAACATATATTCCATATTAGGAGAAGGGTAAATTTCCATAAATTTCATAAATCATAAGCAACATAAAGTACATCCACCACTTTAGGTTAAATAATATCAATTGTAACATCGAATAGTATAAACAACAATCCCAACCTAGCCACTTGGTCATTTTTCCATACACGGAGTGATCAGTCCCAAGAACGACTATTTACCAAGCACCGACACATTCCTAGTCTCTTGTATACTAGCTCAAACAATAATACAAAGGAAAATAAATCTTTGATACCACTTTTTAATGTCCTAACCTAACTCACCACTAAGACGGTTGTCGGATCAGTCGCTACATGGCCTCATGCATGACTCCCTATACACCAGATCCTAACAACTAGCAACGAGGGTCTATTAATGATACGGTGGGGAGACTATAACCTATATATCAGAGTAGCACCATGTTTTATCAAATAATAAATAATATGAAACAATAAAAATATAAAATAAATGAAATACAACGTGAAATGAAAGAATAATATAATATCTAAATAAAAATTTCCAATGCCAATTTGTACAAATCATGCATGAATGTGTGACATATGATGATACAAGTACAAGCAGTAAAGATTAACAAAATAAAAGAAAAACCCAACTGTCAACTCCTTGAGAATCTTGAGAAATATCCCAATCTTGTGCTCCCTATCTCCCATATACACAACACATCATAAGAAATGAATCCAGGGACCTAAAAGCAAGAAGATCTACTCGGGTGGAAAATGGTTCCCAATCAGGGTGTGAGATATAAATCTCAGTAGGACGACACCCATGGCACCTATTCCAATACATATCTTGCAATTAATAATAAATTACAGTGTGACACACATTATAAATTCAAAGTGATAAAGAAATAAATAATAGAAACTTGGTCTAGGATCCTAAATGGACACCCATCCCATACCACCTACTTAGACCAAAGATGAATATCTAAGTCTATGGGTAGATCCTCCTGCATTAGAAAGTATCACCCCAATAGGTGGAAGATTATATTACCAAGGATTAATCACTCAGAATATACTATAGACATATGGTCTCTTCCCTTGGGATAACCAAAACCTCGTCCTCAGGCATAACTAGAATCTCGCCCTCAAGCTATCCAAAATCTCACCCTCAGGCATAACTAGGATCTTCATATCATGACCTGTCCTCAGGGCCTGTGTCGTGACTACCCCAATCCCACCTTCCATAGGATAGGGGCTGGCGACTAGCACCAAAGGCGTAAATCCTGATAAATAGGGATGACATTGCCTTTATAAAGTAATCAAACACCACATAGTACAAGCGGAAACAAACACTAAGTAAAAAAGAAAGTGCTAAAAAGTAAATGGGCCAGAATACAAACCCAAATGAAAAGTACAGCTACAACTGAATGAAAGTACAACAGAAAATACAAACAACTAGAAGATAGAAGCATCTCCTAGGTCGTCCACCTCGGATCCTACCTGAAGGGTAGGTAAAGATATCCTCCTCAAAGCTCTCACCCGTCAACCTCCTCCGAGTATCGTCTCGTCATGAATTCCACCACCGGATATTGAATCGACGTGAGGTCCACCTCCGGGTACCATCCAGTCCTCGAACAGTCGGCCTCCGTTTGCGATGTCCGTCATCTGCATCCAATACAATGAGGTGCGGGCATAGCCCGTGCAGGGGTGAGTATAACGATACTCAGTAGGGACCCTGAGACCCTCAAGGTCTCACTAAATCCAACAAGGATAACCAAAATCAGGATCTAAACAGATAAACCTTACTTAGGTATAAGTTCATACTTATACCTAAGTTTTCAAGTAACCCATCTCAATCATGAGGAAACACCAAGGTCAACGACTCAGCTCAAAACAGGATTTTCATTAATGATAACGAAACCAAAACTACTGAAAATATCCTCCTCTGATGAGTAAAGTGATCCTATCACAACTCTGAGGTGCTTCTCACTAACCTTAGACTGATAAGGTACTCCTCTTGTCGAGTACCACGGGTCTACCACCTCACAAAGTAGTGCTTCCCGCCATGGGTCTGCCACCTCACACAGTAGTGCTACCCCTCATAGCCTACCGAGGTACTCCTCCTGTCGAGTACCGCGGGTCTGGCACATCAAAAAGTAGCGCTCTTCTGCCATGGGTCTGCCACCTCACAAATTAGTGCTCCCCACTGGGCTATACAAGTCACTCCGAATCGAATCAGACAAGCAGTCATCAGGTCCACAGCTACTAGGTCTCCGCACTCCGTAAGCTCGTCTCTGGGAGAGTCTGCTCCACGATCTACTGGTAGATACTCCACGTATCTCAAAATCCCACAAAAAAGTATCAAAAAGGACCGCCTCATCATAGGGGTCTCAACGCAATAGACGGTGCGTCAATCGGACGTCTGGCCTGTGAGTTATTAGCCTTTTAGTCCCAGGGGCCCGGTTGGTTTTGTGTACGAACCAACCTGGCCGTACTCCAGCTGAATCCAAACCTTGAGTGAAGTAAGTCAAAATAACCTTCTCACTAAGAGGAATCTAATGAAGTCAACGACACGTCAATCGGACGTCCGGAGTTCAAGTTATAAGTGTTTCTGGTCCGAGGGCCCGGTTGGTTTAGTGTTCGAACCAACCCGGACATACCCAAAGTTCACCTAAACCTTGAGTGTAATATATCGAAACGCCCGTCTCAATCCAAGGATTGCATCCCAACTGACGGTGCATCGATCGGAGGTTTGTAGCCTAAGTTACGGGCGTTTGAATGAAACTGTCCGAATTTAGGGGGTTTGAGCCCGGACCGACCCGACCCAAAACCCCCCGGGTCGACCCGACCCAGGCCTGGGTCCGGCCCGTTAGGGCGCGACCCGGCCCAGCCCAGCTGGCGTGGCCCGGCCCGACGTGGGGGTCCGGCCCAGCACGGGCGGCCCCGCCCAGCGCCGGCGGTCCGACCCGACGTCGGCGGTCTAACCCAGCGCGGTGGACGCGAAGGGGGGGGGGGGGGGCTTGCCTGGAAACGGCGGACCCGAGGGGTCCACCTTGTGGTATTGGCTGGGGTTTGCAACCCCTGGTTTTTCTAGGTTAACGGACGGCCATTAAAGTCGGCCGGGGGTGGCTGCTGCGGGACCTGCCGGTCCTGCCTCAAGGTGCGCCGGCGGCCGGGTGAGTCTGGCCACCCCCTTTTGCTGAACCACCATAGCCAAGGGCCACAACTTCCTTCTGTCCGGCATGGCGCGATGGTGTCGCGCCCCTCCGCCACAGCCCACCCCAGTCGCGGCCCGCCCCGGCTGCGACCCTATTTGGCTCCGACGGCGCCACGCTCCTCTGCCGCGGCCCGGTTCTGGCTGCGGCCTCTTTCAGCCTCACCGGCGCGACGTGACGACGCCGCGCTCCTTTGCCGCGGCCCTCTCCGGTCGTGGTTCTCTCATTCCCGCGCGGTGCAATGGCACCGCGTCGCCTCCGTTCCAAACCACAACGAAGACCAACAACAAAGGGGGGAGGAGGGTCGGCCGTGTTCATGCGGTCCAACCTCCTCTCGTTATATTGATAACAGGCGGCCAATAATTTAACGAAGAATCGTCAAAATATTCTTGAACATAAATTCAACCCCTACCTCAACAACGGTGACAAAATTCGGCGTCTCGGGGTTGGTTTCAATGACAGTGTTGACGTACGTCCAAGGAGGGAATGACGTCTCACACCGGCTGCGGAGAGGAGAAGAACAGAACGTCGATCACTCCTTATGGTGACGGCGTTCTTCGTCGAGGTCTTGAACTTCTTCAACGAAGATGATGGAGTTCTCCAAGACTTAGAGAATTCTCTCTAAATATCCACACACAACTCAAACAACCCCAAATAAAATAATGCCTTTCTTTATTTTATTAACACATGCCAAGCTTTTTCAAAAACTCAAAATTCAAAATAGATAACTCACTTAACTAAGTTAATGTGTTGGCTTTGAATTAAAGTGGGGAGAGGGAAAGTCACCTTAATCAATGGGGAGTTTTTTAAGGGTTACACACTTAAGAGGGAGTTTTAAGAATTTGAAGGGGTGGGGCTCGTGTGGGACCCACCACACAAATATCCTAATAAGAGAAGTTAAGATTTAGTGGGTCCCACCCCAACTCCCTTACATGGAAGTTAAACTACTTAGAAGAGAGAAATAAAGTTGTGACACAACTTTATTTCACTTAGCACTTAAACCACTTAGTAAAGAAATAAAATAAAATTGTAAAACAATTATATTTTATTCCTCACATTTTTAAAAACTCCTCATGAGTAAACGCTCCTTCAGAAAAAGTGCTCCTAAGCAATTAACGATGTTGTGGTTTCATCGGTGCCCTCGGATTTCGATTCCGAGCACCGGTTCAAAAGTTAGAAAAACCCGCTCGTTCGTTCACTAAACGTACCCGAGCTAAACTTAGGAAAAAATTATTCCGGGCACACCGGACCTCGGAATCAGGTGTCGTCAGACACTGCGTACTCGTAAAATCCCAAAGAAATTAAGAAAATAAATTTCTTTGAAATTTAAAGGTCTTTACATTACTCCCACCTCAGGGATTTACATCCCCGTAAAGCTACATCATAAACTATGGAAACAAAATGAGGTACCGAGCATGCAATTGAGCCTCCCTCTCCCATGTGCCCTCCTGGAGGTTCCCGTGCTGCCAGTGAAAGCACACAAGAGGAATCGACCGTCCTCATAGGACCCGCTCCTGTCGATCCTCATCGTCTATTGGAACCCCGTGAAAGTCGCACCATCATCGATGATGATGGAAAAGGTCGTGCACACATCTCCTTAGCTGATATACGTGGATAACGTCGTGCACCCGGTGCATCTGAGGTGGAAGGGCCAGGCGGTAAGCCACCTCGCCTACCCTGCTGAGGACCTGGAATGGTCCGATGAAGCGTGGAGATAACTTGACTCCCCGGCCAAAACTCCATAATCCACGTCGAGGTGAGACCCATAAGAAAATGTGGTCGCCATCCTCGATCTTCAGTGGTCTACATATCCTATTAGCATAGGACTTTAGTCTACTCAATGCAGTCTTCATCCGCTCCTGGATGATCTGCACCTTCTCCGTCGTGACCTGAACCATCTCTGGTTCTATACGTGCTGCCTCCAAAACTATTCACAAAGGATATCTGAAACGTGTCCAGCTGTTGTCTCGTAACTCCTAACAGCCGAATTCCCGATCTCCTACTAAGAGCATCAGCTCCCCTTCTTTTCTTACGTTCCACAAGAGCTGCTAAGATTTCTCCTTTGCCGAAAATTGAAATCTGGTCTCATCCCCTGGATGAACCACGTCCTTCACCTAATACAGTAAATCCTGACATAAATGATACATTCATTCCATGGATGATGTCGTAAGGCCTAGACACTACTACCAAGAGATCCAACCGTCACTCTTGCCTCCAAGGGTTGAGTCACACTATCGGCATCAGTGTGTGATTACTAGGTCTCCTCCAGTAGAAAACTCAAAAGTGAGGGTCAAGTCAATAGTTTTAACCGGAACCTCTCAGTATCAACTATATGAAGTGGACAGTAAAGTAATCGTCACAAGAAATGTGTCTTTTATTACTGCAGCACAAAGCACAAAGACACATATAACTACAATAGCGACCACATGGAAACTAAAAACACCAAGAACAAGGGCCTCCATACCTAGACCCGCTCCTGTCCACCTGCTTCTGAAGATCCGTAGTCATATGCTTTAGTTGCCTGAAGCTGAGCTCTCCCCTATCCACCCATTCCCTGCAGTCAGGGTGGTCCTCCGAGTGGTGGTGGTGGCAACACCTCGAAGCGTTGTCCACCTCTATCTGCACAGCCAACTTCTCTGTCTCTGCCTCCTGCTCCTTACGGTCCACCTTGATCGAACCTCTGCCTATGTCTGGGAGGTTTTTCATCTATCTGCTGATCATCTGAGCGGTAGGTCGGATAGTCATGAGCCATGTGACCCTGTCCGCCACATGTGTAACACATCATGGCAGGTCTGGCTCTATCTCTACCCTTGGTGCCTCGCACTACTGACCCTGAGTCGTGCGGTCGATCACCCGTAGGTCTGCCCGTCCTGGACCTCTGTGTCATCTGTCTACTGCCAGCTGCAGAAGAATCTACTGAAAGTCGACTAGTGGTGGGTCCCGCTGCTGGAGTCTGCTCAGTAAGGAAACTCTCCATTAGGAGGGCTCGCTCCAACACTGATCATACCACGATTCACTGTTTTATTCTACCCTTACACTGCTGTTTTAAACTAGTTTTGTAATGAATATTACAAATATAATAATAAATTTCACTTTATGTTTGAATAAATTAATTAATGTTAATCAATATCATAATGGTCAATGTTACTTGTTTTTATTATTTCAATGTAGGTGGAGATGATTTGGAGGGCCCTTGATGAAGTGGAAGAAAAATGGGCCAAAAATTGCATGGATCCATGGACATCTATCCACTATTTTGAATAGTACATGAAATAAGTGAATCCAAATGGGATGATATTTTTTGGGCCAATGTAAAATTTAACAGGCTAAATTTCATATTAAGAAACCCAATCCGGATTCGGCTTTTAAGGCACCCATCCGAACTGATCTTTCCAAGACACCGAATATGGAACAAGTCAAATGCGGTGTTCTGTATTTTATTAATATCTAGAGATTTAGTTGTCCAAATGGTGCCAAACTTTCGGTGGAGATATCCAAGAGGTGGGGCTACAACTTTTATATTTTCTCCAAAGTGAGATAAGACTGTATTAAGGCCTAAACATGTGGTACAATTGGATTGAAGAAATCTATGTGCCTAAAACCACCTTCCAATTTTCCTATAAAATGGAACCTTGGGCTCCCCATTTGAAAGTTAGTCCAGGAGGAAAGGTTCTGCCATTTTGGAGTCCCCAAGGAGTCTTATCAACATCCCTATAAGTTCTAGAGGCTATGGGAAGTGTTACTTCAACATCTTCTTCTTTTTCCTCTCCCATGGGTTTCTAAACCCCTTGTGATCACCCGGGGAGGAACGTGATGTAAATCCCAAGCTTCATGTTTGTAATATTTGAATGATCTTTTGAATTAAAGGTTGTTGTATTGTTTTTAATCATCCCCTATTCTTATTTTATTGAGTTATGTACTGATATGTCATGCTCAACTCATATGATCATGTTTGGGGGTACCCATTCATGTGATGTTTCACACACCGTTCACCACTTCCTTTTCCCCCTTTAAATTGCGGTGTTTGTGTGGTTCATATTGGTCAATTGAACTCACATAATCACTGTCAAGGCCATGTACATTTATGTCATGGTATCAAAAAGAAATAACATACAAATGTGGACAGCGCATCAAGTTTTTCGTGTGTTTCCTTGGTGAGTCTCGATTATGAAGTCAAACACAATTCACCCAATCATCGGTGGTGTCCAGTGAATCATTGTGTGTTTTTGACTGAACCCTAGGAGGTATCCTAGTATAAACTCAGAAAAATTATGGTTCTAGGTGTTAAAAACCAGATATTAAAAGATCATAACCCTATATCATGAAGCGATGAAGGATAAACATCATGTGAGTACCTCGGGTTGATCACGCTTAATTAATTCTGTTAATCTCTACATTGTTTAATCGCTTTCATTTTCTATTTTCATCTTTAATCATAAAACCCACAAGTTTTACAAAACCTAATTCACTTTGTACTTTCATAATCAAAACCCTCTTTTTAAATTAATTATCTAAGGCTCTGCTAAGAGACGACCTAGGGTTGCTGCTATACTGTAAAAATTCTAGTCAAAATTAAACAACTAATTTGACACACTCGACAACGCGATCAAGTTTTGACATCATTGCTGTGGAGCCAAGATCATTTTTTTTCTTTATTTATTTTTATTTATTTATTTTACTTCTTAATTAGTACTCCTTAAAATACCCCACCCCCATTTTATTGTTTTTGTTTTGGGTTTTGTCTTTATTTTTTATTATTTTTGGTGTGTTATTTCTCTCTCTCTCTCTCTCTCTCTTCTTCTCCATCTACCTCTCTAATTCTATAGTATAACATTATATTATTCTTTCAACCTTTTTAAGTTTTTTTATCCATCTCAAATCAAAAAAAAACTCAAAAAAAAAATCAATCAATCAAACTGGACATCATTGCTGCATGACATGATCTGGTAAAGAAACACTACTTGAATTTGATCCTGAAATTGAAAATTCACTTCACACACAAATCAAGGCATCTAGATAAGGTCAATCAAGTAACATTGAGGAACCCCTTTTGAAACCTCAATTGTTCCAAAACCAATCAAAAATTGAACCAAATCAAACCCCAGAGATCATGGCTGCAAATAACAGAACATTAAAAGAACTGACCACCCCGGATGTGGAGTACCAACCTGCGTACATCCAATATCTTGAGGAAGCATCCAATTTTGAGCTAAGATCAGTCCTCATCCACCTCCTTCCAAAATTCCATGGTCTTCCTGGTGAGGACCCTCACAAACATCTAAAGTAGTTTCACATAGTGTGCTCCACCATGAAACCCCAAAATGTGTCTAAGGACCTCATTAAGTTAAGGGCCTTCCCTTTCTCCCTTGACGGTGTAGAAAAAGATTGGCTATACTATCTGCCTACCAAAATTGGGGGCTGGAATGACCTTAAATGACTCTTTCTAGAGAAGTTTTTCCCTACCTCCCGAACTGCATCACTTAGGAAAGAAATTTGTGGCATTAGGCAATTACAAGGAGAGACCCTTCATGAATATTGGGAGAGATTCAAAAGACTTTGTTCAAGTTTCCCCCACCACCAGATTAGTGAACAACTACTAATCCAATACTTCTATGAGGGACTTATCCCCATGGATCGCGGAATAATTGATGCTGCAGCTGGTGGTGCCCTAGTTGATAAAACTCCTTCTGCCGCTCGTGACTTAATAGCCAACATGGCTCAAAATTCACAACAATTTGGTACACGAGCAATTGCACTAACCTGAGGAGTTCACGAGGTAAGTCATTCATCCCTATAAAAAAGGTAGATACTAAACTTGATGAGATGCATACCCTTCTAAGGCAATTAGCTCAAGCACAAGGTAACTCACACTCTACTTCTATTCCATTGCATTGTGGTATTTGTTCTGATAACACTCATTTTTCTGACCAGTGACCACAACTTCAAGATTCATCTGAGTCTTGTGTAGCTGTGTTCCCAGGGCGTCCATTCCAACAAGCACCTCCCTTCAAGCAAGAACAATTCAGGCCAAATCCAAATCCAGGGTGGAAAGCACAACCCCAGTACTGACAAGGAGGAAACTTAAACTACCCCAAGTAGAATTAGTATCAACAAGGCCAAGGTATGCAACCTTCTTATCCTTCAACTTCTCAAAACAATCATCCTCCTCCTCCCAAATCTGAACCAAGCCTTGAGGATATGGTGAAGCAAATGGAAACCCAGAACCTCCAGTTCCAATAGACCACACAATCAGAAATTCAATATTTGCGAACTCAAGTGGGACAATTGGCAAACACCATCGGTGAGCTTAAGATGCAAGGGTCTGAACAACTCCCATCTAAACCCATTGCCAATCCAATGGACAAAGGTAATGTATGTGCAATTACACTTCTTAGTGTTAAAGAAGCTTCTCCTTCTACTGATTCTACTCAACAGGTATGTCCCCCTCTTAAAAACACTCTTTCTCCACCCATAAAAGATTCCAATGACGAAAAACAAAATAAAAATGACAATAAAATTATCATTAAGGATTCCCATGAACAATCAATTACTCTTCCTTTCCCACAAAGACTCTCTAAATCTAAGAAATTTTTTGATAATGATATTGATAATGAGATAATGGATACATTTAAAAAAGTTCAAGTTAATATTCCTTTATTGGATGCAGTCAAGAAAATTCCCTGTTATGCCAAATTTCTTATAGAACTTTGCACCCATAGACGAAGCCTGAAGGGGAATGAGAGAGTCAACTTGGGTAGGAATGGCTTGGCCTGGATTCAACCAGCAATTACAACCAAATGCAAGGATCTGGGAACATTCACGATACCGTGTACTATAGGGGAGACCTTCTTTTCTGATGCTATGCTAGATTTAGGTGCTTCCATTAATGTAATGCCTCACTCTGTGTATACTTTTCTATAGGTTGGAGAGCTTCAACCAACAGTCATTGTCGTGCAACTTGCCAACCAGAGTACAAAGCATCCAAAAGGATTGATTGAGGATGTCCTTGTTAGAGTGAAGAATGTCACGACCCGTCCCAGTGGGGCCCGCGCCGTGACTCCCCAAGCCCGCCTCCAATAGGCCAGGGGCTGGTGACTAGCACTGAGTAGGCGTGTTACTAACATGGGAGGCATTGCATGTGTACCTGTACACACACACACACATCTCCAAGCCCACAAATGCTGAAATGTAAAACACTAAGGAACAAAAATGCATGCATACAACTAAACCTAACCAACAAAGCACGACGAAAGGTAGAGTACTGTAAAAGTAAACTGGGCCAGAATAAAAGCCCACCAAAAAAACAAGAGTCTGAAAAAAAACACTACAAAGTCCAACCTGTAAGCACAAAGGTACTGGGGCTGCTGCTCGTATCCGTAGGAATGCCTCGGCCTGTAGGAAACTCAGAAATCTCGGTCCTGTCCTGGTCTGCCCTGGACTCTGTCAAAGGCTTCTCGTCTGCACAAGACACCAGACGTGCGAGAAAATCCCGTGCAGGGGTGAGTATAACAATACTCAGTAGAGGACCCCAAAAACCACAAAGCAGTACACAAAGAAAAGGTACAGTCTGCTAAGCAAAATATATGTTTACAGAACATATAAAACAAACCAGATATGCTCAAAACCCAGGCCCGTGGTCTAGAGACAAGTCACGCAACCGCATACCCCAATAGGGATTCTATTTGAGGATTCCATGATGCACTCGTTCCAGGAGAACACACTCCACGAGTCCTATAGTTCTGATGATGTCTGTCCAAGGAGTGATTTTCATCGAGAACCGTCACGAGATATAGCTACACTCATTATGGGAGACACACTCATGAGTGGAAGGGTTACGATAGATAGAAGCACTCATTACGGAAGACACACTCCTGAGTGGGAAAGATCTTGATACACAGATGAGGATCACTTCCAGGGCCATGGCGGATACCGCGACTCATCCGAAATTCACCTACTAGGTAGAGGATCAACGCTCGGTAAAGTTGGTCATGCCGATGCCTGACTCTACCTAGGGTCTAGAATGGATAGAGGATCTTGATCCGGGCCTCTCGGATGGATGCCTGACTCTATCACAGAAAAGTCCTGCTGAAGGGATCATAAACCGGTGTGAGGGAATGATGCCTGACCTTCAGGGGAAAAGAAGAAGGGGCACTAACCCAAACGAAGGATGTTCAAGGCACGGTGAACAAATGGACCAATCCGTTCTCCAAAAAGTACATGGCGTATAGAAATGACACACGCCGTGTTGTCTGACCCCGGGTACTACCCGTGTGCAACGGCCCGTGTCGTGAGGCTGGTCGTGAAGAAAACTTTATACACGACGTGTAGTACGGAGTACATGTCGTGTCTGGGTCACTGGGGCTGGCTTCGTGTACTCTAGCCATGTGCCCGTACACGGTCACCAACCCGTGTACTCCAACCCATGCGATATGCACACGGGTGACCTGCGCTGGTGACCTCGCCTTGCCGGGTGAGGGAGTACACGGTCGTGTACTCCATATCATGTCCCTGTATCCCCAGGATACACGCCGAGCTCCGCATAGCCGCCTCTGCCGAGCTGTACACGCCATGCCGCCTGAAGCCGTGTAGAGAATCTCGTGTCTGTGTACCACCCGAAGTACACGCTGAGCCTCGGGGAAGGTCCAACACACCGTGTGACCGAAGTCACATGCCATGTGGTCCTTCTATGACCCCGAAACCCTAGCCGCCACCATCAGAACTACACGGCATGTTCTTCGGAAGTACACACCGTGTATTCTGGAAAATTTCCAGGAACGTGGACCTCCGCCGTCGCGCCTCCCGTGGTGCTCTGATCATTGATCCTGCCATATGATCTCCACGAAACCTTCAGGTTTTGGTCTCCCCGACACCACGAAGCTTTTTCCGTCATTTTCAAGCCTCCGATCGGCTCCGAAAACATGATCGGTCTTCCCGCGCGAAGAACGCTCAAAGAACTCCCTTTCCGATCTAGTCTGATTTGTTGCCCGCCAACGTCGCCGCACCTCCATAAGGACGTTGCGATGTCGAACCTTCGATTTGGGATCGTTGCGTCACAGAACGGATGTGCAACGATCCGTTGTTCGTCACCCCACGAAGAACGCGAAGAACGCGCGGGGAAAAAGGAGGAAGAAATCCAAATAAACAAATTGAGGAACGAACCTCTGCCGTCATTCGTCGCGGCATTGATCCGCTCCCGTTAGGGTTTAAACGGAGTAGAGATCAACACGAATATAAAGCATGGATTAATTCCCCAAAATCATCCCAAAGAAAACCCTCCCGCAAGAACGTACGAATCCGCGGATCAACTTGTTCATGGTTGATCCGCGTTCATCATTTAAATTCAAATACGGGTAAAAGAAAATCAAAACAACAACCCCTACCTTTTGAAAGGATCGGTCGTTGACGAAGGCATCGTGTTGCCGTTGTCGTCATGATCCTTCAACAATAGCGCAACGATCCTTGGTTTCGATCCGTTGTCGTTCGTTGTCGAGAATTGCTCCAACACCTCGAGGATTTGGCAGAGGTTCTTCTCAAGAATTGCCAACGATCAGAAATTGTTCACCCATTTAAAAAGGGAAACAAGATTGGCACTTAATTACGTAGTGATATTAATGACCCCTACTTGCCAAAACTTGAGTCATTATGACGCGCCATTAGTTAAGGAAACAGACGTACCATCGCTGCGTATTAAAGAGTCCAACTTTCCATTTATTTTCCATTATGACACAACATTTAATTAAGGGAACAACTGCCCTTTTAACACGCCGCAACGGTTGTTTCCATAAAATAAAATAAACATTTAGATTTTTATTTTATTTTATTTTATTATTAAAATGTCCGAAAATTAACTTTTTCCCTCGACCTACGCTGGTTGAGGTTAGCCTCATTCTTAGGTAAAGTCGTCGTCCTGGACGCAACGGTGCACTCAGATTTTTAATCCGGGCATTCGTTTGGAAACTGCCACAACCGCGCACAAGCGCCGACTCAATTGACTTAAAAAGTTCAAACCACCATTCCGGGCTCACTGGACCTCGGAATGATGTGCCGTCTTCACGCCCGATCTTGAAATAATTCTATATAATAGTGAACTTCTGGTGGCAGCACGAGAATCTTCAGGAAAGCACGTCGGAGCGGGAGGCCCAGATCCGTGCCCAGTACCCTCATCTTTTTGAGTAGCCTTTGTTTTGGATTTTCGGGGACGTAAAGCCCCAATGTGGGGAGGATGTAATGTCTCATATTTTTTCGTTTATTATTTTTAAATATTATATGTAATTATTTCAATACCGGGCATGAAGACGACACATCATTCCGAGGTCCAGTGAGCTCGGAATGGTGGTTTGAACTTTTTAAGTCAAGTGAGTCGGCGCTTGTGCGCGGTTGTGGTAGTTTCCAAACGAATGCTTGGATTAAAAATCTGAGCGCACCGTTGCATCCGGGACGACGACTTTACCTAAGAATGAGGCTAACCTCGACCGGCGCGGGTCGAGGGAAAAATTTAATTTTCAGACATTTTAATAATAAAATAAAATAAAATAAAAATCTAAATGTTTATTTTATTTTATGGAAACAACTGTTGCGGCGTGTTAAAAGGGCAGCTGTTCCCTTAATTAAATGTTGTGTCATAATGGAAAATAAATGGAAAGTTGGACTCTTTAATACGCAGCGACGGGACGTCTGTTTCCTTAACTAATGGTGTGTCATAATGACTCAAGTTTTGGCAAGTAGGGGTCATTAATATCGCCGCGTAATTAAGTGCCAATCTTGTTTCCTTATAGGATGCCTCTACGATGCGTACCCGCTAGGATTCAACAGCACGATCATGAGGATGACCCCCTCAGTGATGAGGCTTCGATACAGGGACCAGTTCCCCAGGCGTTGCCACCAGGTGGTGCACCTGCTATACCGCCACCAGTGGAGCAGCCAGTGGTACCAGCGGTATCGACTGGTGAGGAGCGTAGGCTCAGCGCGCTCCACAAGTTCCAGAGACAGAGACCCCTCAGGTTTCTAGGTGAGCCCGACCCTCAGGCGGCTGAGGACTGGCTTGAGGCGGTGACCAGAGTTTTCCATCTAGTGAGGACACCAGCAGACCAGATGGGGATCCAAGGAGCGAGCCTTCTTCAGGGTTCGGCCGGATGATGGTGGAGCCTGACCACGCAGACTCGTGACGAGGATACTCTTTCATGGACGGAGTTTGAGCGACTCTTCAGGGAGGAGTTCTCTCCGGTTACGCTGAGAGCTGTGCGCATCCAGGAGCTTCTTCAGCTCCAGCAGGGCAGTATGACAGTGGATGACTATTCATCGAGGTTCACCATCCTCGCCAGGTACTCGATGGATATGGTCAGGGATCAGTACTTCAGGGCTCGGACCTTTGAGAAAGGTTTACGACGAGACATCCGAGCTAGTGTCATGCCTCTATGCATATCGACCTATGCTGGAGTGCTCGAGCGGGCCTTGGTGATCAAAAGCTTCTTGGCGGTGCAGAGACAGCCGTCGGTAGTCAGCAGTAGGCAGACAGGTGCGGAGACATCGGCAACAGGGAGCCGATGTCAGACGTAGGGATCTGGATGTGGGAGACATCATAGGAGTACCCAGGACAGGGGATCGACAGTCCAGGGCTCTCAGGCTGGATCCAGTCAGCCTAGGGAGAAGCGATGCTATGCATGCGACGATAGGGGGCATCTCGCTAGAGATTTCCCAACATGTCGGGATGCTGACAGGGAAGTGGTGGATGGGCCACCGAGGCAGAGGCAGAGAATGGAGTAGGCAGATCTACCAGGCGGCAGACGTGGCATAGAAGCAGGGAGAGATGCAGGTGGTGGTAGGCACTTCGACTTACTTCCACCCCCCAGGAGGTCTGCACCAGGCTCAGGGAGCTGGGGGACAGGGATGGGGACAGCTGCATGCGGTTGAGGCATATGACCCAGGGGCTCTAGGGATGATTCGAGGTATGATCTGTGTCTTTTATACTTTATCTATCGTACTCATAGACATAGGTTCGAGTCATTCCCTTATAGCCACATGTCTTGTACAAAACCTCGAGATTCTGGTAGAACCGTTGACTCGATCCTTACGCTTGGAGACACCTAAGGGAGGAGACTCGACGATCACACACCTTTGCAGACAGTGTGATCTTACCCTTGGAGGTGAGATTTTTGGTTGGAACCTCTTGGTGGTAGCGTTGAGGCCTTATGACGTCATTCTCGGTATGGATTGGTTATCTTCGGTCCATGCCCAGATTGACTGTTTTAGGCAAAGAGTGTGGTGTGTCTGCCATGATGGAACAAGGTTTTCCTTTTACGGATAAAAGAAAACCCAGGTAGCACAAAGTGGACTCATTCATAGGAGGGGGCAGCCGATCACTCATGAGTTGGCTATCCTTACCCTCGGAGCAAGAGATGTTGTGGGCTCTCAGTTCCCAGCAGTGGTGGTGGAGTATGAGGACGTCTTTATAGAAGATGTCTCAGGGTTACATCCCCGCCGGGAAATTGACTTCTGCATCGACTTACACCCCAGGATGACACCGATTTCCTCATAGGCTTATCGGATGGCTCCCGCAGAGCTTCGTGAGCTGAGGGTGCAGTTGGAGGATTTGCAGAGCAAGGGTTTTGTGAGACCCATCATTTCACCCTGGGCGGCCTCGGTCTTGTTTGGCAAGAAGGCAGACGGGAGTCTGAGGTTGTGTGTGGATTACCGGTGCCTAAACCAGGTAACGGTGAAGAACAAGTATCCACTACCAATAATTGATGACCTCTTCGATCATCTAAGAGGGGCTCAGTGGTTCTCGAAGGTTGATCTTCGATCAGGCTATCACCAGCTACAAGTGCGGGATGAGGATAAACCAAAGACGGATTTTCAATGTCTCTACGGTCATTATGAGTACTTGGTGATGCCCTTTGGCATGACGAAATCCCCCGAAGTGTTCATGGGGTTGATGAACCGGATCTTCCAGCCGTACTTGGACCGGTTCATAGTGGTTTTCATCGACGACATCCTTGTGTACTCGGCGTCAGAGGAGGAGCACGCGAGACACCTGCAAATGGTTCTGTACGTACTCTGAGAGCACCAACTTTATGGAAAGCTCTCGAAGTGTCAGTTCTGGATTCAGGAGGTCCACTTTCTGGGACATGTCATCTCAGCAGATGGAGTAGCTGTGGACCCAGCCAAGGTGGAGGCTGTGTTAGCATGGGAGCCACCTCGAAGCGTGACAGAGGTGCGAAGATTCCTTGGGTTGGCAGGATATTACCAAAGATTCATCCCTGATTTCTCCCGGATATCAGCACCGATGATGGCCTTGACTAGGAAGGGGAAACCCTTCGTATGGACAGAAAAGTTCTAGCAGGCCTTTGAACAGCTGAGGTAGAGTTTGACGAGTGCCCCAGTCTTGAGATTGCCGGAGGAGGGTGTCAGGTATATAGTTTTCTGCGACGCATCAGGGAACGGGCTTGGTTGTGTCTTGATGAAGCAGCATGTAGTGATTGCTTATGGTTCACGCCAGCTTAGGCCACATGAGCAGAACTATGTGACCCATGATCTCGAGTTGGCAGCGGTAGTCTTCGCATTGAAGATGTGGAGACACTACCTTATGGGTGAGCGGTTCATTTCCTACTCTGACCACAAGAGCCTCAAGTACATCTTCTCACAGAAGGATCTGAATCTGAGGCAGATACGTTGGCTAGAGTTCCTCCAGGACTATGATTTCGAGATCATCTATACTCCTGGGAAGGGTAACAAGGTGGCAGACGCTCTTAGTAGAAGGTCGAGCTCACAACTGTTGAGTGAGGTGACACAACAATTAGCCGTGTTACAGTTATCCTTCGTGGATGGTGAGGACACAGCTTACCTACAGTCGATGGTTATCACCCCTCCACTCTTACAGCGAGTTAGGGAGGCACAACTTTGGGATGTCGACTGTGTGGCTTTACGTGCTCAGTTAACCACAGGACATGCTCCTGATAGTTTTTCGCAAGGTGGGGAGCACACACTTCTCTTCAGAGGATGCACTGTTGTACCAGTGGCATTCCAGGAGGAGGTCCTGAGGGAGTTTCATACATCCCCTTTGGCGGTACATCCCGGAGTGGAAAAGATGTACCAGGATCTCCGATGATAGTTCTGGTGGTCAGGCATGAAGAAGGCAGTGGAAGAGTTCATTTCTTGATGCCTCGCATGCCAGCAGGTGAAGGCTGAGCACCAGGTTCTAGCAGGGTTAGCTCACCCCTTGGAAGTTCCAGAGTGGAAGTGGGATAAAATATCGATGGACTTTGTGACAGGCTTACCACAGACATCCAAGGGGCACGATTCCATCTGGGTGATCACTGATCGACTCACCAAGTCGGCCCACTTCCTAGATATCAGGGATCAGAGTTCCGTAGAGAGCTTAGGACGCCTCTACATACAAGAGATATTTTGGCTTCATGGAGTCCCCTCGACTATAGTCTCAGACCGAGATGCCCGCTTCACATCCCGGTTGTGGAAGGGATTGCAGGAGGATTTTGGGACTTAGCTACGCTTGAGCACAGCATTTCATCCCCAGACATATGGTCAGACAGAGAGGACCATTCAGGTTCTGTAGGATATGTTGAGGGCATGTATCTTGGACTTTGGTCGCAGCTGGGAGGACCACCTACCACTGGTGGAGTTTGCGTACAAAACAGCTACCACTCCACCATTGGTATGGCACCGTTCGAGGCCTTGTATGGGAGACCCTGCCGGTCACTGCTTTGCTGGGCCGACCCCGGAGAGTCAGCACTCATGGGTCCAGAGTTAGTGTGAACTACCACAGAGAAGGTGCAGATCATCCGGGAGCGGATGAAGACTGCACAGAGCCGGCAGAAGTCTTATGTTGATAGACGACGGAGGCCTCTAGAGTTTGAGGAGGGAGACCATGTTTTTCTTCAGGTATAACCTCGATGTGGGTTGAGAAGATTTGGCCGAGGAGGAAAGCTATCTTCGAGGTTCAGCGGACCCTTCCAGATCCTGGGAAAAGTTGGCGAGGTGGCGTACCGCCTAGCGCTACCACCACAGTTGCATCGGGTACATGATGTCTTCCACGTGTCGCAACAGAGGAGGTACGTGCATGAACCATCGCACGTCATCGACTGGGGCGGGCTGAACATCGAGGATGGAGTGACCTTTACTGAGTACCTGGTGGAGATCGAGGATCGGCATGAGAGGATCCTTCGTGGGCGATCGATTCCCTTAGTGCGCGTCCGGTGGCAGCACGGGAATCTTCAGGAAAGCACGTGGGAGCGGGAGGCCCAGATCCATGCCCAGTACCCTCATCTATTTGAGTAACCTTTGTTTTGGATTTTCGGGGACGTAAAGCCCCAAGGTGGGGAGGACGTAATGTCTCGGATTTTTCCGTTTATTATTTTAAAAAATAATAAAAAGAAAAATCCGAGACATTACAAGAATCTCATCTTTCCTGCTGATTTCTACATTCTTGGGATGGAAGATACCCGAACCCAAGGACATGATCCTCTCATACATGAGAGGCCATTCTTAAAAATAGCAAAGATGATCATCAACGTTCACAATGATACGCTATCCATGGAATTCGGAGGAGAAAAGGTATGTTTTAAAATTCTTGAGGCTATGAAACACACTGTAGAAGAGCACTCCACTCTTCCTGTCTATTCGATGGAAGTGCTCTCAAATGATGCACACACACACAATTCTCTCCTAAACCCAAACTATAATTCTTTTTTTTCTTCACCCTTGGATGATTTGAGTTTTGATTCATGTTTTGAGTGTTGTGTGGCTTCTGAAAAGTGTAAATTTTTTGCTTTAATTGATGAGTGTTTTCATTCTGAGGTACCCATGACCGTCGATGATTCTGAAAATCTCATTTCTATAGATTCTATATCTTTAGAGAATAAACATGAGCAGATAGACAATTTAATGGACCTCACTCCCCCTAAATCCCCTCTTTAAATCTAGAAACCACCAATGTTGGAACTTAAACAACTTCCTTATAATTTAAAATATGCATATCTTGAGGGTATAGACCAATTTCCTGTCATTATTTCCAATAACCTCTCTCCACAATAGGAATATAAACTGCTCAAACTTTTGAGAGAGTGTAAAAAGGCAATAGTATGGACATTGGCTAATATTCCCGGGATTAGCCCATATATTTGTATGCACCATATACTTTTGGATGATGATGCTAAGCCTGTAAGACAATCTCAATGCCGATTGAATCCCACTCTCCTTGAAGTGGTAAAATTGGAAGTCAGTAAATTACTTGCTGTAGGGATCATTTATCCTATATCTGATAGTAAATGTGTTAGCCTAGTGCAAATTGTGCCTAAAAAAATAGGAATAATAGTTGTGTTAAATGAAAGGAATGAATTGGTTCCAACACATGTGCAAAACAGTTGGCAAGTCTATATTGACTACCATCGACTGAATCAAGCCACGCGGAAGGACCACTTTCCATTACCTTTCATTGACCAAATGTTAGAACGATTGGCTGGTAAGTCCCATTATTGTTTCCTTGATGGCTATTCGGGTTATTTCCAAATCCATATAGCCCCTGATGTTCAAGAAAAGAAAAAATTTACCTATCTATTTGGCATATTTTCATATAGAAGGATGTCATTAGGTCTATGTAATGCTCCTGGTACTTTTCAGTGATGTATGTTGAGTATTTTTTCTGAGTACCTTGAGAGTTGTATGGAAGTCTTTATGGATGATTTCACAGTATATGGATCTTATTTTGATGATTTTTTTGGAACACTTAGGTTATATCCTCCGCTGCTGCATTGAAAAAGATCTTGTTTTAAAATTATGAGAAATGTCATTTTATGGTTGAGCGGAGGATAGTTCTTGGGCATGTCATTTCAAATAATGGAATTCAAGTTTATAAATCTAAAATTGAATTAATTTCAACCCTTCTATATCCAAAATGTGTTCTTGAGGTGCGATCTTTCTTAGGTCATGCTGGTTTTTACCGCTGATTCATTAAAGACTTTAGTAAGATTGCACTTCTATTGTCCCGGTTATTGTAAAAAGATTCCGAGTTTGTGTTTAATAAAAATTGTGAGGATGCATTCAATTCACTAAAAAGGAGTCTCACATCACCTCCCATCATCCAACCACCAAGGTGGGATCTGCCCTTCAAACTTATGTGTGATGCCTCTAACTTTGCAGTTGGGGCAGTTTTATCACAAAGGGTTGATAAGTCCCCTCATGTCATTGTGTATGCCTCACGTACCCTTGACCCCTTCCTAGGTAAACTACACAACCACTGAAAAAGAACTCCTTTATTTTGTGTTTTCCTTGGAAAAATTCTGTTCATATCTTCTCGGGTCAAAAATCATCATCTTCTCTGATCATGATGCCCTTCATTTCCTCCTAAAGAAACCTGAAGCCAAGACCCGCCTCATTCAGTGGATGCTCCTCCTCCAAGAGTTTGACCTTGAGATTAGAGATAATAGGGGAGTGGAGAATGTGGTAGCTGACCACATTAGTAGGATTTACCCACCATTGGACCATTATGTTGACTCACCCCTACCCATTGGAGAATTCTTCCCTCATGAGAACCTTTGTGATGTTGTGGACCTTACCCCCTGGTATGCAGACATTGTGAATTATCTAGAAACATCTAGGGTCCCCAATAATTTTAGCATTGCATAATCCCAGAGACTTAAGCATGAGTCTCGTTGGTACATTTGGGATGACCCATACTTGTGGAGAATTTGTAGTGATCAAGTAGTTCGTCGATGTGTCCCTGACCATGAGTGCACCTCTGTTTTGACCTTCTGCCACACTTTGGCTTGTGGGGGCCACTTTGGCTCTCAACGTACAGCTCGAAAGGTCCTTGAATCAGGACTTTATTGGCCAACATTGTATAGGGATGCCCATATATTTTGTAATTCATGCATTCGTTGTCAATTCACAGGGAATATCTCTAAGAGGAATGAAATTCCCCAACAACCCATGTTATTCTTTGAAATTTTTGATGCATGGGGCATTGACTTCATTGGGCCTTTTCCAAATTCATTTGGATTTGTGTACATCTTATTGCCTGTTGACTATGTATTTAAATGGGTGGAAGCAAAGTCCACTAGAACTGATGACTCTCGAGTGGTTGTTGACTTTATGAGGTCCCAAATTTTCAGTAGGTTTAGTTTACCAAGATTCATCATTAGTGACCAGGGTTCACATTTTTGAAATAGTAACATGAAAAATTTGCTTCGTAGGTATGGGGTTGATCATAAAGTCTCCACTGCATATCACCACCAAACTAATGGACAAGCAGAAATACCAAATCAGGAAGTTAAACGAATCTTGGAAAAAACGGTACAACCCAATAGGAAATATTGGAGTTTTCACTTGGATGATGCACTTTGGGCATACCATATAGATTTTAAAACCCCAATTGGAATGTCACCATACAGAATTGTATTTGTAAAGGCTTGTCACCTCCCAGTGGAGGTAGAACACCGTGCATATTGGGCTGTTAAACAATGTAATATGAACCTTTCAGATGCAAGTGAGCAAAGAAAGCTGCAGATTCAAGAGTTGGAAGAAATTTGACGTGATGCATATGAAAACTCTCGAATCTATAAAGAGAAGACAATGGCTATTCATGATAGCATGATTCACCAGCGGAAGTTCCATATTGGTGAGAAGGTCCTCATGTACAATTCCAGGCTTAAGATCCACCCAGGTAAGCTTCGTTCCCGATGGCTCGGTCCTTATATTGTTACTAATGTTTACCCTTTTGGTGCAATACATATTTTGCATGAGCAGAGTGGATGAAGTCTTACCGTCAATGGGTAGTGACTTAAACACTTCTATGAGGATTTTCCGAAGAATCTGGTGGAGGAAATCCACATTCTCGACGCATCATACCAATAAAACACACTAGGTTTTATCCTTCCTTCTCACATTCTCAATTATTTCAGTGAGGACACTGCACATTCTAGGTGTGGGGGGAGGGGGTGGATACATTCCTGTGTTAGTTAAGAATTTTCATCGTTTTTTTATCTTTTTGGCCTTATTTATTGTATTTTCATTTTTCCCCATCAACAATTTCGAAGTTCCATTATTTGGCGACCATAAAGGGGGGGGGGTAGTAAAAATACCATAACGAAGGCCAAAAAGAATATTTGTATGAATTTAATATCAGGGAGTGATTTTCTTCAGTGAATTGTTTTTTTTCAATGATATAAATGGTCGTATCTATGTCAAACCTTTGAGATGATTGATGCCCTTTGTGTGAGTAGTTTTTGGGAAAATTGTGTCACTAATTTCTCCAAAAAAAAATTGCACAAAATCATGAAGTGTGATTATTTCTTACTTAATATAAGGTAAATATATGTTGGGTTACCATTTTTCAGCTTTAAATGATATTTCCATACGTTTGTTCCTTATCCGATCTGTTTCATTACTGTACCAGATTGACCTATGCGTGTGTACCTAATGTCTGACTGTTGTACGCCCTCAAAAAAATATAATTTTTTTTTGTGTCTTGGGCAGGTCAAAAACTACTCCTCCTGAACCTTTGATCTTGTTATAACTATTTCAATTAGTGTCATGAGGAGATCAAACAAGGGTTGAGAGATGAGTGTGAGATTTGTTCCAAATGAAACTTCTAAAAAATAAATAAATGAGGGGAGTGATGAAATGTGCAACATATGGGGGTATCTAGGTTGGGAGCTTATGGTTTGACTTATATGAATGCTTAAGTGAGTTGGTCTTGAAATATGATTGCAAAGGATGTATGGTAGGTTTGGTGGACAAAATCATTTAAGCTGAAAAATGTTAAAATAACATATATTTATTAGATAGATAGTGGAATGAATAGCATGGAATGGTTTTCACACACACACATGGAGAGTTAGTGTCATGGTTTACTTATGAATTCCTTTCTCAATTTGTCATCATGAATCTTTTTGAATTTCACTATGATATGATTTATGAGACATCTTTTTCTATTTTCACTAGGAAGAACTCCTTGGTGTGGTTCATGCATTGATCACATTACTTTAAATAAAATTTCCTCAAATATTAAATCTTCATGATTTTTGAAATATATATATATGTATCATTTTATTTGGATATGTGTCTTTTCCCAGGAGTGAAAATGTTTAGGTGTGGGGGTGTGATCGTACCACGATTCACTATTTTATTCCACCCTTACACCGCTGTTTTAAACTAGTTTTGTAATGAATATTCCAAATATAATAATAAATTTAACTTTATTTTTGAATTAATTAATTAATTTTAATCAATATTAGAATGGTCAATGTTACTTGTTTTTATTATTTCAATGTAGGTGGAGATGATTTGGAGGGCCCTTGATGAAGTGGAAGAAAAATGGGAAAAAAATTGCATGGATCCATGGACATATGTCTACTGTTTTGAATAGTATGCGAAATACGTGCATCCAAATGGGCTGATATTTTGTGGGCCGATCCAAAATTTAACAAGATACATTTCATATTAAAAAACCCAATCTAGATTCGGCTATTAAGGGGACCATCAGAACTGATCTATCCAAGACATCGAATATGGACCAAGTCAAATGCGGTGTTCTGTATTTTATTAATATCTAGAGATGTAGTTGTCCAAATGGTGCCAAACTTTAGGTGGAGACATCCAAGAGGCGGGGATACAACCTTTATATTTTCTCCAAAGCAAGATAAGACTGTCTGAAGGCCGAAACGTATGGTACAAGTGGATTGATGAAATCTGGGTGCCTAAAACCACCTTCCAATTTTCCTATAAAATGGAACCTTGGTCTCCCCATTTTCAAGTTCGTCCAGGAGGCAAGGTGATGCCATTTTGGAGTCCCCAAGGATTATTATAATCATCCCTATAAGTTCTAGAGGCTATGGGAAGTGATACTTCAATATCTTCTTCTTCTTCCTCTCCCATGGGTTTCTAAACCCCTTGTGATCACCCGGGGAGGAACGTGATGTAAATACCAAGCTTCATGTTTGTAATATTTGAATGATCTTTTGAATTCAAGGTTGTTGTTTTGTTTTTCATCATTCCCTACTCTTATTTTATTGAGTTATGTACTGGTATGTCATGCTCAACTCATATGATCATGTTTGGGGGTACCCATTCATGTGATGTTTCACACACCGTTCACCACTTTCTTTTCCCCCTTTAAATTGCGGTGTTTGTGTGGTTAATATTGGTCAATTGAACTCACATAAGCACTATCAAATCCATATACATTTATTTCATGGTATCACAAAGAAATAACATACAAACCTGAATAGCGTATCGAGTTTTTCCTGTGTTGCCTTGGTGAGTTTTGGTTATGAAGTCAAACACAATTCACCCAATCATCGGCGGTGTCCGGTGAATCATTGTGTGTTTTTGACTGAACCCTAGGAGTTATCCTATTATAAACTTAGTAAAATTCTGGTTCTAGGTGTTAAAAACTAGGGATTAAAAGATCATAACCCTATATCATGAAGTGATGAAGGATAAACATCATGTGAGTACCCCAGGTTGATCACGCTTAATTAATTCTGTTTATCTCTACATTGATTTATCGCTTTCATTTTCTATTTTAATATTTAATCATAAAACTTCCAAGTTTTACAAAACCTCATTCACTTTATAATTTCATAATCAAAAACCTCTTTTTAAATTAATGATCTAAGGCTCTATCGAGAGATGACCTAGGGTTGCTGCTATACTGCAGAAATTCTAGTCAAAATTAAACAACTAATTTGACACGGTCGAAAATGCGATCAAACACCCCTCTCTGAGTTGAGATGCTGAGAGGGATCGTCGAAGCTATGATCTCGTGCCTTAGTCCCTTCTCGAAGGTCTGGGCCTGGAAGAATGGGTCTCGTACCATGTCTGTGGAGTAGCGCGAGAGGTATGTGAACCTCACTGAGTACTGAGCTTCACTCATGCTGCCCTGCTGCAGATGAAGTAACTCTTGTATCTGCACCGCTCATAGGGTGGCTGGTACAGACTCTACCCAGAACAGGCTCTCGAAGTCTGCCCATATAAGTGACATCTCATCATGCATCTGGAGCATCAAGCTCCACCATCTGCCTACTTCTACCTGAAGGAGGCTGGCAGCAAGGATCACCATGAAGTCCACTGGTGTAACTATTAGCCTGAAGACTCTCACCACAGCCTTCAGCCAATCCTCAGCCGCCTGTGGGTCCATCTCTCCCCTAAAACTAGGTGGCCTCTGGCACTGGAACTCACGCAGCGCGCTCAAGCGACGTGCATCGCTTACTGCTAGGGCTGGTGGCATCGGTGGCCCAATGAGTGGTAGTACCGCTGGTGCCTCAATTGGAAGAGGGCCCTATACTGAGGCCTCGTCGCTCGGTGGGCTGTCAGTACGTAAAACTCTCGGGGATCTAGCTGGTCATCTGCGGGGAGGTATCCTGAAAGAAACAAATGCGACACGGTCAAAAGACTATACCTGGTGAGCTGACCTGGTTTGAGTTGATTTAAGGGAAATTTTTTGAAAACACTCACGCAAATATTGTTTTCGTGTACTAAGTCGGAAATCAGAGGTCAGGGTCCTGGTGTATGGATACGTCGGCCGCCCGCACCAACACTGGACTCCCTGAATTGAAGACCACACTTAGTACCCTTAACACTATTGCTTCACTGAAAGAAAATATCAGAGTTTTATGTTCTGCGGTAGAACCGACTCCTCTGATACCAATTTGTCACGACCCGTCCTCAGGGCCCATGTCGTGACTACCCCAAGCCTGCCTTCCATAGGCCAGGGGCTGGTGATTAGCACCAAAGGTTTAAATCCCAATAAATAGGGAATTCATTGCCTTTATAAAGTAATCAAACACCACAAAGTACAAGCAGAAACAAACACTAAGTAAAAAAGAAAGTGCTGAATAGTAAATGGGCCAGAATACAAACCCAACTGAAAAGTACAACTACAACTAAACAAAAGTACAATAAAAAGACAAACAATTGGAAGATAGAAGCAGCTCCTGGGTTTTCCACCTCAGATCCTACCTAAAGGGTAGGTACAAATAGCCTCCTCAATGCTCTCGCCCGTCAACCTCCTCCGAGTACCATCTCATCGTGAAGTCTGCCACCAGATACTGACTCGATGTGAGGTCCACCTCTGGGTACCATCCAGTCCTCGAACACTCAGCCTCCATCTGCACTGTCCATCGTCTACATCCAACACAACGAGGTGCGGGCATATCCCGTGCAGGGGTGAGTATAACGATACTCAGTAGGGACCCCGAGACCCTCAAGGTATCACTAAATCCAACAAGGATAACCACAATCAGGATCTAAACAGATAACCCTTACTTAGGTATAAGTTCATACTTATACCTAAGTTTTCAAGTAACCCATCTCAATCATAAGAAAACACCAAGGTCAACGACTCAGCTCAAACCAAGATTTTCATAAATGATAATGAAACCACAACTGCTGAAGAGCTCCTCCTCTAACGAGTATAGTGATCCTGTCACAACTCCGAGGAACTTCTCACTAACCTTAGACTGCTGAGGTACTCCTCCTATCGAGTACCGCGGGTCTGCCACCTCACAAAGTAGTGCTTCCCGTCATGGGTCTGCCACCTCAAATAGTAGTGCTCCCACTCATAGCCTATAGAGGTACTCCTCCTGTCGAGTACCACGGTTCTGACACCTCACAAAGTAGTGCTCTTCCGCCATGGGTCTTCCACCTCACAAAGTAGTGCTCCCCACTGGGCTATACAAGTCACTTCAAATCGAATCGGACAAGTAGTCATCAGGTCCATAGCTAATAGGTCTCCACACTTCGCAAGCTCATCTTCTGGAGGGTCCACTCCACGAGCTACTGGTCAATAGTCCAAGTATCTCAAAGTCCCGCAAAGAAGTATCACAAAGGACCACCACATCACAGGGGTCTCAACACAACTGACGGCGCGTCAATCGTACACCTGGCCTGTGAGTTATTAGCCTTTTAGTCCTGGGGGCCCGGTTGGTTTCATGTATGAACCAACCCGACCATACTCCAGTTGTGTCCAAACCATGAGCGGAGTAAGCCAAAAGAGCCGTATCACTAAGAGGAATCCAATGAAGTCGACGGAATGTCAATCGGACGTTCAGAGTTCAAGTTATAAGCGTTTCTGCTCCGAGGGTCCGGTTGGTTTCGTGTTCGATCCAACCCGGCCATACCCAAAGTTCACCGAAACTTTGATTTTAATATACAAACACGACCGTATCAATCCAAGGATCGCATCTCAACTGACGGTGCATCGATCGGAGGTCTGCAACCCAAGTTATTGGAGTTTGAATGAAATTGTCTGAATTTAGGGGGTTTGGGCCCGGACCGACCCGACCCAAAACCCCCTGGGTCGACCCGACCCGGGTCCGGGTCCGGCCTGTTAGGGTGTGGCCCAGCCCGGCCAAAGCAGCCCGACCCAACTGTCATGGCCCAGCCCAGTGCGTGGGTCCGAACCAAAGTCGGCGGCCCGGCCCGGCTCGGGCAGCCAACCCAGCGCGGGCGGTTTGACCCAGCGTGGGCGGCCGACCCAGCACGGCGGACGTGGAAGGGGGGGGGGGGGGGGTTCCGCGCTTTACCTAGAAACGGCGGACCCAAGGGGTCCGCCTTGCTATGCTGGACGGGGGTTTCAACCCACGGTTTTTCTAGGTTAATGGCCGGCCATTAAGGCCGGCCGGGGGTGGCTATCGTGGGACCTGTCGGTCCCGCCTCCAGGTGCGCCAGCGGCTGGGTGAGTCCGGCCGCCCCCTTTTGCTGAACCGCCATGGCCAAGGGCTGCGTCTTCCTTTTGTCCGGCGTGATGCGATGGCGTCATGCCCCTCTTCCGCGGCCCACCCTAGCCACGACCCTCTTTGGCTCCAGCGGGGCGCGACGGTACAGCGCTCCTCCGCCGTGGACCGGTTCCGTCCGCGGCCTCTTTTGGCCTCACTAGAGCGGCGCGACAACGCCACGCTCCTTCGCCGCGGCCCACTCTAACCGCGTTTCTCTCGTTCCCACGCGGTGCAATGGCACCGCGTCACCTCCGTTCCAAACCACAACGAAAGACCAACAACAAAGGGGGGAGGAGGGTCGGTCGTGTTCATGCGGTCCGACCTCCTCCCGTTATATTGATAACAGGCAAACAATAATTTAACGAAGAATCGTCAAAATATTCTTGAACGTAAAATCAACCCCTACCTCAACAACAGTGACAAAAGTCGGCGTCGTGGGGTTGGTTTCGATGACGGCATTGAGGTACGTCCAAGGAGGGAATGACGTCTCACGCCGGCTACGGAGAGGAGAAGAATGGCACGTCAATCACTCCTTGCGGTGACGGCGTTCTTCGTCAAGGTCTTGACATTCTTCAACGAAGATGATGGAGTTCTACAAGACTTAGATAATTCTCTCTAAATATCCCCACACAACTCAAAAAACCGCAAATAAAATAAGGCCTTCCTTATTTTATTAACACATGCTAAGCATTTTCAAAAACTCAAAATTCAAAACACATAACTCACTTAATTAAGTTAATGTGTTGGATTTGAATTAAAGTGGGGAGAGGGAAAGTCACCCTAATCAAATGGGAGTTTTTTAAGGGTTACACACTTAAGAGGGAGTTTTAAGAATTTGAAGGGGTGGGGCTCGTGTGGGCCCCACCTCACAAATATCCTAATAAGAGAAGTTAGGATTTAGTGGGTCCCACCCCAACTCCCTTACATGGAAGTTAAACCACTTATAAGAGAGAAATAAATTTGTGACACAACTTTATTTCACTTAACACTTAAACCACTTAGTAAAGAAATAAAATAAAATTGTAAAACAATTATATTTTATTCCTCACATTTTTAACAACTCCTCCGGAGTAAACACACCTTCGGAAAAGGTGCTCCTAAGAAATTACCGACGCTATGGTTTCATCGGTGCCCTCAGATTTCGATTCCGAGCACCGGTTCAAAAGTTAAAAAAAAAACCCGCTCATTCGTTCACTGAACGTACTCGAGCTAAACTTCAGAAAAAAATTATTTCGGGCACACTGGGCCTTGGAATCAGGTGCCATCAGAAACTGCGTACTCGTAAAATCCCAAAGAAATTAAGAATATAAATTTCTTTGAAATTTATGGGTCTTTACACTTCCTCGCATGCAATCTAAAATCTCACCCTCATGAATTTAGTAATAGTGTGCCTATCCCTAAGGAGGTATGAAAACATGCACCAAACCCTCAGGAATCCCATTATACATTAGTCATATCAAGACAAACTCAACGTGTCAAACAATATAAAACCCTCAGGTATCAATCACATAGATACCACATAAGCTCAAAATATAATCAAGAAAAAACTCAATTATAGTATCAAACATACTAGATTTATCATCATAAGATAGAAAGGTCAATTTATAAATAATTACCATATATCAAACCAATTCATTTCATTAATCTAGGTTCATAATTATCACTATAATTACATCAAACCTTTTTAATTAATAATTCAACCATAGGTTCATTAATATCTTAATTTACCATATTAGCCAAATTGATTCTATCATAAGAAATAAAAAAATTATTTTTATTCTAAATGAATGTCTAAGACAACAATTAAACAATTTATCCAAAATTATTATAGGGATTTAAAGTCAAATAGACCAAGTCTTAATAATTTCCAAGGTTGGCACACCTATCGGTTGGTTGCATGTCTAGGTATCATTTCCTATGGATGCAAATGAATCAAAGGGATGGTTTGAAAAGAACAATTATAATTTAATAGGGATTATTCTATTTATTTGGTCATGCATATCATGCCAGCATGGTCAAATATATTTCATATAATTTAAATAATTGAATCACACAAAAGGGATTTGGTTTAGACCACCCATATCAATACCATTTAAAGTAATACAATTAAACATAAAAAAGTAATGGTTTAACAATCATACAAATATATCAACTTTTTAAACCATTAAGTTTTTATAAAAAATTATTATTAAATTAAATAGATGCATGGTCATGCCACCCTATTCAGTTCCATTTCAAACTAACCATTAAATTAATGCCATTTAAACTAATTGAGTATGAAAAATCAATTTACATTATTCAAAGGGTAAAAAATTAACTTTCCACATAACAAGCACTAACTAGAAGGAATATGAGAAAATTAAACCATAACTAAGAATGATATAAAAAACAATTAATAATTTTTATCTTGAAGACATAGCTCCTTCGATGGAGGGGTTTTATTATATGTGATGACCTTATTTATCAAACAAATCATTTATCTTATTTAAGAATTACTTCCAATTCACCAAGGAAAGTAGTTTAGAAAAACCACTATACAAATACAAAAATTAATTAAAAGGGCAAAGAATGTGTAATTAATTAATTAATTAATGTGATCTCAAATTTAAAAGGGAAAGAAAAGGGATCCTACCTCAAAGAATAACCAAGCTGAACACTTAGACTCTTGATACTTTCTAACTAGAAGTTTTTGATACCCCCTTTGAGCATATGCACTTTCACATATACATAAGGACACTTATCCCATACACACATATTTACATGGACCATGAATACATGCAAGGGGATCCTTACACATACGCTTATATGCATACACCCATCTCTAATTACCTACATATTCATTTTTCATATATATACATAGGCACACCTGGCCCCATATATATTTATTCACTACCATGGGAGAATATACACATAATGGGGGAACCTACATATATATATATAAATACCTACCTATGCATACAAAGGAAAGTATCCTTAGACTCTGGTGACTCTAAACCACATGACAAGGTCCAACAAACTAAAAAAATAATTACTAGGAACCATAAAACAATTAATGACCCTAAATTAGAAGGTGTGAACCCAACCAGTGGGAAGAGAACCACACCTTGAATGGTGGTGGTGAACTGAATCAACCTAAACTAAATCAACTTCAGCAATGGTTGTCAGAATACACATGAACATGACCCAATAGGCCATTCTCATGCCCTATCGAAGGAAGAAACACAAAAATCAGTCAAAATCAAATCCTAGGGATTTGGCCGAATGAGATAGGAAAATGAGAAGATAAAAAATTGGCCCAAAATAAGAGAGAAGAGAGAGATAATATCCTACCTTGATGAATCAAATAGGAAAAGTGAAGAAACCCATTGGATTTGGTGATCAGAGGGGGAGTTGTGGAGAGGGGGTCACACACCTATGGGGTTCTACCAAAGGGGAGTTATGTGAGGTAGGGGAGATGGGTTGGGTGCGTGCATCGTGGGTAAGGAGAAAGGGATACCCCCTTTGGGGTATTAAAAAAACTAAGGTTAATAATAGTGATAATAATGATAATAATGATAATAATAATAATAATAACATTATTATAATAATTATTATTATCATAAAAATATTTATTTATTATTATTATTTTCCATTTACCCCCATTTAATTTATTTCCATTTTAATTTTAATTTAATTTATTTAAATTATTAAAAGATACACATCTTAGTGTTCCAACTCTCGAATTTGTTTTTCCGATGTTTGGTTTTATAAATGGCCCATCCAGCAAACAAAAAATTCAAAAATATTTGGTTTTTTTTCTAGTTCAAAAACACTAAGCTTTCTAGTTCCCCTATGACCATGTTTCTAAAATATTAAGGGTCAAAACCATATCAAGTCACATGGTCCATGCCCTCATCTTGATAACCTCACTACCTCAAACCGATGACTATGTCACCTCAACCTAGTGATCATTATCATCCTAAGTGTCTTAGGCTATTCCCAACGTGACAAACTACATTGCCTTAGTCTAGGTGATCAATGCCACCTCAATCCCCGGTCCATACCCATCACATTTTCATAGAGTCAATATAATAAATATTGCCACATAAATAACTTCTTTTAAAGTCAATTTTCATTTCATTTCAATTCCAGATTATTTTTGGGGGTTCACTACGCATTTTGGTGGAAATGGCATGTTTTCGAAATTTGGGCCAAACCGTAAGCCCATTTCCAGATTTAAAAATAAATTTTTGTTTATTTTATAACTCCTTATTTTTTCAACATTTTACACCCATTACACTTCCCAAATGGCATCCCCTAGTATATTAAAATCACCATATCAATTTGGAATCCATAGAAATCCATAATAATGATGGATTTGGGTTTTTTATTAAGGTATCAAGCTAGCCCAAAAGCCCATTTCCTACATTTTTATTTTTTTTAATTCTTTAATATCTCATTAAATTTTTAAGTTTTTTTTGGTGATTCCAACTGTGACCTGAGACCACTTATCTAAGGTGCGCTCCCATACTCTCCTCCCCCTCTTTGGAGATCATTTGCATTGGTAATTTTGGCGAAAAGTCTCTAGATGTAAGAACCCGGATCTTCGCTTCCGGTATGTCTCCCTTTTTCCTGGAATTTTTTAGAAATGATGGGTTTCTATAAATTTTTGAAGTACACGCCGTGTACTTTCTAAGTACACACTGTGTACTCCCTTTCCACGCTAAGCCGTGTGCTAGCTGTGTCCGGGCCACACACACGGTGTGTAGGGGTGATGTGGAGGCTGCTTAAAGCGGAGTATGAAAAAACAGAGTACACACCGTGTACCCCAGAAGTACACACTATGTATTTTTTTTTCATTAAATGCACCGGGGTCATGCCTGACGGACAGAACGCACCCCTTCTTCAGGTTCTTTGTCCGAGAGCGACCCATATGGCCATACTTCTTCTCCGAATTCCCAAGCCTCCATCTGATCTCCGTTTCAGCCGTCGTCGATTACGTTGGAACCGCAGTGGTGAGTTCTTCCTTCTACTAGAGCTTAATTTTCCAATTTCTCCAATTTCTCAAGGTATTGTGGGTTGAGAGTCTTTAACATTTTCTCATATCCTCAATGTTCTAAGGAGAATCAATCATCATGGTTCACATATATCGTTCTCCTAGCATCAAGGTAGGTGGTTTGTGCCTTTCTGTAGGAAGTCTGTGAATACTTTGTGCAAATTCCACCAATACCCTTGAACGGGGTATTGCATGTATCCTATTTTTCCCATTTTGTTGCTTTCTTTGCTTTATTTCTTGAGTAGAGGCCATTGCTTGTAAATTTGGATAATTTATACTGTGTTCATGTGCTTTTCCTTGCATGCTTTGCTTATTAGGCGTTTTTCCAGTTTCCATGCCTAGTTGTTGGATAATGGAACTATTGTACTATATTGCTATTGTGAATTATAATGATAGCCAAGTAGTTCTTGAGGTTTACTTGGACCGATACGCGCACTATGCATGTTTTTTTACATAGGGATCCAAGAACATAGTGTAGTGGACCATAGGAAGAATGGACGTAAGGGCTTCTCAAGAGTGTCATTAATTTATGATGCGAGACCATAGGGGGAATTGACGTTGAGTGCTTCCTCAGAGAGTATGTAGTTCCTCGACGCGGGCCACAGGGGGAATTGACGTTGAGTGCATCCCTAGAGAGACTTTAGCATGATACGAGACTATAGGGGGAATTGACGGTGAGTGCTTCCTTGGAGAGTCTATTCCTTAGCTGAACCCGAGGGGCGAGACTGTCTGTGCTTCCCATAGGGTTTCTAGTACTTATAGGTTTAACCTTAGGTGTTATACTGTGAGAACTACCCAGAGGTTACCTTTTTGTTCTACTTGCTTGAGTGGGTGTTTCTTGTTTGTAGTTTATATGCTAGAAGCTGTGGATTGTTACTGCTGTGTATTATTCTATTTACTATTTACTGTTACTGCTTATTGTACTTTTCCTGCCATATATTCACTGACTGTTAGGAAAAGATCTTTGGGTTGTTGCCTACTAGGACCTTGTCTCACACCCTATTTGGGCCATTCTTTTGTGCCCAAGAAGATTATATTGTTGCAGGTATAGATAAGGGCAAGCGCCCTTCGACTTCAGGTTCTTGATTGCACCGGAGATGGAGAGCATGGGACCAAGCCGGGGCTTGCGATGATGAGGAGTTGCTCATCTGTTATTCTTTTGTACTTTGGTTTAGTACTATGTTCAGCATTATGACTTGTTTGGCTGTTTCCTAGACATATGTGTATCATGCATCATTTACATATATTTCTGCTCCAATTGTTTATTTATCAGTCTTCCGTTGTTCACTCTTGTATGGATGTCTAATGTTTCTACTATTGTTCTTATTTGATTTTCTCTTCTACTGTGTACTCTGCCAACGAGGGCATAGTTTCCCCACCATCACACCCAAGGCCCTCATTGCTAGTCGGAAGCCTCTAGCGTTTGGGGAAATGCGCTTGAGGCCATGTGACCAACCGGGTACATGGCGCCTCTGGGTGGCTTTCGGAACCAGGACGTTACAAAGTGGTATCAGAGAGGTTATTTTCTCTTGATTTACTGTTTGGAGCCTTTATCCAGGGATATGATGGATTTGGTACTTGGTATTAAGTTGTGCTCGGGAGTAGATAACCCGTGTAGAGGGAAAAGCCAATCTACCTCGCTTATTACGATTTTCCGGTTTTGCTATGTTACAGTTTGTCTGATTTCACCTAGAGTGATTCACATGCTTTGTGTTGTTACTATTGTTACTATTCTGGTTCTATTTCTGTCAAAACTCGATGAGATGGTGGTATGCCATCCCATGCATCATACAGGCACTTGTTAGAAATCACATGCCATGATTTTTTGCCACGCCATCTAGGGTGCATTAGCAATTTCATGTTGTTCTGATAGAATTTGTGTAGATTATTCATGCTGTTGTGATAGATTCTTGATATAATCTCTGTAGTTTGATAGAAAGGTTTTTTGTTTTGTACCTTGTGTAAATGAACACCAATTTTTGGTTCTTGAGGTGTTATGGGCCCTCTTAAATCAGAAATTGGTGAATCATTGGCTTGTTTTTCCTTATTTATGACTGTATTAGATGCCAAGCTTTGATTCGTGGGGAGTATGGTCCCTCACGAATCAAAATTTGGCACCTTCATGCTCGTTTTTTAGTGTTTTCTAGGCTTCAGTACAGTTTCAGAGCTACTGCCCGGAAAAACCCAGAATACACAGCGTGTACTCTTTATATATACACCGTGTAGTTTTAAACCGTGTCACTGACTGTGTGAGAAGAAACACGGGTTGTGAAAAACCTCAAGGAACACGCCGTGTATGGTAGGTACACATCGTGTAGTAGTGAGCGTGTACCCGGTCGTGTAACTAACAACACGGGTTGGGGAAGCTCGTGTCATACATGCTGTGTTTTGTATGAACACTCCATGTATCCTTGTCCTAAGTACCCGATCGTGTCATGAACCACACGGGTTGGTTTTCTCTCCTCTTCTACACACCGTGGTTTTTTGGAACACACCGTTTATGGTTCAGCCGTGTACTTGGTTGTGTCGCTAACAACATGGTTCGAGAAAATCTTCAAGTACATGTCATGTTTTTTCAAAACACGCCGTGTAATCTCAGCCGTGTAACCATCCATGTAACTAACAACACGGGTCATTGAAACCTTGTCTAATACACGTCGTGTCCACTAGGAACATTCCGTGTAGTCTCAGTTTAAGAAGACCGTGTGGGTTAGCCGTGCAAGGAGACACGGGCAGGGGAGTGGAGTTAAGTACATGTCGTGTAGTCATGTTTTGTAAATCTTGAGTGTTTCCTTCTCCTGTTTTCGTTTTGTACTCCTTTGTTCTTTGTCCTTGTTTTCCTAATCTAAGGTATGATTTTGATCTTTCAGAGCTATGCCTCCGAGATGTCCTTCGGTCATATGTCAGTTGTCAGGCAGTGATCAGACGCCAGATATGGCTGATCAGGGACTTCCTGCCGATCCTCCAGTTGGGCCAGCCTTGGCACCGGCTGTCATACCAGTTGCAGGAACCGATGCGAAGTTCAGGGAAGGATTCATAAATATGATGTAAACCTTTCAGGGAGCACCGCCTCCTGCCACGACTATGGCAGTCTTGACGCAGGTTTTCCAGTAGCAGCATCCTCCTACTTTCTTGGGGGAAGGAGGACCACAGGTTGCAGAGTCTTGGCTGGAAGCCACACTGACTATCTTTGATCATCTAGAAACACCTCTAGAGAGGCGAGTCAATCTCGCTACCTATATGCTCCAAGACTTCTCCAAGAGGTGGTGGGACGTGATCTCACAGGCGGGTCATTAGTAGGTTATGGCTTGGGAGGAGTTCCAGCGCGTGTTCTACGACTTCTTCTACCCGGAGACCCTGAGGGCCGATTGAGCCTAGGAGTTCATGAGCCTAGAGCAGGGTACTCTTTCTGTCATGGAGTATTCCTCTTGTTTCACCGAGCTACAGCGTTTCACACCCCTTCAGGATGGAAGTGGGGTGTTCTTAGCAAGGAAGTTTGAGGATGGTCTCAGGAGGGAGATCCGCTCGCAGGTGAATATCTTCCAGTTGACTTCCATCACTTCCATCGTCAACCAAACATTGATTGCGGAGCGCAATCTGAGAGACTCTGGAGCTGCGAGCCAAAGCGGTTTTGCTTCCAGAGCTAGTGCTCCTCCATTTGACAGTAGGAAGCACCATAGAGAGGCTACGTACGGTGATTCGAGGAGGTGAGATACATCTGCAGGTAGCCAGGTATTATGCTACTAGTGTTGAAGGGTAGGGCACACGAGGGTGCAGTGCCAGAGAGACCCAGTGGAGTGCCGATCTTGCAGCAAGATGGGTCACCTTCAGCGTTTCTGCCAGGTTTTCTCATCAGTATCTAGTGACGAGGGTTCTTCCATGACTCTTCATTCAGGAGCAGCACCACCAGTTTATCACCAGTCAGGAAACTAGAGTTCTATCGGCCGTTTGGGCCAAGGTGGAGGTTGAGGTCGTGGAAGTCAGTCACCAGTCCTTCAGCTCCAGTAGGGAGGATCAGCTCAGAGTGGTCAAGCAGGGTCACAGGGCTGCAGGGAAGGCCATACTTTTGCAGTGGAGCAGACCTATCAAGAGCAGGATCCTGGACCTTCTATCATTCGAGGTACGATTTTAGTGTCCTCAGTTTTATCTTCATCTCTTTTTGATACTGGTTCTACACATAGCTTTATCTCTATTGCTTTTGTGGAGAGACTGGGTCTCTGTATATTTTATTCTACTGACTTATTAACACTAGACACACCTTTGGGGATGAGAACATCTAGTGTATGTCAGTGCAGAGAGTTCCCTCTCGAGGTTGCAGGGTATCATTTTTTATGGGATCTCTATGTCCTAGAGATGACATGCTATTTCCTTCTTGGGATGGACTGGTTAGTTCCCTTCCAGGAATTCATCGACTGTTATCGCCACAGGGTGAGTTTTATCTCACCAGAGGGTGATTCTTTTCTTCATAGAGGTGAATGGGATGTTCTGGCAAGTCGAGTAGGACTCGAGCATCATGGGCTAGGAAGGGTGAAAGCCCAGATTTCTAGTCTCTATCTGGATGATCAGGGGACTTCACAGTTGGACTTTCCTTATGTGGTGGATCATTTCAGAGATGTCTTTCAAGAGGACCTTTTAGTTTTTCCTTCAGAGCGTGAGGTAGAATTCTCTATTGAGCTTGTTCCAGGAGTGGCACCGGTGTCCATTCCTCCCTATAGGATGGCTACACCTGAGTTGTAGGAGCTCAGGAAGCATTTGGAGGATACCCTTAGGCTCTGTTTGGATTATTGGAAGTTGAACCAGTTGATGTTCAAGAACTGATATCCCTTTCCGAGGATTGATGACCTATTTGATCAGCTTCAAGGAGCCCGAGTGTTCTCAAAGATCGATTTAAGGTCCTTTTATCATCATTTGTGTGTTAGACCATCAGATATACCTTTGACATCCTTCAAGAGCAGGTATGGTCTCTATGAGTATACGGTTATGCCATTCGGTCTCACGAATGCGCCAGTAGTTTTCATGGAACTGATGAACCGAGTGTTCCATCCTTACTTGGATTCCTTCATCTTGGTCTTCATGGACGATATCTTGGTGTACTCTCACACTCTACATGACCATGATAACCATCTTGAGATAGTTCTGAGTACACTGAGAGAGAATTGGCTTTATGCAAAACTCTCGAAGTGCCACTTTTGGATGGATCAGATTCACTTCTTGGGTCATGTCATCTCAGAGGCAGGAGTATCCATGGACCTAGAGAAAGTGAGAGTTTTAGTTTCCTGGGAGTAGCCGAAGAACATTTTTGAGGTACGGAGTTTCCTAGGGCTGGCTAGATACTAAAAAAGCTTCATTTAGGACTTTTCACGCCTTGCAGCACCATTGATAGGTCTGACCAAGAAGGGGGTGAAGTTCTTATGGTCAGATTCTTGTGAGTCAGCCTTTCAGGAGCTGAAGGGAAGGTTGACGTCAGCATCGATACTCGTCTTTCCAGATCCAGGAAAGAGCTATACAGTCTATTGTGATGCTTCAGGTATCGGGCTGGGCACTGTGCTTATGCAAGGAGATAGAGTCGTTGCATACGGGTCTCAACAGTTGATGCCACACGAGAGGAACAACCCAATGCACGATCTGGAGTTGGCATCTATTGTTCATGCATTACGCTGTTGGAGACATTACCTTCTTTGAGAGCACTTATTGGTTTTCACCGACCACAAGAGTCTCAAGTACATATTCACTCAGTGTGATCTGAATCCGAGACAACACAGGTGGGTCGAGTATCTTCAGTCTTTTGATTTTGAGATTGCCTATACTCTGGGAAATGGAAACACAGTGGCAGATGCATTGTGAAGGAGAACTCAGATTCAGGCAGTTCAGGAGGCCAGCAGTGAGTGGCATCTTATGGCTCTGTTCTCTGAGATGCATTTGGAGGTGCATGACAGACAGGGACAGACTTACCTATCTTCTGTAGTTGTTACCTCTATGATTCTTGATCGAGTACAAATGAGGTAGCTATCAAACTCAGAAGGCTAAGTTCTACAGGAGAGTGTGTTAGGAGAGGACCCTCTTCCTGGATGGGCGGTGGGCGAGGATGATATCTTGCATTTCTAGGGACGTGTATGGGTGCCAGAAGACATACGTGAGGAGCTAATGTGGGATTTTCATTCCTCAGTTTGGGCAGTTCATCCTGGCGTCACCAAGATGTATCAGGATCTGCATCGCCACTACTGGTGGCCAGGTATGAAGAGGGATGTCACTGGTTTCATCTTGCAGTGTTCTACTTGTCAACAGGTGAAGGCAGAGCATCAGCGACCAGTATGCCTTTTACAACAGTTACCCATTCTGAAGTGGAAGTGGAACGATGTCGCGATGGACTTCATGACCGGATTGCCGAGGTCGCCCCAAGGTAACGATGTTGTTTGGGTTGTCATCGATAGGCTTACGAAGGTTTCTCACTTCTTACCGATCAAGGAAACCTTCAGTGTGGATGATCTAGGACGACTGTACATCTGAGAGATTGTATGTCTGCATGTTGTTCCACACTCCATTGTTTCATACAGGGATGGGTGCTTTACTTCTCAGTTCTGGCAGGGACTTCAGAAGGCATTGGGTACACAGGTACTTTTGAGTACAACATACCATCCCCAAACTGATGTCCAGTCCGAGCGTACGATCCAGGTGCTTGAGTATATGATCTGAGCTTGCATTCTAGACTTTGGCAGTTTTTGGGAGAAGCATATCCCTCTGGTGGAGTTTTCCTACAACAACAATTTTCAGGCGACTATTCAGATGGAACCTTAAGAGGCTTTCTACGGTAGGTCATGCCGATCACCCTTATGCTGGCTAGAGACAGGAGAGACAGCTTTGTTGGGACCTTGTCTTGTTCAGGATACCTCAGAGTAGATAGAGTTGATTCGAAATAGGATGGCTATAGCTCAGTCTCGATAGAAGTCTTATGCTGATCAACGGAGATGACCTATGGAGTTCAAGGTCAGGGATCAGGTTTTCTTGTGTGTCGCACCCAGGTTGGGACACAAAAGGATTTAGAGACAGGGTAAACTTTCACCATGGTACGTCGGGCCATTTTAGGTATTGGAGAGAGTTGGGCCGGTTGCCTATCAGTTGCAGTTACCTCAGAGGTACTAGGCCATGCACGATGTCTTCCACGTCTCTCAGCTCCGACATTACTTCTCAGACCCATCTCATGTCTTTCAGCCCGAGGAGGTTGAGCTCGAAGCGGATACATCGTTTGAGGAGCATCCTATCCATATTGTCGATCGCAGTACGAAGGTTCTCCGTGGGTGGTCTGTTCCGCTAGTACGAGTGTTGTGGCATCACAGACAAGTACATGACAACACTTGGGAAAGGGAGGCTGATGTACGATCACAGTGGCCGGAGTTGTTCGTGGTTTCTTTTTCTCCGCCTCGTTAGGGAAATTCGGGGATGAATTTCTTTAAGGGGTAAGTTTGTAAGAACCTGAATCTTCATTTTAGTTATGTATTCCTTTTTCCTGGAATTTTTTAGAAATGAGGGGTTTCTAGAAATTTTTGAAGTACACACCGTGTACTTTCTGAGTAAACGTTGTGTACTCCCTTTCCGCACCAATCCATGTGCTGGCCATGTCCGGGCCACACACATGGTGTGTAGGGGTGATGTGGAGGCCGCTTAAAGCGGATTATGGAAAAACAGAGTACACGTCGTGTAGCCCATAAGTACAAGCCATGTATTTTCTTTTTTTTTCATTAAACGCACTGGGGTCGCGCCTGACGGACAGAACACACCCCTTCTTCCGATTCTTCATCCGAGAGCGACCTGTATAGCTGCGTTTCTTCTCCGAATTCCCGAGCCTCTGTCTGATCTCCGTTTCAGCCATCGTCGATTGCGTTGGAACCGCAGCGGTGAGTTCTTCCTTCTCCTAGAGCTTCGTTTTCCAATTTCTCCTCTTTCTCAAGGTATCATGGGTTGAGCGTTTTTGAAATTTTCTCAGATCCTCAATGTTCTAAAGAGAATCAATCATCTTGGTTCACGTATATCATTCTCTTAGTAATAAGGTAGGTGGTTTGTGCCTTTCTGTAGGAAGTCTATGAATATTTTGTGCAAATTCCTCCAATACCCTTGAACGGGGTATTGCGTGTTTCCTGTTTTTCCCTTGTTGTTTCTTTCTTTGCTTGATTTCTTGAGTAGAGGTCACTGCCAGTAAATTTGGATAATTTATACTGTGTTCATGTGATTTGCCTTTCATGCTTTGCTTATTAGGCAGTTTTCCAGTTTCCATGCCTAGTTGTAGGATAGTGGAACTGTTGTATTGTATTGTTGTTGTGCATTAAAATG
The DNA here is from genome assembly GCA_963277665.1 of Viscum album. Lineage (NCBI taxonomy): Eukaryota > Viridiplantae > Streptophyta > Magnoliopsida > Santalales > Viscaceae > Viscum > Viscum album. The sequence continues at coordinate 59,323,720 of OY728129.1, forward strand.
ATAGCCAAGTAGTTCTTGAGGTTTACTTGGACTGATACGCATGCTATGCATGTTTGTTTTACATAGGGCTGCGAGAACCTAGTGTAGTGGACCATAGGGAGAATGGACGTAAGGGATTCTCTAGAGTGTCTTTAATTTAAGATGCGAGACCACAGGGGGAATTGACGTTGAGTGCTTCCTCGGAGAGTCTGTAGTTCCTCGACGTGGGCCACAGGGGGAATTTATGTTGAGTGCTTCCCCAGAGATCCTTTAGCATGATACGAGACTGTAGGGGGGAATTGACGGTGAGTGCTTCCATGGAGAGTCTATTCCTTAGCTGAACTAGAGGGGTGTGACTGTGTGTGCTTCCCACAGGGTTGCGAGTGCTTGTAGGTTGAACCTTAGGGGTTAGACTATGAGAACTACCCAGAGGTTACCTTTTTGTTCTACTTGCTTGAGTGGTTGTTTCTTGTTTGTATTTTATATGCTAGAAGTTGTGGATTATCACTGCTGTGTATTATTATGTTTACTACTTACTGTTACTGCTTATTGTACTTTACCTACCATATATTCACTGACTGTTAGGCACAGATCTTTGGGTGGTTGCCTACTAGGACCTTGTCTCACACCCTGTTTAGGCCATGCTTTTGGGCCCAAGCAGATTATATTGTTGTAGTTATAGATAAGGGAAAGCACCCTTCGACTTCAGGTTCTTGAATGCACTGGATCTAGAGAGAAAGGGACCAAGCTGAGGCTTGCGATGCTGAGGAGTTTCTCATCTGTTATTCGTTTGTACTTTGGTTTAGTACTGTGTTCAGCATTGTGACTTGTTTGGATGTTTCCTAGACATATGTCTATCATGCATCATTTACATATATCTCTACTCCATTTGTTTATTTATCAGTCTTCTGTTGTTCACTCTTGTATGGATGTCTACTGTTTCCGCTATTGTCATTATTTGTTTTTCTCTTCTGTTGTGTACTCTGCCAATGAGGGCATAGTTTCCCCACCATCACACCCAAGGCCCTCACTACTAGTCGGCAGCCTCTGGAATTTGGAGAAATGCTCTTGAGGTCATGTGACCAACTGGGTATAGGGCACCTCTGGGTGGCTTCCGGAACCAAGATGTTACACTAGATTTCTCAAATTGCCCAGATTTGAAGAGGTAAATTGATTACTTTATAAATCATTCATTTCTCACTATTTACCCCCCATTCCAGTTCCTAAATGACCTCCTCGTCATTGTTTGAACCTCACTTGAATGTTTGGCTAGTTTAAAATTCAGATACTAGTGAATATAGGGTGATTTCTCCCAGATTCCATCAAGTAAGTGTTCCTACCTTTCATTTCTTCCATTTCCTTAGGGTTTCATCCCCCTTTCTTGGTGTTCCAAAGTGTCCATAAGTTAGGGTTAGAACCTAGAGTTTTTTATAGTGTCTTTTTGGTGTAATATTGAGATTTTAGGTTTCTCTTCACTTCCTTGTGGTGTGGCGGTGGTGTGCTTGATATTTCGCACCAAGATTTAAGGGTTTCGACTCAAAAGGTAGGTGATTCCAGGGCTAAAAATTCCTTGATGAGTTAGTTTTCGTGTTTTAATGATTTTTCATGTTCCTTATATGCTGTGTGTGGTGCGAAAACCATTTTTGAGGGATTTGGTTAAGCATTTAATTTTATAATTCCATTTTTGTTGAAGTTGTGGACTTTTTGAATGTAACACATGTGGTATCTTTTGTGGTAGTTTTATAAAATATGAAATTGATTTATTAGTTTTTAAAAGGGGATGAAAATTCTATTTTTTAATGGTTTAGTCTCATGTGGGCCTTGGAAGGGGGTTTTTGGAATAGGTTTGGTGTGTAAAACTTTGTTATACTTCTTGAGATCATTTTATGAAAATGGGTGTTTTAATTTGTATTTTCATGGTATTATTAAAGGTGATTTTATGATATGACCGGAGGTCTTCATAGTCTTCAAAATTACATTTATTAACCTACACTAGCATAGTGGTGCTAGGTCAATCAACAGATAAGGCAGGTGAGTGAATTCTAAGGTTTTAATCAAAATAAACTCCACTGTTTTCAGCAGTGGAGGGAGTGATCATCTTCTTACTTTTCATTATTATTATTTTTTATTTTTTAATGATGCAGTGCAACAAGATGAGGTATAAAGTTTTTTACAAAGTAAATAAATCTTATACTACAAAGCTAAAATGATAAATAAATATAGCAGACTAACATTAAGCAGCAACAACAAAGAAGCTAAGATCAATAGTTTTCTCGGGAATTCCAAACATGATGGTTAAAATGATAAATCTACACTAAATTTAATTGAATCACACCTTAAAAATCAGTTGATATATCTTCCTCGCCAGAAGACACATCAAACAATACTATGAATTTTAGAGTTTGCCACTCTAAAGATCATCCTCTGTTAAAATTTTGAAAAAGAATATAGTTGAGGTTAAACTCGCCATAAAACTCCAATTGTAATGACATTAATGCTTCAAAAAAATCATGATCAAGTTCAATCTCACCAATTGAACTTGAAACTATGAAATTTTTTATAGAAAGGTGTGAACAATTTAACTTAACATCAAAGCTGATCTAGTTGATTAATTCTGATGTCAATCGAAGAGTAAGTGAAAAATTTAACAGATAAACCAACAAATCTTAAAGATCCCAAGATAGAAATCAAATTATATTCATAATGAAATCTAGCATTGAAAACAAACGAAAAAAGAGTACAAAGATTAAAGAAAGGATTAGGAAGAACTCCCTAATTGATGCTCTGCCTTCGGGCTCCTTAGTCTCCAGCTTGACTCAAGTACTTCTCCTTGGAGTCTGCTCTCGGATGGATGTGATCGTGGTATGAGAATGAGCATCCCCAACCTCAAAAAATTATACTGCTACTCTGCTTTTATTCCCACCTGTCATCTGCTACATGTCACCACACACCTTCCACCGACATAGTCTGTTTCTTTAATGCGCACCGCACACGTGCGTTTTTTTTTGTGACTAGCACGTCACACTAGTTTTTCTCATGCACTAACTCCAGGTGTGTTATTTCCGTGAACCTGGATGTTTTTTAGACTTTGGTGTGGACTTGCACATGTTTCTAACTCCACTATGAACCTGCACAACTAAAACAAAATAAAATAGATAAATCATGAAGAAATTTAAATAATAGTTATTTTTTAAAGTCTAATGTTATAATACTTATTAAAAAGTAATTTAACGCCAACTAATAAATACTTTAGTTAATAGATATTATTTTCTTTTATATATTTTTAATTAAATTAATTATTTAAAATTATTATGATATTAATTTAATTAAAAGGTTATAATTTAAATTAAATAAATTATTATGTTTATTAGTTTAAAGAGTGAATGATTTTAAACTAGAATATTAAAATTATAATGAAACGTTATAAGATAATTAAGTAATTAAATATTTTATAAATTAAATTGAATTAATTATCTTATTATTTTTTTGAATTATAATCCTTATATTAATTAAAAATTTAGATTACTATATTTATTAACATATATAAATTCATTAGTCAGTTTATTTAAAAAAAAATAAGAATTAATATTTTATTTTTAAATATATATTCTTATAACCAAATTATTTTAAAGTTTATTTAATTTTAATTATTAGTTATTTATTTGTTAATTTATTAAGGTTTTTTTTAAATTGTTTGATTTTTTTAATAGATTAGGTTTTCACCCCTCCCCCCAAATATCGGCGCACGGGGGGTGGGGGGGGGGGGTCTCCATCCTCCTAAAGAACAGGAGTCGACCCTCCTCATCTAAGCTTCAAGCGGCGGTCAGCTCCTACCCCTTACCCATCGACTACAAGCGGTTCTCCCTAGCACCGAATCGATTCTTCACATAGTGACGTGACACCGGCTCAGAATAATCCTCCGTGGCGATGTGGTTCAAATCCTTCAGACCCGAGAGCTCCTCCTCGTACTTGGTAGGCAACGGTGAGGCTTCGGCTTCGGTCTTCCAGATACAACACGACGGCGAACCCCCTGTTAAGCGATGGCTTCCATAGGCCTACCTTAGCTTGGAATATATATTTCCCAAGCCTGGATTGGCTTTATCAGCACATGGGTGGACTCAAATAGTAACATCATTAGTTCAAAGTTTCAGATTTGTGAAAACTAGTGGATGAATTTATATATATATATATAAATGATTTTCTCGTTTGAGTCTGGTCCACGATTTCCAATTGCAATTTTTTTCTGATCTGATTGGTTCATCGAGACAATGATGTGAAAACAGAGTTGGAAAACGACACCGGTGTTATGAGGCTATACCTTGAAGAAAAAAAATCACAAGATATGTTACAGTGGCAAGGGAAATTGTGAGAGGAGAATTGCAGTGTTGGTGTGCAAAAAACAGTCTCACGGCTGAATAAAAGGGTGAGAACCGGTGAGACAACATAAAGGAAATGACGGTGGCACCGTCACCTGGGGTATGATGGTAGGGGAAAAGGCAATCAAGATCGGTAGGAGGGAATGCAGTAGGGGAGCAGATCAGTTGAAGACGCCCAATGGTGAGGTGCAGGGGAGAGCGCAGGATCACATTTATTATAAAAATAAAACAAGAGCAGCAGCGGTGTGGGGGTCACCGGTAGAAAGAATAATAAAAGTGTCACCGGTACTCAAAAAAAATATCACTGTTAGAAAAGTCACCGGTGAAAATTATTAATGGTCACTGGTAGACTAAAATAAAAGGTCACTGATACTTTAAAATTAAGGTTACTAAAGGCGCAAAATAATGCTCACAATTGGGGATAAAAAGGTCACTGGTGAAGATTAAATAGAAGGGTCACCGATGAAAAAAGGTCACCAGTAGACTTAATAGTCACTGTTTCCCATTAATAAAAGGGTCACTGTTAGAACAAAAATTAATAACTAACGGTAACCTTCAAAAATAAAAAATGCATAAATTGAACTTAAAATTAAAAGTTAAGTAAAATAAATAAAAATATTGAAAATAATTAATTAAAAGAAAGCTAAACACCATGAATTTAAAACATAATTTTAATTAAACTTTAAACATTAAAATTATTAATTGAAAAAACTTAAATTATAAATTGAATAATTTTTAAACTAAATTGATAAAAGACTTAAATTTAAAATACTATATAAATAATTACAGGGTAAAAAGTAAATGAAAAAGAGTAGCATCAGTGACACAATAGGTCACTGATGGCTCTTTCCTACCTGATCGGTAGACTAAATTCAACAGAAAATGAATAAATAATGTAACTTCATACATAAGATTAAATAATTAATGTTTTAAAACTCTTATTTAATTATTTAAACAACTATTTTACTACATAAAATTAAAAGAGAACTATTTTATTTAGTTTGAACTAAAATTCTTATCTTAAGTAATTATCAGGATGATTAGACGAATTATTTAACATTTTTAACCTATTCTAATTAAACTAGATTAAAAGATAAAATATGAAAATAAAGACTGAGTTAATTAAATAGATTTACGATTATTAAATAATTATTTATAAAAAAGGTAGTTTATTAAAAAGTCAAGCAGATTTAAATTAACCAAACTAATTAGGACATAAATAAATTATAAAAGTCAAGTAAGATTAAAATTATTAATTTAAATACTAAAAATAAATAATTAATTATAAAAAATTGATTAATTGAAAAAATTAATTATAAAAATACAAAAGTACAATTATTTAGTATAAAGTGCTTAAATAATTAATTAAATAATTAAAAATTAAGTAAAAATATGTGGCAAACTATGTAAAAATAGAGACACATCATTTTATAACACTTGAAAGTGGTTTTATAAATGTCTCTAGGGTTTAAAAGTCTACTTTGGTAGTGTTTTGGCATGGTTTTGTCCTTGAAATATGGTTTTGAAATGGGTTTTATGAGCAAAGTTTGGGTATACTCTTTAGAATTGTTTTATGAAAGATTTGAATGATTTAATGATTTATGTAAGAGGTGAAACCATATTGGAAAACTGTTTTGGAGTGTTTATATTTTGAAATGGTATATTTTAAATGTGAAAGGGGATGTTTTGTGATGTGTTCCATCTTGGAAATGTTTTATAAAAATGTTTGAAAGATTTACTAAAGTGTGTAAGAGATGTGAAAGTGATGTGGGATGTTTTGTGTGAGTGTCATGTGAAAAATGGATTTTGGTTATGAAAATGTTATTATGTAACATGTTAGTGGGCTATTATGTGAGTTGGTATATCTTGTAATGGTTTTATAAAACTGTTTAATGGATTTGTGGAAGTGTTGAAGAAATGTGAAAAGTGTTGTGGGCTATTTTAGTGTGAGTCAGATTTCAAAATCAATTTGAATGAAAAGTGGAATTTTATGACTTGTGTGGTATACATGTGGGATGTTTGGTGATTTTTTGATTTGGAAATGATATTTTCATGTGAAATGTATATTTCTTGACTTGTTGAACTTGTTTGATCACTAGGGGAAAACCCAGGTATCTAGGTGGGTGGACATGTACAAGTGTGCTAGTGAATCTGTGGGGTTTGGCCTCAGTTTCACTTAGAAATATTGATGCTTACAACTTGAACTAAATTATGATGATGATGATTTGGGACCACTCGGTTATGGGTATTTTCCCTACTAGTGTCTCATGCATGATAACATATATTTGTGATGGTTACTCTCACCGAGATATGAGGTACCTAGGACCCACAGCTAGCTAGTTCCTAGGGGTTATTTCCTATTTCTTGTGATCATTAGATCCTTTATACTTACCTTTGTAATATAGTATATTTGGATGGAAAATTTAGTAGATTTGGAATTTCTTTTAAAAGTGTTGATTCTTGAAATTATCCCATTTGAAAACTGATTCTTTTTTAAAGTTGCATCTTTTAGAAATTGGAACTAGAAATTAAACATTTTTAAAAACTTTCATGCTTTTCATATTTGAATGTTTATAACATGGAATATCTTAGTGGTGGTATCCTGCTGGGCTTGGATGAAACCCTACTTACACTTTTGGGTGTAAGTAGACTTGGTTTTTTTATGTCGCAGTTTGGGTACAATTTATAGTTCCAGTGGTTCGGGTTTCTAGCAGGTTCTTGGTGGTGATGTCTTGTGGAGATGGCTTGAGGGCGGTGCCTCTTGACATGAGGGTTCATGGGATGTGTTTTTTTTGTTTTTTACCTTTTTTATAGTCTTTGTGAGTTTTTTTAAACTATGTAATTCAATTTTGAATTTTTGTAAAAGATTGTTTGGTTTGAAGAATCCAGATTTGTTTTATTGGATTCATTTGTTGTTTTAAGTTTATAAACTTGGGTAAATCATTCCCATTTTTTATTTTATGATACCCAGGAACTTGTTCCAACCCATGGGGATCGGGAACACCCTTCATGACATGTCAAGGGTTGGGTTTGGTGCTAGTTTTGGCTGCAACCCAATTAAGTTTGTGACAAAATGGTATCAGAGGAGGTTTATGTTAACTGTTTGGGTCATGATATTTGGAGAACAGTCAGGATAGTCTAGAGTTAGGGTTTTTAAGACATGGAATTCTGGTTATGAGTAGTGTGAATTATCATCAAACCTCATTATGGTATTCAAGTCACCATGGGAGGTCAAGACTTATCTAATTCCTTTGTTTTTTTTGATGATGATTAAGGGAAATGAAAAGAGAGTTGGGTAATGGTCTCAGTGAGCTCGTAGGGCCTAGAAAGCCATGTGAATCTAGGGATATTTCCTTATAACACTCTCTGTAATGGTTAAGTGATTGGAATATTGCCACCAACCATATGTCCAAGTCACCCACCGAAGCTAGTTTCTCCCTCGCATTGTCTTGTGTCCTTTAGTTTTGAAATTTTGGAAGTTCAATTTTAAAGTAAAAATGACATGGTTTTAAGAAGCCTATGGTTTTTGTGAAATTATTTTCAAATAAAGAGGGAAGGGTTTTATTTTTGAAATGTTGGAACTAAAATTTCAGAATTTTTTTTGAATTAGGAAAATGGTGTGTTTATGCCTCTTTTGAAATGAAGAAGTCTGTTAAAGTTGGTTTTGAAAAAGTGTTTCCAATAGAGTTTTCTAAACTATTGAAAGGTGTTTTAATGGGATGAGATGTTTTGAAATTAATGTGTATGACTTGAAAGTGAGTTTTCATTTGAATTATTGTGCCTTTCTGAAAAGTTCTGTAAGGGTAATTTGGGTTCGATTTCATGGTTAACAGTATTGAGAAAAAAAGTATTGGTTGATTGTTCTGGTTTTGAAAAGTGGAAAGATTTATTGTTTTAACCTTTGGTATTTTTGTGAGCGACCAAATTCATTGGGTTATAAGGGATGATGGATGGTTAATAGAATTAATAGATGATTTTTGGGATGGATTTGAGGAGGGTTCCTGGTGTGGCATGGAAACATGCATGTGTGTGGCCCATAGGGTACCATTGGTGGATACGCTAACCACTAAACTGTTTGTTTTCAAAGAAATGTTTCTAAAAGGAAAAATTAATGTCTTGATGAGTGTCTTGGTATGGTGTGTATTATTTGTTTTTAGAAATGTTGATGTTGTGTAATGTTTTGAGTCTAAGAACCCCTCTTATTTGAACGGTGTTTTGGGTTTGTGTTTGGTTGGTAAGCTGGGTTGAAGGGCTAGTTAGTGTTCTATTTTGAGAAAAGTTTAGAAAGCCTTTATGGTCGTTCCCCTCATCTGTTTGGATCTGGTTTTGGTATTTCTTAACCAATGGACCTGGTTGGTTGGGTCCTTGGTTTCTCTCATTGGACAAGGTACGCCCCCATTAAGGGTTAATGAACAATTGAGGTGCAACCTGAATTGTTTCACCATTGAAAAATCTTCCATTTGATAAATGTATGTAATCTTTTCTCAAGATTTTTAGAATGAGTCTACACCCTTTTATTTTTGTGTTTGAGGATACTCTTGTAGAGGGAGAGTGCTCGTGGAAGGTTGAAAGAGACCATAGTTTCTTAAGTGGCCTGATTCATTGAAGGTGCAAGTGGTTTGGGGTTGTTAGTGTGGATGAGTGTCTAGATGGTGTCTAAGAGGGCCTCTAGGTCCTTCATAGTCTCTTTGAAATAGTAGTTCACATTAAACCACCAATGTGGGAAATATGGTCATTAGAGGCCATTATGGCCACCTTTTCGAATTGTGTGTTGTTTTGGGACTTGGCATAAGGTCCCCTTCCATGTATTGTTTCTATCAATCGCAATGGTCATGTTTAGTGACACCTTGTGATGTCGTGTGCTCATTTGACTATAAAGGTGAAGGTTGTGAAATTCTATGAGGGTCTATGTTATGTTGGGAGTATGTCTCCCTTAGGGAAAACTTCAAATACTCTATCTTAGAGAAAGTTTTTTATATGTGTCCTCCCCTTCTGTTGTTTCTCACCTAAAGAAACAAGGTGCGATGTGTGTGCATATTCTGATCCCTTGTATCAGTGAAATTTCATGTTTCAATAAAGTGAGTTTTGGATTGTTTTATGTATTGGTGAACCCATTGGGGTATGCGGTGTAGTTTTTTGTGGTGCCAAAAGAAGAAGTTTCATATAGGGGTTTCCAAATCCAAACTGCCAGGATGAAGATGCTTCAATATTTTGAGCATCAGCCATAAGTCCCGGAGAGAAGCTGGCATGTAGTTAGGGGAAATCCCAGGGTCCTTTAAACCCTTGTACAAGTCCTACCCTCAGTATGAATGATATGAAGCGTTAAAAACTCTGGTTTTATCATCTTTATTCTATTATTCTCATTTGATGGAAAGATGTGGAGGTCCTCGTTCCCATGTTTGTCGCCTATTGTCTTTCCTTACCCCTTTGGTTTCCATTTAGTTTTTGGAGAAAGGTTTAAAATTTGGCTAGATAGGTTGAGCACATTGTTTTCACATGGTGATTTTTAACCATTCCCCAGAAAACTATGTATATATAAGGATCCACACGGTTAGTTTATATTTTCCCAAACTGTGCAGACTAACCGTGTGGTTGTCCCAACTCTTTGAGTTTTTGGGTCTTTCTATGTCGGCCTATACTGGTTGGTTAAGATGGTTGGTTCTTATGGTGGGGAGACCCACCATGGGTCTCATCTATATTCTTTTGGAAATGTATAATGGAAGTATACCCCTTGTATCGGGGAGTTCATTTGGGCCTCCCCCTATTAGTGTCTCGATTCTGTATTGGGAAAAATTTATGTTGTCTCTTATGGTGGGGATCCCATTTGTGTCTCCTCATACCAGTAACTCAGTTTTGTCTCTGGTCTTGGCTTGGAAGTGGGTAGTCTTGTTTGGAGCTATCTAACTACCTACATCTTCCTTGGGTAAATGTTGGGATTGGATAATGCCCAATGGTTTATTTATATCAAGGTAAGTGTAACCTTGTTTGATGTTGTTGTTTGTTTGGGTAAATTGATTGAGTCTTGTTCAGATAATGTTTGAGGGGTTTTCTTTTAGGATAAATCCTGAATGTGCTTGATCATTTCAGTAAAGTTGTGTATGTTTTGGTTGTGAAGTATTCCTTCCTTAATTGATCACTGGAGGTGTTTTGGTCTTTGGGGGTGAAGCTTGGCAAAGGAGTCCATTTCAACCTTTTGGTTGGGTTTGGTTTGTGCTTTTGGCCTTGCTGTGACTTTCCGAGGGTGGAAAGTTTTATGGTAGGGAGAATTGTCACATACATAAATTCTTTTAAAGTCATTTTTCATTTAATTTCCATTCCTGATTTGTTTTGAGGGTTTACCATGTATTTTGGTGGAAATGGTGGGTTTTCAAATTTTGGGCCAAACCGTAAGCCCATTTCCAGATTTAAAAATAATTTTTTTGTTTCTTTTATAAATAATTTTTTTTCAACATTTAACACCCATTCAACTTCACAAATGGAATCCACTGGTATATTAAAATCACCATATAAATTTGGAATCCATAGGAATCCATAATAATTATGGATTTGGGTTTTTTATTAAGGTGTTGGGCCATCCTGAAAGCTCATTTCCTATATTAAAAATATTTTTTTAATTCTTTAATATCTCATTCAATTTTTAAGTTTTTTCAGTGATTACAACTCTCACTCAAACCCAATTACCTAAGGACCGCTCCCATGCTATACTACCCCTCTTTGGAGATCATTTGCATCAGTAATTTAGGTAAAATTTCTCTGGATTTATCAAATATCCCATATTTTAAGAGGTAAATTTATTCCTTCATAAATAATTCATTTCTCACTATTTTCCCCCATTCTAGTTCCTACATGATATCCTCATCCTTTTTCTAACCTCCCTTCATTTTTTGGCTATTTTAAAATTCAGATACTGGTGGATTTAGGTATATTTATCCAAGATTCCATAAAGTAAGTGTTCCTCCCTTCTATTTCTTCCATTTCTTTAGGGTTTTATCCCCTTTTCTTGATGTTCCAAAGTGTCCAGAAGTTAGGGTTCTAACCTAGGGTTTAACGTTGTGTATTTTTGGTGTAATATTGAGATTTTAGGTTTCTCTTCACTTCCTTGTGGTACGACGGTGGTGCGCTTGATGTTTAACACCAAGATTTGAGGGTTTTCGACCCAAAAGGTAGGTGATTTCATGGTTAACCATTACTTAATGAGTTAGTTTTATTTTTTTACTAGTTTTTCATGTTCCCCATATGTTGTGTGTGGTGTAAAAACCGTTTTTGAGGGATTTAGTTAAGCATTTAATTTTATAATTTCATTTTTTTGAATGTAACACACGTGGTATCTTTTGTGGTAGTTATATAAAATATGAAATTGATTTATTAAATATTGAAAGGGGATAAAAATTATATTTTTTAATTAATTAGTGTCATGTGGGCCTTGGAAGGGGGTTTTTGGAATAGGTTTGGTGTGTAAAACTTTGTTATACTTCTTCAGAGCATTTTATGAAAATGGGTGTTTTTATTTGTATCTTTTGTGGTATTATTCAGGGTGATTTTATAACACTTGAAATTGGTTTTATAAATTTCTATAGGGATAAAAATTATACTTTGGTAGTGTTCTTGTGTGGTTTTGTCCATGAAATATGGTTTTGAAATGGGTTTTATGAGAAAAGTTTGGGTATACTCTTTAAAATTATTTTATGAAAGATTTTAATGATTTAATGATTTATGTAAGAGGTGAAACCATATTGGAAAACTATTTTGGAGTGTGTATATTTTGAAATGGTATATTTTAAATGTGAAAGGGGTTGTTTTGTGATGTGTTCCATCATGGAAATGTTTTATAAAAATATTTTAAGGATTTACTAAAGTGTATAAGAGATGTGAAAGTGATGTGGGATGTTTTTTTTGTGAGTGTGATGTGAAAAATGGATTTTGGTTATGAAAAGGGTATTATGTAACATGTTAGTGGGATATTATTTGATTTGGAATATCTTATAATGGTTTTATAAAAAAAATTAATGGATTGGTGGAAGTGTAGAAGAAATTTGAAAAGTGTTGTGGGCTATTTTAGTGTGATTCAAATTGCAAAATCGATTTGAATAAAAAGTTGACTTTTATGACTTGTGTGGTATACATGTGGGATTTTTGGTGAATTTGTGATGTGTAAATGATATTTTCATGTGCAAAGTATATTTATTGAATTTTTTAACTGGTTTGAGCACAAGGGGAAAACCCGGGTATCTAGGTGGGTGGACGTGTACTAGTGTGCCAGTGAATCTGTGGGGTTTGGCCTAAGTTTCACTTTGCAAGATTGATGCTTACAAATATAACTAAACTATGATGATGATGATTGGGGACCACTAGGTTATGGGTATGTTCCCTAATAGTGGCTCATGCATGAGAACATATATTTGTGATGGTTACTCCCACCGAGATACGAGGTACTTGGGACCCACAACTAGCTAGTGTCTAGGGGTTATTTCCTATTGCTTGTGCTCATTAGATCCTTTATACTTACCATCAGCATAAGGTATATTTGGATAGAAAATTCAGTAGCTTTGGAATTTATTTTAAAAGTGTTTATTCTTTAAATTATCCCACTTGAAAATTGATTCTTTTTTAAAGTTGCATCTTTTAGAAATTGTAACTAGAAGTTACATGTTTTTGAAAACATGCATGATTTTGATATTTGAATGTTTATCGCATGGAATCTCTTAGTGGTGGTATCCTACTAGGATTTGGCTAACACCCTACTTACACCTTTGGATGTAAGTAGACTTGGTTATTTTTGATTTCATAGGTTGGGTATAGTTTATAATGCCAGTGGTTCGGGTTTCTAGCAGGTTCTTGGTGGTGATGTCTTGTGAATATGGCTTGAGGGCAGTGCCTATTTTCCATGAGGGTTCATGGGCTGTTTCTTTTTGGTTTTGTACCTTTGTTATAGTCTTTTTGAGTTGTTTTAAACTATTTAATTCAGTTCTGATTTTTCGTAAAAGATTGTTTGGTGTGAAAAATCCAGATTCGTTTTATTGGATTCATTTGTTGTTTTAAGTTTTTAAACTTGGGTAAATCATTACCAATTTTTATTTTATGATACCCATGCACTTGTACCAGCCCGTGGAGATCGGGAACGCCCGTCGGGCCATGTTGCGGTCAGGGTTTGGTGTTGGTTTTGGCGTCAACCCGATTCGGTTCGTGATAAATATACATTTAATTAATTATTACACACAACCAGCCTAACCTTCCTAGTTTATTATAATTCCATTACCCAGCTTAGTACAACCACATGAACCAAGATCACACCCTTAAACATCTCATATAATCAATTTAAATAATTAAGTACAAGCATAAATTTAATTATGGTCTCACTCGGTAAACCCAATGTGAGAATTTAGTTATGCACCACAAAACAACTATAAAATTAAGGAGAAATATAGGAACCACCTATATTATAATCATAGAAGCATTCTCATCTAATATTTACTTTTAACTTAGTTCAAAATGAGAGGAATTAGATATTTAGAAAAAAACACTAAAAATAGCACAAAAAGACTCTCACAGATTTAGCATTTTGTGTGGAGAGATAATCAAAGAAAATAAAATAATAGATTTCAGGCCTTATTGAGAGGATTCTATAGCCACTAATGGAGCTTGTATTAGAGCTTAGATGACGAGAGGAGGCCAAATCCTATGTAGATAAGAAATGGGAGAGGCCTCACTATTCTATATGAGAAATGGAGGAGAAAGTATGAGTAATGAAGGAAATAGGATGGAGGAAAAAATTATTCATTTCATACATTTAAATGACCCACATGGTTTGGTGGCATGGTTTGGCTAACCATGAACCTACCATGTGACATTCGCTGATTAAGCACCACACCAACATGGCTATGCACATGGTTTAAAAAACATGTGCTGCCCATATAGATTTCATCTCTTAAAAACTAAATAGGTATTGCAATACCATGTACCCCTACCTATATAGTTTTAAAAATCATTTATAGTGTAACATGGGGGCTGCAAATTTACTCATGGGGGGATATACATTTTTATCAAACTATGTTCCTCTATCTATGTTTTCTCGAAACTGACTTTCTGGGGCCAAACACACCCGAAACTAATATGAACCCTTGAGAAAATTTTCAAGACTTAAAACCCATCTAAAAAAGGACTTGGTTTAATTAAAATCCTGAAATTATGTTTTAAATAAAAAAATAAAGTTGGTTTGACCACAAAAAACAAAAATTGAAAAAGGTTGAAGAATTTCAATGCTCTCAAAAACTCAGGACATTACAGTCTCCCCACCTTATAATAGCATGTCCTAGAGCAATCAGGATTTACCCAGAGATGGTACTAAACATACCCATCTCATTTACATGAACCCAGTATACCCTGATTAATCAAACACATTTCAACCCTCTTTTAGGCACTCCCCACCTTAGGAGTTACCTACCCGATCACTTCCAAACCCAAAACAACATTCTGATTGTTCCATCAACCATCCTTATACATACAAGTCCTACCATGAAATAACATCATTCCTACACCACATCAGGTTCTCAATTCATGACTGTGTCATACCTGACACTCGTCAAGTCCTGCACCTCATCATATACCCATTTCATACCTATTCCATACACGAAAATCATCAAATCCCACATCTCATCAGATTACCATAAGTCTTTCACCACAATAGATGTTAAAAATAATCTAAAATAATATATATTTACATATATACATACACATCATAGTCCTAATGCCTACACACCTCATACATATCACACATCATATGATGCCCAAAATAAATCCCAGTGCCTATGCACATTATATATATATATATATATATCATGCATCATAATAGATTCCAACCTACTAACCAACACCTGGTTAGTCTAAAAACAATACTAATTCACCTCATGAACTAAAACCTTCTATTCCAAAACAAAATAAAACTCAATCATGCCATAATCAAGGTATAAATCTAACTATTGTTGGCTCACCAGCCTGCTATGACCCCTGCATCTCAACAACATACACCCAGTCTGTTAACTAACTACCTGAGTCCTGGCCTCCCTAAGGATTTGTACTAGCTACAATCCACTAACCCCACTATTGGATTTCTTTATCTATTTTACGACCTCTGCATGTAGCTAAATCCTATGTACCAGCTTCTAGTATTTCCCCCCATTTAACATCAAATCCCTAAGTTTGTCCTAGTCCCTTACTTCTAGATATCTGAAAAGGCTTCCTGTAGAACCTCTTTAGATGGCCCAAATGGCCACATTCTCAAAAATCCTTCAAAACCCAGTCACATTGGGTCTAAACATGACTTAGCTATCTGAACTATAAGAACATTGCTGAAGACCCACTCCTCGGTGGTCAACCTAAATCTCTATCCTGACTGGCCTGCTAAAACTGCTCAAGGCCCCACTTCATGCTACCTAAAGCATCAATTATAAGGTCACCAGATGTCGCAACCCTACTCAAATATGACTGGTTAATAATTTTTCCCTTGTATATCAATGCCTAATTCACCACCTCAGATAAATATGTTAGTTTAAATATGTTTACATTCATCTTGATGGTGAGTCGTAAACCACCCTCAAAACACTACACCCTGGTGATGTCATCACCCACCATAGCAGGTGAAAATCATGACAAGTGAAATTTTCTACATAATCCATGAAAAAATAATCACCCTACCAAAGATTCATAAACTCGTGGGATATATCTTCCCCCAATGTCTGTGGGAAAAAGTGATCGAAGAACCTATCCTCAAAATCCTTCTAATAAAGTCCCTCATGTCTTCCATCCTATAACTATATGTCCCACCAGTTCTTTTTCGGACCTCATAAGTCTCCACCTTCACCATACATCTATGGGGTATATCATGATAATTGAAGATTGTCTATAACAATTATATCCAATTCTATACTACCTTCGGTTTACCCTCACCCTGAAATAATGGTAGGTACTGAGATTAGAACTGACAAGCCAAGTATTCCATGGATGGATCATCTCCCAGAGCTCCCCTATCTATGCCCTGTATGACTTGAACCAAGAACGTCCTAAGCTACTCATCTAACCATGGCTCAAGATCCACCATATGTTGTGGTTGTACTACCAATACTGAAGTTTGTACCTACAGATCATGGTCAACTCGAACCTTAGGGGCCTCATCCTGGATCTCAGGGGCCTCATCCCATGCACGCTCATGGAACAACATATCTCCACCCTCATGAAACTCCACCAGAAACCATCTAGATGGAATCATGATGAAGACAATACCATAGTTAAACAACAATAATAGTCATATATATATATATATATAACAGAGATATGGAAATATGGAATAGGAGCACATATCACCACCCTTACACCCCCTACCACATCCATGTCACATAACATATGGCCTCATGGCCTCTTAACTGCCCATATCCGAGTCAGGTCTCAAGTATCATCAGACCTCATGGCCCCTTTCCAAACCATAATAGATTCATCAATCTCATATCACATATCAATTTGGGGAAAATGAGAAGAATCCCACCAAAAAGGATAAGCATGAAAACATTTTTTAGCTTCTTTATTGACACTTTAAACAACTCTCTCCCATTTTATCATCCCTTCCTTCCCATATCAGGGTCAAGACCATATATAAAATGAATATATAATAACATATCTATATCATTAGGAAACACACACCTAGAATGAATGAGTAGAATTCCACCAAAAAAATCTAAGCAAGAAAACACTATTTATATTCTTTTTTGACACTTTAAGCATCCCAACGCCTCTTAGTACATTATTGATTCTCAATGATAATCACAAGAAGAAAACACATAATATAAACCTATGTGCCTACCATGATTCATAATAATCCTCCATTTATATACCAAGATAAGGGTCAAACCACATAATAGATAAAAATCACACCCAAGTGAACCAATTGATGTAGAAATCAAATCAACTATAAAGGCACACAATATAACATATATTTCACACACATGGTAACTTGGTCAGTCCCTCATTCAAGGGGATACAGGCACCCAAACATGAGCTCGGTACCTAGTCCTAAATACATCCTAATATCCAATATACCATAGTCCAAATAGTAAGACCATAAATGGAAAAGAAACACCTTTGATACAATTTGTATCATCTTGACCTAGTTTTCCACTTGAACAGTGATATGATATGATTGGTCAGTGGGCCTTAGGTGCACCTCCTTGTATTTCAAAGGCTACTGACAAGTAGTAGGGTTATGATTAGGTGATAGTAGTGAGACTATACCCTCTGGTGGTGATAATAATAATAGTCTATATATATGTATATAACACAACATAAGTAGGGCCATAAACAGAATAAGTAAATAAACTTAGATTAATCATAATAAACAACAATAGTAATAAATAATCCCAAAGGAATAACCATTTATAGATAAAACATGAAATTTTATAATTGTTCATACAAAATAATAGACAAGAAGGGTCACCCATGGATAACCATATCAGTACATATATTAAGAATGCAAAATATTAAAAGGAAAATCCAGCTCAGTGTAGGAACAAAAATGGTCCATTTCCATACATACCATGTAAAAGGTACATTTAAGATCACTAAGGCCCATCTCTAAAGACTAATCCCTTCCCTAATCTAAAATTCATAATGTTACATGCATCTTGAGGGGATCATGTAGGGTGTGAGTATGAACTCATTAGGCCCCCATCAATGTGTTTTTATCTTATATCTGTAATTATACAGGTACAAGCAGAATATAAATAAAAAAGAACCACAAATGTTTAATAATTTAACCTGCTTCTCTTGTTCTCAATAGCCATAAGGAATCATTTTCCTTATTTGGAAAATGCCAGTGTATATTTTAATATATTCCCCCAAATATATATATAGAATACAATACATGTATATATATATATATA
This sequence comes from Viscum album, assembly GCA_963277665.1. NCBI lineage: Eukaryota > Viridiplantae > Streptophyta > Magnoliopsida > Santalales > Viscaceae > Viscum > Viscum album. Next base: position 59,342,000 of record OY728129.1, read on the forward strand.
TATTTCCATTAGTGAGTACCCATGGATTAATACCAACAAATCCCATGATGAATATCATACGAAGTGAACCCTTAGGTTCCACCTATATAAATATCACATGACACCTCATACCATCCAATCAAGTATCCAACATCCCAATGGAACAACTAGTCAAAAAGTCCCAAGTCCCTCATACCTCTGCTCGGAAATTTCCCATCGGCTCAATAACCCAATGTCTCGAGGCATGATGATATCTGTCCTCCATTAAATAAATATCTATTGGCTCAACAACTGACATCCTGAGGCATGATGATACCCATCCTCCAATAATCTCATACTATTGGCCTCAAGTATACTTGTGAGCCTCAATCCCATATAACAGCTCAAAGACCTTCAATTTTATGATTATCACCTCCAACATAACTGATGATCAACACCATCCCCTAAGTCGCAATATCTATAGAGGCCTTCATGCACAAAGAGTGGTCAATACCAACCAAATTGAGTCCTGTATGTTTGCACATGATTCCAATGGTGCATCAACCAATAACAATGATGAGAATCACCACTAATAACTTAAAAAATTATTTAGAAACTCTTTCCCCTTTGACCATGTCACTAAAATATTGATGGTCAACATAATATCAAGTCACATAGTCTATGCCCTCATCCTAAGGACCTTGTCAACTCAAACCAATCACCATATCACATCAACTTGTTGATCATAATCACTTCATGCATCTCAGTCCAAGACCAAATTGATGAACTACATCTACTCAGTCCAGGTGTTCAAAAAAACATCAATCCTTGGGTTATTCCTGTCACATTCCCATGGAACAGATTCAATAAATATAAATTTAATTGATTAAAACACACAATAGACCTACCCTACCCAGTTGGTCATAATCCCCTTTCCCATCATAGTTCATCTATATGAATCAACATTATTCCCATCGACATCTCATATAATCAATTTAAATAATTAAATACATGATTCTATTTAATTAGGGTCTCATGATCAATACAATGTGTGAATTTAGGCACAAAACACAAAAAACTAAAAATTAAGGAGAAATCTAGGAACCACCTACCTTATATGGGTAGGTGCTTGCTCATATAATATTGGATTCTAAATAGAGCCAAAATGAGAGAAATATAAGATTTAGGTAAACACCCTAAAAGAAGGGAAAAAAGGGATTGCATGGATGGAGAATTCCATGTGATAATATAATTAAATAAAAGAAACTAATGGATTAAAGGACTTAGAAAGAGGAATTCATAGACACTAATGGAGATTGGATTAGAGATTAGATGCGGATACGAGGCTAAAGCCTAGGTGAAGAAGAAATGAGAGAGGATCCCCTATGATGTGTGAGAAACAGAGGATAAAGGATGAGGGAGTAAAGAAGTAAGATAGAGAGAAAAATCCATCATTTCATCCCTTTAAATGACCCACATAGTTTGGTCATACCATTTGGCTAACCGTGCGACAATTATGCGGTGCTCACCGCCTAAGCACCACACCTCACATAGCTAAGTGAATAGTTTTCCAAAATGTTAATAGCTTGTGCAGATCCCCTTTGTTAAAAATTTCATAGGTGACACATGGTTTTTCACCCTCTCCCGTATGTTTTGACAAACTATGTAAAGTGAAATAGTTAGGCTACCCGGTTACTCTTGGGAGGCCTCCCGATTTGATTAAATTGTGCACCTCTGTCTGTGCTTTCCCAAAACTATGTTTCCAGGTCTAGACGCACCTAAAACTCATTAAAAACCCAAATAAACTTACCGAGACTTAAACCTCATATAAAAAGGTCCTTGGGTTAATCAAAATCTTGGAATTAGGTTCCAAATCCCAAAAAGAAAGTCAGAATGAACACAAAACACAAAAAAACAAATAGGTTGAGGAATTTTAGCCCACTCAAATACTTAGGATGTTACACATAAAAAATTAATTATTGGATTTCATAATAAAGAAACCTTATTTTCAATATATTACACCTTAGGTTGAAAAAATTTCATCCATGATCATTACCAAAACTTTACGATGTTATCTTATACTTAGAATTATCACAAGGGTTATCACTAAATTTTTCTCAACATAGTTTCCTTAATTTAACTAAACCATGTTGTGATACCAACTATAATGACCATAATTTTCATACATAGATATAAAATCTTAATAGATGAATATTCATTACATAATATAATGATCTATGACAAAATTGTATAGGTATAGTACCTTTAGAAACATGGATACCTAAATAACTAGTTTATAAATAAATTGAATCATCTCCCATTTAGTTATTCATAACTAGAACCCTTGTTATAAATATTATATTTAAAATATTTCTTCATAACCTAGGGAAATGAAACATAAGAAATGGTGAGATTATATTATCAATAAGGGTAAACAAGGGATATATCAATGATCACTTGATCATAACATGAGAATAAGGGTATGAGTACATGAAAATAACATTTGAAAATCATACCCCTTATATCATAGATCATAATTTTGGGTCATGGTATAAATCATGGAAGTTAAATAGACATGAATTAAAAATAAATCAAATAACTTGATCCATGAGAGCATAATTTTGGAATAAGAAATAAGTTTTTGGAAGACGTATAAGCATATAAAATCATTTATTTAGTATTCACAGGTCATTTCTAAGAATATCATAGTAGAATGGGTTCACTACCCAAACCATAATAGTATTCAAGGTTCAATCCATAGAATATAATAGTATAAAAATTTCCTTAATGATATGGATTCACTGCCCATTCTAGTCCTATTTATCTCATGAGATATCAATCTTTACCCAATGCATCAGAGTTCTATATAATTTTAGGCCCACCCACCACGTAATTAAAATCATAAATATGTGTTCCAAAATATTATAAAATATTCATCATATTATAACCCATGAAAATAAATTTGTTTCATAAAAATTTCATAATAACATAACCTTTTGAAAAGAAAATGGTTTCATAAACATTTCACCAGTTCAATATATTGTAACTCATGTGAAAGGAATGTGTTTCATAAAAAAAATTTCATAATAATAATTATCCATATAGATAAAGAATAAGGTTGTAAATTTTTATCATATCCCCAATAAAGCATAAGTGAAATCAAAGTTATTTTATTTTATGAATATAATTACCATTATAAGACCATTAAAGAATTATTGAGAAAAGTACCCCTTCCAATTTGAAAATAACTTTTCAAAAACTAAAAATTCACGAAATATTATTAATGTAATTTTATTTTATTATATCCATGGAATCTTATAAATGAATCTTTATAGTATCCTTTCTTGATATCAAGGCCCTAGTTTGGCTCAACCTCTGCTCTAACTACCTGATCTATAGTATTAGGATCTATTTTAGCCCGACATTGTGGTTTTCATGGGGGGGGGGGGTAGGGGTTGGGATGTGTTGGTTTAGATTTCATCAGGTTTCAAGGAGGAAAAATCCATTTTGTTTTTGTTTCATCTATTGGATTTCTATTTTCTTTCAAAAGTTATTTTGTGAGGTTCTCTTGTTTTATAGAGGTCTGTGATGATGGTGGTTCCATTTGATCACGAGCATATTTGGATATCTTTTTGGTTCTTCTAATGGTTTCACATCAGGTCTTTGTAATGGTACGGTGTTGGTAGTTTTGGTGTTTCATCCTGGTGTTCATCATTAGTGTTTTGGTGATGTTTTATCTTCCCACCGACCAAAGTGGATTGGACAAGATAGTTCTGTAATGATTTTTTGGTTTTGTGTGGTTGTCTATTTCTCATTTTTCTTGTTGGATGTTCATCCTATTCCAAATATTCTTTCAATTTTGGTGATAGTGAGCTCATCTGTTTTGGTTATAGTGGGTTTTATGGTTCCTTTCTAACATCAATTAAGATCTAGGATTTTTTTTCTACTTTTTGTGTGGTGGTTTGGATGAAAATTAGTTTTATACTATAAGTGGTGGTGACCACAATAGCATGCAATGGTGATAGTGTGGATAAATTTAATTGAGAAGTGATGTAGTTTGTGAAAATGTCAAGTTCTGAGCTGTTAGAATCAGGCTACATGAAAGGGAATTCAACTCAAGGGAGATTGCAGATCCTGATTTTCATTGGAAAATTAAATTACAATTTGATATTTTAAATTTTAAATTTTTGTTTTGTTTTTGGATTTTGAAATCTGATATTTTAATTTTGTTTTTGTTTTGACCTTTGGGCTGGTTCTACATTGGTTGTCAGGATGTTGGAGGGTCTACCTTTATGTGAGGGTTGACAATTTACCCATAAAATTGTTTGGAAAATACCAAAAACTTGGAAATAAGTAATATTTATAGTTTTGAGAGATCATGGTTGTAGGAAATTACATTCATTCTTTATAAGTTGGATGAAAACATTTCTTTCACATTTTTGTAAAAAATTGAAAAAGTACCTCATTTAGAGAATGAAAAGAAGATTTATTTTAAATTATTTTTTAAAAAGTAAAACATGGTGAAAAATGAATTTAAACAATCATAGTATAATATTTAAAACATTATCTGGAGCATTTTTAGAAAACATGTATATGCAAGAAAAAGGTTTTTTGATCGAAGAGAGAAATAAAGTTAATTTTCCTAAAAAAATATTTTTAGTCTCTTGAGTGGTTAAGGTGAGTAAAATGGATGAAATAAATGTATTTCCATTAAATGACCATAGTATAATAAAATTCATGAATTTATTGAGAGATATATCATAAAATTTCATCATCATAACTTAACCATAAACAATCCTAATAAATAATGAGATTGTAACATAAAACACAAACACATTCGGTAACATTTGTATCATAATCTCTATGAAATAATTAACCTTATATGGATATAAAAATACCCATAAAATTCATAATAATAATCATAAAATACATTCATGTGTATTATATATGTCACATAAAATAATAGGTGGTGAATATGACATGTGTCTCATATAAATAAAAGTGAGATGAAAATCTCATACCTCAAATTTGACTTGCTTTAAAAGCACTCTAGTCTACTATATATTAAATTTAAATTTATTATAATTATATAAAATAGTCATATAAATACTTATAATATATTATATTACCCCCTTATAACATATCAACACCCTTTTATTAATAATTCTTTATTAAAATTGTCATTTTTGGGTGTTAACTATTTCGTTCTTTTATAAGGATCTCAGTTCAGTAGTTCTGGTCTATCTACTTTAATTATGGTTACATAATATTCATAATGTTATTAATGGTATAAAAATAATATATATATATATATATATATATATATATCATTATATATTCATTTAGAGTCATCCATAATAGGTAGATATAGAATATTGTAATGCACTATTCATGGAGACAGTAGGCTGTATGTACACTTGAACACTGTTTTCAATTTTTGAAAGGTGGAATGAAATAAAGGTAAATAATTCACCTTTAAAGAATAATTATTATATCATATATATCATATATATTCATAAAATCCATCCTTATTACCATCCAAGTAAAATGAAAATGAAAAATGAATCACATCGCTTCGTGGAGGTGGCAGTCCACACGTAAGCATGAGCGACATTATCATTTTCCAATGGATTAGAAGGTAAGAAGGTTGATGTGATATTATGATCCCAATGGTATAATTATGAAATAATTATCATATATAATCTAAACCAATAATAATAACCATCCATGAATTTTTTTGATAAAAAATTAATTGTGTCGCTATATGGAGATGATAAGCCATACATACGCATGAGTGATACTTTCACTTACAATTTGTTGGAAAGTGGGTGAGTAAAGGTGGATTCATAATAATAATAACATTTAAGTATATTTATAATATTTAATTTATGATTTTATAAATAATATAATTTATTTACGGGAGGTAAAATAAGAATTAAAAAGAAAGTGATTGGTTAAGGTGATTACCTCTTATTCGAAACAACTCCTTTAGATATTCTATCAAGGATCCTAGGGATGGTATTTTGGGAAGACTAAAAACTCTAAAATGTGT